>CM022301.1:449482537-450082537 GCA_011799875.1 Thinopyrum elongatum | reverse complement strand
CCTTAATTAAAAAGAACCAAATCGTGGACTGTCCGGACGCCGAGGCCTTAGCAGCATTTAAGCATAGCGTCCGTGATGAATGGCTTGCCCGACACCTCGGTCAGGAAAAGCCGATGACCATGGTAGCTCTTACTGCACTCATGACCCGCTTTTGTGCGGGCGAAGATAGCTGGTTGACTCGTAGAAGCAATAGTACCAGCGACCCCGGCAGTTCTGAGGCCCGGCACGGCAATGGAAGGCCACGATGCAGCAAAAACAAGCGCCGGAACAACAACGAAGAAACAGAGGATACGGCGGTAAACGACGGATTCGGTGGCTCTAAACCCGGTCAGCGGAAGAAGCCATTCAAAGGTACTAGGGACGATCCATCCAACTTGGACAAGATACTGGATCGACCCTGCCAGATTCATGGCACCCCTGACAAGCCTGCCAACCACACCAATAGAAACTGCAGGATTTTCAAACAGGCCGGTAAATTAAACACCGAACATAAGGGGAAAGGACCTCCAAGCGATGACGATGATGAGCCTCGCCCACCGCGCACCGGGGGACAGAAACAGTTTCCCCCGAGGTAAAAATGGTGAACATGATCTACGTCACCCACATCCCCAAGAGGGAGTGCAAACACGCGTTAAGGGACGTCTACGCCGTAGAGCCTGTTGCCCCAAAATTCAACCCATGGTCGGCTTGTCCGATCACCTTTGATCGCAGGGACCACCCAACCAGTATCCGTCATGGAGGTTCGGCGGCCCTGGTACTCGATCCTATCATTGACGGATACCATCTCACTAGAGTCCTTATGGACGGCAGCAGCAGCCTCAACTTGCTCTAACAGCATACTGTCCGTAAGATGGGTATCGACCCGTCAAGAATCAAACCTAGCAACACTACCTTTAAAGGAGTAATACCTGGCGTGGAGGCCCGCTGCACGGGCTCCTTAACACTAGAAGTCGTATTCGGCTCTCCAGATAACTTCCGAAGCGAAGACTTGATCTTCGACATCGTCCCTTTTCGCAATGGTTATCATGCACTGCTTGAACGAACGGCCTTCGCCCGCTTTAATGCGGTCCCGCACTATGCTTATCTGAAGCTCAAAATGCCGGGACCTCGTGGCGTCATCACAGTAAATGGGAATATGGAGCACTCCCTTCGTACTGAGGAGCATACTGAGACCCTAGCAGCCGAAGTACAGGGCGGCCTCATCAAGCCGGACAACCCAACGGTCATCAAGACCCACGACTCTGCTAAGCGAGCCCGATCCGCACTGCAATACGATAGCCCGGTGGAGCCGGAGCTTAAATAGCAGTTTAGCCTCCACCGACCGCCCCATAAGGTTGCAACATACGTACCGCACGTACATAACTACGCACTTAAAATACCTTGGGTAGCGCCGGAGGCACACTGCGGAAAAGGTCCATAGTACGGTTTGACCCTATTCGGACCTCAACTATTTTTTCCACTATAGGTTCGTTAAAAAAACCTACCTGATCTACGGAGGCTCTTTTCCAGGTCCCTCTTTCTTATAGACGACCATCACCTCCTTCCTCTTAAAGGATTTCCCACCAAGGAGAAACGGCGCAGACGTGCGGCAGGGCACCATTGGGATCTTCAAACCACTACTTTTAGGTCATGTGTAAACCTTTTCCTTGTGTAAACTTTGGGCATGTAAAATAGCCTCGATATTTGTGGCATTATCTGTAATAACACGGCTCGACGTACTCATCAGGGTATAAAGGAAGCAGTTGATCACCACTTTTGTTTGACACTCATTTATTTTTGTCATCTGTATGCCCCACCTACTTCAAACTGCCACACGTGCTTTAGTCCGGCCTTAACACCGGGGGTTGTATTCGGTCCTGCACATTTCAAAGTCCGAACACCTATAGGGTACTCTTCGGCGTCCCGGATATTGCATTATATGCATCGGCTACGAATCATGTCTTTGGTCTATAGTTGGGTTGCCCGGCTCCTGTGCTTACCACCTTACGTTCCGCTCGTTCGGCTAAGGTAGTAAAGGGAGAACTACTGCGATTGTATTTCTGGTTCATCCGGTCAAGTACCTCAGTAGAGAAAGCCGAAAACTGACTGTCATCATAAGCGCGAGCTGGTCGGCGATTCGGCGACTTAGTATTATACTACAAATTGTTAGCGATTTACTCTGTGTTATACGAGGGGCTGGTCTTCGTCCAGCCGCGTGGAAAAGGCACCGTAGTCCGGATAGCCGCACACGCACCAGGGGCTAGTACTTAGCTCCATAGTCAAACTCCTATGGCTAAGTGAAAGTAATAAAGCCGCATAGTCCGATTGCCTGGTTCACCACGCTGACACCTCCTTTACGGACCAAGAGGTTGGATAAAGTGTGGTCACGCGTTACGCCGAACACCCCTGTAGCATCTACATGGGGGCTGAAGCCGACGACTGGCAACTTTCAGAAATAAAAATAAACAGCCGCACAGGAGGAAAAATCGCTTGAAACAAAAGGCGCAAACATAGATATATAAACAGCATGGGTTCATCGCATTGTTTGTACAACCCGAACACACTCAATCAAATATTATGTCCTTAGAGCATTGACCCTCGATCACTCGGGCTCCCCCTAGGATGTCATCGAAGTACCTCTCCGGCTTCCGGTGATCTTTGCCTTCGGGCGGGCCTGCGGTTGCCACTTCGGTGGCCTTCATCTTTGCCCATTGCATCTTGATGCGGGCGAAGGCCATCCGGGCACCCTCTATGCAGGCCGAGTGCTTCAATGCATCAATCCGAGGCCGCGCGTCGACAAGCCGCTTCACTAAACCGAAGTAGCTACTAGGGATTGGCTCGGCCGGCCAGAGCTGGAGTATCAGGTCCTTCATGGCCAAACCTGCCACCCTATGCAGCTCCGTCAGCTGCTTCAGCTGGTCGTTCAGAGGCGTCAGGTGTTTCGGCGCGAGAAATTGTGACCAGAACAGCTTCTCGGTCGAGTTCCCCTCCTTGGCTCGGAAGAACTGTGCGGCATCGGTGGCACTCCTCGGAAGATCCGCAAACGCGCCTGGAGAACTCCATACTCGGGTGAGCAAAGCAAACCTCTGACCTCCAAATATACTCTGCAAAAGAAAGGCCTTACCAGCCGCTATCTGCCTCGCCTGATGGATCTCTTCATGAGCACTCTAGGACTCGATCCGCGCCTCTTTGGCATCATGGAGAGCCTTGGCAAGCTCGGTCTACTGGTCTGAAGTCTTCTGCTCCAAAGTTTCGCATTTGCTGATGGCATCCTTCAGCTCCTGCGCTACGTCGGCCACCCGAGCTTTGTGTTGGCAGCGGGCATCTTGCTCGGTCTTCAGTTCGGCAGCCGCCTTGTCAGCGGCTGCCTTATTCGCCTTCGCCTCTTTTTTGGCCTGGGCAAGGCGCCTTTGAGGGTCTCGACCTCGGCTGCGCCAGCTGTGATTATAATCAAGGCATTCCATGAGTTAATCTCTAAATATACATATCACTTCTGATATCAAAATAAACTTTTAACATTATACGCATACCTTGCGTCTCATCGAACCGCTTATTAATGCGGTCGATTTCCTCATCGGCCACCTGAAGCTTCCGATTGAGTTTGAAAGCTTCTGCGGCCTAGGCGGTTGCTGCCAATAGGGAAGCCTGTTACAATAACAGCACAGCAGGTTAACTCTCCCGAATACTATATGGACCATCTGTCCAGTTTCTTTTAACCGAACAGAGTCTTAAGGGCTACTGTCTGTACACAGGTATATTCCTCTATATGAAAAGTTTTTAGAACATTACGTCGCATACCTCAAAGCCTGTCAGTAGGCTGGAGAAGGCTTCGTTCAGTCCGCTCTTAGCAGACTGAACCGTCTCCACCACCGCACCCATCAGGGTGCGGTGCTCCACCATGATGGAAGCATGCTGTAGTGCTTCCTCCAGAGCGTTGGGCGCCTCCGGATTAGTGGAGGTCACCGATGGAGCTGATGCTCCTCCCCCCTCTTTCAAAGGAGGCTGCTTATCCAATCCCGGAGCCGTGTTGGTCTCCGAAATGGTGTCCGGCTGGGGCCTGGATTGTTGGGGGTCCCCACCGTCGGTTGTCATAGGGGTCGCCTCCCCTAGGTCTTCGGCGACCGAGGTATTAACCTCGGGTGCTTTCTCGACGGCCTCGTTCGCCCTCCCTCTGCCAAGAGAGGTCCTTCGAGACGACACCTCGATGTCCTCCATGGTGATAGGCGAGGGGTCTCACGACGGCGTGTCACTCTCTGCCATTTCGGGTGGCAGAGAGTTCCCCTCCGATAATGGGGTTTGTGGAAGCTCACGGGGAGGGATGAAAGGCGAATAACAAAAATAACTTATACAATAACAGCAAGTAGACCGAAGATAAATGAGTAAGTTTCTGAATACTTTCGATTCGGCCAGGGGCTTCACCCTGGGAGGTCTCTTGGGGACTAGTTCGGACCCTGAGTCTGAACTGTCCGGGAGGGTCACCTTCCCTCTTTTGGGCACCTCGCCCTCCGGATCATCAGAGGCCGCCCTCTTCTTCTTCTTCTTCTTCCCCTTATGAGGGGAGTCACTTTCCACCTCCTCCTCCTCTTCTTCCTCTTCTTCTTCATGGGAAGAGAGGGCTTCGGTCTCTCCGGACACTGCGTCTGAAGGACCTTTGTGGCGGGGGCCGCCCTTGGCCTCCTTGCCCTTCTTCTTCTTGGCCTTCTTCTCCGGCGCCTCATAGGGTGCCGGGACCAGCATCTCCGTTAGCTGGGGTGTGGCCGGGTTCTCAGGCAGCGGTGCCGGACAATTGATCCGCTCCGCCTTTGCCGTCCAGCCCTGTACGGAAGGAAGGCAAGGTAATCTACATTATATCTGAAGTATTGACCGGATAAATCTTCGGAAAAGTTATGCTTACCACTGAGGCCGGGTTCTCGATGTCGAGTCCGATGTCCTCGGTCTTCTTCGGCCATGTTTTCTGGGCCTTGAAGAACTGCTTCCATATGTCTTCGTGCGTGGTGCCGAAGAAGCGCTTCAGGGTCCATGGCTCCTTCGGATTGAACTCCCACATGGGGGAGGCCCAGAGTTGGCACGGAAGAGTGCGGCGGAAGAGCATCACCTGAATCACGTTTGTGAGACCGGTGTTTGCACCTAACATGTTGGAGATGCACTTTTGTAGCATCTGCACCTACGGTTTGGACCCCCAATCAAGGCCCTTGGCGGTCCATGAGGTGAGTCTCGTGGGGGGTCCGGATCTGAAGTCAGGCATGGCCGCCCAGTTGGCGTCGCAGGGTTCGGTGATGTAGAACCATTACTGTTGCCACAACTTGACTGTCTCCACAAATGCCCCTTAGGGCCACACGGCGTTGGGGAGCTTGCTTACCATGGCCCCGCCATAGTCCGCATGCTGTCCGTCAACCACCTTCGGCTTCAGATTGAAGACCTTGAGCCACAAGCCAAAGCATGGGGGGATGCGGAGAAGAGCCTCGCACACGACGATGAACGCTGATATGTGGAGGAAGGAATTTGGGGCTAGATCGTGGAAATCTAACCCGTACTAGAACATGAGGCCTCGGATGAAGGGGTGGAGGGGAAATCCTAGCCCTCGGAGGAAATGGGGGATGAACACGACCCTCTCACCAGGCTCCGGAGTAGGGATAACCTGATTTTTGTCAGGGAGCCTATGCGCAATATCCGCGGACAGATAGCCCGCGCTCCGGAGATCCTTGATGTCCTTCTCGGTGACGGAGGAGGCCTCCCACTTGCCCTTGGAACCAGACCCGGCCATTGCTGGGGAGGGTGGCAGTGGTGGGAAAAATTAAAGTTGTGGGCGCTGGAGCTTGGAGGTTGGAAAACAGGGGCTAGAAGAAGGCGTGGGAAAAAAAGGAGGGATCTTTATCCTCTTATAGACGGTGAAAATACCAAACGCCCCCTTCTCAAGCCATAAACCTCGCCTGTTCCCAACGAGATCGTGCATAAGGCGCGGTTGGGTTACCCAAACCACATTGATGAGAATCTCATAATAGACAGGCATGATCTATGTTTTGACGGGACGTGCCAATGAGGGCTAGGCCTCGAAACGCGAAACGGGAGGTGTGAAAATGGTTCGAAATGTTAAAGAGTCAAGTGTGACGCTTCACCGAAAAAGTTGTCAGTAAAAGACACTGTTCCTTTTTGACATCTTGCCTTCGTGGCTAAGGGTTGTATTAATTGTACAGAGCCGGATACAGTTCTTCTATGCAGGAAGCTGACTTAAAGTATTCAGGAGAAGGAACCCGCCTTGCAATGTCGAAGATAATCCGCGTGCCGAACACATCGTCATTGAAGACTGGTTCAGGGGCTACTGAGGGAGTCCTGGATTAGGGGGTCCTCGGGTGTACAGACAGTTCGATATGGGCCGGACTGATGGGCCATGAAGATAAAGTAGAAGACTATCCCCCGTGTCCGGGTAGGACTCCCATATGCGTGGGTGGCAAGTTTGGTGTCCGATTGTGTTATTTCCTTCCTCTGCAAACTGACTCTGTACAACCCTAGGCCCCTCCGGTGTGTATATAAACCGGGGGGTTTAGTCTATAGAGGATATCAGAATAATCATAGGCTAGACAGCTAGGGTTTAGCCATTACAATCTCGAGGTAGATCAACTCTTGTAACCCCTATACTCATCGAATACAATCAAGCAGGACGTAGGGTTTTACCTCCATTAAGAGGGCCCGAACCTAGGTAAACATCGTGTCCCCATTGTCCATTGTTACCATCGATCCTTAGACACACAGCTTGGGACCCCCTACCCGAGATCTGCCGGTTTTGACACCGACAGCCCTTCCCAAGGAGGCGAAAGCTTATGCATTCCTGTCTGGTCTTGAATCAAATGGAGCACTAAGTCGCCCTCCTGAAAGGTCCGGCTTCGAACTCTACGGCTATGATAGCGATGTAGGTCTTGTTGATATATCGCTGAACGAGCCGCCGCAATGTCACGCTCTTCATCCAAAGCATCAAGTGCATTCTGACGTGCCGTCTCATTATCAGTTTCAACATAAGCCGCCACTCTAGGCGAATCATGACGGATATCACTTGGGAGAACCGCCTCTGCACCATAAACCATGAAGAAAGGCGTATAGCATGTTGACCTGTTGGGGGTGGTATTGATACTCCAAAGCACTGAAGGTAACTCCTCAACCCAACAACCCGGCGTACGCTCTAAAGGAACCATAAGCCGGGGCTTGATGCCTCTCAAGATTTCTTGGTTTGCTCGTTCTACTTGACCATTGGACTATGGATGAGCCACTGAAGAAGCGTCAAGACGAATATGTTCTCTTTGACAAAACTCCTTCATAGCACCCTTAGAAAGATTGGTGCCATTATCAGTGATGATACTATGAGGATATCCAAAATGGAAAATCAGCTTTTTAACCAACTGAACAGCTGTTGCCGCCTCACAATTGCTAACTGTCTCCACCTCAATCCTCTTAGTAAACTTGTCAACCGCCACCAAAAGGTGGGTTTTCTTATCCTTACACCTCTTGAACGGCCCAACCATATCAAGCCCCCAAACTACAAACGGCCAAGTTATTGGGATCATCCGCAACTCTTGAGTTGGCACATGAGCCTGTCTTGCAAATTTCTGACACCCATCGCACTTGCTAACGATGTCCTCTGCATCAGCATGAGCCGTCAACCAATAAAACCCAAGACGAAAAGCTTTAGCTACTAAAGACTTAGAGCCGGCATGATGACCACAATCGCCTTCATGAATATCTCGTAAAATTTCATGGCCCTCCTCAGGAGAAACATAACGTTGGAACACACCTGTCACACTGTGTCGGTGTAACTCGCCGTTGATGATAGTCATAGATTTAGACCTCCTGGTGATTTGTCGTGCCAAAATTTCATCCTCGGGTAACTCGCCCCGGGTCATATAAGCGAAATAAGGCAGCGTCCAGTCAGGAATAGCATGAAGAGCCACCACCAATTGCGCCTCCGGGTCAGGGACAGCAAGGTCTTCTTCAGATGGCAACTTGACAGAAGGATTGTGCAAAACATCGAGGAACACATTAGGAGGTACCGGCATACGTTGAGACCCAAGTCAGGACAATGCACCAGCCGCCTCAATCTTCCGTCGATCAAGGTGATCCACCTGATAACCCTTAAAGTGACTAGCAATATTATCAACCGCCAGGCGATAAGCCGCCATGAGCGGGTCTTTAGAGTCCCACTTGCCTGACACTTGCTGAGTCGCCCAGACACCTGACCTGGCTTAAATTCATCTGTTTAGCCATATGAAGGCCATGGAGTAAAGCTTCATACTCAGCTGCATTGTTAGTACAAGGAAACATTAGCCTTAAAACATAACAAAATTTGTCACCTCGTGGGGAAGTCAAAATAACTCCAGCCCCCAAGCCCTCCAACTGCCTGGACCCATCAAAGTGGATTGTCCAATACGTGTTGTCAGGTTTCTCCACAGGTGTCTGCAACTCTGTCTAGTCATTTATGAAATCCACCAAAGCTTGAGACTTGATGGCTGTTCTTGGCACATACTTCAAATTATGAGGTCCAAGTTCAATTGCCCATTTAGCAATCTGGCCTGTAGCCTCTCTGTTCTGAATAATATCGCCTAAAGGAGCAGAGCTGACCACAGTAATAGGATGGCCAAGAAAATAATGCTTCAGCTTGTGACTTGCCATGAACAACCCAAACACTAGTTTCTGCCAATGTGGATATCGTTGCTTGGACTCTGTCAACACTTCACTAACATAGTAAGCCGGCCGCTGAACCGGGTACTCCTTACCCGCCTCCTTGCGCTCTACAATAAATGCCACACTGACCGCTTTATTATTAGCCACCACATACAGGAGCAAAGGCTCTTTCTCAATGGGAGCAGCAAGGACGGGTGGCTCAGCTAACTATTTCTTGAGCGCCTCAAATGCCTCATGAGCAGCATCACTCCAAACAAAGTGCTATGCCTTTTTCATCATCTGGTATAAGGGAATTGCCTTCTCTCCCAGGCGACTTATAAAACGGCTCAAAGCTGCAATACGACCCGCCAAACGTTGGACGTCATTGACACACGCCGGCTTAGAAAGTGAGGTGATAGCCTTGATCTTCTCCGGGTTAGCTTCAATGCCCCTTTCTGAGACCAGAAATCCCAATAGTTTACCTACAAGCACGCCAAAGACACACTTGGCCGGGTTAAGCATCATTTTATAGACCCGAAGATTGTCAAAAGTTTCTTTCAGATCATCCAGGAGAGTCTCCTTCTTTCTAGACTTAACCACAATATCATCCACATAAGCATGAATGTTGCACCCAATCTGACTATGAAAACAATTCTGAACACAGCGTTGATAAGTCGCCTAAGCACTCTTAAGTCCAAAAGGCATAGAAACATAGCAGAAAGTTCCAAAAGGTGTAATGAAGGATGTCTTCTCTTGGTCTTTAACTGCCATCTTGATCTGATGATAACCGGAATAAGCATCCAGGAAACATAAACTCTCGCAACCCGCCGTTGCATCAATGATTTGGTCGATACGGGGGAGAGCAAACGGATCAGCTAGACAAGCCTTGTTAAGATCTATGTAATCAACACACATACACCAAGTGCCATTCTTCTTCAGTACAAGCACAGGGCTAGCCAACTACTCAGGGTGAAAAACTTCGACAATAAACCCAGCCGCTAAAGCCGGGCTACCTCTTCTCCAATAGCCTTACACCGTTCTTCATTGAAACAACGAAGGAACTGCTTAACCGGCTTAAACTTAGGATCGACATTAAGAGTGTGCTCAGAGAATTCTCTCAGTACACCCGGCATGTCAGAAGGTTTCCATGCAAAGATGTCCCAATTCTCATAGATGAACTCGATGAGCGCGCTTTCATATTTAGGATCCATATTAGCCCCCACTATGAACTGCTGAGATGAGTCACCAGGGACAAAGTCAACCTGCTTAGTATCATCAGCCGACTTAAACTTCAACAAAGGTTCTTGCTCAGTGGTGGGCTTCTTCAAAGGGGTCATATCCGCCGGGTCAACATTATCCGTATAAAACTTAAGCTCCTCAGTAGCATAAGCTGACTCTGCATAAGCCGCGTCTCCTTCCTAACATTCCAAAGAAATTTTCCGATCACCATGGACCATAATTGGACCCTTTCGCCCTGGCATCTTGAGCTGTAAATAAACATAGCAAGGGCAAGCCATGAACTTAGCATAAGCCGGCCGTCCGAACAAGGCATGATACAGACTCTTTATTTTAACCACCTCAAACCACAGCGCCTCTGCTCTGTAGTCATAGTCATCCCCAAAGGCAACTTCCAAAGCAATCTTTCCCACAGGATACGCCGACTTACCAGGCACTACACCATGGAAGACTGTGGAGGACAGCTTAAGATCTTTGTCCGTTAAGTTCATCCGACGAAAGGTGTCATAATACAGGATGTTTATACTACTGCCACCATCCATAAGAACCTTAGTGAATTTATAACCCCCGACCTGAGGGGCTACCACCAATGCCAGATGATCTGGATTCTCAACCCGAGGCGGGTGATCCTCCCGACTCCATGTGATCGGATGTTCTGACCATCTTAAGTATTCAGGTATTGTCGGCTCAACATCATTGACCACACGCTTACGAACCTTCTGATCTTGCTTGCAGAGACTTGTAGTGAAAACGTGGTATTGACCCCCGTTAAGCTGCTTCGGGTTACTCTGATATCCTGACTGATTATTTTGCTACTCGTTGCCCTGACCCGGTTGCTGATTATGACCACCATGGTTACCTTGACCTTGATAGCCAGAGTTTGAGCCGCCACCACCAAAGCCGGACCCCTGAGCACCAGATCCTGACCCGCCGGGCGGACCATTATTGTTACCATGATTCTGATTAAAACTGTAATTCCTGTACTCTCGCATGATAAAATAATCCTTCCAAGCATGTGTCGCTGGCTTATTAGGCAGACTATGTTTTGGGCAAGGGTCGTTGAGCATTGCTTCAAGATTAAAGTTTTTTCCTCCAAAGGATGGCTTACCATTACCATTACGGCGCTGGTTTTTATACCCTGTGTTGGTGTTAGCTACGAGATCTGACCCGCCATCAGGGTTTCGTCGCTTACCACCATTGCCCTAGTTATTGCCATTATGCCCTGCCACATTCTGCTGCTGACCCCTACCATTGCCATTCTTCTTGCCTTTGTTCAATTTCTCCTCATCAGATCCAAGGTCCTTGGTGCTGTCAAAGTCGGCATATTTAATGAGAGCTGCCATGAGTTCACCCATGTCATTACAATAAAGCTTAAGCCGCCCAAGCTTCTGCTTAAGGGGGGTGAAATGACAGTTCTTCTCCAAGACCAGGACCGCTTGATTCACCGCAATACTATTTGATGAGTGAATAATTGCAGAGACCTGCCAGACCCAATGATGGGCCGACTCATCCTCACGCTGCATGCAGTTATCCAGATCAATAATCGTTAGAGGCTGTTTGCATGTCCCTTGAAAATTCTTAATGAACCGCGCTTTCAACTCTGCCCATGAATTGATGGAATTAGGAGGCAATCCTTTTAACCATGTACGAGCTGGCCCATCCAGCATCATAGTGAAGTACTTGGCCCAGACTACGTCATTGACATCCAACATCTCCATGGCTAGCTCATAACTCTCAATCCAGCCCTGAGGGGGGAGCTCAGTTGTATAATTGGGCACTTTACAAGGACCCTTGAAATCCCTAGGCAGACGTTCGTTACGTAAGGCTGGTACCAAACACGGCACTCCAACCGTCCTAGAGATTGTCCCAGCTCCCATCGAGGTTGAAGGGGTCACCTGAGGCTGCTGATAAGCCCCCAGTTGAGCCGCCGCCGCCTCTGCCTCTCGGCGGGCTCTGGCCTCGTCCACAATCGCCTGAGCATGAGTAAGGGGCGGGTTATTCCCACGGGGCGGGTCATCACTACGCGGCGGGTTACGACGCCGCTCACTGCTAGAAATTACTATCGACTCAATGCGCTAGTTGTAACTGCGACTTTGGTGAGGGGTCGAATGAACACGATCACGACTGTAGGAGTAAGCCGCCTGCTGCGCAACATCTGTTCCAAGGAGTTCAACTGTGGTCCGGGTCTCTACCGCCTCCGGTGACTCTCCCTCGATCGGAATTGCCACCAGCCGGGTTGCTGCCGCAAACATGTTATCCACCAGGTTAGAATAGTGACCAGGTGGTGTTGAAAACTGTTGAGGCGGGGTCTGATCCTTACGGGGCGGGTCTGGCAGTCGAGGCTGAGCCGCCGTGCCGCTCCCCTGCGCCTCCACAACTCGGGTCGTACCTGGCGGGTTACTTGGTCCTGCCCCAGGTGTGTTAAACTGGTTCCGCGCCTCATACTGCAAAGGCAGGCGGGTTTGGTGTCTCCAAGGAAGAATAGCGTTGGAGGCATCCTGATCCAAACTTAAGCAAAAATCTTCCGCCCTTATACACTGTGATTCGGCATCCATCTGGGCCCGTTCTGTCGCCATCCTGACATTTTCTGCCTTAAGATCCTCCTGGGCCTTGGCTATCTCATCTCGCACCTTTGCAACTTCTGCATTATGCTGTACTTGATTCGCCATAGTAACCTCTGTTGCCAACAGGGTTGTCAAAGTGCCCAAGAGTTTAGAGAAAACCTGAGCTGGCGGCCGAGCTGACCTGCCGGCCCCAGCCGCCGCAGCTACCGAACTAGACGTCATAGCTGTGGTTGTTGATGAATTGAGAGCCGGCCCTGTGCCAGCCATGAAGATAGCAGCCCAGCACGGCGGCTCATAGGGGTCCGGAATACTGTTGCCCTCGGAATAGCCCCCAAGCCCGCCGTCTTGAAGCTGGTAGATCGATTCCGTCTCCCCGGTCGAGGACTCATCACCTGAGTAGATGGCAGTCTCTCCTCCGGATTCGGAACCTTCCGCAAGCTCCACACCTTGAGTGAAACCGACGAACACATGCTTCCGGCCGGGTTGAACCCGGGCTGGTTGCACACGCCGAGCCGACTCGATGAGGTCGGTGGAGATGTCCGGCTCAGGCTCAGATTCGCCGATCTTGCCGATGAAGACGAGAATTCCGCCGAAGGGGACCGGTATCCGTATTCGATTGAGTTGGCCTCGGGGCCCCAGCCAGCGTCATCGATGTAGAGCTTGCCGCGGCGACTCTTAGTCATCCTGCCAACGGCGTATGCCAGATCCCCGGGAAAGAGCCATTCAAGAACTCGAAACCACCGTGCGCTTGGTTCAATTCTTCAGAACCTTCCCTTACTGGGCAAGTCATCGTTGTTTGTAACTTAACCTAGCTATCGATTGTTTGTAACTTGAGTTAACCCGTCGCAGGATCTCGCCTTTATATACACAGGCCAAGGCCCTGGGATTACAAGAGTCCAAGTCGGATTATACAACTTGACCGACCTGGGTTCTAAGTCGCCTTCCCTTACTAGGCAAGTCATCATTGGGCGGCTTACAGCGCCAGGTCTCGCACAATCTTCTAGGCTTGGGCCCCTGGCGGCTCACCACGTAAGTCACCCTCCAGGTTCCATGTCTGGTCTATTGGGCCTACCTAGGCCTTATCTCCGAGTCGCCAACAGTGTAACCCGGGCCCTCCTAGGTGGGTCACACCATGGGGTTATATCCCCAACAGATACTAACCGATAATTGTTGATGAAGAAAGGTGGGATGCCTACCGGGGCATCCCCAAGCTTAGATGCTTGAGACTTCTTGAAATATTATCTTAGGACGCCTTGGGCATCCCCAATCTTGAGCTTTTGTGTCTGCTTAATTCCTTTTATATCACGGTTTCCCTAAATCTTAAAAACTTCATCCACACAAAACTCAACAAGAACTCGTGAGATAAGTTAGTATAAATCAACGCCATAACCTTATCATTCTCTATTGTATCAAATCACTAAAATTATAATTTAACATTGCATACTAAATGCCTCTACATATTTAATACTCCTATCCTCAAATAGAATCATTAAACAAGCAAACATATGCAAACAATGCAAACATAACAGCAATCTGTCTAAACAGGACAGTCTGTAAAGAGTGCAATTTTACTAAAACTTCCCTAACTATAACTTCCAAATCCACTTCCACAATTTTTACAATAAGATTCAACACCCTCCAAAATAGTGGGATCATCATTACCTAGAGTTGACACTCTTCCAAACCCACTTTCATCAATATAATCATCATAAATAGGAGGCATGCTATCATCATAATAATTTTTCTCATCAAAACTTGGGGCACAAAAAATATCATCTTCATCAAACATAGCATCCCCAAGCTTATGGCTTTGCATATCATTAGCATCATGGATATTCAAAGAATTCATACTAACAACATTGCAATCATGCTCACCATTCAAAGATGTTATGCCAAACATTTTATTGAATTCTTTTTCTATCAATTGAGCACATTTTTCCTTTCTATAATTTTCAAGAAAGACATGATAAAGACGAATAATATGAGGCCACCTCAATTCCATTTTTTTGTAGTTTTCTTTTTATAAACTGTAAGTGCATCTAGTGCCCCTTAGTGATTTTGGTGTATTGAAGACTTATAGGTTAAGGGACTAATGTGTTTGTGAGTGTACACAGGTCTATAAGTCTATGAGGAGTTTGATATTTACAGAGAAAGTCGACCCCTAAAAATGAATGTCTTCAACTGAAGACTTTGGTTTTCTTGAAGACTTTGAAAATGAGGAAATTGGTGTGACTGTGAAGACTTGATATTCATGCAAGGAATATGAAGCGTGAAGACTTCTGTTTTCGTAGTTTCATTTTCTCTTTCTTGAGTCATAGGAAACACCGTACTGTTAAAGGGGGTCGAGGTAAAACTAAGGAAAAGTTTCCAAGTGATGCTCAACTCAAATCCTACACCTACCAATCCTTTCGAGTGAAGCCATTGGAAATCACATACAGTTTAGTCAAGTTCTTCAGTGACAGAGAAGAAGTTCTTCTGTTCTCTGAGAAATTTGTTCTGACTGAGGAGTTAGGAATTCGCCAGTGCGGATTGCCTACAAGTGAGGAACATGATAGCCCTGAGGAATTTGAGAGCTCAAATTTCCGACCATTGCTGTGCTATGCGCCAGCTGTCCAAAATATCCTACCCACCTAACGGTCATATCATTGAAGGGCATTTATGTCTTATCATGTCAGGCTGCTCACCGGCTATAAATAGCCGCCGCCTACAACCACTAGTTGGTTGGCTGCTCCGAGAGATAGATTGACACTTGTCATTTAGAGCATCCCATCCTTCGAGGACTTTGAGAGAAAATCATCAGTTAGGAAAAACCCAAACCCAACACCTAAAGCCCAAAGTGATTGAGCATCACTGAAGAAATTGTTCTTGTGTGGAACCGACGCTTGTTACCTTTGAGGACTGTGCATCCTCCAGACGGTTAGGCGTCATGGTCTAGAGCATCCAAGAGGAAATTGTGGATCGCCGAGTGACCGAGTCTGTGAAGGTTTGGAAGTCACCTGTGAAGACTTACCACGAGTGATTGGGCGAGGTCTGTGTGACCTTAGCTCAAGGAGAATACGGTGAGGACTGTGTGTCCGGGACTGTGTGTCCTCAGGTTTAAATACCTAGCCGCTCCAACCAGACGTACAACTGTCACAGCAGTTGGAACTGGTCTACCAAACCATTGTGTTCACCGAGCTACTGGTTCTATTTCCTCAACCCTTTCATTTCCTCGCATACTTGTTGTGTACTTGATCATTACTGTTTGAAGACTTTGACTGAAGACTTTCTCAATTTTCTCAATCCCAATTCTTCAGTCACTTAGTCTTCAGCCTGCTTATCCTGTGTTTCATGCTACCTGTACTCTATGCCTATTTCATTTCATCATGATGACTGTGCTTATGCCATGTTATGCATCTGAGTACTTATTCCGTTGCTAAGTAGTTCGTTGCTTAGGAATTTCCTCACCTTGAAATTCCTCAGTGACGAATTTGTAAAAATCGCTTATTCACCCCCCCCTCTAGTCGATATAACGCACTTTCAATTGGTATCAGAGCAAGGTACTCCATTGTTCTGTGTGATTTTGGTTTAACCACCTGGAGATTTAGCTATGTCGATTGCAAGCATGATCAAGGTCTCGGCTGGGTGTCCTACCTTTGATGGGACGGACTACCCCTACTGGAAGAATAAGATGCGCATGCATCTTGAGGCAATTGACAACGATCTCTGGTACGTTGTGGAAAATGGCGTTCCCTCTGTCACTCCTTCCGTGAATGCTGCGGATGTGAAGAGATTCAAGCAACTCGACTCTCAAGCGATGAATATCATATGTGGTCATCTGAGCAAAGGACAGTATGGCAAAGTGAGTGCTTTGGAGTCTGCAAAGCTTATCTGGGACAGGCTGTCCAAGGTCAACGAAGGAATCTCAACTCAATGTGATTCTCGAGTTGATGTTCTTCGCAATATCTTCAACCGCTTCAAAAGACTCGACAATGAGAATGTCCAGCAAACCTTTGATCGCCTCACTGACATTTCAAATGAGCTTCAAGCACTGGGTGCCACTGACATCACCGACCATGAGGTGGTGAAGAAATTGTTGAGGTCACTTGATTCTTCATTCGATACACTGGCACTAATGATTCAAGAACGTGGAGACTACAAGTCACTAGATCCTGCTGATATTCTTGAGAGGCTGAACACTCATGAATTCCAACTAGCTGAAAAGAGAGATCTCTACAGGCCAAGCTATGGAAGATCACGCGCACTGAAGGCCAAGGCAGTTTCCTCATCTGAAGGAGAAGATTCTGATAGCAGCCTTGGTGACCCTGAAGAACTAAGCCAGGAGCTAGCAATGCTTGTGAAGAAATTCCAGAAGTTCTCAAGGCGTGGTCGCTTTGTAAAATCTTCAAAAGGTGATGACACAAGATCAGATTCCTCATCCCGTGATTACAAGAAGAGGACTTGCCACAAATGCAAGAAACCTGGTCACTACATAACTGATTGTCCTCAGTGGGCAAAGGAATCAAAGAAGAAGAAATACAAGGATGATAGTTCAGATGACTCAAAGAAGAAGAAGAAATCTTCAAAGTCCTCATCATCAAAATCTTCAAAGTCTTCATCTCACAAGAAGAGCAGCTCCAAGAAGGCTCGGGCATTCATTGGCAAGGAAATGGACTCTGAAGCTGAATCTGAGGAACATGAGGAAGAGGAGGCATCTGAGGAGTCAGACTCTGGTGTGGCGAGCCTAGCCCTCGCTACTGCTTATGTCAGCAAGTCCATTTTCAACACTGAGGAAAATGGCTTCCCCAACACTGCTGATGACGGCAACGATGACTATGCTCCCACCTATTGCTTCATGGCAAAAGGTGCCAAGGTATTCAAATATCCCTCCTCTGAATCAAGTGAGGATGAATCTGATGATAGCCTCAAACCCAGCTATTCCAAACTTGCTAATATTGCTGTTAAACAACAAAAGGCTTTGGAAAAGGTTCAAAATATGCTAGACAAAAGCGATGATCTGTTAGGTGAGGAAATGGATCGAACTCAAACACTGACTGATAATCTTCAGCAACTACAGTCTAAGTTTGACAACCTTCAAAGTCGTCATGAAACTCTCTTAGCCGATCATGAGAAGCTTTCTTATGAATTTCTTCAAAGAAAGCAAGATCTTGAGAAGCTAAGGGTGAGTCATGAAGATCTTCAGAAGGAAAATGATTCATTACTTGCTCAACAGATCAGTTCCGCTCAGGAAGAATTTATTCCACCATGTTTGAAATGCATTGAACGTGAAACTGCTAATTCTTCACCTGAAATTTCAAATGCTTCTATTGCTGCAAATTCTTCAACTATCTCTGTGGTCACAAATTCCTCATCTGAGGATACCACTAGTATCACTGACAAAAATGCAGGGTTGAAGGAACTGTATGTGACAGGCATGTACAAAAGCCTCAAAGGGCATCAGACTCTTTGTGATGTGCTCAAAAAGCAGATCTTGAACAGGAACCCTAGGAAAGAGGGTATTGCCTTTGAGAGGAAACTCAATGCTGATGGATCCTACTGGAAACCTGAGCAGTATCCCAAAACCTCATGGGTTGCTGCAAAGGGACCTCCCGTAGATCCATCCTCTTTATCTGGCTTTACTTGTGAATCCTTATATTCATCTGATGAGTCATTTGACTCCAACTATAAACTGTTCAAAAATCAGAATGGTGAAGTATTTGCTAGATATGTTGGAACTAACTGCAGGAATGGTCCCCCTATGAAGAAAATCTGGGTTCCCAAAAGGTGCCTTGAAAGTCTTCAGGTGAATGTCCTCATGACACCACCTGTGAAGAATAGGAACCCCAGATCAAATTCTTCATATGGACCGAAGTCTTCATATGGATCCAAGTCCTCTTATGGATCAAATTCCTCTCGTGGATCCAAGTCCTCATATGATCATCATCATGCTAATGCTTCTGTTTCGCAGGGAAAATCTAAGAGTTCTGATTATGTGCATTATTCTTCAAATCATTATGTTCATAAGTCCTCGAAGAATTTCTCTGCTTACTCATATGCCTATACTAATCCCTCTCCGGTGAAACGAAGCGCTTTGGCATCAATGCCACCTTTCTCTTATGGAGCTCGCAGAATGATAAACTCTTTGCCACCCCTCCAGATGTGGGTGGTGAAGAAAAAGAACTAACCTCTTATGCAGGGTCAGGTCTCCAGACGAACTAAATCGTCTGAAGAATTTTCTGGAGACCTGAAATGCTTGAAAGGACGCAAGCTAATCAAGAAGAAATGATTCATTCATTTCTCACGTCCTCATACTGCTATATATATACATATGTTGCATTAATTGATGAATTTTTATCTGATGAAATTGATATCATATTCTTCACTGAGGAAGTATATGAGTTCGTAAGATGCACTAATTCATCTGCAGGATGATTTACCCAAACCTACTGAGTGGGTCCTCGACAGTGGATGTACTAATCACATGACCGGTGACAAGAGCTTACTAATGAACACTCCTTTATCTCCATCACATTTGAAGCATATCACCTACACAGACAAAGGCAAAAGCAAGGTATTGGGTCTAGGTAGGGTTGCAATCTCAAAGGATCGACACATGGACAAAGTCATGCTTGTCGAGTCCCTCGGATTCAACCTCATGTCTGTCTCAATGCTTTGTGATCTTGATATGGTTGTTGTCTTTGGCAAATATCGTTGCTTAGTGCTCATGGAATCTGACAATTCCAAAGTCTTCGAAGGCTTTAGGAGAGGAGACTTGTATATTGTTGATTTCTCTGCAGGACCACAGCCTGCCACTTGTCTACTTGCAAAAGCTTCAGAAGGCTGGCTATGGCATCGACGACTGGGTCATGTTGGCATGAGGAACTTACACACGCTCGTGAAGAAAAAGCATGTCATTGGCATTGAGGGTGTCAAATTCCTCAAAGATCATCTTTGTGGGGCTTGTGAGGCTGGAAAGATGACCAGAGCCAAGCACCCCTCGAAGACTATCATGACTACCTCTCATCCTTTTGAATTGCTTCATATGGATCTCTTTGGCCCTACTCATTATGCCACACTAACAAATGCAACATCTCTATATGGCTTTGTTATTGTTGATGATTATTCTCGTTACACATGGGTGCATGTCATTACTTACAAAACTGAAGTGCAGGAAGTTTTTAGACGATTTTCTTCAAGGGCTTCGATGAATTTCGGTGTGAAGATCAAGCATATTCGGAGTGACAATGGGACTGAGTTCAAGAATACTGGTCTTGATGACTATCTTGATGAACTTGGTATTACTCATGAGTTATCTGCCCCATACACTCCTCAGCAGAATGGCGTAGTGGAGCGCAAGAACAGGACTCTTGTTGAGATGGCTCGCACCATGCTTGATGAATACAAGACACCTCGTCGCTTCTGGCCTGAGGCAATTGATACTGCATGCCACATCATCAACAGGGTATATCTTCACAAATTCTTCAAGAAGACCTCATATGATCTCCTCACTGATAAGAAACCCAATGTGAGTTATTTCAAAGTCTTCGGTGCTAAATGTTGGATTGGAGATCCCCATCACAATTCTAAATTTGCACCGAAAGCACATGAAGGTTTTATGCTTGGTTACGGAAAAGACTCGCATACCTACAGAGTCTTCAACACCTATCACCACAAGGTTGTTGAAACTGTAGATGTGCGGTTCGATGAAACTAATGGCTCGTAAAGAGAGCACCTACCTCCTGTGCTAGATGAAATGTCTCCTGAGGAATCCATCAAGCTAAAGGCTACTAAGGATGTCATACCTACTGAAGAATTTGCTGAAGAAGTCATTCCTGATCGTGAAGAAAATCATGCTGGTACATCTGAAGAATTTGGCTCTGAAGAAAATGCTGAGCCAAGTCAAAGTCGTCAACCTGCTCATCCTCGCGTTGCAAATGAAGTGCAGATTGAGAGAATCATCAACGACATCAACGCACCAGGTCCTCTCACTCGCTCAAAAGCTTCACATTTGTCTAACTTTTGTGGGCATTTTGCTTTCGTCTCTATCACAGAGCCCACCAAAGTAGATGAGGCATTTCTGGAGCCTAAATGGATTCAAGCGATGCAAGAGGAATTACATCAATTCGAGCTGAACAAGGTGGGGGAGCTTGTCAAGCGACCAGACCCTCGCAAGCACAATATCATCGGCACCAAATGGATCTACCACAACAAACAAGATGAAAATGGCCTAGTGGTGAGGAACAAGGCTCGTCTTGTAGCTCAAGGCTACACACAGGTTGAAGGAATTGATTTTGATGAAACTTTTGCACCTGTTGCTAGACTTGAGGCTATTCGCATATTGCTTGCCTATGCTAACCATCATAATATCATCTTATATCAAATGGATGTGAAAAGTGCATTCCTCAATGGTAAGCTTGAGCAAGAAGTATATGTTGCTCAACCCCCAGGTTTTGAAGATCCTAAGCATCCTGATCAAGTCTTCAGACTCAATAAGGCCCTCTATGGCCTCAAGCAGGCCCCTCAGGCGTGGTATGATACTCTGAAGGAATTCCTCATGAAGAAAGGCTTCAAACCCGGTTCACTCGACCCAACTCTTTTCACCAAAACATATGATGATGAATTATTCATGTGCCAAATATATGTTGATGATATTATCTTTGGCTGTACTAACCAACGTTACAGTGATGAATTTGCTTATATGATGAGTGAGGAATATCAAATGTCCATGATGGGAGAATTGAAATTCTTCTTAGGTCTTCAAATTCGTCAACAACGCAATGGCATCTTCATTTCTCAAGAGGAATACCTCAAGGATGTTCCGAGGAAATTCGGTATGCAAGATTGCAAAGGCGTCAAAATCCCTATACCCACAAATGGCCACTTATGCACCGATGAAAATGGTATAGACTTCGATCAAAAGGTATACCGCTCCATGATTGGCTCTTTACTGTATCTATGTGCATCTAGGCCAGATATTATGCTTAGTGTTTGCATGTGTGCCCGTTTTCAAGCTACACCGAAGGAATCACACCATAAGGCTGTGAAACATATTCTTCGATATCTAGCTCACACTCCAACACTTGGATTATGGTATCCCAAGGGCTCGGCTTTTGATCTCATTGGATACTCTGACTCTGACTATGCTGGTGATCGTGTGGATCGCAAGTCAACATCAGGCACATGCCATTTCCTCGGACGATCTTTAGTATGTTGGTCCTCAAAGAAGCAGAACTGCGTATCACTCTCTACTGCTGAAGCTGAGTACATTGCTGCTGGTTCTTGCTGTGCTCAACTGCTGTGGATGAAGCAAACCCTCAAGGACTATGGCATCAATGTGAAGAATGTGCCACTCTTCTGTGACAATGAGAGTGCCATCAAGATTGCTCATAACCCAGTTCAGCACTCGAAGACAAAGCACATCCAGATTCGTCATCATTTTCTTCGAGATCATGTGTTGAAGGGCGACATCTCTATCGAGCACGTGAAGACTGAAGAACAGCTAGCCGATATCTTCACAAAGCCCTTGGATGAGAAAAGATTTAGCAAGTTGCGGTGTGAGCTAAATATCTTAGAATCTTCGAATGTTCTTTGAAAAGGACACACATCCAACACTTATGCAAAATTGATGACTTAGATGTGCAACACACGAAGAAACATTTTTCTTCAATCAATGAAGACTAACCCTCTAAGTGTAAATAAATTAACGAAGAATTTGATTCTCAGAGCCCTACGACAATTGTACGCGGCGTCTGAAATCTTCATTCTTATACGGTGGGTCACGCCACCACAAAAAGTTGAAAATCTTCAAAATTGAGTTTTTCTTCATTTTGCAAATTCTTCAAATTTTCAAATTCTTCAACTTTGCAAAGTCTTCACTCTTTCCGCCTGTGTTCTTTATTGACTATATATATATATTTGAGTTTTTCAGTCCTCTACAGCATTCAATTATTGCTAATTCTTCAAGTTGACCTTTACCTAAGTGAATGTGATCGGACCCTTCCCCCTCTATGCTAAACTCAACCCAGTCTGTTCACAAATTCTTCATGTGCGTTCTATTTGAAACCCGTTCAAAGTCTTCACTATGTCCTTGACAACTGAAGAATTTGCGAACGAAACATTAAAATATTCTTATCTGAATTTTTGGCTTTTGCCGCTCAAACCGTTCCACATCCCTCGGTAAGATTTATCTATTCACCCACGATCTAACACAATCTCCACCTCACAGTACGTGGGTGACACATGTCGTTAGGATGAGAAGGGTCAGGGGCATGTTCGTCCATTTTCTTCGGACGAGCGGTTTTTCACCTCGGCTCTAAATAACCCTCGCCCTCCTCAGATCTCATTTACCCCACTCGATCTCACTCCCCTCTCTCGAGCTCTCAGACCTAGCGCCGCCACTACACTCCATCGTCGCCGGTGAGGAAGAGCTTCACTGCCTCGACCTCGTCGTCGTCGTACTCACGCCGGCCGCGGAAATCTTCAGTCCGCCGCTGCCGTAGCTGTTTTCCATCGCCAAGTTAGGGCGTGGAAGATCTGAACGGACGAGCTTCTCCACTGCTACTCTCAGTTCGTCATGTTCTTTGTCAAGGGTAAATAAAATCTATTTTTACTACCCTTGTTGATTCTGATGATTTCCACAAAATCTTCAAAAGGTGTTTATTCTTCAACTTCCGCATCCTTAAACACCAAGTTGCATATGTTCTAGATTTGTTTCTCTAAGCAATGTTTTTCTTCAAGATTCCTCAATTGTGTGGATTTTCTAATCTATACAACTCTGGAACCTAAGTCAAGAACGCTTAGTGAAATTCCTCAAGACTCCCCTAGTCAAATTCCTCAAACTTGATTTCTTTTGAAAAAATTCTGAGAACGCATATGACCTCTCCAAATTCTTCGCACCTATATTCTGTTCACAGGTACACATGTCCGCTGCTGAATCTCTAGGTTCTCATCAACTTAACTCATTTGCAGCGTTCCTCGAAGAAAAATTGCACACTTCCTCAGAAACATCCATTGTTCAAAATCCTCACGTGAAGAAAATGGCTGATGGGAAGAGACCTCAGAAGGGAGGAAAGAGGCCAGAGACAAATACTGCTTTTGAGATCCCTGAAGACATCTATGATGAATATTGTACTCCTGATGAAGCAACTCATGGCAAGGAGAACAAAAATCAGCGCAAAGTGCGCATTCAGAAGATTGAGAGGAGATGGGCAAGAGAATGGAGGGAGTATCGATATGTGACTTCAAAGTACATGAAGAAATTTGCTGTTAACCCTGAATGCCCAAGACCTCCATTGGCTCCAGGCCAAAAAGCTGATCCCACAAGCATCAGAAGAGGTGAGAAATTTCCTCAGGAGTGGGCTAAGCGTCAAGCCAAGCTGGCCAAAATGGCTAAAGAGGCAGTGAAGAAATTCAACGAAGAGTCTGCTGCTACCGCTGCTGAGGCCTCTGCTAGCAAGCCTAAGAAGGCTATGACAAAGAAACCAGCTGTCAAGACAAGATCCTCAGCTGCAATGCCCTCACGGCCAAGCTCTTCAAAGCCCTCACGGCCTGATCCTCAAACAACTTCTTCAAAAGCAGCTGCAACTCCCTCAGTTGCAAAATCCTCAGCTGCTCCTGCAAAGTCCTCAGCACCTGTGCATCTTGCCACGTGCCAAAGGACTACTGGAATCTCAATTGCTTCTGGAGCCTCTGCAAGTTCTTCAGCTCCACCTTAGTCTTCAACAGCTCCGACCTTGCTGAAGAAAAAGGCCACTGCTGGACGAGGCACAAGGCCAAGTCCTCACAAGAAGCAGGTCGCCTTTTAGGTTCCGTCAAGCGAAGACGAAGCTGATGATGAAGAAATTCCATTCTCTGAAGAAAATGCCAGGGCAACTGCGTCAGTTGTGCCTGAAGAATTTCAACCAATTTCCTCTGCTCCTCCTGCACCGATGACAAGCATCAACCTTCCTTCTGCAACAGAAGCGAAGAAAACCAAGGCTGCGGAGCGAGCAGCTGTGAAGAAAAGGAAAGCATCTGCCTCCTTAGAGTCTTTAGCTCCAAAGAAAGTGAAGACTATGACAAGCTCTTATACAAATCCTATAGATGTTGTTCCAATATCAAGCATGCCATCAAAGGAGATTATTCCCTTTGGTGAGGAATATGTAATTCTAAGTGAATCTGATGAAGAAGATCCTTCTGCTTCTTCGACAGAGCAGTTAGATGAAGAAATTGAAGTGGACAATATCACTTCAACTCCGCTGGTATCATCGCCCATGCCTCAGTTCACAGATGAAGAGGCAGGCATTGAGGAAATTGATGATGAAAATGAAGATGTGGACATTGGGTGTACTACACCAATTCTGAATGATGACTACTGGGAAAGTCATCACCCCAATTCACCACTGACGACACCACTACAACAAATTCCTCAGTCCCCTGCCCAAACTGAAGAAGTTCACACGGGCTCTGAAGAACGTCAAGCTTCTCTTCTCACTATTCCTGAAGAAGTTCCAGCCACTAGTGCTGATGTACATGTTACTGAAGAAATGGAGGCCAAGGCTGCTGCTGATACAGCTACTGAAATTCCTCAGCCTGTGGCTCCAGTGGCTATACCTCAAGAGGCTGTGAAGACTTCAACTATAAATCTTCAGCCCAAGCCACAGAACCCTCACTCCAAGAAGCAGAAGTTCAATGTTGTAGATTTCTTCAATGAGCACATTTTCTTCACTGACTACAATCCCTATGATACTGCTCGACTTCGTCGCAAGCGCTTCTGGACTGCTAGCCAGATGAACTTCTATTTCTCACTGTTGTTTGATAAGGACAAGATCTTTGACCATGAACAAATTCCTCATGTGGATATGGAATCGCTGTCGTGCTTCACCCCAGTTCTTAGTGTTCTTCATGACACTGGGTTACTCAACTTCTGCACTGACATCTGCGATTGGAATGAAGAACTCATTCTTCAATTCTTCGCCACGCTGCATATTACTGGAAATGTTGATGATGTCAATTCATGGGTATTGGACTGGATGACTGAAAATACTCACTACAAAGCACCGGCCTCTGAATTGCTTCATGCCGTCCCAGTCAGTCCTCCCACTGAAGGTGCAAGGCTACTCTATGTTGAACCTGAACTATCCGATCATCTGATGCAATTGCTGATGAAGCCTTTGAAGGCTGGCCAAGCTCCAAGGACCAAATTCCTCATCAAGGAATTGCTCTATGTGCCAAGGACAGTTTATCGCATTTTGACCCAAACCCTCAGTCCAATCAAGGGCCACAACTCTGATGACGAAGAGGTTGTTGGCATTATGAAGAATCTGCTGTTCAATATCATTCATGGTATTCCTATCAACTACCACGATTTCTTCATGAGGACTTTGGCCAATGCTGCTCTGTCACCTTTTGAGTTGAAGCCTTACGCTCCCTGGATCATGAAGTTCATCAGATCAAGGTCATCAATTCATTATAAAGCTGACTTTCAAAATCATCTCAGCTATTTGCCCCCTATTGAAGTCCTCAAACGGACTATTTCCTCAGCTGATGAGAAGGGCAAGGCTGCTATTATAGATGAAGGCACTCGTCCATTGGATGGACAGTTTCGCAAAGCTACTTCATATTCCACCAATGATGACTCGGCCACTCAAGACTCTGCCGCAAAAGCTTCAAAGCCCATTCCTCAAGCCTCTGCTCCCCGTGTGATGACTGATCGTGAGCTTCTCCTCAGTCTTCATCAGAAAGTTGATCGAAATCACAAGTGGGTCAAGCGTCAGTTTGGTTCAATTCTTCAGAACCTTCCCTTACTAGGCAAGTCATCGTTGTTTGTAACTTAACCTAGCTATCGATTGTTTGTAACTTGAGTTAACCCGCCGCAGGATCTCGCCTTTATATACACAGGCCAAGGCCCTAGGCTTACAAGAGTCCAAGTCGGATTATACAACTTGACCGACCTGGGTTCTAAGTCGCCTTCCCTTACTAGGCAAGTCATCATTGGGCGGCTTACAGTGCCAGGTCTCGCACCATCTTCTAGGCTTGGGCCCCTGGCGGCTCACCACATAAGTCACCCTCCAGGTTCCATGTCTGGTCTATTGGGCCTACCTAGGCCTTATCTCCGAGTCTCCAACAGTGTAACCCGACCCCTCCTAGGCGGGTCACACCATGGGGTTATATCCCCAACAGATACTAACCGATAATTGTTGATGAAGAAAGGTGGGATGCCTACCGGGGCATCCCCAAGCTTAGATGCTTGAGACTTCTTGAAATATTATCTTAGGACGCCTTGGGCATCCCCAATCTTGAGCTTTTGTGTCTGCTTAATTCCTTATATATTACGGTTTCCCTAAATCTTAAAAACTTCATCCACACAAAACTCAACAAGAACTCGTGAGATAAGTTAGTATAAATCAACGCCATAACCTTATCATTCTCTATTGTATCAAATCACTAAAATTATAATTTAACATTGCATACTAAATGCCTCTGCATATTTAATACTCCTATCCTCAAATAGAATCATTAAACAAGCAAACATATGCAAACAATGCAAACATAACAGCAATCTGTCTAAACAGGACAGTCTGTAAAGACTGCAATTTTACTAAAACTTCCCTAACTCCAGAAATTATGAAAATTTACCACACTGTAGAAAATTTATCATACCTTATTTTGAAAAACATTTCAACATTTTATCACAATATGACTTTTCTCAAGAATTCACGCAATAGCGTGCAACTTTATGTTTTCAAACAGCAACACATAGACTTGCAAAATAAGCATGGCAAAGGCTATACTTGACATTTTTATTGAAGTAAAAGATATAAAATATTATTACAAATAACAGAAAGAAAATCCTAATAAAATAAAATGATGCCCCAAGCAAAACACATATCATGTGACGAATGAAAATGTAGCTCCAAGTGAGGTTACCGATAATGTTGGAGACAAAAGAGGGGATGTCTTCCGGGGCATCCCCAAGCTTAGTTGCTTGGATATTCCTTGAATATTATCTTGGGGTGCCTTGAGAATCCCCAAGCTTAAGGTCTTGTCACTCCTTATTCTCCTCATATCGATATCTCACCCAAAACTTGAAAACTTCAATCACACAAAACTTAACGGAACTTCGTGAGATGGGTTAGTATGATAAAGACAAATCATTCACTTTGGTACTGTCAAGATAAGATTCATAATGGTTTGCATATAATTTATAATGTACTCTACAATTTTCACAATTTATATTAATCAATATAAGCCATAGAAACCATAAAACAAGCAAACTATGCATTGCAAACAGAATCTATCAAAAACAGAACAGTACATAAAGATCTGAAGCTTAGTCATAGTTCTGCAACTCCAAAAATTCTTAAAAATTAGAAAAACGTATGAAATTTGTATATCAATCAACTGTAAAAAATTCAGAATTTTTTTACGCTCCAGTGAATTTTAACAATTCTGTTACTTGGCACAAAAGTTTCTGTTTTTTGCACAGAATCAAGTCAACTATCATCCACACTATCCCAAAGGCTTTACTTGGTACTTTATTGAAACAAAAGCTATAAAACATGATTAATACAGTAGCCTAATCATGCGAACACACAAAAACAGTAGGTATAAATGTTGGGTTGTCTCCCAACAAGCGCTTTTCTTTAATGCCTTTTGAGCTAGGCTTGATGATTTCAATGATGCTCACATAAAAGATAAGAATTGAAACATAACGGGAGCATCATGAAGCACATGACAAGCACATTTAAGTCTAACCCACTTCCTATGCATAGGGATTTTGTGAGAAAACAATTCATGGGAGCAGGAATCAACTAGCATAGGAAGGCAAAACAAGTGCAACTTCAAAACTTTCAACATAAAGAGAGGAAACTTGATATTATTGAGATATGTAAAAGCATATGTTCCTCTCTCTTAATAATTTTCAGTAGCATTATGAATGAATTCAACAATATAACTATCACATAAAGCATTCTTTTCGTGATCCACAAGCATAGAAATTTTCTTGCTCTTCACATAAGCAAATTTATTCTCATCAATAGTAGTGGGAGCAAACAAAATAACTATCATGTGATTGAAAATTAAAATCATGATGACAAATTTCATGGTTATCATTATTCAATATAGCATACATGTCATCACCATAATCATCATAGATAGCAACTTTGTTATTATAGTCAATTGAAACCTCTTCCAAAATAGTGGATTCATCACTAAATAAAGTCATGACCTCTCCAAATCCACTTCCATAATTTTTACAATAAGATTCAACACCCTCCAAAATAGTGGGATCATCATTACCTAGAGTTGACACTCTTCCAAACCCACTTTCATCAATATAATCATCATAAATAGGAGGCATGCTATCATCATAATAATTTTTCTCATCAAAACTTGGGGCACAAAAAATATCATCTTCATCAAACATAGCATCCCCAAGCTTATGGCTTTGCATATCATTAGCATCATGGATATTCAAAGAATTCATACTAACAACATTGCAATCATGCTCACCATTCAAAGATGTTATGCCAAACATTTTATTGAATTCTTTTTCTATCAATTGAGCACATTTTTCCTTTCTATAATTTTCAAGAAAGACATGATAAAGACGAATAATATGAGGCCACCTCAATTCCATTTTTTTGTAGTTTTCTTTTTATAAACTGTAAGTGCATCTAGTGCCCCTTAGTGATTTTGGTGTATTGAAGACTTATAGGTTAAGGGACTAATGTGTTTGTGAGTGTACACAGGTCTATAAGTCTATGAGGAGTTTGATATTTACAGAGAAAGTCGACCCCTAAAAATGAATGTCTTCAACTGAAGACTTTGGTTTTCTTGAAGACTTTGAAAATGAGGAAATTGGTGTGACTGTGAAGACTTGATATTCATGCGAGGAATATGAAGCGTGAAGACTTCTGTTTTCGTAGTTTCATTTTCTCTTTCTTGAGTCATAGGAAACACCGTACTGTTAAAGGGGGTCGAGGTAAAACTAAGGAAAAGTTTCCAAGTGATGCTCAACTCAAATCCTACACCTACCAATCCTTTCGAGTGAAGCCATTGGAAATCACATACAGTTTAGTCAAGTTCTTCAGTGACAGAGAAGAAGTTCTTCTGTTCTCTGAGAAATTTGTTCTGACTGAGGAGTTAGGAATTCGCCAGTGCGGATTGCCTACAAGTGAGGAACATGATAGCCCTGAGGAATTTGAGAGCTCAAATTTCCGACCATTGCTGTGCTATGCGCCAGCTGTCCAAAATATCCTACCCACCTAACGGTCATATCATTGAAGGGCATTTATGTCTTATCATGTCAGGCTGCTCACCGGCTATAAATAGCCGCCGCCTACAACCACTAGTTGGTTGGCTGCTCCGAGAGATAGATTGACACTTGTCATTTAGAGCATCCCATCCTTCGAGGACTTTGAGAGAAAATCATCAGTTAGGAAAAACCCAAACCCAACACCTAAAGCCCAAAGTGATTGAGCATCACTGAAGAAATTGTTCCTGTGTGGAACCGACGCTTGTTACCTTTGAGGACTGTGCATCCTCCAGACGGTTAGGCGTCATGGTCTAGAGCATCCAAGAGGAAATTGTGGATCGCCGAGTGACCGAGTCTGTGAAGGTTTGGAAGTCACCTGTGAAGACTTACCACGAGTGATTGGGCGAGGTCTGTGTGACCTTAGCTCAAGGAGAATACGGTGAGGACTGTGTGTCCGGGACTGTGTGTCCTCAGGTTTAAATACCTAGCCGCTCCAACCAGACGTACAACTGTCACAGCAGTTGGAACTGGTCTACCAAACCATTATCTTCACCGAGCTACTGGTTCTATTTCCTCAACCCTTTCCTTTCCTCGCATACTTGTTGTGTACTTGATCGTTACTGTTTGAAGACTTTGACTGAAGACTTTCTCAATTTCCTCAATCCCAATTCTTCAGTCACTTAGTCTTCAGCCTGCTTATCCTGTGTTTCATGCTACCTGTACTCTGTGCCTATTTCATTTCATCATGATGACTGTGCTTATGCCATGTTATGCATCTGAGTACTTATTCCGCTGCTAAGTAGTTCGTTGCTTAGGAATTTCCTCACCTTGAAATTCCTCAGTGACGAATTTGTAAAAATCGCCTATTCACCCCCCCCCCCTCTAGTCGATATAACGCACTTTCATAAACCAAACTAATGATAAAATAAGAAACTAAAAGATTCAATTGCAATATCTAAAGATATACCTTCAAGCACTCACCTCCCCGGCAACGGCGCCAGAAAAGGGCTTGATGTCTACTACACAACTTATTCTTGTAGACTCATGTTGGGCCTCCAAGCGCAGAGTTTTGTAGGATAGTAGCAATTTTCCCTTAAGTGGATGGCCTAAGGTTTATCAATCCGTGGGAGGCGTAGGATGAAGATGGTCTCTCTCAATCAACCCTGCAACCAAATAACAAAAGTCTCTTGTGTCCCCAACACACCAAATACAATGGTAATTTGTATAGGTGCACTAGTTCAGCGAAGAGATAGTGATACAAGCGTAGTAATGATAGTAGATATTGATTTTTGTAATAGGAACAATAAAAATAGCAAGTTAGCAATTGATAAAATGGAGCACAAACGATATTGCAATGCTTGAAAATGAGGCTAGGGTCCGTACTTTCACTAGTGCAATCTCTCAACAATACTTATATAATTGGATCATATAACCTTCCCTCAACATGCGATAAAGAACCACTCCAAAGTTCCTATCTAGCGGAGAACATAAGAAGAAATTGTTTGTAGGGTACGAAACCACCTCAAAGCTATTCTTTCCGATCAATCTATCCTAGAGTTCGTACTAAAATAACACCAAGCTATTCTTTCCGATCGATCTAACCAAGAGTTCGTACTAAAATAACACCATATGATACACATCAACCAACTCTAATGTCACCTAGATACTCCAATGTCACCGCGAGTATCCGTGAGTTGATTATGCGATATGCATCAAACAATTTCAGATTCATAATACTCAATCCAACACAAAGAACATCAAAGAGTGCACCAAGATATCTACCGGAGAAACAAGGACGAAAATGTGCATCAACCCCTATGCATAGATTACCCCAATGTCACATCGGGAATCCGCGAGTTGAGTGCCAAGACATAGATCAAGTGCTCCCAAATCCATAAAAGTATTCAATCCAATAAAACGAAATCTCAAAGGGAAAACTCAATTCATCACAACAAGATAGAGAGGGGAAAACACCATATGATCCAACTATATTAACAAAGCTCACAATACATCAAGATCGTGCCAACTCAAGAACATGAGAGAGAGAGAGAGAGAGAGATTAAACGCATAGCTACTGGTACAAACCCTCAACCCCGAGGGTGGACTAATCCCTCCTCATCATGGTGGACATAGGGATGATAAAGATGGCCACCGGTGATTATTTCCCCCTCCGGCAGGATGCCGGAACGGTGTCTAGATTGGTTTTTAGTGGCTACAAAGGCTTGCGGCAGCGAAACTTGTGATCTAGGGTTATTTCTGATGGTTTCTCTATTTATAGGATTTTTAGCGTTGGAATCACGCGAAGATGGGCCTCGAGGTGGGCACAACCCACCTGGGGACGCCTGGGCCTCCTGGCGCGCCCAGGTGTCTTGTGCTCACCTCCTTCACCTTCCGGTCCTCCCACGAAGCTTCTAGTGCCTCCTTTGTTCAAAAAAAAATCGTCAAAAAGTTTCATTGCATTTGGAGAACTTTTATTTCTACACAAAAAACAACACCACGGTAGTTCTGCTGATAACAGCGTTAGTCCGGGTTAGTTCCATCCAAATCATACCAAAATCATATAAAATTGTTGTAAACATGGCATGAATACTTCATAAACAATAGATACGTTGGAGACATATCATGGGGGAGATGAAAACGAGAGGCAAATGGCAAATAAAGTAATTGCAAGGAGATGAGAGTTTGTGCATAGGAACCTGATAGATGTAGATGATGTCTCCTCGGCAATGGTGCTAGAAATTGGCAAGTTGACGGGAGACTATCTTGAGTTGATCCTCCCCGGCAACGGCGCCAGAAATTCTTCCCGATTGCTTGTATCTGCGTTGGTATTTCCCCGAAGAGGAGAGGATGATGCAGCACAACAACGGTAAGCATTTCCCTCAGTTATGAAACCAAGGTTAACAATCTAGTAGGAGAACCAAGCAACACTATGTAAACAGCACCTGGACACAAACCACAAAAACTTGCAACCCAACGCGTAAGAGGGGTTGTCAATTCCCTCCTAGGTATTGAGATAGATTAAATTGTATGAGATTTGATAAATTGATCTAGCAAAAACACAAAATAAAATAAATAAAGAAAAAACACAACAAGGTATTTTTGGGTTTTATATGATAGGAAAATAGACCCGGGGGCCATAGATTTCACTAGAGGCTTCTCTCGAGAAAATAGCATATGGTGGGTAAACAAATTACTGTTGGGCAATTGGTAGAAAAGCAAATAATCATGATGATATCCAAGGCAATGATCATGTATATAGGCATCATGTCCAAGATTAGTAGACTAACTCCTGCCTGCATCTATACTATTACTCCACACATCGACCGCTATCCAGCAAGCATCTAGTGTATTAAGTTCATGAAAAAAACAGAGTAATGCAATAAGAACGATGACATGATGTAGACAAGATCTATTCATGTAGGAATAGACCCCGTCTTTTTATCCTTAATAGCAATGATACATGTGTGTCATGTCTCTTTCTGTCTCTGAGATTGAGCACCGCAAGATCGAACCCATCACAAAGCACCTCTTCTCATTGCATGAAAAATCAATCTAGTTGGCCAAACCAAACCAAAGTTTCGGAGAAGAAATACAAGGCTATAAAGATCATGAATAAAATATTTCAGCAAAGACTCAAATAATATTCATGGATAGAACTGGTCATAAACTCACAATTCATCGGATCCCAACAAACACACCGCAAAAAGTCATTACATCAAATAGATCTCCAAGAACATCGAGGAGGACATTGTATTGAAGATCAAAAAGAGATAAGAAGCCATCTAGCTACTACCTACGGACCCATAGGTCTGTGGTAAACTACTCACGCATCATCGGAGGGGCAAGGATGATGATGAAGAACCCCTCCGTGATTGTTGTCCCCTCCGGCAGAGTGCCGGAAAAGGCCTCTAGATTGGATCTCATGGTTCTGGAACTTGCGGCGGCGGAAACTGTTTTCTCTCGACTTCTCTAGGGTTTTTGGGATTTTAGAGTATTTATACAGCTGAAGGTCGGTGGAGGGGGTGCCTGTGGGCTCCACTACCCACCAGGGCGTGCCTGGGGGCCGTGGCGTGCCATGGTGCCTAGTGGGCCCCACAGGCCCCCTCTGGTGCACTTCTTGGGCATCCTGGGTGTCTTTTGGGCAGAAAAAATTCTCCAAAAAGTTTCGTGGCATTTGGACTCCGTTTGGTATTGATTTTCTGCGAAGTAAAAACAAGCAAAAACAACAACTGGGACTGGGCACTATGTCAATAGGTTAGTCCCAAAAAATGATATAAAGTTCCTAGTAAATGAGTATAAAACATCCAAGAATGATACTTTAATAGCATGGAACAATAAAAAATTATAGATACGTTGGAGACGTAACAGCAAGTTCAATAAAAAGACGACCAAGTGAGTCGATCTCTACCTCCGACTCATCTCCAGCAGCCGCCTCATCAGCATCAACCGACTCGTCTTCCTGCTCAATTGGAGGAGGAGCAGACTTTCGAGCTTTCTTCTTCCAAAACCTGGAGTCTGCTTGCGTGTATGATGAGCCGATAATTAAGCTTGAGACAGAAAATAAGTCACAGACAGAATGAGTAAGAAAGCACAAATACACTTACTTGAGGCACGTGAGTGGTCAGACAGAAGGGAGCTAACCTGGTCTTATTGCATTTTTCTTGGGGTTCACCCAACAGTTTCTTTGTGGCTTTGTTAACTTCATCTTCAGACAAATTGACTTAACTAAAGCGTTTCACATCTGCCAGGTCATCAGTATAGTTGCACATTAAGTCGCCCTCAAGCTAAGAGGCTGGATTCGCCAGCTTATCCAACACCGGGTCAAATCGATCCCGGTGAGGCCATTAGCCGTCAAAGCCCTTAACTTGGAGTAGAAAGGTGCAACTTGTTTCTACTCTTCCTCTGATGGCCAACCCGGAAAAGTGACATTAGCATTGAGCCGGTCCAATCTGTAACCCGGTAGGGGATTTTCACCTTGAGGAGTGGTATTTCTGCAGTAAAACCAAGTGTTGTTCCAACCCTTAGGATGACTCACCATCTTGGCTTCAGGGAAGGCACTATTCTTCCTCCGTTGAATAGAGATTATTCCACCAAGCTCTATACTGGGCCCATCTTTGAACTCAGTTTGGTGGTTGATATAAAAGAATTCCCGGAAGAGAAGGACAGTCGGCTCTGTCTGGAGATATACTTCACAAAAAATTTGGAATTAACAAAGATTGGTGATCGAGTTTGGGCCAAGATCCTACGGCCGGAGGTTTAAAAAATTGAGCACGTCACAGCAGAATTTTGACCCGGGCTGGCAGAAACCCCTCTGTAAGTGATCTGCAAAGACGACAACCTCTCCTTGTTGAGGTTGTGGGGGACTTTCTTCTTCAGGCGCGCGTCAACCGATCTCTCCTTGAGCCGGCAAGAGACCTTGACTCACGAGGTCATCTAACATGAGGGTCGAAACATGGGATCTAACCCAGCCAACGGCTTTGTCGGTCTTGGGAGGCATAATGATTCAGATAAGGTTTAACTGCAAAATGAAGGTAATAACAATAAGCCGGCACATTGTGTTCATGGGTGTTAAGCCGCCAGGCTATTCGAGTCATAAGCCGGCAAAACAGTAAGACTGCCATGTTTACTCAGGCTATGACTTGGATTTAAGCAAGCTATGGGAAACGTGGATAAGCCTGCAAAGCCGTGAGCCGGCATCAGCCATTCAGTGGAATTCCGTTTTTCTGCTAAAGTATTGAGCTAGCTACAAACAAGAATCGGACAGGGCAACTATATTTACAGATCTAAAAAATGCTTTGAAACGAAACGTTTAAAGACCTAAACAGAGCATGAACACAACAACTAGTTGGCAATGGGAGTCTATTTAAACATCAAAAGAGCCCTAGATTGGATTGAATGGCATTAGTACAACTAATCCACGTATTTGCTCAAGTTATTCAAGCAAGTTCAGATTTACAACAAAGAGATATTGATGAACACCGATGAACAGTTCAAGAACCACAGACGAGCAAATGGCGGACTTACAGATCTGAAGGAAGCGCGACCGGGCTCTGGAGTGTTGCAGGAGCGGGCGGAGTTTGGTAGGTGAACTCCAGCGACGTTTGAAGCAGTGACGAGGTTGCCGTCGACGTAGCGGAAGAGTTCGAGGAGGCACAGCGAGGCTTTAGTCGCAAAGGGCACGTGTGTGAGGAAGAAGACGAGCGAGGAGGTGGAAAAGGTAAAAACAAACCTTGGGCCCCCCGTGTGTATTTATAGGGCGGTAAGAAGGGGAAACGGCAAGTGCGAAAACAGAGGTGGCACAGTAAATTTTATGCGAAGGGGCGCCTCGACTTCGGGCCTGTTAGATCCACTCAAGAGTCGTGATGATGTCATGCGTGAATTACGGAGGTCTAGCGAGATGACGTCACGACATCAAGAAGGGGTGTGAAATGCTAAGTTAAAGAAACATAACAAGACGGCAGTATCTCATAACCTGGCTCGAAAATAAGCTGAAGGAACAAAGGGAAGTTCTGGCTCACAATAAGATGACCCAGACTTAATCTCAGTATGAAGTTTAACATGGATGAATCCAAGTTAACCTGGGGGCTAATGTTGGGGATATACCCCCACGGTAATGACCCGGTCAGGGTATGATCCGGCCATCACTTGGTGGCTTGAGGACGACCCCGTTGTTGGGCCGTGACATGCCAGAAAATTCAAGGCCTAGAGGGCGGATTAGGAAAGTGGTCGGCTTATCACCCGGTATCTGGTAAGATGGCTTGGCAAGAAAGTTGTAAGGAGTTTCCCTTACTGGAAGGACAAGATGAATAGGAAATAGACTAAGACACGGGTCGTAGTACGACCCGAATTCTGTTGTAACCTTAGGGCCTCGACCTATATATAAAGGGGAGCCCCTGAGGTAGGAAAGACTTAAGTTACAAGCTCTCGAGTACTAGGTTAGCCAAGTCGCACCCTTGTAATCAAGATCTCAAGCAATAATCAATCAAGCAGGAAGTAGGCTATTACCTCCACCGTGAGGGGCCGAACCTGGGTAAATCCGTGTCTCTCGATTCCGATCAACCCCATTCAAGCTACTACATAGCTGCGATGGCCTCACGACTAAGTCCTTTCACGAGAACACCTGCCGTGACAAAACCACGATAGGTCCGGCGCAGAATTGCCTGCCGCCGTGGGCTTACATACCCATGCGATCCGCGGTCGGGCAGGTGGATCGACGGAGGTTTCTAAGCGAGCAACGAGATGCGCGTGGGAATGGTTTGCCTTCATCACCACCGCTCGCTTCACCTTCATCGGTGCGGCTAGGTTAGGTCTGGAGCGCTTGTGGCGGCCGAGAAAGAGTTGCTCCTTGTTGCGCCTTTCTAGGAGGAGGACATCACGGCTAGATGGAGATAGAGGTGACGTTCTGACGGGACGGTTGAGGACTACGCCACTGCCTACTCCGAGCCAAACGAAACAACGGTGGCAGCGCAACGTGTGTCTCGTGGGAGAGAGAGGGGAGAGATCAGGGGTGGAACTGAAGGAGAAAGATGATAGGTCAGGGTGGAAGTGGAATGGAGGAAACGTTCGATGACTGTCCATCCAAGATCGAACGTTCCATCCTACAGGCGAATGAGAGGGCCTCAATTCGGCTTCGAATGTAGCTGCCCATAGGACAGATGGGCCAGGAACAGCCCACTGGCGAGAGGAGGCAGATCAGACGGCCAGCAAACGATAAGCTACGAAATCTAACGGCGTAGAGCGTGGATGCCTGAGAGAGCTCGCTTTAGGCTCGGTTTTACTGTCCTTAATTTGTTTTTGTTGGCAGCGGACGACCTTTCATGCCTCTTAAAAAGAAATTCTTAGTCATCACACCTCAGTGGCATACAAGTGTCTCGGTCAGTTCTGCCGGTGATTCATTTGCTTTTTGCGGTTGATAGTATGACGTTCTTCAAAGAAAATGTTGATGGAATGCTATTGTAAAGCTTCGGGATAGAAAATAAATTTGGCCAAGTCTTCTACCTTTTTCAGCAAGGGCTGTTTGGACATACTAAGGAATGAGGTGAGCAAATCCTTGGGGTAGCAAATGAATCTCTCTCCCTAGAAAATATTTGGGAATGCCGTAAGATGTTGGTAACCCAAAAAAATGGAGCATTTAAATACTTGAGAGATAGAGTATGGAACAGAGTCAAAGGTTGGATGGAGAAACTTCTTTCAGCTGGTGGAAAAGATGTGTTGATCAAGTCAATTGCACAAGCGGTCCCAATATATTATATGTCTAGTTTCAAATTGCCTCGAGGCTATAGTCAACACATCAATTCATCAATCCGCAATTTTTAGTCTGGAAGCAAGTAAGGTGAAAGGAAAACAGCCTGGGTGTCTTGGGGTGTCATGACTAAGACAGAATTCTTGGGAAGCTTGGAGACGAAGAAATTTTTAGTCTTGGTTTGTTAGCTCGCCAAGATAGGCACATCCTACAAGATCTAGGTTCTCTTAGCGCTTGTATCCTCAAAGTAAGGTACTGTCCAGATTCCGAGTTCTTGCAAGCCCAACTAGGCAATTCACCTTCTCAGATTTGGAGAGTAATAGTTGAAGGAAGAGATGTGCTTTCCCAAGGCTTGATTCGTGGAATTGGCAATGGTCAAACAACGGATATATGGACTATGGAGGGACAACTGGATACCTATGGATTATAGTATGAGGCCAAACACTTGTCACCCAAAGATCGACCACGTCGAGTAAGTGACCTCATCTTGCCAAATGCGACGAACTGGAACAGAGAACTAATCCACAACACCTTCATACATGTTGATGCCTAGGCGATTCTAGCTATCTCACTTCAACCAGGTTCAAGACTTTTGGGCATGGAATTATGACTACGGAGGTATCTTTCGGGTGAGGTCTGCTTACAGAATGATAGTCTCGACCAAGCACTGATGTGAGGCGTGGCTTGATGGTCGGGCGGACTCATCAAACTCCGAACAAGTGAAACAGACGTGGTGCAAGTTGTCGAAAGTGCAAGTGCTGTAAAATAAATCAGAATCTTCCTATGGAGTCTTGCACCACGTCACAATGCGTCTCGGCTTTAGCTGACTAGGACCTAGTGGAAAAGATGAACCAAATGAGGGAACCTGATGCCAAGCATTGGATATTTTCTCTGCTGGATTCATTGCCACATCCAGACTTTGTCCAGCGGCGCGTGACACTATGGGCTACATGTCGTGCTAGGAGGAAGGCAATACATGAAAACGAATTTCAAAGCCCCGACATCACACATGAGTTTGTTGAGCGATTTCTTGGGGAGATTAATGCATGCAAAATTACGTCCGCCCAACAAAAGACGAGCACTAGGCAGAGTGCAGTCTCTCGATGGATCCCTCTTCCTACTGGCAATGCAAAACTAATGATAGATGGGGCTGTATCCAGATCGTCGAATGTCGGGTCGATCAACGCTTATGCAGAGATATCAACGGAGTTTACATGTGCTTCGGTGTTGGTGTTTGCAGGGGCGACCGACCCTGCCAACTTTGAGGCTTTGGTCTATCATGAATCTATGGATCTTGCGACGGATCTCATGCAAACTCGAATAGTCATCGCCTCGGACTGCAAAGAAGTCATAAAGAACATTAAAGATGGCTTTAGTGGGAAGCATGCCCATGTCATTCGTGAGATCAAAATGATGCCACCTGAACTTCAAGCTTGTTCTTTTGTCTTTGAAGGAAGAGTTTCGAACATTGAGGCTCATAGCCTCGCTAAACACGCGATAAGTTTATCTGTAACGCGCCATATGTGACTCCTACCCCCCCCCCCCCCCCCCCCCACCACCACCTGAGCGCCGATCTAAACTGTATTCCCAAAAACATTATTAATCAATAAAGTGGAGCATGTTTTAACCTCAGAAAAAAAAATCATCTACCCCCTCCGTACCATAATATATGACATTTTAGCAGTTCAATTTGAGCTACTAAAACGTCATATATTATGGTACAGAGGAAGTAGAATTGATGTGTATCGCTCATTTGTCAAAAAAAGATGGAGAAAGATATCTATCGCTCATTACGAGCGCTAAGATAGGTTTACTTGGGCCGGCCCATTGGCAAACGGAAGTACAGGGAGCGATCAGCGATTTTGGGAATCCTCTTTGCCCCAGTTTTAAACCTTCCAAGCAATGTTTTTTCAAGGTTTTTCTTTTCCGCCCCCACCCCATTTTTTATCCACCATTTTTTTTTTTGGCTTCTTCTTCTTCTTTTTTATATTTTGTATATATTTATTATTTTTCTAAATTCAAGAATATTTTATGAGATGGAAATTATAATTTAAAAAACATTTTTCAATTATTGAACTTTTTGAATTCATAAATATTTTAAATTCATGAATTTTTGGTCAAATTCACGAGTGTTTATTAAATTCTAGATTTCTTTTCAAATGCATAAATTTTTTGAATCCATGAATACTTTTAGAATTTGTAACATTTTTTAATTCTTCTTTCTTCAAATTTGCGAATATTTTTTAAATTCAAGAACATTATTTAAAATCCCTGAATATTTTTAAAATTCGTGAATACATTTTTAAATTTTAAATTTTTAAAATTCATGAATAGTTAAAAAACACAAAAAAAATCAAAAATTATGTTGACTAAGAAACCTGAAAAACTGGTTTAACAAGAAACAAAAAAACTCGGTGTTTTATATTGCGCCGTGCTGTAGAGGATGTGTGCCGTTAGCTGGACCGACTCAAGCTCACTAGACTTGAAGCGAAGTAAATGACTGCCAGCTGCGCCGGCTTCAGTGTACTGTAGTTCAACCAACGAAAAAAAATCACAGGTAACTGGCCTTGCTCCTGTAGCGAGCGCGTGGGCGACTCACTCGTACGCTCGCAAAGAGTGATTCCGATCTCATCGCCCAAAAAATGTTCATCTCTTAAAAAGTTGTGAACACTGATCAAACTTACCCTGCGGGGCTACCTTAAGTTACAGGTGTCATCTCTTTAAAAGTTGTGAACACTGATCAAACTTACCCTGCAGGGTTACCTCAAGTCGCAGGTGTTATCTCTTTAAAAGGAACGAGAGGAAGACTCGCTGAAGGGGAGCTCCATATTGGGCCGGCCCTTCGCGCCGCTGACCACAGGCCACATGCCATATTCCCCGTTTTTTTTCCTTTTTGTTATGTTTTTTGTTCTATTTTTTTTACTTTATTTATATTTCTTTCTACATTACAAAAAGCACTCTACGAAAAACAATATAAAAACCTTGACCAAGCATTTGAAAAATGTGAAACACGTATAGAGAAAATGTTAATCATGTATATGAAAATGTATAAAAAACAATGTGTATGAAAAAATTGATCATGTATTTAAAAATGTTAATCAATCATTGGAAAAAATGTTGAACAAGTATTTGAAAAAATTTAATCAAGCATTTGAAAAAGTTAAATGTGTATAGAAAAATGTTGACCATATATTAAAAAATTGATAAAATAAAATAGATCATTTATATAAAAATGCTAACCAAGCACTTGAAACAAATGTTGAACAAGTCTTTAAAAAATGTTAATCAAGCATTTGGAAAATGTTAAATGTGTGTAGAAAACATGGTGACCATGTATTAAAAAGAGATGAATTTTTTTATGACATATATAAAAATTTTAATCAGGCATTTGAAAAAATGTTGAAAAGTATTTGAAATGTGTTAAGTGTGTATAATAAAAATGTTAATCAGGCATTTGAAAAATGTTATATGTTTATAGAAAATATGTTGACCATCTATTAAAACATGTTGATCTTGTATTTGAAATTTTTTTAATCAAGCATTTGAAAAAGGTTGAATGTGTATAGAGAAAATGTTGACGGAGTATTCAAAAAATGTTGATGTTGTATTTGAAAAATGTTAAACGTGTACTAGAAAGATGTAGTATTAGATATATACAAAAAATGTGTATAGAAAAACAATGAAAACCCAGAGAGAAAAACATGATGAAAAACGAGAAAGAAAAAACCCGAAGAATATAGAATGAAAAGAAAAAAGCCAATGGAAACTGAAAAGAAACAAAGAGAAAAAGAGAAAATAAAAAACCAACGTAAGCAGAGAAAGAAACAAAGAAAACCAGTTTAAGAAACAAAAAAAACCGGTGGAGAAAACCGGCTATTTTACATCAAGTATGTCACGCCCTACAGTTTCAACACGAACTTGACACAGACCCAGTGGCTAGCATCGCTAGCAACTATCCAGGAGATCTAGGTTTGATTCCCGCTTTTGTTCCCTTTTCTCCACTATTTCTCTTATTAAGTCTGTGCTATTGGGCCGGCCCAGTTGCTACGCGTGAGAGAGAAGTCCTTCAGCAAGAGATTCTTCCAACTCGCTTAATGCGAGATATAGTCGTCACGGTGCCATCACGAGGTTATTTCGGTGGGATTTTCTCTTCTGATAAGATGGGTACTCTTTTGAACCGAGCATCCAATTTACGAGTTGTTTTTACCGAGTTCGCCATTGATACTTTGAAACTAGATTCTGTGTTAGTAGGTTTTGATAACAGATTTGCTATTTCACATCTAGATGTGAAATAGTTATCTCACATCTAAGTCCACAACCACAGGATCAAACTGCTATAAGATTTGTGCAATTGACAAATAACCTCGTAGACTGTCTCCCGTGTGTGAGTCTGGGCCATTTTTGTTCGCTTAGTCCGTTCATGGATGTGCCCCCGTGTCTGGGCCTCAGGCCTTTTTATTTTATTGTAGTCATTTGTTTTTTCAGCAGTTGGCTGCGTTTTTCTTTACAAGGTTGTGCTATGACTAGGACGTTTTTCTTTCGTCTGTGTCCACTTCCATTCCACACTCTGTCTTTGTTTTTTTGTTTGTTTTTGTTTTTATTTACTTTTTATTTTTTTATTTCATTTTTGTTTTAAATTATGAACTATTTTAAATTCATGATATTTTGTTTTATTATATTTTTTGTATTTTAAGATTTCCGTTTCTTTTTTCTTTTTCCTTTCTTTCTTCTTTATTTATTTGTTTTAAATTCATCAACCTTTTTCACTCTGTCATCTTTTAACTTTAATTATTGTGCAAATATTTATTGTGGGTCCTTTTTGTCTTCGGGGGCCCGTGTCACGCAGTCTGTCTGGTGTCTACTTGTTGACCTGTTCGCACGTGCATCTTTTGTTGGATCGTTTTCACGGCGCGATCTGGGGCCCCCATTTTCGGATTGGTTTTGCTAGTTCTCATCTAGATGAGAGTTGACAATGTCTAATCTAACTCGTATACGGTCAGATACACGTGCTTCTGAATCGTGCTCATTATTCGCAAAAAAAAAAGTCATGCTCACTGTCGTTATGTCATGTTTTTTGTTTCCCTCGTGAAGCAGTGAGGCCCAACAGGACTTTTTTTAGTGGGTCATTTTTATGCTTGTGTATCGGGTTTATTTTGTGGGCTATAGCTTTCTTGTGAAGGGCCTGTGTCTTTTCATTCCATGTTCTTTTTATTTTTGGTTCGACTGTGTAGCTAGAGGACTGTGTCACTAGATTTTTTTCTTTTTGGATTTGCTAAATCTTAGTGATGACTTGTCTAAGTTTATAACCATCCAATTTGTTTTCTTTAATGTTCGCACAAACTCAACTGGTTGTACCAGTTGCAAGTCCATCTTCGACTCGTAAATGGGCTCGTAGTTTGTCCCAGTTGCAAGTTCACCGCTGATTCGCAACTGGGCATGTGTTTTTTTATCCCAGTTGCAAATGCACGCTCGACTCGTAACTGGGCTCATAGTTTGTTGTTTTAGTCCCAATTGCAAGTCCACCCATGAATCACAAATGGTATTATAGTTATGTAGTTGTCTCAGTTGCAAGTCTGCCCTTGACACGCAACTAGGCCTAGTTTGTTTTATCCCAGTTGCAAGTCCATCCTTGACTCACAACTGGGCCCATCATTTTGTTTCTTTCCAGTTGCAAGTCGACCCTTGACTTGCAACTTGGCTCATAGTTTCTTAGTTGTCCCAGTTACAAGTCCACCCTCGACTCGCAAATGAGATTGTAGTTGTCGAGGTGCAAGCCACACCCCCCACTTGCAACTAGAGACCGTGTTTTTTTTATCCCAGTTGCAAGTCCACCCTTGACTCGCAACTGGGCACATAGTTTGTTTCATCCCAATTGCAAGTCGATCCTTGACTCGCAGCTGAGCTCACAGTTTCTTAGTTGTCCTAGTTGCAAGTCCATCCTTGACTCGTAAATGGGCTCGTACTTTGTCCCAGTTGCAAGTCCACTGTCGACTCGCAACTGGGCATCTGTTTTTTTATCCCAGTTGCAAGTGCACGCTCGACCCGTAATTGGGCTCTTAGTTTGTTGTTGTCCTAGTTGCAAGTCCGCCCACGAATCGCAAATGGTATTGTAGTTTTGTGTAGTTGTCCCAGTTGTAAGTCCACACACGGCTCGCAACTGGTATTGTAGTTTTGTGTAGTTGTCCCAGTTGCAAGTCTATTCTTGATTCGCAACTGAGCCCATAGTTTTTTTAAACTCAGGTGCAAGTCCACCATCGACTCACAACTGAAATGTAGTTTGTTTTGCATCCCAGTTGCACGTCCATCCTCGACTCCCAACTAAGCTCGCAGTTGTCCCTATTGCCAGTCCACCTTTGACTCACAACTGGTCACATAGTTTTGTGTAGTTGTCCCAGTTGAAAGTCCACCCTCGACTCACAACTTGGCTCATAGTTTGTTGTTTCCCTAGCTGCAAATCCACCCTCGACTCGTAACTTGGCTCATAGTTTCTTGATGTTCTAGTTACAAGTCCACCCTCCGACTTGCAGCTAGGCTCGTAGTTTTTTTTTATCGCCTTAGTTTGCAAGTCCACCCTCGGCTTGCAAAGTGGTATCTAGTTATCCTAGTTGCAAGTCCACGCTCGATTCACAACTAAGCCCATAGTTTCTTATGCCAGTTGCAAGTCTACCCTCGACTCGCAACTGAGACTGTAGTTTGTTTTTCATCCCAGTTGCAGGTCCACCCTCGACTCGCAACTAAGCTCGCAGTTCTCCCTGTTGCAAGTCCATCTTTGACTAGTAACTGGTCTCGTAGTTTTGTGCAATTATCCTAGTTGCAAGTCTACCCTCGACTTGCAACTTGGCCCGTAGTTCATTTTTTATCTATTTGCCCTATTTAGCTGCTCAACATTATTTTTTTCCCGCCCCAACCCATTTTTTCAAATGTCCCAAGTGCAAGCCCATCTTTGAACCATTTTTTTAAAAAGATATGCAACTAAGTCGGAGGGACCCAAGTTTTCATGTGTCATTTTTTTAAAAGCCACCATTTATATGATATTTTAGTTCCAACCCATTGAGTTAGTTCCCGGCCTTTTTCGAAATCTCAAAGTTGTATACAAATGAGGCACGCCCTTTTTGAAGCATATCTTTTTGTATATATGACTAGTTTGTTCATCAATTCAAAAAAATGTTAACGTTTTTCAGAAATTGCATTCAGAATCCAAAATATGCTCTAGTATTTTAGAAAATATCCAGGTTTAAAAAAACAAAATTTCAACAAATGTTCTCTTTTCCTGGTTTGATAAATTTACAAGTTATTTTAGTTCTATGGGACATTTTTAAGTTTCATGGATATTTTTAAAAGTTTCAACTCAAATGATGCTCGCACGCCAGCCCGGGAGAGACATCAGACATGCATTGCCGCATGTGCATGTACATACATACACTGATACACACATACATGATTCTTCAAGGTATACATGACAAGGAACGGCAGCACAATGCGTTCCATGCAAAAAAAAAAACCGGCAGCACAATTCGTGCCTGAAGTGAAGGAGCGGCAGTACAATGCGTACTATGCCAAAAAAAGGTAGCAGCACAATACGTGTTTTTTTTTGAGGCAATAGCAGCACAATACGTGATGTTACTGGGAGGAGCAGGGCGCCAGTGAGGCGGCAATACAAACGTGCTAGGTGAAAACAGAATTTTTTTCATCAAACAAAAAACAAGAGATGGTGGGCATGAGCTAGGATGAGGTGGCACTGATGTCGTACTTAGATGTGATATAATATATCACATCTAGATGAGACATAGACACATCCTTTTGATAAACGTGATATATTGTCCGTCTAACATATGTGTACTTTCCCATGTTGGTATTTTTTTTAGTGCACTTGCTACCTTTGTGTACGTGCTTTTCACTTGTTCTTTTTTGCAGCAAAAAAATACAATAATAAGTGAAGTGTGCAAATCCCACGTTAGTGTGGTTATTTACTCATAAATTAGTGTGTGTGTGTGTATTTCCTATATTGTGTGCGTGTGTGTATTCCCCATGTTTTTGCATGTGCCCTTTTGGGTGTTCGCAGATCCGTACTAGCTACTTCCTTTGTACTAAACCAACAACACTTATTTTAGGACGAAACAAATATTTATACACATTGATGAGTATTCCACGTATACACGGATGTGTGCTTACGTACTAAAAGTTAGACATCTAATCAGTCAAACTATATCACGTCAAAGCATGCTGCATGCATGCTCCCATCAATCAAACACTAACAGCATCGCCTGCTGGAAGTACATTGATTAGCATATCACTGGCCGGGTCCAGGAATATTAAACCCGGTGGACTCCAAGCTCCAAGGACAGATATATTCGTCCTGGGAGCACAACCAACAGTTCCACGTACTCACTCACTAGACTAGCTAATAATCCAGCTGACACATGCATGCATAGACGCCTTTCCCCGGCCGTTGCAAGCAAGAGCCAAGAGGTACTTCCTCTACGTAGCTAGGCGCCAGCCGCTGGCGGCCAACGCCAACGACAAGCCCCATGTGGCCGGTCATGCCCGCCGCCCACCAGTAGACAACAGGGCTTTGGTTGAGGCCTGAGTAAGGTCATTAATTCCGATTCACTCACGAACCGGGATCAAATGGGGCATCAGTCCCGGTTCGTGAGGCTAGGGCGCCGGCCGGGCCTCGGGGCCATTGGTCCCGGTTCGTCTGATCCATTTGGTCCCGGTTCCAGACACGAACCGGGATCAATTAGCCTCGCTCCTGACCCACAACTTTTAGTCCTGGTTGGTGGCTGGAACCGGGACCAAAGGTTGTCCTTTAGTCCCGGTTTTAGCCACAAACCGGGACTAAAGAGAGGCCTATATATACCCCCGCCCCTGCCCGCGAGCAGAGTCACTGCTCTGTTTTTTTGGCCGGTCGTGGGAGAGCTTTGTGGTGCTCTAGCTCACCTCCTATGCACATGAGGTGTTCGATAAAATGCCCGAGCCACACTTAAGCTTTCTTCTCTCGAAGCTCCTTGTCCAAACTCCATTTTTCTCAAGATTTGTCTAGGTTTGGCGGTCCGTCCTGTCCCGTCCCCGTCCTCACCGCCGTCGATCGCCCACGCCGATCTCGTCGACGGCACCACCGTAGTGAGCCTCTTGTTCTTACCTACTTTCTAAAAGAAAAAAATTCTTACTTGTATGATTTAGATAGATACATGTATAATTTTCTTACTTTTATTATTGTTTGTTATTATATAGTGTGATGGTTTTGGTATCCGCCTCCGTCGGCCCTTGTCCTGTCTATGATTCGGATGTGGTATATATTATCTTTTATAACTATTTGTTTCATTTAGTGTTTATGACAATTATGCCGACCAACGTGACATAGATGTTTTTATCTAGGAGGTATGTGAACCGGAAATTCCAACCGACCCTATTGTCGAGAGGTTAAATTTAGTTGAAAAAGAAAACAATTATTTGAAGAAAAAATTGAAAAGAATTAAGGAGGAGAAGATGAGATTGGAGTTGCATGTTGCGAATGTCGTCGATGATCACAAGATCAAGATGGATGCAATGCGCTTGAAGATTAGAAAGATTAAAAAATATGCCATTCACACTGAGGCTTGGTATCATTATGCCGTTGGATCAATTGTTACCTTAGTTGCGATTATGATCGCATTTGTTGTTGCATTGAAATGTTTTACATAGTTTCAATGTATGGTTTAATTAGATGCTCTAGAGAGCTATATGTTGTTCAATGAGAACTATGTATGAACTTTATGTATTTATTTTTTTAGTAATAACATTTGATCACTACTGTACTTTGGTTTTAATGTGCTGATGAACTTCTATTAATTTGGTCACTTCTCTATTCATGATGTTCTGTAATGGTTTTTGACACACTTAATTATATATAATGCGCGCAGATGAACCGGCAATGGATGTACGGTGACAGACGCACCTCCGAGTACATTAAGGGCGTGCATAATTTTCTCGAAGTGGCTGAGGCAAACAAGTAGAATGGTTTTATGTGTTGTCCATGCCCTAGATGTGAGAATACGAAGTCTTACTCTGACTCGAAAACCCTTCACATCCACCTGCTTGAGAAGGGTTTCATGACACACTATAATATTTGGACCAAGCATGGAGAAAGAGGGGTTATGATGAAAGATAGCGAAGAAGAAGAGGATGATGACAACTATGTGCCCCCTGAATACGGTGATGCTGCAACGGGGGAAGCTGAAGATCAAGAGGAACCAGACGATGTGCCCGATGATGATCTTCGCCGGGTCATTGTTGATGCAAAGAGACAATGCCAAAGTGAAAAGGAGAAGTTGAAGTTCGATCGCATGTTAGAGGATCACAAAAAAGGGTTGTACCCCAATTGCGAAGATGGCAACACAAAGCTCGGTACCACACTGGAATTGCTGCAATGGAAGGCAGACAATGGTGTATCTGACAACGGATTTGAGAAGCTACTGAAAATATTGAAGAAGCTTCCAAAGGATAACGAATTGCCCGACAGTACGTACGGAGCAAAGAAGGTTCTATGCCCTCTAGGATTGGAGGTGCAGAAGATACATGCATGCCCTAATGACTGCATCCTCTACCGCGGTGCGTACGAGGCTTTGAACGCATGCCCGGTATGCGGTGCATTGTGGTATAAGATCAGACGAGATGACCCTGGCGATGTTGACGGCGAGCGCCCCAGGAAGAGGGTTCCTGCCAAGGTGATGTGGTATGCTCCTATAATACCACAGTTGAAACATCTGTTCAGAAACAAAGAGCATGCCAAGTTGATGAGATTGCACAAAGAGGACCGTAAGAAAGACGGGAAGTTGAGAGCACCCGCTGATGGGTCGCAGTGGAGAAAAATCGAGAGAACGTGGAGGGACTTTGCAGGTGACGCAAGGAACGTATGGTTTGGTTTAAGCGCGGATGGCATTAATTTTTTTTGGAGCAGAGCAGCAATCGTAGCACCTGGCCCGTGACTCTATGTATCTATAACCTTCCTCCTTGGCTGTGCATGAAGCGGAAATTCATTATGATGCCAGTGCTCATCCAATGCCCTAAGCAACCCGGCAATGACATTGATGTATACCTAAGGCCATTAGTTGAAGAACTTTTACAGTTGTGGAATGAAAAAGGTGTACGTGTGTGGGATGAGCATGGCCAGGAGGAATTTGACCTACATGCGTTGTTGTTTGTAACCATCAATGATTGGCCTGCTCTCAGTAACCTTTCAGGACAGACAAACAAGGGATACCACACATGCACGCACTGTTTAGATCACACCGAAAGTATATATTTGGACAAATGCAGGAAGAATGTGTACCTGGGATATCGTCGATTTCTTTCGACCAACCATCAATGTCAAAAGAAAGGCAAGCATTTCAAAGGCGAGGCAGATCACCAGAAGAAGCCCGCCGTCCGTATTGGTGATCACATACTTGCTATGGTCAATAATTTACAAGTAATCTTTGGAAAGGGTCCCGGCGGACTATCTGTTCCGAATGACGCTGAGGGACGCGCACCCATGTGGAATAAGAAATCTATATTTTGGGACCTACCTTATTGGAAAGACCTAGAGGTCCGCTCTGCAATCTACGTGATGCACGTGACGAAGAATCTTTGCGTGAACCTGCTAGGCTTCTTGGGCGTGTATGGGAAGACAAAAGATACACCGGAGGCACGGGAGGGCCAGCAACGTGTGCACGAAAAAAATGGCATGCCTCCAAAGCAGTATGAAGGTCCTGCCAGCTGCGCTCTTACCAAAGAAGAGAAGGAAATCTTCTTTGAATGCCTGCTCAGTATGAAGGTCCCGTCTGGCTTGTCGTCGAATATAAAGGGAATAATAAATATGGCGGAGAAAAAGTTCCAGAACCTAAAGTCTCATGACTGCCACATGATTATGATGCAACTGCTTTCGGTTGCATTGAGGGGGCTTCTACCGGAAAACGTTCGATTAGCCGTTGTGAAGCTATGTGCATTCCTCAATGCAATCTCTCAGAAGGTGATCGATCCAGAAATCCTACCAATGTTAAGGAGTGATTTGGCGCAATGTCTTGTCAGTTTCGAGCTGGTGTTCCCACCATCCTTCTTCAATATCATGATGCACGTCCTAGTTCATCTAGTCGACGAGATTGCCATTCTGGGCCCTGTATTTTTACACAATATGTTCCCCTTTGAGAGGTTCATGGAAATCTTAAAGAAATATGTTCATAACCGTGCTAGGCCAGAAGGAAGCATCTCCACGGGCCATCGAACAGAGGAGGTCATTGGGTTTTGTGTTGACTTCATTCCTGACCTTAAGAAGATTGGTCTCCCACAATCGCGGTATGAGGGGAGACTGACTGGAAAAGGCACGCTAGGAGCGGACTTAATAATATGTAGGGACGGGCATTCTTGGTCTCAAGCACACTACACAGTTCTACAGAATTCTACCTTGGTGACCCCGTATGTCAATGAACACAAGAATATTCTACGCTCCAAACACCCGGAGCAGTGTGACGACTGGATTACATGTGAACACATAAGGACTTTCAGCAGTTGGTTGCAAACACGTCTCATGGGTGACAACACTGTTTCTGATGAGCTGTACTCGTTGGCCAGGGGACCATCTTCGACTGTATTGACTTACAAAGGATACGAGATAAATGGGAATACATTTTAAACGATCGCCCAAGATTAAAAGAGCACCAACCAAAACAGTGGCGTCCGCTTTGATGCAGCAACCAAGAGGGGAAGGGACACATATTATGGTTACATAGTGGACATATAGGAACTTGACTATGGACATGATTTTAAGGTCCCTTTGTTTCAGTGCTAATGGGTCAATCTGTCAGGAGGCGGGGTACAGGTAGACCCACAGTACGAAATGACAATAGTGGATCTGAACAATCTTGGGTACACAGACAAACCATTCGTCCTAGCCAATGATGTGGCGTAGGTTTTCTATGTGAAGGATATGTCTACCAAACCGAGAAAAAGAAAAGATAAGGAAGCGAATACATCATACGATGAGCCAAAACGCCACATAGTTCTTTCAGGGAAAAGAGACATCATGGGAGTGGAGGGCAAGACAGACATGTCTGAAGATTATGAAAAGTTTCATGAAATTTCTCCCTTCAAAGTCAAGGCTGACCCAAGCACCCTGTTAAACGATGAAGATTATCCATGGTTACAGCGCAATAAGCAAAGGACACAAGCGAAGAAAAAGTTAAGACTTTCTCTCCACAACTATTATGATGATGCCTTTGATCTAGAATATCACTGCAGTTACATGTCAAGAAATGAATTGTCTTTTGTAACAGATGAGTTTTCGTCCGAAACCCTGATACTTCGAAAGAGATTGTCCATTTTGTACACGAAGTGCATCCAGCTTTTGCCGTAACCCTCTCAACTTTTTAGCACATGCTATGTGGGTGAAATGATGATACCATGCCAACTTTCAACCTGTTCAGAGTTCATTTGTAGTGCTTTTCAATTTCAGGGTCATTTAGCTAAAAAAAATTAGTAAATACATGAAAAATACCAAATGAAGTCAGAAATGGTTGAAAATTGATGATGTGGCTTTGAATGATGCATTTTGAACACACAAAAAGTCTGGAGTTCAAATAAGTTCAAAAAAATGAAATCCCTTTGTAACAGATGAGTTTTCGTCCGAAATCCTGAAACTTTGAAAGAGATTGTCCATTTTGTACACGAACTGCATCCAGTTTTTGTCGTAACCCTCTCAACTTTTTAGCACATACTATGTGGGTTAAATGATGATACCATACCAACTTTCAACCTGTTCAGAGTTCATTTGTAGTGCTTTTTAATTTCAGGGTCATTTAGCTCAAAGAAAATCAGTAAATGCATGAAAAATACCAAATGAAGTCAGACGTGGCTTTGAATGGTGCATTTTGAACACACAAAAAGACTGGAGTTCAAATAAGTTCAAAAAAATGAAATCCCTTTGTAACAGATGAGTTTTCGTCCGAAACCCTGATACTTCGAAAGATATTGTTCATTTTGTACACGAAGTGCATCCAGTTTTTGCCGTAACCATCTCAACTTTTTAGCACATGCTATGTGGGTGAAATGATGATACCATGCCAACTTTCAACCTGTTCAGACTTCATTTGCAGTGTTTTTCAATTTCAGGGTCATTTAGCTCAAAGAATGAATTAATAGCAAAAAGAATGAACTAGAAAACTTTTATAAAACTCTAATAGCAAAAAAGAATGAACTGAAAAGAATCAATTAAAATATTCTTTTGTTCAAAACATTAATAGCAAAAAGAATTTACATAAAGTATTTCTTGTTAGAAATTTAATAGCAAACTAAAATAATAAAATCTATTTTTGATTAAAACAGACATTTAAAATAATCTAAAAATTACCAAATTGAATATAATGATAAAACACAGTAATATTAAATAGCAGGAAAAAAAATCACTCAAAAATCTATTTTTATAGTAAAGTTATTCACAAACTAGTGATTCACACAAATTTCAAATAATTTAAATTTAAACTATTCAAATTTGAAAACTAATGGCACTAACAGAAAGTTTACAATTTTTGTGACCTAAAAGCAAAAAGAATCACTGAAAAACTGTAAGTATTTAGCTGTAAGTAGAAACAAAAGAAAATAAATAAAGCAAAAAAAACTAGAAAAAAATTAAAAAAAATGCCGCCTACTGGGCCACCACGGCCTGAATACGACTAGAAACCCAACCAGCTAGTTGGGCCAGGATTCAGGCCCGTAGCAGGCCCACAGGCAGAGAAACACGTTTAGGCCAGTAGGCCTGCAATAGAGAGGAGTTCGAGAGGGGAGGCGCAGCCGCGCTTATAAACAAGTGCCGAAGCCTCTCAGCTAGCAAGGTGGGACTAAACATCCAACCGCACCGTGGCTGTGCCAGGCACATGCCTTTGGTCCCGGTTGGTGGCTCGAACTGGGACAAATGCCACCCGTTCGTCCCGGTTCGTGCCGCCAACCGGGACCAATGCCACCCTTTAGTCCCGGTTGGTGCCACCAACCGGGACCAAAGGTCTCTACTTCCCGCCCTTTGGGCTGCTGGAAATTGACCTTTGGCCCTGATTGGTGGCACCAACCGGGACTAACGGGGGCCATTAGTCCCGGTTGGTGCTACAAACCGGGACTAAAGGGGGTTGCTATATAAGCCAAGACTTAGGAAATTTCCCCCCACCCGCCATTCTTCTCTCGACGACGCCGCCAGGCTGCTGCTGCCCTCGACGCCGAAGCAATCGCTCACGCCGGGCCTCCTCGCCGTCATCACTGTCGCCGAGGTGCCCCGACGCCGTCCCCGCTCCCACTATGAGCCGCCGCGCCGTTCCCCTCCTCTCCTCCTCCCCCCTCCCCCGCGCCCCGACACGGCCGCCTGCGCTCCGGCCGCCAGCGCCGCCCGCACTCCGCCCGCTCTCCGGCCTCCCGCAGTGAGGTCCGGCCGCCCCGGCCCCTTCCCCTGAACTGCCGCCGCCGTCGCCTCTGCCCTGCGCCGCCCCTGCCCTGCACCGCCGCCCCTGCCCTGCGCCGCCCCTGCCTTGCTCTGCATCAAATTAGAATTTGCAAAAGTTAGAATTTTTTATGTGTATGTATGTTCATATGCATATATGTATGTGTATATATGTGTGTGTATATGTATATATGTATGTGTATATATGTGTGTATGTATATAGCATTTTTTGGTCCATGTATATATGTATGTGTATGTATGGATGAATGGATGGATATGGATGGATGTATATAGATAGAAAATGTTCATATGATTTTTTTTTCATATATATGATGATTTTTTTTGTTCATACATGATCATATGATGTTTGCTTTCAAACTGGACGCCTCCTCCTCCTCCTCCGGCGAGTCAGGGCACTCCGCCTCCTCCTCCTCCTCCTCCTCCGACGACGACGACGACGAGTGATCAGGGCATTCCGCCTCCTCCGGCACGTGAGGGCACTCCGCCTCCTCCTCCGCCTCCTCCGGCGCGTCGGAGCACTCCGCCTCCTCCGGCGTGTCAGCGGACTCCGCCGTGCCAGCAACGGCGGAAGAAAGACGCCGCCGCTTCGGTGGCTAGCAGTACAAGAGGCGGAAAGAAATTCAAAGCTGGTCCAAACCTGAAGCCTCTTCCAAAGTTACCATATGAGAGGACTGACGAGGAAACCGATGAAATCGTGGCAGTCGAAGTGTAGGCCCATTTTGAACGGAAACCTCCACCTCCGAAGGAAAAGGCAGATCCGGTGAAAGTGAAGCACACTCTGGATGCCCTGAAGCGACCACCATCGCCTCCGCCGCAATCCAACTATGAGCGCATTATTGAAAGGACATATAAGAAAGCGCAGCGGTCAGGAAGTACTTGCAGTGATGCAAGGCTAGCAAAACGAAAAGGTGGGAAAAAAATCCCCAGCTCGGCGAACAGGCGAAGCAATCGTGCCCCCCGCTCTAGGTGTCTAGCGATATCATCGCTAATCATCCAGGGCTAGTGCCCGGTACCAATCCTGCTGATTACCTGGGCGATGATGTACAGTTTGAAATGTTAGAGGTAGTAGATATCTTCAGATACGAGTACGGGAAGCCTCTCGTCAAACCTGGTCATCCTCCTCTAACAACGATGATGCGAAGATTGCATGAATGGTACATGAATACCTGCAGGAAGTCTGGGAAGGATAGTTTGATGCTGGGAATTAAAGAGGAGCATGACCTCGTTGGAACTAAGGTGATGCCTGTTGAATTTGTGGAGTTATTCCAGTTATTCAATCAAGACGCCCTCGACAAACAACTCATGACTTGCTTCTGTCTGTAAGTATTACCTCTGTAATTAAGTCTCTATAGCTCAGCTCTTTCATTGCATGTACATATAATTATCCTCACTATATTATGCAGACTGAAGATCGTCGAATGCAAAAAGCATAAATCTATGACATTGGGTTCATTAACCCAAATACCATAAATGAATGGTCGGTTCAAAACAGAGACAAAGATACTAAGGACAACTTGCTAAAATCGTTACTTTGAAATCAAAACAAAGGGAAAATACTCTTTCCTTACAACTTCAAGTTAGTGTTACTGTCTTGCGCATATTCAGTTTCGCTTACTCGAGGTTATAGTAATGTAATTGATGAGTTATGCATGCGTGCGCAGCTTCCACTTTATTTTGCTAGAGATTAAGCTTGACCGGGGAGTAGTAACTGTCTTAGACTCGAGACGAAAAGATCCCAATAAGTATGCGGACATGACTGCAATGCTCCAGAAGTAAGTTCAATCGATCATTATCGCACCATATCATATCGGCAACTTTGTTTATTTCCGGATATCAAGTAATTGTTTTCTTTGTCTGGCAGGGTTTGGAAAGATTTCACTGGAATGGTTCCGGGACTGCCGAGGGAGCTGCGATTTACACACCTGAAAGTAAGTAGTATTAGCTAGTTCCGCGCATCTCCCATTGATTCTAGTTTCATCAATACCATTTATCATGCTTGATTATCAGTTTGATTGAACTCTATTCTCCTAAAGTGCTTGTGGCAGGAAGGCGCGAATAATTTATGTGGATACTACATTTGCGGGTTCATCCGCCAATCGACCTCTGAGCGGGGCTACTCTGACCGGCAATATGAAGTACGTAAACAATAATATTCACAATTTTATTTTATTACCATCATTTGTGTTAAGTTTCATTCATATATATGTATTGACCCCCTTCTTTAAATTAGATGTGGCAGATGCGGGATGAACTCCTACCACATGATCGCATACGAGCAATTCAAGAGGAATTTGCGGGATTCTTTCTTGACCACGTCATAAATGAGAAGGGAGAATACCATCTGAAAATTGAAATGGATTTTAGATGTTAGGGATTGTAAGAGATGTTATATTGTATATATGTAGTAGCGTCGGATAGATATACAAAAACTTGTTGTTCGACCAATCTCTCGGAGAAAGAGAGGTCACTTTTCTTTGTATATGTTCATGACGATCTTGTGTAATTAATGGTTCCTTCATTTGCTTACTAGCTAGCGTGTCGAGTTCTATCTATATGTATAGTAGCTAGCGTCGACCAAGCACGGAGAAAGAGAGGTCACTTCTCTCTATTAGCTAGCTAACACAATATGAAATCCCTAAATTAACCCTCCAAAACCCCTAACCCCCCTTCAAAAAAAAAAAAACCCTAGCGCCTGCGAGGTGCTGACGCGTGGTTTCCTTTTGGTCCCGGTTGGTATTACCAACCGGGACTAAAGGTCCTCCTGCCTGGGCGCCCCGCAGCGGTCACGTGGAGCCCTTCTGTCCCGATTCGTAAGCGAACCGTGACTAAAGATTTTGGGCTTTAGTTCTGACCATTTTGTCCCGGTTTCAGAACCGGGTCTAAAGGCTCTCTGAAACCGGGACTAGTTCCCTGTTTTCTACTGGTGGCCGGCCGGTGTCGACGATGCGCACGTTGCATGCACATCTCCCGCCGCGCGCCTCCCTGCTCGGCTGCTCCACCACCCGCCGGTAGCTAGGGGTACGGCGGCCACTGTGAGCACGCGCGGCGGGACGCCATGGCATAAGGAAAATGCAGGGTCGATCTGTAGACTCAGTTGCACAGTTGCGTGGGCTGCATCAGATGAGATCTGGTAGAGATCCGATTCGGACGACTGGCCGATCAATGATTCCCCGGGAAAAGGTCGTTTGTTCCTTTTGTCCCCGTGCTTTTAACGAAGAATCGGATCGATCCTAGTCCTACAACTGCATCCATCCATCGCTTTCTCTTCGCCTTTTGCATGCAAGATGCATGGCGTCGCTCGCAGATCTCTTTTACTTTTGCATGCATGGAAGGCTGCACCCATTATGCATGCATGCACACATGATGTACGTACGTGTATATCGTCGTCTCCATAGGTATTATTACTGTAGTAGCAGTAGCAAAACTAGGACTCGACCTGACTGTTGACACTGCGCACGTAGTACGTGCCTCCACCGGACACAAAATGCACCGGCGCAAAGGAGCGTCGTCAATCATTTCATTAAACGGCACAAATACGCAGGCACTACCTCTGTGCAGTGGCGGAGCTTCTTGGGGGCCAACCTGGGCCATGGCCCCCCCCCAGCTCACAAGAAAACATCTATATATTCTTTTGTATTAGGCTTGTTTTTTCATTAAAAATCAGCTAAAATTCTTATGTTTGCCCCCCTACTAGCAATCTCTTTTTGCAAGATTCCATGGCCGGACGCGGACAGAAACAGTACGTCAGAGGATTCAGGAAGGAGAGGAGAGGAGAACACGAGGGGAAGCCGACGACAGGGTGGGTTCAAAACCTAGCAACAGGTCGACGGACGGCGACGACTCCTGCCGTACCGTACACCACGCCACTGTACGTTGCGTGCTTCATCGCCCGTCGCCTTGCCGTCTGGTTTGCCATGGAGAGGTTATGTTGCCGACGAGAGATGAAAGAGATTTATTCCGCTAGCTGGTTCTTTTTTTTTCCTTTTTTTTTACCTTCCGCACACTTTTCCCATTTTATTTATGACAAAATAAATTGCGATGGAAGAGATTGTTATTTTGTTTGACGGTCAATTCAGAGAGTTTTATTCGAACAAAAACATTCCTAGGATAACCAGCCAATAAGTTAGTCACTAGGAAGCTAAGAGTTTCATCAAGCCAACTCTCGGTCACGTTCAATCTGCAAGCGTGCTCGGCATAAAGATGCGTCGGAAGGTTTGCTGACCTGTTTACATGCTGAATTTCAATTAAATAGAAACCACTAACTAGCTCTCCAATTTCAACTAAGATAGAAGCCATAATTGAACGTGAATTGTTGCGAGTGTTCCAGAATGTCACCAACTCCAGACAATCCACCTCCATTGTCACATGCGAGAATCCTTGAAGTTTGTTGCTTGTCTTTCTCTGTTTCTTGCACACAGGAAAAATCTAGATTATGACCAAAGATGCATCCTTTAGAAACCTTCTCTTTTCAAGCGGGAGTAATTTAGACTAGTGTCATGCATTTTTTTTTTGGAAAAGGAGGAAAACCCATCCTTTAGAAACCTTCTCTTTTCAAGCGGGAGTAACTTTGATTAGTGTCATGCATATAACACTAATTTATGTTACTATCTTCATAGTGCAAAGTAATATAGAGGTAGTATCATAAATGATTGCATTTATTAGAATGTGGACTCATCTTTTGTTGGGAAGTGCTCAACAAACACCTCTCCCTCGTTAACTACTTGCCACATAAGCAACTTTGTCTTGGGGCTTGTTATGTTACTAGTAGCTAAGTTACCCCCACTATGATCAGCCTCAGGGGCGCCCAATCCTCTACCATTCCAGAAGGGACCAGCCATTTAAGCAAAACGTTTTTACCTTTTACACATAGCTTTAGATTTTACACAAAAAGCTGAATTTGAATTTGTACAAAATCTAGGTTTACCAAGCGAAGCCAGTTCCCCAAAAATACAACCTTCTAGTACAACATCTTCACCATTATCGTTAGAGCTATCACATTCAGACATAAGCTCTTCGACAAACTTACCGTCGAAACTGTCCAACTTTTGAAGAAAATATGCCCTAGAGGCAATAATAAAGTTGTTATTTTATATTTCCTTATTCATTATAAAGATTTATTATTCATGCTAGAATTGTATTGATTGGAAACCGAAATACATGTGTGGATACATAAACAAATACCGTGTCCCTAGTGAGCGTCTACTAGACTAGCTCGTTGATCAAAGATGGTTAAGGTTTCCTAAATATAGACATGTGTTGTCACTTGATAACGGGATCACATCATTAGGAGAATGATGTGATGGACAAGACCCATCCATTAGCTTAGCATATGATCGTTCAGTTTATTGTTATTGCTTTCTTAATGTCAAATACATATTCCTTTGACTATGAGATCATGCAACTCCCGGATACCGGAAGAATACCTTGTGTGCTATCAAACGTCACAACGTAACTAGGTGATCATAAAGATGCTCTACAGGTATCTCCGAAGGTGTCTGTTGAGTTGGCATGGACCGAGATTAGGATTTGTCACTCCGTGTATCTGAGAGGTATCTCTGGGCCCTCTCGGTAATACACATCACAAGAAGCTTGCAAGCAAAGTGACTAAGGAGTTAGTTACGAGATGATGTATTACGAAACGAGTAAAGAGACTTGCCGGTAACGAGATTGAACTAGGTATGAAGATACCGCCAATCGAATCTCGGGCAAGTAACAAACCGACAGACAAAGGGAATTATGTATGTTGTCATAAGGTTCGACCGATAAAGAACTTCGTAGAATATGTAGGAACCAATATGGGCATCCAGGTTCCGCTATTGGTTATTGACTGGAGAGGTGTCTCGGTCATGTCTACATAGTTCTCGAACCCGTAGGGTCCGCACGCTTAACGTTCGTTGACGATATAGTGTTATATGAGTTATATGATTTGGTGACCGAATGTTGTTCGGAGTCCCGGATGAGATCACGGACATGACGAGGAGCTCCGGAATAGTCCGGAGGTAAAGATTGATATATAGGACAATACTATTTGGACACCGGAAGAGTTTCGGAGTGCACCGGGTAGTCATCGAATCGCTGGAAGGGGTTCCAGACACCCCCGGGAGGTCTATGGGCCTAATGGGCCAAGGGGAGGGACACACCAGCCCACAAGGGGGTTGGCGCCCCCCTCTCCCTGGCTGCTGGCCCTAGGGGAAGGAAAGGGGGAGGGTTGGCCCCTCCTGCCTTTCCCTCCTCATGAGAGAAAGGAAAGGGGGGCGCCACCTCCCCCTGCCTTCCTCCCGCACACAAACAAGGAAGGGGGCGTGGCTTGGGGCAGGAGCCCAAGTGGGATTCGGCCCCACTTGGGGCGCCTCCTGACTGCCTTCCCTCTTCCTCCCACCTATATATATGTGGGAGGAGGCGCCACACATCACCACAACAATCTCTTAGCCGTGTGCGGCGCCCCTCTCCACAGTTTTGTCCCTCGGTCATATTTTCGGAGTGCTTAGGAGAAGCCCTGCGGAGATAGCATCACCACCACCGTCACCACGCCGTCGTGCTGCCGGAACTCATCCACTACTTCACTCGTCTTGCTGGATCAAGAAGGCGAGGACATTACCGAGCTGAACGTGTGCTGAACGCGGAGGTGCCGTACGTTCGGTACTTGATCGGTTGGATCGCGAAGAAGTTCGACTACATCAACCGCGTTACTAAACGCTTCCGCTTACGGTCTACGATGATACGTAGACACACTCTCCCCTCTCGTTGCTATGCATCTCCTTAGATAGATCTTGCGTGTGCGTAGAATTTTTTTTGTTTTCCATGCAACGTTCCCCAACAATGGCATCCGAGCCAGGTCTATGCGTAGATGATATGCACGAGTAGAACACAAAGAGTTGTGGGCGGTGGTAGTCATACTGCTTACCACCAAAGTCTTATTTTGATTCGGCGGTATTGTGGGATAAAGTGGCCCGGACCAACCTTACATGTCCACGCACATGAGACCGGTTCCACCGACTGACATGCAACTTGTTTTGAATAAAGGTGGCTGGCGGGTGTATGTTTCTCCTACTTTAGTTGAATCGAATTTGACTACGGCCGGTCCTTGAAGAAGGTTAAAACAACAAACTTGATAAATCACCGTTGTGGTTTTTGCGTAGTTAAGAACGGTTCTTGCTAGAAGCCCGTAGCAGCCACGTAAAACTTGCAACAACAAAGTAGAGGACGTCTAACTTGTTTTTGCTGGGCATGTTGTGATGTGATATGGTCAAGATATGATGTGATATATGTTGATGTATGAGATGATCATGTTTTGTAATATCGACAACCGGCATGAGGCTTAGGGTTATCTCTTAATTATTGTATGAAATGCAAACGCCATGTAATTGCTTTACTTTATCACTATGCGTTAACAATAGTTGTAGAAGCAATAGTTGGCGAGACGACCCCGACGCAATGATGGAGATCAAGGTGTCGAGCTGGTGACGATGGAGATCATGACGATGCTTTGAAGATGGAGATCAAAAGCACAAGATGATGATGGCCATATCATGTCACATATTTTTATTGCGTGTGATGTTTATCCTTTATGCATCTTATTTTGCTTAGAACGGCGGTAGCATTATAAGATGATCCCTTCACTAAATTTCAAGATAAAAGTGTTCTCCCCGAGTATGCACCGTTGGCAAAGTTCGCCGTTTCGAAGCACCTCGTGATGATCGGGTGTGATAGACTCTACATTCACATACAACGGGTGTAAGACAGTTTTGCACATGCAGAATACTTGGGTTAAACTTGACGATCCTAGCATGTACAGACATGGTCTCGGAACACTGGAGACCGAAAGGTTGAACGTGAGTCATATAGTAGATATGATCAACATAGAGATGTTCACCATTGATGACTACCCCATCTCATGTGATGATCGGACATGGGTTAGTTGATTTGGATCATGTATCACTTAGATAACTTGAGGGATGTTTATTTAAGTGGGAGTTCATTAGTAATTTGATTAATTAGACTTAATTTATCATGAACTTAGTCTTAATAGTTTTGCATATCTATGTTGTAGATCAATGGCCCGAGCTACCGTTCCCCTGAATTTTAATGTGTTCCTCGAGAAAGCTAAGTTGAAAGATGATGGTAGCAACTACACGGACTGGGTCCGTAACTTGAGGATTATCCTCATTGCTGGACAGAAGAATTATGTCCTTGATGCACCGCTTGGTGACAGACCTGCTGCAGGAGCTACTTCAGATGTTATGAACGTCTGGCAGGCTCGATCTGATGACTACTCAATAGTTCAGTGTGACATGCTTTACGGCTTAGAACCGGGACTTCAAAGACGTTTTGAACATCATGGAGCATATGAGATGTTCCAAGAGTTGAAGTTAATATTTCAAGCAAATGCCCGGATTGAGAGATATGAAGTCTCCAACAAGTTCTATAGCTGCAAGATGGAGGAGAACAGTTATGTCAGTGAACACATACTCAAAATGTCTGGGTATCATAACCACTTGACTCAGCTAGGAGTTGATCTTCCAGTTGATAGTGTTATTGACAGAGTTCTTCAATCACTGCCACCAAGCTACAAAGGCTTCGTGATGAACTATAATAGCAAGGGATAACGAAAACAATTCCCGAGCTCTTCGCAATGCTAAAGGCCGCGGAGGTAGAAATCAAGAAGGAGCATCAAGTGTTGATGGTTAACAAGACCACTAGTTTCAAGAAAAAGGGCAAGGAAAAGAAACGGAACTTTAAGAAGAATGGCAAGCAAGTTGCCACTCCCGTGAAGAAGCCCAAAGCTGGACCCAAGCCTGAAACTGAGTGCTTCTACTGGAAAGGGAATGGTCACTGGAAGCGGAACTGCCCCAAATACTTGGCGGATAAGAAGGATGGCAAAGTGAACAAAGAGGTATATTTGATATACATGTTATTGATGTGTACCTTACTAATGCTCGTAGTAGCGCCTGGGTATTTGATACTGGTTCGGTTGCTCATATTTGTAACTCGAAACAGGAGCTGCGGAATAAACGAAGATTGGCTAAGGATGAGGTGACGATGCGTGTCGGGAATGGTTCCAAGGTCGATGTGATCGCCATCGGCACGCTAACTCTACATCTACCTTCGGGATTAGTTTTAGACCTCAATAATTGTTATTAGGTGCCAGCGTTGAGCATGAACATTATATCTGGACCTTGTTTATTGCGAGACGGTTATTCATTTAAATCGGAGAATAATGGTTGTTCTATTTATATGAGTAATATCTTTTATGGTCATGCACCCTTGATGAATGGTCTATTCTTGTTGAATCTCGATCGTAGTGATACACATATTCATAATATTGATGCCAAAAGATGCAAAGTTGATAATGATAGTGCAACATACTTGTGGCACTACCGTTTAGGTCATATTGATGTAAAGCGCATGAAGAAACTCCATGCGAATGGACTTTTGGAATCACATGATTATAAATCATTTGATACTTGCGAACCATGCCTCATGGGCAAGATGACTAAAATTACGTTCTTCGGAACAATGGAGCGAGCTAATGACTTATTGGAAATAATACATACCGATGTATATGGTCCGATGAGTGTTGAAGGACACGGCGGGTATTATTATTTTCTGACCTTCACAGATGATTTGAGTAGGTATGGGTATATCTACTTGATGAAACACAAGTCTGAAACATTTGAAAAGTTCAAAGAATTTCAGAGTGAAGTGAAGAATCATCGTAACAAGAAAATAATGTTTCTACAATCTGATCGCGGAGGTGAATATTTGAGTTACGAGTTTGGCCTTCATTTAAAACAATGTGGAATTCTTTCACAACTCACGCCACCTGGAACACCACATCGTAATGGTCCGAACGTCATAACCGTACTTTATTAGATATGGTGTGTTTTATAATGTCTCTTACCGATTTATCACTATCATTTTGGAGTTATTTATTAGAGGCAGCCGCATTCACGTTAAATAGGGCATTGTCTAAATCCATTGAGACGACACCGTATGAACTGTGGTTTGGCAAGAAACCTAAGCTGTCGTTTCTTAAAGTTTGGGGATGCGACGCTTATGTCAAAAGGCTTCAACCTGATAAGCTCGAATCTAAATCGGAGAAGTGCGTCTTCATATGATACCCTAAGGAAACTATTGGGTACACCTTCTACCACAGATCCTAAGGCAAGATCTTTGTTGCTAAGAATGGATCCTGTCTAGAGAAGGAGTTTCTCTCGAAAGAAGTGAGTGGGAGGAAAGTAGAACTTGAAGAGATAATTGTACCTTCTCTCGAATTGAAAAGTAGCACATCAGAGAAAACCGTTCCCATGATGCCTACACCAACTAGAGAGGAAGCTAATGATGATGATCATGAAACTTCAGATCAAGTTACTACTGAACCTCGTAGGTCGATCAGAGCACGATCCGCACCAGAGTGGTACGTACGGTAATCCTGTTCTGGAAGTTATGTTATTAGACCATGGTGAACCTACGAACTATGAAGAAGCTATGATGAGCCTAGATTCCGATAAATGGCTTGAGGCCATGAAATCTGAGATAGGATCCATGTATGAGAACAAAGTATGGACTTTGGTGGATTTGCCCAATGATCGGCAAACCATAGAGAATAAATGGATCATCAAGAAGAAGACTGATGCTGATGGTAATGTTAATATCTACAAAGCTCAACTTGTCGCAAAACGTTTTCGACAAGTTCAAGGAGTTGACTATGATGATACTTTCTCACCTGTAGCGATGCTTAAGTCTGTCCGAATCATGTTAGCAATTGCCGCATTTTATAATTATGAAATCTGGCAAATGGACATCAAAACTGCATTCCTTAATGAATTTCTTAAAGAAGAGTTGTATATGATGCAACCAGAAGGTTTTGTCGATCCTAAAGGTGCTAACAAATTATGCAAGCTCCAGCGATCCATCTATGGACTGGTGCAAGCATCTCGGAGTTGGAATATACGCTTTGATGAGGTGATCAAAGCATATGGTTTTATACAGACTTACGGTGAAGCCTCTATTTACAAGAAAGTGAGTGGGAGCTCTGTAGCATTTCTGATATTATATGTGGATGACATATTGTTGATTGGAAATGATATAGAATTTTTGGATAGCATAAAAGGATACTTGAATAAGAATTTTTCAATGAAAGACCTCGGTGAAGCTGCTTATATATTGGGCATCAAGATCTATAGGGATAGATCGAGACGCTTAATAGGACTTTCACAAAGCACATACCTTGACAAAGTTTTAAAGAAGTTCAAAATGGATCAGTCAAAAAAAGGGTTCTTGCCTGTGTTACAAGGTGTGAAATTGAGTCAGACTCAAAGCCCGACCACTGCAGAAGATAGAGAGAAAATGAAAGTTATTCCCTATGCCTCAGCCATAGGTTCTATCATGTATGCTATGTTGTGTACCAGACCTGATGTGTGCCTTGCCATAAGTTTGGCAGGAAGGTACCAAAGTAATCCAGGAGTGCATCACTGGACAGCGGTCAAGAACATCCTAAAGTACCTGAAAAGGACAAAGGATATGTTTCTCGTTTATGGAGGTGACGAAGATCTCGTCGTAAATGGTTATGTTGATGCTAGCTTCGACACTGATCCGGATGAGTCTAAGTCAGAAACTGGATACGTATTTATATTGAATGGTGGAGCTGTCAGTTGGTGCAGTTCCAAGCAGAGCGTCGTGGCAGGATCTACGTGTGAAGCGGAGTACATAACTGCTTCGGAAGCAGCACATGAAAGAGTCTGGATGAAGGAGTTCATATCCGATCTGGGTGTAATACCCAGTGCATCGGGTCCAATAAAAATCTTTTGTGACAACACTGGAGCAATTGCCTTAGCGAAGCAATCCAGGTTTCACAAGAGAACCAAACACATCAAGAGACACTTCAACTCCATTCGTGAAAAGGTCAAGGATGGAGACATAGAGATTTGCAAAATACATACGGATCTGAATGTAGCAGACCCGTTGACTAAGCCTCTTCCACGAGCAAAACATGATCATCACCAAGACTCCATGGGTGTTAGATTTATTACAATGTAATCTAGATTATTGACTGTATTGCAAGTGGGAGACTGAAGGAAATATGCCCTAGAGGCAATAATAAAGTTGTTATTTTATATTTCCTTATTCATGATAAAGGTTTATTATTCATGCTAGAATTGTATTGATTGGAAACTGAAATACATGTGTGGATACATAAACAAATATCGTGTCCCTAGTGAGCCTCTACTAGATTAGCCCGTCGATCAAAGATGGATAAGATTTCCTAACCATAGACATGTGTTGTCACTTGATAACGGGATCACATCATTAGGAGAATGTTGTGATGGAAAAGACCCATCCATTAGCTTAGCATATGATCGTTTAGTTTATTGCTATTACTTTCTTAATGTCAAATACATATTCCTTTGACTATGAGATCATGCAACTCCCGGATACCGGAGGAATACCTTGTGTGCTATCAAACGTCACAACGTAACTGCATGATCATAAAGATGCTCTACAGGTATCTCCGAAGGTGTCTGTTGAGTTGGCATGGATCGAGATTGGGATTTGTCACTCCGTGTATCGGAGAGGTATCTCTGGGCCCTCTCGGTAATACACATCACAGGAAGCTTGCAAGCAAAGTGACTAAGGAGTTAGTTACGAGATGATGTATTACGGAACGAGTAAAGAGACTTGTCGGCAACGAGATTGAACTAGGTATGAAGATACCGACGATCGAATCTCGGCCAAGTAACATACCGACAGACAAAGGGAATTACGTATGTTGTCATAAGGTTCGATCGATAAAGATCTTCGTAGAATATGTAGGAACCAATATGGGCATCCAGGTTCCGCTATTGGTTATTGACCGGAGAGGTGTCTCGGTCATGTCTACATAGTTCTCGAACCCGTAGCGTCTGCACGCTTAACGTTCGTTGACGATATAGTGTTATATGAGGTATATGATTTGGTGACCTAATATTGTTCGGAGTCCCGGATGAGATCACAGACGTGACGGGGAGCTCCGGAATAGTCTGGAGGTAAAGATTGATATATAGGACGATACTATTTAGACACCGGAAGAGTTTCGGAGTGCACCAGGTGTCATCGAATCGCCGGAAGGGGTTCCAGACACCCTCGGGAGGTCTATGGGCCTAATGGGCCAAGGGGAGGGACACACCAGCCCACAAGGGGGCTGGCACGCCCCTCTCCCTGGCCGCCGGCCCTAGGGGAAGGAAAGGGGGAGGGTTGGCCCCTCCTGCCTTTCCCTCCTCATGAGAGAAAGGAAAGGGAGGGGGGCGCCACCTCCCCCTGCCTTCCTCCCGCACACAAACAAGGAAGGGGGCGCGGCTTGGGGCAGGAGCCCAAGTGGGATTCGGCCCCACCTGGGGCGCCTCTTGGCTACCTCCCCTCTTTCCCCCACCTATATATATATATGTGTGTGTGTGTGGGGGGGGGGGGGGGGGAGGGGGCGCCACACATCACCACGATAATCTCTTAGCCGTGTGCGGCGCCCCTCTCCACAGTTTCGCCCATCGGTCATATTTTCGGAGTGCTTAGGAGAAGCCCTGCCGAGATAGCATCACCACCACCGTCACCACACCATCGTGCTGCCGGAACTCATCCACTACTTCGTCCGTCTTGCTGGATCAAGAAGGCGAGGACGTCACCGAGCTGAACGTATGCTGAACACGGAGGTGTCGTACGTTCGGTACTTGATCGGTTGGATCGCGAAGAAGTTCGACTACATCAACCGCATTACTAAACGCTTCCGCTTACGGTCTACGAGGGTACGTAGACACACTCTCCCCTCTCGTTGCTATGCATCTCCTTAGATAGATCTTGCGTGTGCGTAGAAATTTTTTTGTTTTCCATGCAACGTTCCCCAACAACTTTGACTCCATGTGTACATATGATATTTCTTTTTACAAAAGGAGGATGACCTCCGATCTCTGCATCTGGGAGACGCATACATCCACTTTATTAATTATTCACAAAGACCTTACAAAGTAATACATCAATATATCTGAAGCCGCCATCTTGGCAACATCTGTCGCTACTCCTATCCATTGATGAAGGGGTGCAGAAAGTGTGAGCCGAATACCCAGACCTCTCACCTAAGCCTAACATCTAAAGCCGGAAACCCCAACCAAGCCACATACCAGGTCTGGGGCACAAATCGGTCCGACACACTTAGGTCGTCGCTCCCGTCTTCCATCGACCCATCTTTACAGCAAGTACTGACGCATCGACCTTGCCAGGCCTGCTGTCGACGCCACCATGGCGCCAGACAACACCTCCTCCCTATGCGCGTCCATCATCACACATCCGTCGCCGAGGCCCTGCCGCACCACACTACCGAGACAGATAGGGGTTTAGAGCTTCTCCACGACGATGCCTTCAAGAAGGGGACAATGTAGAAAATGCCGCCATCGCCGGCCTTTGCAACAAGCCCAGAGCAGGGTTTTCACCCAGATCCGCTCGAGGAACCTCCATCCAGCCTCGTGTGCATAGGACCGCCACCAACCATCGTCGCCGCGCATGCAGCGGGCCGCACTGGCCAGATCAGATCTGACCAGAAGCCAGACAACACGTACAACCGATCCATCCACCAGGCCCTCCATGCCGCCGCCGCTGATCCGAGATCCGACCGGCCGCAGAGCCGCCCGCCGCGCCGCCGCGAAGTGGGGCTGGCCGCCAAGCCGCAGGACCAGACCAGCCGCGCCTCCACACGCCAGGGCCCCCGCCCCACCCCAAGCCGTGGGAGAGAAGGAGAGACCCTCGCCACCGCCATCTACCCCCGGGCTTAGCCCGTGGCGTCACACGGCGGCGACTGGAGGAGAGGAGGGAGTAGATCGGGGCTTCGCGGCGGCTAGGGTAGCGGCGCGCCCAAGTCGCCCGGTGCGGGGCGACGCGGGGGCTGCGTGCGTTAATAGAAAGTTGCAACCCTGTGTACATATGATATTTTGGATCGGGGTTGTTTAATGGTAAAAAATATCTCATGGCATATATACATTAAGAGACCATTATAAATATAAATATTTTTATATACATATATGTCCATAACTCAAGAATTTTGCATAAATACTATGTCATTTTGCAGCCATCCAATGTAAAATGGGTGGTAGGATCAACCGCCTCGCGCTAGTGCCATCTAAGCTCGGCATCACTCTTCTACCTCTTTACACATCCTTCTACATGACTTGGGCTATTCCCTCCCCATGTCATTACCTCCTAGATTGATGAACAAATATGTATGACCGCTGATTATTACTCTGTGGTAATAGGAGAATTTTGGGTGTGGGGCCGAGGAGATATATTGAGGCAGCAGCGGTGTAGCGACCAGAGACGCCAAACTGTATGTCGGCAAGTTTTTCTCTTTCTTGAATGTTTAGATATTTTTAAGAGGCACATACTATTTCATAATTCAGGCAAATCAAATGGTGAACGGACATTTTTGATGGGACTACAAGAGCAATGAACCAACCATAGGTCGTGTAAGCTTAAGGTACAACTCACCAGAGCAATGTCCGTCGTGTGTGCGGAAAGCAATACTTTCGCCACCTGAATTTAAATGCAAATTTTCAATAAAGAATGAATTTTATTGACTCAAAATGAAGCATCAATACTCAAGAGGATATAAATACAACAAGCACCCACCCGGTCTCCGTATAGGTAGGATGAACACAACCAACACCAACGCCCGCACATACACACAGGCAAATAACAAAGTTATATAATACCAAAAATGCAAATGGTAAATAAAAAAACAGTTTTTCTTCCCAACATGAATGAAATCTGCCCAAATATTCCTGGATATTCTAGGGGTATAAACTATTTCTGTGCAACTGCTAAGACAGGCAACTAGTCTGAATCATGCATGCTCTGTGCACACCGTTGGACACTTTCTTGGAACTGTTCACATGGGTTCTGCTTTGCTAAATGGACTTGTACCGTTGGTAGATATAGACCACAGATAAACGACAAGAGATACAAGGAAAGCACATTTCGCTTCAATCGAGAAGAACAATGTCAAACCGGTAAGTTGCAGTAATGAAAAACACAGTAAAACTACTCACGGGAGAGAGAGACGGAAGCTCCATCTCACTCCCCTAGTTGTCACTTATCGAGGACGTGTCAACTGCCAAGGTTTCTTTTGTGCACGTCTATTATTTTTTTTCGCTTCTTTTGTGTGCATTAGCACATATGTTCGTGCGTTACAAAGAGAGAGAGAGAAAATATCCTTGCATCCCCTTATTGACTTGTGTAGCTATATGTTTGTCAACGTAAACGAAATAATTTATGCTAATATGATACTAATTTTATTTTGGATTACTAAAGATAATTGTGATAAATTTACTAGGACTTTTGGAGTCAGACGAAAACTAGATATGTACGATGAAAATATCATATGCATGATGTTTAGATCATAACGTGTTTGAATATAAAAGAAGAGTGATTTATGTGTACTGTAATGCTATTCCATTCTGTATTACTAAATATAATTATGATACTATTTGGATGGAATTATCTTTTGCTGCATACATTCAATCCAAATGCAGAAAATGATGTAGAGAACCAGGAGCTCAGACATACATCACGCACATCTTAATATTCATACAACAAACCTGGCTAGCCTTCAACAACCTATGTAAAAGAAGGATATAATTTTGTCTCGTGCATTAATTATATATATTTCCATGATGAGCCACAGAATGGACATGACAAATCTGGTCCTTAAATTTGACACGAACTTGTGAGCAAGTCCTGTTGGTTGTTTGGGCAATTTATAACATGCAGGAGGCTGAGGAGGCTGTATTGTTGGCAATGTTGCCAAGGTTTTTCACCCGCGGGTTTTTCATCATCCCGATTGTTCTTCGATCAGAGTGAGAGTGAGCCGTTGTTGTACTGGCCGCCAGCCCACCACCCATATCCTAAGGATTCGCCGCCGTCAAATCTATTTAGTAGGGGGATCCCAGACTAATCTGTCGTTAAACTATGATATGCACATCTGCGCTCATTGCGACACCTAGTGGCGGTGCCAGAAATGTAGTCTTGTATAGTCAATTTTGAATTATGTAGTCAAATATATGAATTTATACAAATATGTTTCAATATTTCTAGTAATATGCTAATTTCACCAAAAAGCCGGGTAATCAAATTGACTACCCAGCTTATACGTGGCTTCCCCTCGTCTGTTCTCACCGTCTTGCTGATATTGTAGGTAATTTACTTGCGTATATAAATAGATGTGAATAGGCCAAAATGAACGATGTGGGACAATTTACCATGAGTTCGATTCGATCAACCAGCACTAGCTTATTTCTCGTGTGACTCAACGGCCCATAAGAATAGGCCAAAATATGCTCCGGTATCCATTCACGGACACTGATACAGAAGCCCCACATACATCCCGCCCCAATTTTTTTTTAGCCCGCACACTCAGATAGCCGCATATATATAGTCTACAATAGTTCAAATGTTCAAATGCTGCGGTAGTTTTACTTAAATAAGTTTAAATATTACACTTAAACATTGTTGTCCCCTTTAACCGCCCACAATTGCTCAATCAGATCTTCCTTTAGTTGCTCGTGATTTACTCGATGCCGGATTTGTTGATGCACTTGAATAAACTCTTCAAATGTGGTCGGATTCTGATCAGGAAGTTCGATAGGATCACCCATATTCTCAAATTCAAGACTTGCAGCAGCATCGTCACGCTCATCCTCCACGATCATGTTGTACATGATCACACAACAAGTCATCACCTCCTACACGGTCTCCGCATCCCATTGTTTAGCTGGTCCATAAACAACTGCAAAACGTGCCTGCAGAACTACAAATGCCCTCTCAACATTCTTTCTAGCTGCTTCTTGTCTTTGGGCAAAGTGAGCCTTTGTCTGGCCAACTGGGTTAGAGATGGTATTGACAAATGTATCCGTAGATACCGTCAACCAAATAGTAACCCATGTTGTACTCATGCCCATTGTCTGTATAGTGGTAAGGAGGAGCTTTTCCTTTAGTCAGCCTCGCAAATAATGATAATTGCTGCCGCACATTGATGTCAATGTTTGATAGTAAAGTAAAAAACCAAAGTATTCAAAACTACAACATTTTAGCATGTAGGTGTAAGATACCACATTTTTTACATACCACAGTATTTTAAAGTATTGAGAATACTTTGAGCTGTTTGGTAGTGTTATATATATCGACGCACCTAATAACTAGCTAGCCGTTTTCTACTTGCTTACCTTGTTACCCGAACCCAACGGCCATGCAAAAAAGGCCACCCATATGCACAAAGTCCACACCTAAACAGTCAACGACCATGCCCAAAGCTCGTCCTGCAGCTTACAAAGATGAGAAACACCGTGCACTGCGCTAGTCACCAACTCCTTCCCCTCAGTTATGGCGAGATGACTTGGTCGTGCCGTCGGCTGGCCGGCACCTTAGCAGACGCACGAAGTGAAGTAGGAGCGGCGGTGATGCAATCTTCATGAGGCGGCAGAAGGTTTCTTCCTCAGCAAGCAAGGCCTGCTAGCTTCATGCGACGGGCCTCCTTGAGAAGGGAACGGATGATTAAGTGTACTAGTCGTTTTTCCATGGTCGTCCGGCAACCTGAGGGAGAGACGATCTCCAGTGACGAGAGAGCGGCGGCGGCCTGGGAACGAACGAGGATGAAGAAACATGTTCTTTTTTCGCCTGCTCTGTTTAAAAAAAAGAGGTCCAGGGTTCTTTTTGTTAGACAGAGAAAAAACTACATTTTGAGGAATATCAGTATTAATACTACAGTTTTTTGTGGAGGCCAAACTGCTCAAAGTAATTAAAACCATAGTATTTAGAAAAACTGTAGTATTCACAAAATACTTAGAAAATGCATAGCTATCAAACAGGGCCACTCTCTTGCTTCCGAGATTGCCAAGAGCCTCTCGGTGTCTGTGACATTTGGTTCTCTCAGGTATTGAGGTCCAAACACCGAGACCATGGCAGTTGTAAACCTCACCATGGCATCTCTGCATGTGCTCTTAGACATCCGTAGGTACTCATCCCACGAATCAGCGGCGGTGCCAAATGTAAGTATCCGCAGTGCGGCCGCGCACTTCTGGAAACCAGAGAATCCAATCCTTCCCACGGTGTCCTTCTTCAAGATGAAGTAGTCATCAAAGGACCGGCCCCCATGGTAGAGATGATCGAAGACAATTTTGCGCATCCGAAACCGCCGGCGAAAACTGTCAGCAAAGAGGCATCGGGGGCAAGGTAGTCGGACATCAGTGTCAAATGGCCGCACGCACTGTTGCGGCTGAGCACTCGATGACCCTTAATCAATCCCTTGAAATAGAGAACATGCTCTTCTGCACATTCCGCGTCTGCAATGACCGCATGTATCATCGTTGTCTCATCCGTGTAGTCCTCCCCATCGGACGAGCCGTCTAACGACTCAACATAGTGCTCATATATGTAATCCATACCCGGATCCATTGCTTCAAATAAGGGCCAACCAAATTTAGCACGAGCATTTCAGCGAACAGTTGCCGGACATGGTGAGTACCATAGGAGCTGATGGTATCTGCGCGGCGGTCAGAGGAGAGGTGTGGAACGGCGGCGGAGAAGAAGCGGCTTGGATCCCGGGTGTACGACTGGAGGTGACGGACTCACCGGGGCGGCGGGTTTGGTGGAGCGGCGGCCAAAGCAAGAGAGAAAAAAGGGAAGGAGAGAAAATGAGAGGATGGAGGCGCGGGTCAGGGAGGAGTTTTGGTGGGGCTGGCGGTGTCGGAGTCCTACGCATCTACTGTCCGCACTCCTGGAAAGGCCCCAATTTGTCTCGCGTTTGCTGAAAAAAATACGTCTGGACCGCTTGGTGGACCGATACTGGTCCGTGTTAGATGTTGTCCGGCCACGCTGTCCGGGGTGGTTTGAGCCGCTTTGGAGATGCCCTTGATTAGCCAAAATGTGACTAGCTAGTGAGTAGCGATCACATAAACAGTGTGACATTTGACAGGCCTTCCTGTGTAGCTATAGCTAGTTCTGGATCGACCTGCCTGATGCACAGACTAGCATGCACCTGTCGTCTCTCTCTCTCTCTCTCTTCACGTGGACTTTGAGAGGGCCAGCTTTGTTCTGTAGCGTTCAGCTACATCCAAACATTGCACAGAGACCCGGCACGAACCTTTTCCTGTGGCTACATTTGTATACGTCAATCCACCCCTATATGTGTGGTGCCTCAGCCAGACCGGATCACAACACACACACAGTGAGAGCAGCAGTGCAAGCAATTTTTGCTTGCAGACGATCGACGAGGGGCATGCAAAGTCAAGAGGCCAACCAAGATCGAGGGAATAATTAGTGGTGCATTCTACTACGAGTACGTAGTGCTCACAAGAGTCACAACCATAGCCAGAGCTAGCAGCAGCGGCTGCTCATCGATGAGCCATGCACTGGGGATGCGTGCTTTGGATCATCTGCTTGTATCTTCCTCCCCTGTCGTGTGCTTCGTGTCTGGTCTCGCCTGAGACCTACATACACGTACACACTTCATGCATCCATCCAGTCTCACTGACTGGTCATAAGCTGAGGACGTACCAGCTAATTAATGCTCAATGTGCTTGCTTGCTGATTAGCCCAGTCGTCCTTTCAGCTTTGAAAGCAGCGCCACCCAGAGAAGAAACCAACATGAAATATAAACCCGGCGCTGACATAGATATTACTCTGATGATCATCATCCAGACATCAGTGCAGGCAGGCATGCATGCATGTATCAAGCAGGTAGTAAAACTCCAAATGGTAACAGATTAAGTTCCAGTCTGGTCCGGTCCGGTCATCACATCTCACATCCAAGTCCCAAGGAGCGAGACTGGCCGACCAAATGTACATCACATACATACATGCATGAAAGATGGCAAAATTAAACTGAAATTCTGGTCTAGCTAGCTTGCCAAAGCGAACACATCCACTACTTAATTAACAGATGAAAATATTACCCAAGAAATTAATTTATTAACCTTTGTTCTTCTAAATGCAGAAATATGCATGCTCTCTTCATTCTTCCATCGCCATGCACGCACCTTACCTTGAGAGCTTCCATGCATTATCTTGTTGTTTTTCTTGACGATAGATCGATCCTGCTGTATGTAGCTACTTCAGCTCGGCAGGGTCCAGCGAGCCCATGTGGAGCCCAGCGCCGCCGCTGTGCCGCCGGGGCGGCCCCATGCCGGCTTGCACCACGCCGCCAGGGCCGACGCCGAGGAAGTCCCGAGTGCTCAGCTTGCCGTCGTCCACGGGGAAGCCTCCGCCGCGGCCGAACGCCCCGGCGCGACCGCCGGTTGTGGCACTGGCACCGCTTCCGCTACCCAGAGAGTTCATGATGAGGTCATGGAACGACTGCCTCTCGCTCGCCGCCGCTGCCGCGGCCGATGACCCGCCTTCCCCGCCGCCGCCCCTCATACCCGGGCCACGGAGCAGCCCGGCGCCGCCGGCGCCAGCGTTGTGGCTGCTCGTCGTCGCGCCCATCTGCGCGGCCTTCTGCAGCAGCGCAGTCGCGGACATCTGCGGGAGCCCGCCGCCCAACTCAGACGAGCTGTACAGCGAAGGGAAGCCCCCGCCACCGCCTCCCAGAACGCTGCCAGACGCGACCATGCCGCCATTCTCTCCATTTCCATTGCTGCTGTTGCCATTTCCGGCGCTGCCGTTGTACTGGTTCTGGAAGACCAGGCGCGAGTCCTGGCCGCTCCCGTTGCCATTGCCTGAGAAGAAGCCAAGGTTCAGGAGGTTGTTATTACCGTTGCCGCCGCCGCCACCCTGGTGCTGGTCCGGAAGTTGCATAAGGCCATGGAAGGCGGCGGGAGACTTTCCCTGGAGGAGAGAGCCCTGGTTGCCATGCGAACGGTGGACGTCATCCTCAGCAAAGTCCTGGGCGGTGCCGCTGCCCATATAGAACGGGGAAGAGGTGGCCGCCTGGGAGCGGAACATGGAGGACCCCGAGGAGGATGGCATGAGGTGGTCGAACTGACCGGCGTTGCCGCCACCGCCACCAAGGTTGAGGACGTCGATGGCCGAAGCTGATGAGTGGTGGCCGGATTGGTCTGGGAAGCCGCCGGGCATCTGGGGCGCCATGCCGGAGAGATTACCGAGGCCCATGTTGCCGGGGCCGCCGTACATGCCGGCGCCGATCGGCGGCAGCCGCGCGCTCTCCTGGGCCAGCGCGTCGCAGAAGGCGCGGTGGGTGATGAAGCTGTCCCTCCTGCATGCGTACGTGGAAAAATGTCAAAAACTTTTCATGCCTAATGCGCATGAGTGCAAGTCACATTATAATTGTCACCCCTAGCTATAAAAAGTTACATTATAATAGTCTGACCAAATAATTTAGAATCAAACATGCATCCTAGTCAAATTAAACCGAGGCGAAAGTTCGACCTACAAATAAATTTCAGCAACAAAAATAAAGTATCAAACATGATACATACATGAACAGTCAAGCACACATATATCATATATGGCCGCATGGAAGTATATGGAATTAATCGGCTAATCAGGTGACGAACTAAATTTATCATTTAATCGTTAATCATTGGCTAACTACACAAACATTGGCACCGATGACACATGCAATATAATTCGTCTTCTCTTAAAAAAAAACATAAATTCATCTTCTCTAAGAGAACGCCAAATCCCCCAATCCTAGTCGATTTGATCGTGGGGCGGTTGTGGAAAAGCTCATTGGCTTATAATTTAGGTACTCTTGTACAAGTTAATCGGGAATCTACAATGCCACCACTGTGAAAGAAATCATGCCATCAAAAGATCAAATACACATCCTATCAACACTATCGCATCACAAACTACTGAACACCAGATATACATAACATACCATTGAGATCCATCATAAAAAATCCCAAAAATTGTCTTGTAGCAATGCACCAGATGGTCTCTATTGATCCACTTAATTATGTGCCCGTTATGCGACACACCCAAATTTTTGTAGCAATTGAAAGAACTACCAAAACAACCCCCCCCCCCCCCCCCCCCTCTCTCTAAACACAATACATACCAAAACATTGAAATCGATTAACATTTAAATTCCATTTTTGTAATTTTCTGTAATTTTTGTTGGTACTAAAATATGATTGTACCTCAATTTTTTGGATCAGATTCAAACTAAAATAAAATGATATTTAAATGCGGTCAAATTTCAGTGAATATTCACAAAAGCAATTCTAAAAATTAGCAGGAGCTACCAAATCTTTTTCTCTCTCTCCAACACAATATTTCACAAAACTTTACAGATTTGCCTTCTTTTTAACTAGTCATAAAATCTGCTTAGAGGAGGGGGGGGGGGGGGGGGCAAAGATCGTCAAATTTTCGTCTTCCTACTTGTTTGATATAACGACGAAGTTGCTCTAAATGTGCCAATTTATTATGCGAGTTGGGTAGCTTGCAATCCTTTACTGTGTTCATCTATATAAGATTTTGGTTTCTTTTGCTATCTGAGGCAATATAATGCTAGCTGGCAATTAATTCCGACAGATAATTTTTGAGAAATATTTCGATCCGATTCGACAAAGCAGATTAAGCTATAGATTGTACAATGCTTTATTTTGTAAGGAAAAAAAGTACTAAGCTAAAAAAAATGATATCATCAAAATGAGGCAAAACTAGCCAAAGCTGCATGACAAATATGCATCGCCATAACTATAGTAATTCAACAGTCCTTCCAAATCTCTTTCTCTCTTTTCAACATAATATTCACAGAGTTTTGTAGATTTGCCTTCTATTTAACTAGCCATAAAATCTGCTTAGTAGAGGGGGGGTCATCAAATTATGGTTTTCCTACTTGTTTGCATATAACGACGGAGTTGCTCTAATTGTGCCGATTTATTACGCCAGTTATATAGCTTGCAATCCTTTATTGTGTTCATCTATATAGACTGCCGTTTCTTTTTCTATTTGAGGCAATGCTAGCTGGCAATTAATTTTGACCAGTGATTTTTGAGGAATATTCCGATCCGGTTCGAAGGAGCAGATAAAGCTATAGATGTCGGAATGCTTTATTTTGAAATGAAAAAGAAGAGTAAGCTGAAACCATGATATAATATATCAAAATGAGGTAAAACTAGCCAAAGGTGCATGACAAATATGCATCGCCCTAACTATAGTAATTCAAAAAATTAACCCGTGCTTCAAAATCTCCTCCTCTCTCTAACACAATACTATTTCACAGAGCTTTATAGATTTGCCTTCTATTTTACTAGTCATAAAATCTGCTTACTAGTGGGGGGGGGGGGGGGTGGAAATCATCAAATTTTAGTTTTCCTACTTGTTTGCATGTAACGACGAAGTTGCACTAATTGTGCCGATTTATTTCGACAGTTGGTTATAACTCGCAATCCTTTATTGTGTTCATCTATATAAGATTGTCGTTTCTTTTGCTATTTGAGGCAATGTTAGCTGGCTGGCAATTAATTTCGACCGATGATTTTTGAGAAATATTCCGATCCGGTTCGACGGAGTAGATTAAGCTATAGATGTCAGAATGCTTTATTTTGAAAGGTAAAATAAGACTAAGCTGTAAGCATGATATAATAACATCAAAAGAAGGTAAATCTAACCAAAGGTGCATGACAACATGTATCGTGCTAACTAGATGAGGTAAAACAGTTACAAGTAAGACAAGACAGGCATGTACATGACATGACAGGCATCGAGTAACAGCCGCAGCAGCAGGCTTTGTGGTTAATCCATCCATCTCGGATGGTGCTGATTGCAAGCGAGCTAAAAGCAGGCTAGGCATGGCCAGCAGCAGTACTTGCCAGTTGCCATGCATCACATGAGAAGGCAAGCAAGGCTGCGTGCTGCCATGGCTGAGGCTGGACCCCCTTTGGTTAGCTGCAAGGAGGGAGGAGTGCCGGCAGCATGTATGTCATCACGTGAACATACATGTGGGGATCCATGCCAGGTCGATGCAGATGAGAGAGAGAGAGAGTGGGAAGAGTGCGGATTGCGAGGTGTAAAAAGGCGGGACTGCCGCCAGATGACCGTGTCAGGGTGTGCCCTGGCTGCATATCTCCACCGACAAGAGCGATTCACGTGGGCGCAGAGCAGAGCCCGCTAGCTGCAGCAGGTCGACTGCTAGCTCTAGCTGCATCCTCCATCCATCCCCTTCCATCCCCCCCCCCCCCCCCCCCCCTCTCGCTCTCTGCGGGGAATCCAATTCCAATCCAACCAAGCCAAAAGTTGCGCGCACACACGTACAAACAGACTCATACACGAGAGCCCGTGTACCTAGCTAGGTGGGCACGTAGTACCAGCAGTAACAGCCCTAACCCTAGGCAGCTAGCTATGGCTAGCATCCCATCCACCCGTCAAATCGAATCGCCCCTAGCTAGCTCCTCATCAAAGTTTCATCATGACCCAATCATTCGCTCATGCATATCCATAATCGAACAGCAAACAGTATAAGCATACACCTATATGAACTGAAACATCTTGGATGGATGGATCAATGGCGTGCATGGTATATATACCTGGAGAAGAGGGTGCCGCAGTCGCAGCGGTACTCGCGGGTGCCGCAGGTCTTGGAGTGGGCCTTCCAGTCGGACTGCACGGCGTAGCGCTTGGCGCACTTGTCGCACTTCCACTTCTTCTCGCCGTGCTTGCGGCAGTAGTGCTTCTTGATGCCGGTGAGGTCGCCCAGGGCGCGCGCCGGGTCGTGGTGCACGCACGTCGGCTCCGGGCACAGGTACACCCGCCGCCGCGTCTCCTTGGGGTTCTTCTGCTTCAGCTTCCAGGGCAGGTTGTGGCCCCGACGGTGCAGCTGCAGGTTCTGTTCCCGCTGGAACCCCTTGCCGCACACCTCGCACACGAACCGGTTCGTCGCCATCAGGGACCGCGGCGACAGCGCGATCACCTCCGCGTCAGGATCTGCATCAATACAGAGAGGCCGATACTCAATTAATAGTCACTTGCTAGTAGAATTAAGATTGGTAAAGGAATAGTTGGACGGATTAATTACTCACTTGGGTTGCCCGGCTGGTTGCGCTTCTTCTTGGGCGCCGGCACGGCGGCGGCGGGAGCGGGAGGCTGCTGCGCGGCCATCAGCGGCTGCATCTGCGCGTCGGAGAGGCCGAAGAAGGGAGCGGAGGACGCGGCGGCCATGGTTGGATCGGAACCAAACAAGATTAGCTAACAGCTTCCTCCGATTGCTTGCTTGTCGTCGTCGGGTTCAGGTGAGCCGAGCGCCGCCACACACCGACCAGTCCAAGCCTGTCCAACCGAGTCTAGAGAGCACAAGGCGACGACGATATGGCGTGTACGTACGTTCCTTGCTTGCTCACGGCGTCTTGCGGACGGATCTAAAAGACAAACGAAAGAGAGGATGGATGGATCAGAATTCAGTATAGATAGCCGCGCCGCCGCGCATGTACGTGAGAAAGACATAAATATGACCAAGATCCAGCGAGCAGGCAGCAGCGACCATGTATGTAGAGGACAAACCAAGGCATACACACCATGCCATACCCCTTGCGAGCAAGAGAACAAAGCAAGGGAGATGACAAATCCACAGGTAGCTATAAGTCACAACATACACGCAACGAAGGAAGAAATCGACAGACGGAGGACGAGGAGGGGCACGCACCGCGCCAAGCTAGGAGAAGAGTCCGGCGAGAAGATTGCTCAAACACACCCACACCCACAGTCCCACACACACACACACGAGAGAGAGAGAGAGAGAGAGAGAGAGAGAGAGAGAGAGAGAGAGAGAGAGAGAGATGGAGGGATGGGTTGGGGAAAGGCAGGGCGAGGGCTGGGGGAGTGGAGGAAAAGGAACCAAACCCAGCCCCTCAAAACAACAGGAGCAAGGCACCAAACGGCGGACAGCAAACGGCCGGGGACGACGACGATAATAAAGATATAGAAAACGGTGCGTGATTCCGATGGAGAATTTGGGGGAGCGGTCGGCGAACCCTACCCGCTTGTTGCTTTCCCCTCCGGCCGCTTCCCCTCGCCTTGGAGTCTAGGAGGGATATGATATCTGCTCTCTCTCTTCCGCTCCGGGAGTGGTTGCAATGGCTTGTAGCTGAGGGCCAAATATATCGCCGCGCGGAGGGAGGGAGGGAGGGAGAGCGGGGCAGGGGTCGCGAGGTCCACGCGCGGGCGGGGCCCACGGGTCGCGTGCACGGTCACCCTCGTGCCCGCGGGTTGATTCTTCGACCTGTACACGTCGACGGGAACGTGCGGGCCTATCGGGGCCGTCGGTCGGGCTGATCCGACGGCCGGCGGAGGGGTGTTTGGATTGAGCGAGCGAGTGAGCTGGCGTGTGGGGGTCGATCTGGTGGTGGCCGGGTCACGCCGGCCGGCCGTCCGTGCGCCCGCGCGCGCCTGCACGGCGTTGTCCCGGCCGCCCGTGCGGCGCGTGCGCGTACATGTATGCATGCGATGCGAGTGCAACTGACGGGCGGTGGGTGGCGCACTGGCTGGCAAGCAGCTAGCTGGCTGCCGCTACACTCCTACTGCTGGGTGTGCACGCACGCACGCCACGTACGGACAAGCGTGTAGGTGTGGTCGATGGTGTGCGGAAGAAGCCTGACTGACCCGCCGGCACTGCTGGCGTGAGTGTAGTGCCGCTTAGATGGAAGTCCGACCGTGGCGCCGGCCGACGGGCAGACGACGTCGGCGCCGAAGGAGTACTGTGTCAAAAATGTTTTTAGTCGAGCGTTGAAAATGTCAAGCGTTTATTTTTATCCTATGTATACAATTTTTATTATTATTTGTTTCTTTGACTATGTCAGACATGATATTTTGGATGCAATTTAACCCTCGTGTATAACCGTACCCGCCCTCCGACCACGTGTGGAAGCGCGATAGGTCGCAACACGCGGCTTGAGACGTCGCGGGGGGGAGTGTGGGGGGAGCGGGGCGGGCGCCGGGGGGGGGAAACCAAACATGCCTACCCTACAGGCCGCACACCCCCTAGGGCAAGACCGACGAATCAATCGTAGATGACACACAGCTCAGTCTCGTTGCAGCGCTCTTCCTCTCTCGGGCACCCACGTTCACCATGTACACTCTTCCCCTCTCTCACACACAGACCTACCGTGGAGCCCGCTCTCCGGCCACGTGTGGGAGCACGGTAGGTCGCGAGACGTGCTAGGGGGGCCCACCCATGGGCACCACGCACACTCTTCCTCTCTCTCTCACACACACAGGCCCATCGTGCATGGAGCCCGCCTTCCCACCACGTGTGGGAGCGCACTAGGTCACGAGACGCTGCTGAGACATGCTAGGGGGCCCACCCACGTGTACCACCCGCACTGTTCCTCTCTCACACACACAGACCCACCATGGAGCCCGCCCTCCGACCACGTGTGGGAGCGCCTTAGGTCACGGGACGCTGTTGAGACGTGCTAGGGGGCCCACCCTCGTGCACCATGTGAGCTCTTCCTCTCTCTCACACATATAGACCTAATGTGGAGCCTGCCAATGTGACCTTTTTCTTAGGCTTTTTGAAAGTTAAAAGTTGAAACTCCCAAAAGTTCAAATACAATTTTCTAGAGTTTGAAATCCAAAAGCCGTGTCCCTGTTTTTCTATAAGTGCATACATGCATTTTTGAAAGTTGGTAAAAGCACGAATTGCCAGAAAGGAAGTATGACCATCATCGGAAGTTTCCAAAACAAAAGAAGCCCTTTCCGAAATCGACATATGTTGCAGGTACATCTATTTAGAAAGAGGCCTGATCAGGGGCAACCGACGTGGACATCGCCTTTACATCCAGGCAAAGAAGAGGGGTAGGTGATGGTGTTATGGACTAGGGGTACTCACACGTCGTCTCCCGGCCAGATGGGCCGGGCCGAGGACCCACCAAGGGAATTCACCGGTGGGCCAGATACAGAAGACCCACAGCGCATGCAAGGAAGGTTCCTGAAGACTTGGTGCATACTTCTAGACTTAAAGGTCAATTACATCACGACTTACCATACACGTAGCTGACGTACTTGTAACCCTAGACCCATCGGCGCCTATGTAAACCAGGAGGTAGGGCACATAGAGGGATATAGACAATCTCGTGGTAGAAACACATGTACTATGTACTCCATCCACAATCAATATGAACAAAAGCAGGACGTAGGGTAGTATCACTTCGAGAGAACCCGAACCTGGGTAAAACCTCACATCTACTGTTACTATCGTGTCAATGCTATCAGCTCGTGACCCCCTACCCGAGATTCGCCGGAATCGACTCCGACATTGATGGCCCAAGCAGGTCCCTGCTGACAGCCGCCAGCATCCGATGGGAATCAACATAGGAGAGTAGATCAGATTAGACACAACCTTTGTGTCGGGCCAGATCTTAGTTTACGACAACATCACGCTTTCCGCTGACTTGACTACCCACTTGGGCCAAGTCGAGAACCTCGCTCTAGCCAGATCATGTGATTTGGCAACTTAGAGTACACCGCGGATTCCCATGGGGAACTAAATGATACGTCTCCGTCGTATCTACTTTTCCTAACGCTTTTGCTCTTGTTTTGGACTCTAATTTGCATGATTTGAATGAAACTAACCCGGACTGACGCTGTTTTCAGCAGAACTACTTTGGTGTTGTTTTTGTGCAGAAATAAAAGTTCTCGGATTTGGACGAAACTTTTTGGAGAATTATTTCAGAATAAAAAAAAATACTGGCACCAAGAACCACCAGAGGTGGGCCCCTGGCTGGGCACAAGACACCAGGGCGCCCCCCCTGGCGCGCCCTAGTGGGTTGTGCCCACCTCATGGCCCCGCAGACCCTAATTCCAACTCCATAAATACCTATTTTCGGAGAAAAAATAGGAGAGGAAGTTTCATCGCGTTTTACGATACGGAGCTGCCGCCACCTCCTGTTCTTCATTGGGAGGCCAGATCTGGAGCCCGTTCGGGGCTCCGGAGAGGGGAATCTTCGGTCTTCGTCATAACCAACCCTCCTTCATCACCAATTCCATGATGCTCCCCATCGGGAGTGAGTAATTCCTTCGTAGGCTCGCTGGTCGGTGAGGAGTTGGATGAGATTCATCATGTAATCGAGTTAGTTTTGTTAGGGCTTGATCCCTAGTATCCACTATGTTCTGAGATTGATGTTGTTATGACTTTGCCATGCTTAATACTTGTCACTAGGGCCCGAGTGCCATGATTTCAGATCTGAACCGTTTATGTTTTCACCATTATATCTATGTTCTAGATCCGATCTTGCAAGTCTTATTCACCTATTATGTGTTATGATCTGTAAACCCCAGGGTGATAGTAATTGGGATACTTTCCGGTGATGACCGTAGTTTGAGGAGTTCATGTATTCACTATGTGTTAATGCTTTGTTCCGGTTCTCTATTAAAAGGAGGCCTTAATATCCCTTAGTTTCCTTATGGACCCCGCTGCCACGGGAGGGTAGGACAAAAGATGGCATGCAAGTTCTTTTCCATAAGCACGTATGACTATTTACGGAATATATGCCTACATTATATTTATGAACTGGAGCTAGTTTCGTATCGCCCTAGGTTATGACTGTTATATGATGAATATCATCCAACGAATTCACCGATCCAATGCCTACGAATTTCCCACATATTGGTCTTGCTAAGTTACTATTGCTATTGCTACTGTTACACTTGCTACAAAATCATTGCTATCAGTGTTACTATTACTGTTACCACTACTATCAAAACTATCATATTACTGTGCTACTGATCACCTTGCCGCAGATATTTAATCTCCATGTGTGGTTGAACAACTCAACTGCTAATACTTCCAAATATTCTTTGGCTTCCCATGTGTCGAATCTATAAATTTGGGTTGAATACTCTATCCTCGAAAACTGTTGCGATCCCCTATACTTTTAGGTTATCACTAAACTTCTTGACCTGGGTGTCATGCCAGATCGGGGAACAACAACTCGAGCATGTCCCGACACTGGTGTCTGATCAAATCCAGGGCGAGGGCAAGAACTTCCCGTCGGATCCGGCAATGGTTTCGGAACCGGCGACACAACTCGGGTGCCAGGCTATGATCTTGGTCATGAACACTTCGGGTCCATGTCAGATCGTATCTGGAAGAACTTCCCCTGGTGCTGATGTCACATCAGGCTCAGGAGGATTGCGGCAGAGCCCTTCTGAATGAGGTGTTAGATCGGATTTAGAGGCTCGCGATATCGGACGACCAATCCTCCGTTTATGATCAGATTGGGAGTCCCCTAGGAAGGTCAAAATTTTCAACCCTCCCATCACCCACCTTGTCGCAAATACTGAGGACCTAACCGAGGTCCTGCAGAGCGGTTCCGAAGAGGTAAACTACACAAAGGAAGATATCATTGAATCCTCGGATAACCTACCGGCAACCAATGCACCCACATGCAAGAGAGCGGCGACATCAACCAATTATATCCACATGGTGGATGCCCCACGAAGCTGTTGGGGAACGTTGCATGGGAAACAAAAAATTTCCTACGCTCACCAAGATCCAATCTAGGAGATGACCATCTACGAGAGGAGAGATTGCATCTACATACCCTTGTAGATCGCTAAGCGGAAGCGTTAAGAAACGCGATTGATGTAGTCGAACGTCTTCGCGATCCAATCACGATCCGTCCCGCGAACTCCCGATCCAAGTGTCGAACAGACGGCACCTCCGCGTTCAACACACGTACGGCTTGATGATGCCTTCACCTCCTCGATCCAGCGAGCGATGGTGAAGTAGTATCTCGAGTCCTCCGGCAGCACGACGGCGTGGTGGCGGTGGTGGTGGCGGAATCTCAGCAGAGCTTTGCTAAGCACTACGGAGAGGAAGAAGGATACGAGGGAGAGGAGAGGCAGCGCCGTGGCGTAGAGATGTGCTCAAGGGGTGCGGCTGCCCTCTCTCTACCTCTCTATATATAGGGGGAAGGGAGGAGGAGGGGGGCGCCCTAGATCCCATCTAGGAGGGCGGCGGCCATATGGGGAAACGCTAGATGGGTTTTGGGCGCCTCTCCCCCCCCCCCCCCCCGGAGCCTTGGCCCCCAAGGCAAAGGGGGTGGCTGCCCTAGGGGAACACCCCCACCCCTTCTGGTTACGTGGGATGGGGTGAGGGGGGCGCACAGCCCCTTAGTGGGCTGGTTTGCCCCCTCCCCTTGGCCCATGCCCCCCCCCCCCAACACTTGTCGGGACCCCCCGAAACCCCTTTCAGTCATGCTGGTCATCACCCGGTACCCCTGGAACACTTCCGGACTCCAATACCAATATATCAATCTTCACCTCCTGACCATTCCGGAGTTCCTCGTCACGTCCGGGATCTCATCCGGGACTCCGAACAACCTTCGGTAACCACCATAATGACTCAACTATACTTATATCGTCACCAAACGTTAAGTGTGTAGACCCTGCGGGTTCGAGAACTATGCAGACATGACCGAGACACCTCTACGGTCAATAACCAATAGCAGGACCTAGATGCCCATATTGGTTCCCACATATTCTACGAAGATCTTATCGGTCGAACCTCGATGTCAAGGATTCAACTAATCCCGTATGCAGTTCCCTTTGTCTATCGGTATGTTACTTGCCCGAGATTCGATCGTCGGTATCACCATACCTAGATCAATCTCGTTACCGGCAAGTCTCTTTACTCGTTCCGTAATACAAGATCCCGTGACTAACTCATTGGTCACATTGCTTGCAAGCTCATTGTGATGTTGTATTACCGAGTGGGCCCTGAGATACCTCTCCGTCATACGGAGTGACAAATCCCAGTCTTGATCCATGCCAACTCAACAGACACCCTCGAAGATACCTATAGAGCACCTTTATAGTCACCCAGTTACATTGCGATATTTGGTACACACAAGGTACTCCTCCGGTGTCAGTGAGTTGCATGATCTCATGGTCATAGGAACATATACTTGACATGCATAAAACAATAGCAATAAACTTGACACGATCATATGCTACGTTCATAGTTTGGGTCTTGTCCATCACATCACTCTCCTAATGATGTGATCCCATCATCAAATGACAACTCATGTCCATGGCTAGGAAACCATAGCCATCTTTGATCAACGAGCTAGTCCGGTAGAGGCTCACTAGGGACATGTTGTTGTCTATGTATCCACACATGTATTTGAGTTTCCGATCAATACAATTCTAGCATGGATAATAAACGATTATCATGAACAAGGAAATATCATAATGACTAATTTATTATTGCCTCTAGGGCATATTTCCAACAGAAGGAGTGGTGGGGATGACCCCAACGACGGAGGGAGCAGCGACGACAACAACAACGACAATGGGAACAACGACGATAACACCAAACTTGATGGTGCCGGTGACAATGATATCCTGAACGAGTCTCTCGGCAACCCGACCCATGATGACTTAAGGGTCAGGCTTGTCCATATGTCCAGCAAGATAGCCAACGAGAAAAAACGGATCCAAGAGGAACAACTGGACCTCGACAACCGACGGCAGAGCTCTATCAAGCCAAGGAGTCAGTTAAAGCCAAGATGAGGCAGGCGACTGCTACTTCTTGAGCTTGTGTTGATTTTTCCATTGAAGAGAAATGGGTGATGCAGCGAAGTAGAGATAAGTATTTCCCTCAGTTAAGAACCATGGTATCAATCCAGTAGGAGGCATAAGCAAGTCTCCAATCTATGCACCTACACAAACTAACAAACACTTGCACTCAACACGAAAAAGGGGTTGTCAATCCCTTCACGGTCTCGAACAAGAGTGAGATCTAATAGAGATAGGTATAAAAGATAAATAAAAAGGCAAACTAAAATAAATCTAAATAAATTACAGCAAGGTATTTTTGGGTTTTTTGGTTTATAGATCTGAAAATATATGATGGAAAATAGACCCGGGGGCCATAGGTTTCACTAGAGGCTTCTCTCTTGAAGATAGCATACGGTGGGTGAAAAAAATTATTGTTGAGCAATTGATAGAAAAGCGCAAAGTTATGACGATATCTAAGGCAATGATCATGAATATAGGCATCACGTCTGTGACAAGTAGACCGAAACGATTCTGCATCTATTACTATTACTCCACACATCGACCGCTATCCAGCATGCATCTAGAGTATTAAGTTCAAAAGAACGGAGTAACGCCTTAAGCAAGATGACATGATGTAGAGGGATAACTCAAGCAATATGATATAAACCCCATCTTTTTATCCTTGATGGCAACAATACAATACGTGCCTCGCTACCCCTTCTGTCACTGGGTGAGGACACCGCAAGATTGAACCCAAAACTAAGCACCTCTCCCATTGCAAGAAAAACCAATATAGTTGGCCAAGTAGTTCTAAGAGAAATACAAAGATATCTTAATCATGCATAAAAGAGTTCAGAGAAGACCCAAATAATATTCATAGATAATCTGATCATAAATCCATAATTCATCGGATCTCAACAAACACACCGCAAAAAAGTATTACATCGAATAGATCTCCAAGAACATCGAGGAGAACATTGTATTGAAGATCAAAGAGAGAGAAGAAGCCATCTAGATACTAGCTATGGACCCATAGGTCTGTGGTAAACTACTCATGCATCATCAGAAGGGTAGCAAGGTTGATGTAGAGGCCCTCCGTGATCAAATCCCACTCCGGCAGATCGCCGGAAAAGGCCCCAAGATGGGATCTCACGGGAACAAAGGCTTGTGACGGCGGAAAAGTATTTTGGTGGACGCTTTTGGTGGTTTGGGAATATTTGGGAATTTATAGTGCAAAGATTAGGGTTGGAGGACTCCCGAGGGGCCCACAAGCCCTCAGGGCGCGCCCCCGGGGCGCGCCTGGCAGGCTTGTGGCCTCCTCGGGCATCTTCTAACCCCCTCTCCAAGCTTCGTGGATGTCTTCTGGTCCAAGAAAAATCATCATAAAGTTTTATTCCGTTTGGACTCCATTTGATATTCCATTTCTGTAAAACTCAAAAACAAGGAAAAAAACAGAAACTGGCACTGGGCTCTAGGTTAATAGGTTAGTCCCAAAAATAATATAAAATAGCATATTAATGCATATAAAACATCCAAAACAGATAATATAATAGCATGGAACAATAAAAAATTATAGATACATTGGAGACGTATCAAGCATCCCCAAGCTTAATTCCTGCTCGTCCTCGAGTAGGTAAATGATAAAAACATAATTTTTGATGTGGAATGCTACCTAACATATTTATCAATGTAATCTTCTTTATTGTGGCATGAATATTCAGATCCATAAGATTCAAACAAAAGTTTAATATTGACATAAAAACAATAATACTTCAAGCATACTAATAAAGCAATCATGTCTTCTCAAAATAACATGGCCAAAGAAAGTTATCCCTACAAAATCATATAGTGTGGCTATGCTCCATCTTCATCACACAAAGTATTTCATCATGCACAACCCCGATGACAAGCCAAGCAATTGTTTCATACTTTTGGTGTTCTCAAACTTTTTCAACTTTCACGCAATACATGAGCGTGAGCCATGGATATAGCACTATAGGTGGAATAGAATATGGTGGTTGTGGAGAAGACAAAAAGAAGGAGAAAGTCTCACATCAACTAGGCAAATTAATGAGCTATGGAGATGCCCATCAATTGATATCGATGCAAGTGAGTAGGGATTGCCATGCAACGGATGCACTAGAGCTATAAGTGTATGAAAGCTCAAAAAGAAACTAAGTGGGCGTGCATCCAACTTGCTTGCTCACGAAGACCTAGGGCAATTTGAGGAAGCCCATCATTGGAATATACAAGCCAAGTTCTAAAATGGAAAATACCCACTAGTATATGAAAGTGACAAAATAGGAGACTCTCTATCATGAAGATCATGGTGCTACTTTGAAGCACAAGTGTGGAAAAAGGATAGTAACATTGTCCCTTCTCTCTTTTCTCTCATTTTTTTATTTTTTTTATTTGGGCTTCTTTGTCTTCTTTTTTTTTATAAAGTCCGAAGACTCATCCCAACTTGTGAGGGAATCATAGCTTCCATCATCCTTTCCTCACATGGGACAATGCTCTAATAATGATGATCATCACACTTTTATTTACTTACAACTCAAAAATTACAACTCGATACTTAGAACAAGATATGACTCTATATGAATGCCTCCGGAGGTGTACCAGGATGTGCTATGATCAAGAGTGACATGTATAAAAAATATGAACGGTGGCCTTGCCACAAATACTATGCCAACTACATGATCATGCAAAGCAATATGACAATGATGGTGCGTGTCATAATAAAAAGGAACGGTGGAAGTTGCATGGCAATATATCTCGGAATGGCTATGGAAATGCCATAATAGGTAGGTATGGTGGCTGTTTTGAGGAAAGGTATATGGTGGGTTTAATGCACCGGTGAAAGTTGCGCGGTACTAGAGAGGCTAGCAATGGTGGAAGGGTGAGAGTGCGTATAATCCATGGACTCAACATTAATCATAAAGAACTCACATACTTATTGCAAAAAATTATTAGCTATCAAAACAAAGTACTACACGCATGCTCCTAGGGGGATTGATTGGTAAGAAAATACCATCGCTCGTCCCCGACTGCCACTCATAAGGAAGACAATCAAAAAATAAATCATGCTCCGACTTCATCACATAACGGTTCACCATACGTGCATGCTACGAGAATCACAAACTTTAACACAAGTATTTCTACCAATCCACAATTACTCACTAGCATGACTCTAATATCACCATCTTTATATCTCAAAACAAATGCAAGGAATCAAACTTCTCATCTATTCAATGCTCTTTATATGAAAGTTTTTATTATATCCCTCTTGGATGCCCATCATATTAGGACTAAATTCATAACCTAAGCAAATTACCATGCTGTTTAAGACTCTCAAAATAATATAAGTGAAGCATGAGAGTTCAACAATTTCTATAAAATAAAGCCACCGCCGTGCTCTAAAAATATATAAGTGAAGCACTAGAGCAAAACTGCCTAGCTTAAAAGATATAAGTGAAGCACATAGAGTATCCTAATAAATTCACGATTAATGTGTGTCCCTCTCAAAAAGGTGTGTACAGCAAGGATGATTGTGGCAAACTAAAAAGCAAAGTCTCATATCATACAAGACGCTCCAAGCAAAACACATATCATGTGGTGAATAAAAATATAGCCTCAAGTAAATTTACTGATGGATTGAAGACAAAAGAGGGGATGCCATCCGGGGCATCCCCAAGCTTAGATGCTTGGTTGTCCTTGAATATTACCTTGGGGTGCCTTGGGCATCCCCAAGCTTAGGATCTTGCCACTCCTTATTCCGTTGTCCATCAAATCTTTACCCAAAACTTGAAAACTTCACAACACAAAACTCAACAGAAAACTCATAAGATCCGTTAGTATAATAAAATAAATCACCACTTTATGTACTGTTGTGAACTCATTCTTAATTTATATTGGTGTTATATCTACTGTATTCCAACTTCTCCATGGTTCATACCCCCGATATTACCCATAGATTCATCAAAATAAGCAAACAACACATAGAAAACAGAATCTGTCAAAAACAGAACAGTCTGTAGTAATCTGGAAATTTCGTATACTTATGTAACTCAAAAAATTCTGAAAATTAGGAAAACCTGGTAAATTTGTATATCAATCTTGTGAAAAAAATTCAGATCAAAAGCACGTTTCTGTGATTTTTTTTAAATTCTGGCAATGAGCGCAAAAGTTTCTGTTTTTCAGCAAGATCAAATCAACTATCACCATAGACCACCCCAAAGGTCTTACTTGGCTCAAACACTAATTAAAACACCAAAACACAATTACTACAGAGGTAATAATGTGTATTCTCATAAAAATATAAAAATAAAAAAAATTGGGTTGTCTCCCAACAAGCGCTTTTCTTTAAAGCCTTTTAGCTAGGCGTTGATAATTTTAATGATGCTCACATGAGCGATAGCAATTGAAACACGAAGAGGGCATCATGTAGTATGTGAAAAACAAGTTTAAGTCTAACATACTTCCTATGCATAGGCATCTTATTGGGAAAAGATTTATCAAGACAAGCAAAAACTAGCATATGCAAGGAAGAAGAAAGAAACAATAGCAATCTCAACATAACGAGAGGTAATTTAGTAACATGAAAATTTCTACAACCATATTTTCCTCTCTCATAATAATTACATGTAGGATCATATTCAAATTCAAAAATTTAGCTATCACATAACATATTATCTTCATGATCCACACGCATGCAAAGTTGACACTCTTCCAAAATAGTGGGACTAACATAAAATAAAGTCATTACTTCTCCAAGCCCACTTTTATCAAAAATTTCATAAGATTGATCAATCTCCAAAGTAGTGGGATCAGTATTTCCTAAAGTTGACACTCTTCCAAACCCACTTTAAATATTATTGCAAATATTATTATCATGAGGCTTAAATAAATTTTCAAGATCATAAGAAGCATTTTCACCCCAATCATGATCAGTGCAATAAGTAGTGGACATAGCAAAATTAGCATCGCCAAGCTTGGGGTTTTGCATATTAGTAGCACAATTGAAATTAATAGAATTTATAATAACATCATTGCAATCATGCTTTTCATTCAAGGAGCAATCGTGAATCACTTTATAAATTTCTTCTTTTAGCACTTCATCACAACTTTCAGATTCACGAATTTCAAGCAAAACTCCATAAACATAATCTAGTGCACTCAACTCACTAGCAATTGGTTCATCATAATTGGAACCTTTAAAAAGATTAGCAAGTGGATGAGGATCCATAAACTTTTTGCTTCCTAATTTTCAATAAACACACAATTATACCAAGCGAACGAGCAAACAAACCAAGTAAGACATAAAGGCAAACGAAAAGACGAACAGAAGAAGGGCGAATAAAAAGGCAAATATTTTTGTGTTTTTCGAAAAATGTTTTAGAAGTGGGGGAGAGGAAAATGAGAGGCAAATGGAAAATAATGTAATGCAAGAGACGAGAGTTTATGATGGGTACTTGGTAGGCTTGATGTAGAACCTCCCCGGCAACGGCGCCAGAAATTCTTCCTCCTAATTCTTGAGCTTGCGTTGATTTTTTTCCTTGAAGAGGAAAGGGTAATGCAGCAAAGTAGAGATAAGTATTTCCCTCAGTTAAGAACCAAGGTATCAATCCAGTAGGAGGCACAAGCAAGTCTCCAATCTATGCACCTGCACAAAACTAACAAACACTTGCACTCAATGCGAAAAAGGGGTTGTCAATCCCTTCACGGTCACGAAGAAGAGTGAGTCTAATAGAGATAGGTATAAAAGATAAATAAAAAGGAAAACTAAAATAAATCTAAATAAATTGCACCAATGTATTTTTGGGTTTCTTAGTTTATAGATCTGAAAATATATGATGGAAAATAGACCCAGGGGCCATAGGTTTCACTAGGGGCTTCTCTCTTGAAGATAGCATACGGTGGGTGAACAAATTACTGTTGAGCAATTGATAGAAAAGCGTAAAGTTATGATGATATATAAGGCAATGAACATGAATATAGGCATCACGTCCGTGACAAGTAGACCGAAACGATTCTGCATCTACTACTATTACTTCACACATCGACCGCTATCCAGCATGCATCTAGAGTATTAAGTTCAAAAGAATGGAGTAACGCCTTAAGCAAGATGACATGATGTAGAGGGATAAACTCAAGCAATATGATATAAACCCCATCTTTTTATCCTTGATGGCAACAATACAATACGTGCCTCGCTACCCCTTCTGTCACTAGGTGAGGACACTGCAAGATTGAACCCAAAACTAAGCACCTCTCCCATTGCAAGAAAAACCAATCTAGTTGGCCAAATCAAACCGATAGTTCAAAGATAAATACAAAGATATCTTAATCATAGATACTCTTATCGTAAATCCACAATTCATCGGATCTCAATAAAAACACCGCAAAAAAGTATTACATCGAGTAGATCTCCAAGAACATCGACGAGAACATTGTATTGAAGATCAAAGAGAGAGAAGAAGCCATCTAGCTACTAGCTATAGACCCGTAGGTCTGTGGTAAACTACTCACGCATCATCGGAAGGGCAGCAAGGTTGATGTAGTGGCCCTCCGTGATCGAATCCCCCTCCGGCAGATCACCGGAAAAGGCCCCAAGATGGGATCTCATGGGAACAGAGGCTTGCGGCGGCGGAAAAGTATTTTGGTGGACGCTTCTGGTGGTTTGGGAATATTTGGGAATTTATAGTGCAAAGATTAGGGTTGGAGCACTCCCGAGGGGCCCACAAGCACTCAGGGCAGGCCCCCCCAGGGCTCGCTTTGCAGGCTTGTGGCCTCCTCGGGCATCTTTTAACCCCCTCTCCAAGTGTTGGGAAACATTGCATGGAAAACAAAAAAAATCTACGCACACGCAAGATCTATCAAGGAGATGCATAGCAACGAGAGGGGGAGAGTGTGTCTACGTACCCTCGTAGACCGTAAGCAGAAGCGTTTGACAACGCGGTTGATGTAGTCGAACTTCTTCGCGTTCCAACCGGTCGAGCACCAAATGTATGGCACCTCCGCGTTCTGCACACGTTCAGCTCGATGACGTCCTCCGCCTTCTTGATACAACAAGATGGCGAGGTAGTGGATGAGTTCCGACAGCACGATGGCATGGTGATGGTGATGGTGAAGCTATCTCCGCAGGGCTTCGCCTAAGCACTACGAAAATATGACCGGGGGTGTAAACGGTGGACGGGGGCGCCGCACACGGCTAAGACAATGTTGTGCGCTTGTGTGGAGCCCCCTCCCCATGTATATATAGGTGGGAGGGAGGGAGGAGCAGCCAAAGGAGGCGCCAAGTATGAGGAATCCTACTTGGGGTCTCTCCCAAGCCGCCCCCTGCCTTATATAGGTGCTGGGGAAAGACAGGGGAGGGTGGCGCCCACCCTTTCCTTTCACCCTTGAGGAGAGAAAGGAAGGAGGGGCCACCCCTCCCCTTTCCTTCCCCTAGGGCCTGCTGTCCAAAGAAGGGGCGCAATAGGGGCTGGTCCGTTCCCCCCTTTTGGCCCATTAGGCCGATACACTTACCGGGGGTGTCCGGAACCCCTTTCGGTGACCCGATGACTACCCGGTGCACTCCAAAACTCTTCCGATGTCTGAATACCATCATCCTATATATCAATCTTTACCTCTCAAACATTTTGAGACTCCTCGTCATGTCCGTGATCTCATCCGGGACTCCGAACAACATTCGATCACCAAATCATATAACTCATATAACACTATATCGTCAACGAACGTTAAGCGTGCGGACCCTACGGGTTCAAGAACTATGTAGACATGACCGAGACACCTCTCCGGTCAATAACCAATAGCGGAACCTGGATGCCCATATTGGCTCCAACATATTCAATGGAGATCTTCATCGGTCGAACCTTATGACAACTTACGTAATTCCCTTTGTCTATCGGTATGTTACTTGCTCGAGATTCGATCGTCGGTATCTTCATACCTAGTTCAATCTCATTACCGGCAAGTCTCTTTACTCGTTCCATAATACATCTCCTCGTGACTAACTCCTTAGTCATTTGCTTGCAAGCTTATGATGTGTATTACCGAGAGGGCCCAGAGATACCTCTCTGATACTCGGAGTGACAAATCCTAATCTCGATCTATGCCAACTCAACAAACACCTTCGGAGATACCTCTAGAGCATCTTTATGATCACCCAGTTACGTTGTGACGTTTGATAGCACACAAGGTATTCCTCCGGTATCCGGGAGTTGCATAATCTCATAGTCGAAGGAATATGTATTTGACATGAAGAAAGCAATAGCAACAAACTGAACGATCAATATGCTAAGCTAACGGATGGGTATTGTCCATCACATCATTCTCCTAATGATGTGATCCCGTTATCAAATGACAACTCATGTCTATGGTTAGGAAACCTTAACCATCTTTGATCAACGAGCTAGTCTAGTAGAGGCTCACTAGGGACACGTTATTTGTGTATGTGTCCACACATGTATTTAAGTTTCCGGTCAATACAATTCTAGCATGAATAATAAACCTTTGTCATGATTAAGGAAATATAATAATAACCATTTTATTATTGCCTCTAGGGCATATTTCCAGCAGTCTCCCACTTGCACTAGAGTCAATAATCTAGTTCACATCGCCATGTGATTAACACCCATAGTTCACATCGCCATGTGACCAACACTGTCGTGGACTTAGCACGGTAGATGCCCTAGCAAAAGGACTTAGGTGTGGAGCCATCGCAACTAGGTTAGCTTGAAGGGGTTAAACGGAACAAAGGACACAGAGAGTTTACCCAGGTTCGGCCCCTCTCAATGAGGTAAAAGCCTACTCCTGCTTTAGGTTGTATTGCTTGTGTTTCGATTACCAGGGAGCGAATACGCTTGACCTAGTTCTCGGTCGATTGTTACTTGAGTTAACCCGCCGCTAGGTCACCCCTTTATATACAGGTTAATGCCCGGTGGCTTACAGAGTCCCGGCCGGCTCACACAAACGTGATCGGCTCGGTTTCTAACTAAGCTTGCCTTACAGGACAAGTTTAAACATATGGCGGCTCACACCCGTGGGCCTCAAGTCGTCTCCGGGTCTTGGGCCTTCAATTGGCTTGCTCTATGAACCGCCATCTTCATATCTTCTTGGACCTTATCGGGCCTCTTCATCTTTAAGCCGCCAGTGGCATGCCCGGCCCCTCCTGGGCGGGTCATACCTAGTAGTTACATCCCCAACATTAGGCCCCAGGTTGATTTGAACTGGTTCACATCAATCTTCACCACTTGACTTAGTATAATCTTCCTTTATCAATTCTTTTCCAATTCACTGTAACCCGCCATGACGTCACATCTCCGAATCGTGTCAACCCGCCATGACATCATTGCGCATTAACTTCGCACAAAGCCCAGGATATCTCAACAGATCTTTATCTTAATGGACTTCCCGAAAATCGAGGCGTCCACATAGCCACATAACCATTTTTTAGCCTCCTCGATTCCCGTGCATGCCATCTATCCACTTCCTTATAAATAGGAACAGGGGTCCTTCTTTTCACTTTTTACCCTGCCCCCTCGTCTTCGTCTTCCTCCTTGTGACGCCTCAGCAAACCCGAGCTCCGCCGCCGCCGTCTTCCTCCAGCGTCCTCAACTCCGGCCGCTGCATCGACTTGAACGGACCAGAGAACTGCGGTGCACCTCCACTATTCATCAGCGTCAGTAAGTATTCATTTTTCCCCGAAGCAGATCTGCATTAGGGTTCCCACCGTTCATCGTTGTTCTTCATCGTTACTCATTTTCCTCTCTAGATTTGTGTAGTTTGATCTGAACATGATACTGAAGTTCGCGCGGTAGTAGTTTAACATCCCTTTCCTATCGCCGAAAATACTTTTTTTGTATAAGATCCAATCCGAGCACATGAGTTCTTCCACTGCCGCGACCTTAGGTTTAGAATTTATTTTATTTTCTGAACTGCTGTAGATCCAAAATAATAGAACTGATCCGTGGAACTTGTTTGTCCATCACTTAGCAAAATTTCACTTATAGATCTGTTATACTGCAGCCATGCGGGCAGCTTATAAGATAGGCCGTAACCCGCCATATACCATTAGTCCCCTTTTAAGCCGCCAGTGTACGTTCAGAATCTGTACAACCCGGCATCATCTTACGGTTTAACCATGCTAATGTTTATAGCACATACCCTCTGCATATGAATTGGCCTTGCATAACGCACTTACTTATTGATCACTGGACGGTTTAAGAGCATAACCTTAATCCGGCAACATTTTCTTTTCTAGGCTTTCATCAACAAAATGACCAAAACTGTTACTTCATGCAACTGGGTCGCCTCCCGGGTTACTGAGCAGACGCTGAACTAACATGTTCAGGTGGGCGTTTTAGCCGCAAAGAACGTCATCCACTGGAGAGTCCCAGGAAACGAGACCACCCCTGACCCAAAAGTAGGAAGTTGTGGTTTTTACTGATCACATGCTCCGGGGGTTCACTCCACCCGGCTCAAAATTCTTTCGTGACGTGCTGCATTTCTTCCAACTCCATCCTCAAGATATCGGGCCCAACTCTGTTTCAAACATCTGCAATTTCCAAGTCTTTTGCGAAGTGTACCTTCAACAAGAGCCCGTTGTCGAATTCTTCAGGGAATTCTATTACCTGAACCGCCAGACCGAGTTCACGGACGGGCCCAGCTTAGAGCTAGGGGGCATTTCAATTCAGAGGCGAAAAGAAGCCACGTTTCCTGCTGCCGCACCTCCCAGCCATCCTAAGGACTGGAACCAGACTTGGTTCTATTGCAAAGACACCTCTCCAGAAGGCGAAAATCCTCTGCCAGGCTACCGTGAAAGCCGGCTTAGTAATAGACATCCTCTCCCAGAACGGATCAGCATAGAAGAACGGGCCAAATACATGCCCATATTTTCAAAGATCAGAGCCCTGATGGCCAATGGTCTGACTGGAGTCGATCTGGTTCGTTGCTGGGTCGCATGGAGGATCTTGCCTTTAAGCCGCCGAGCCGGCTTAATGTGTGAGTATACCGACGATGTCAAAGATCCGCTGCATTACTCTTCAATCCGTCTAGAAGATAAACAGATCAACGATATGACCAAGACTCTGCTCAACAAGAGCTTAGAGACTTGTAGCAAAGTGGGGCTAAACCCCTTCTGCAACCTCAACAAGCCGCCAGCTGTAAGTATTTTCAAACAACTTTCACTAAATCATTATTTGTCAATCTGCCTTCTCATTATTATTTAAACTTTTGCAGGCTGATTCCCCCTTCTAGAGCAAGAAGCTTCAGGATAAACTGACCAAGAAGACCAGGACAAACAATAAGGCTCCCAAAAAGCCTGCCAAGAAGAAAACGAACACCTCCGAGCTATTTGCTTTGAATGACGATGAGTCGGAGGTAAAACTTGATTCCCTTGGCTCTTTCTTTATACACCTCATTGACGCTGAAAATTCTCAGGATGATGCGGAAGGAAGTCAGGTGGATGTTTAAGAGGTAACTATCATTTCCTCCGTCTCAGAGCCTTTATCAAGACAGAGAACTCGGAAAGTGAGCCGGAAAGTAAGATTTTCTCATCCTTTAGCTTACTTGGATCCCAACTTTATTTTGAAGAAATAGCAGCATGAAGCTCGCCGCACAACCCGGAACAGTGGAGGTGGAGAACTTTTCTCCGGTTTACCCAATACACCGGCTCCTCAAAAATGCCTGAAAGAGGTGCCTCGGAACCCAATCTCTTTTTACCCAAAAGCGGGTCTTATTCGCCAACCACTTAATTTGTCCGACTCAAATTATCAGGGAACTCCTCACTCTTCCTCCGGCGACTCAACTGGGACTCAGATTCCTCTTTTCAAAACCGTACCCAGGTGAGAACATTAAGCTTATTTGCTTTAACACTTACTCAATTGATATACTAACCCCGTCATGTGTTTTATTTTCAGTGCTATAGCCAAGCCCAGCAAGAAGCTGAAAGTGAATAAAACGGCTGAAGATCCCAAAGCTGCTGACCCAGAGAAGCAGACAATATCTGAATCTTTGCATCAAACCTCTGAAGCAGCCCTTGATGATCCGCCGCCAGAAGAGCACCATGTCACTATGGACTCCATGGATGTTAACCCGGCTCATGCTAAGCCGCCCAGCCCCACTCAGCCGTCTCAAGAAGCTGAAGACGTAGTAGTTACTGGGACGGCTTATACAGCACCAGGCAACCCCACCGTCTTATCTAAACACAGCGCCAAAGAAGAATTCTCAGCTGTTGACAAGGGCAAGTGGAAACTGGATTTGGAGAGTTATGCCCAGTTCAATGCTCACGAGATTCATGCGGGTTATCTAAACCGCCTTCACACCAGCCGTGATTTTTAAGCCGGCCTGGTTAACCTCATGAAGGAGCGCTTTGAGGTAAGCACTAACCAAACCTTCTCATATAAGTATATATCTATCAGCCGCCAAGTCTACTGAATATGAAAGAATTGAATATGCTGTAGACTTAGATAACCTCTTTGATCTTGCAACTATGCCATAGCATTATGTAACTGTTGAATCAAAACAAGTAGTCCCCAAGGGCCGGCTTAAACTGGAAGGTTAAGCCGGGACTTCAAATTGTAGTGCTAAAATCCGCATACGTAGCCCCCAAGGGCCGGCTTAAGCTGCCTAGCTATGCCAGGACTTACCACCATATTTATGAACAAATCCAAATATGTAGCCCCCATGAGCCGGCTGTAGTTGAAGAAACTTAGCCGGGTCATTAAAAATTTGTCTTCAAAAAGAGCAATGTACATTAGCCCCCAAGTGCCAAGTAAAATACTTGTATTATGATTGGGACTTTAAATAAGATGATTATCATAACCACATACTGCTGCTTAATCTCCTTATCTTGCAGGCTGAATTAAGTATGAAAGAATCCCAAGTAGTGGATCTGCGGCAGAACATCCAAACACAGCAATCTGAAACTTCCAAGGCCAAATCAGAACTGAAAACCGCTTTGGAAGACATTGAGAAGTTGAAAAAGGATTTCAGTGCTGAGAGAACCGGCTGGGAAACTGAGAAGGCGGCTCTATTAAAAAGAGCGGAAGATGCTGAAGCTGCTCTAAAGCCGGTTACTGACGAGTTATCCGGCTTGAAACATCAAATCAATAGCATGACAGCTGCCATCTTTGGTAAGTAATATAGTACTTCAATCTTTCACCATCAATGTATAACAATCATTAGCCGGTTTATCAATATCTTTGCTAATGCAGGCTCCAGAATTTCCAACCTTGGCCCAGACATGCGCGTGAAGCTTAAAGCTGCATACACCCTTGTGGAGCAGTTATACACCGGCGCTCAACGAGCTATAGCTGCCGTCTCCCATACTAAACAGCCACCTTCACTCATCAGAGAAACACTGGACAAACTGTCCGTCATACCCCAAAGGGTGGAGGAGATAAAGTGGTCAGCCGCCAGAGCTGGTGCCATCACCGCCGTGAGCCGGGCCAAGGCATGGCAGGCAGAGCTTGACCCGGAGGAATTGGCCACTGGCTGTCCCAGCTTAAAAGAAGATGGTTCTCCCATCAGTGCAGACGACTTTACCAAAATTGTAAAGGAAATGCGTCCTTTGCCAAGCAAGTTGGCTGAGGAGACCGATCTCTCCAAGTATCAGGCGACCTATACTTTTGAAAACACAAAAGTGAAAACGCCGGTTTATCCAGTTATGGATCTTATTCCACCAACACGTAAGCACACCTTTGCTCCTGATATTGATCCATCCACCCTCATAGATGATGAGGCTGTATTCAAAGCCGTAACTGGCATCAATTGGACATCACCTGATTTCCAGCCAGTGGAGGAAGAAGAAGAACCGGCGCTGGATGACCCGGAAGCTTCAACTCGCCAAGACCAGGGCAACTGAATCACAAGGCGGTTCTCAGACTGCAACCCAGTGTTTTTTGCTCGGAAAAACTTTCAATCAATTGGGCCGTAGAAAGCCTTGTAATAGGCTAGTGTAAAACAGTGATCTTGTCATGCCATCGTGCATGCTTATCTGCATAATGTTTTAAACCGCCGATCTAACATTTGAAGATCTGCTGCTTATGCTCATAATGTTATCAATCATGTAGGTCATATTATCATATTCCCTGCACACAAGCAAATAACATGTACCCTGGCGGTTTAAGCCCGGGCGGGTCATGCTGTCCCATATAAAATTTACTGGTGACTGTATAGTCCATAACCAGGGCGGGTTATCAAACCTCACATATTCATATAACAAGTAAAAGCATACCTGTGAGATTGGTTCATATTGCCAGCTTACAACGCTGTATGCAGTAAGGGTAACAGCCCAAAAAACTTAGAGTGCAATAACTCCAAGTGCACAATCAAAATATACTGGCGACTTATCGTCCAAAGCCAGACCGGGTTATCAAAACCCCAAATATGCTCAAATATGAGTCATAAGGATTAAGGTTACATGGCCTGAATCGTTTTAAACCATATATCAATATGGTACAAGGATATGAACCCAAACAATGTTCAAAGAAAATAAAAAATCAGAAAAAGCAAGGCTTTCATAGGCTGCCAAGCCTCAATATCAAGTGCTGTTCATGGGCCGCACAGCCACTGAGTTAATCCTTCATTCAAACCTGTAAGCCTGGCCTCACATGACCAACCGCCGTTTTAACTTTGACAAGTTCAGGGTCTTTATAAGATTGACTGTCAAGAGTACGGCGGGTCATTCCAGATAACCTGGGCGGAGTGGCAGACATATAGGCAGGATAACCCGGAATTTGGTGTTTCACACCTGGCATCCAAGCCAATTAAGAGGTAAGAATAGCTATGTTCATTGAACAGGAAGCCCCCAAGTGACCTATAATGAGCCCTCAAGGCAGGATACCTATGTTTGAACTGCTCATTGTAGCAACTTCTCTTTGGTAACCTTTTAACTTGGGCCATAAGCCCCCAAGTGATTTGCAACAAGGCATAAGCCGGATCAATAGGGTAGTCATAGCTATGCTTAGTGAGCAGGAAGCCCCCAAGTGATCTTATGAACTGACAATAAAGACTCAGATACTCAGAAATGAAATGACAGAGGCCCTGAATTATCAGGGATGCTGGCTTTATTATACTTGATCATAATATATACATGGATGAAAATATGTACAACACAAGAGCCAGTAGCTCAAGTGTAATAAGGCCGAAGATGAGTAATGTTCCAAGGCCGGCGGGTCTCCTCCTCAAATGTGCGTGAGTCCTTGTGATCTCGAATATCAATGAGGTAGTATGACCCATTGTTCAAATTCTTGCTGACCACAAAAGGCCCATCCCAAGGTGGGGATAACTTGTGCATATCTGTTTGATCCTGGATGAGTCGGAGCACCAAATCACCTTCTTGAAAGGTTCGGGTTTTAACCCGACGGCTATGATAACGATGCAGATCTTGCTGGTAAATCGCCGAACGAGCCGCCGCAAGGTCACGCTCCTCATCCAGGAGGTCAAGATCATCCTGACGTGCTTTTTCATTATCAGCTTCAACATAAGCCGCCACACGGGGCGAATCATGACGGATGTCATTGGGAAGAACTACCTCTGCTCCGTACACCATGAAAAAAGGCGTATAACTCGTGGATCTGTTGGGTGTAGTATTGATACTCAAAAGTACTGAGGGTAATTCCTCAACCCAACAACCCGGCATCCTCTGCAAAGGGACCATAAGCCGGGGCTTTTTGCCTCTCAAGATTTCTTGATTGGCCCTTTCGGCTTGACCATTGGACTGGGGGTGAGCCACTGATGATACGTCAAGACGAATATGTTCTCGTTGAAAGAATTCTTTCATAGCACCTTTGGACAGATTAGTACCATTATCAGTTATGATGCTATGAGGGTAGCCAAAATGGAAAATCACCTTTTTAAGGAATTGAACCGTCGTTGCTGCATCACACTTGCTGACCGGCTCTGCCTCAACCCATTTTGTGAATTTGTCAACCGCCACCAACAGGTGGGTCTTTTTGTCCTTGGATCTCTTAAAAGGCCCAACCATATCCGGCCCCCAGACTGCAAACGGCCAAGTGATTGGAATCATCCTCAATTCTTGAGCCGGCACATGAGCTCGTCTAGAAAATTTCTGACAACCGTCACACTTGCTAACCAGATCCTCTGCATCAGCATGAGCCATCAGCCAATAAAACCCATGACGAAAAGCCTTAGCTACAAGAGACTTAGAACCGGCATGATGGCCACAGTCTCCTTCATGAATCTCTCTTAGAACTTCACGGCCCTCTTCAGGAGAGATACATCGCTGAAACACCCCTGTGACACTTCATCGGTGTAACTCGCCATTGACAATGGTCATTGACTTAGACCGCCGGGTTATTTGCCTGGCCAAAGTTTCATCCTCAGGTAATTCACCCCGGGTCATATAAGACAAATACGGAACTGTCCAATCAGGAATAGCATGAAGAGCTGCCACCAGCTGTGCCTCCGGGTTAGGGATAGCAAGATCCTCTTTCGTAGGCAGTTTAACTGAAGGATTGTTTAGAATATCAAGAAAAACATTAGGTGGTACCGACTTACGTTGAGACCCCAGCCGGCTCAAAGCATCAGCCGCCTCATTTTTCCTGCGATCAACATGTTCCACTTGATAACCTTTGAAATGCCCAGCAATAGCATCAACCGCCCGGCGGTAAGCCACCATGAGCGGGTCTTTAGAATCCCAAGTTCCTAAAACTTGCTGAGCCACCAGATCCGAGTCACCAAAACACCTGACCCGGCTTAGATTCATCTTTTGTCCATCCAAAGACCATGGAGCAAGGCCTCATATTCAGCTGCATTGTTAGTACAAGGGAAGATCAACCTTAAGACATAGCAAAACTTATCACCTCGTGGGGAAGTCAAAATAACTCCAGCCCCCGAGCCTTCCAACTGTCTGGATCCATCAAAATGAATAGTCCAATATGTGTTATCAGGCTTCTCCTCAGGCATCTGCAACTCCGTCCAGTCATTGATGAAATCCACAAGCGCCTGAGACTTGATGGTTGTCCGAGGCATATACTTCAAACCATGAGGTCCCAGCTCAATGGCCCACTTGGCCACCTGGCCTGTAGCTTCTCTGTTTTGAATAACCCCTAAAGGAGCAGAACTGACCACAGTAATAGTGTGACCTTGGAAATAATGCTTCAACTTGCGACTGGCCATGAACACTCCATACACTAGCTTCTGCCAATGTGGGTATCTTTGCTTAGATTCAATTAATACCTCACTGACATAGTAAACCGGCCTTTGAACCGGATATTCCTTGCCTGATTCCTTCCTTTCCACAACAACCGCTACGCTGACGGCTCTGCTGTTAGCAGCCACATATAACAACAAGGGCTCCTTGTCAATAGGAGCTGTAAGAACCGGCGGCTCAGCCAACTTTTTTTTAAGAGCCTCGAACGCCTGATTAGCAGCATCACTCCAAACAAAGCGATCTGTTTTCTTCATCATCTCGTAGAGGGGAATAGCCTTTTCTCCCAGGCGGCTTATAAACTGGCTTAAAGCCGTGATACGACCCGCCAAACGCTGGACGTCGTTAATACATGCCGGCTTAGCCAAAGATGTGATAGCCTTGATTTTCTCCGAGTTAGCTTCAATACCTCTCCCAGAGACCAAAAACCCCAAGAGCTTGCCTGCGGGCACGCCAAAGACACACTTGGCCGGGTTAAGCATCATCTTGTAGACCCGGAGGTTGTCAAAGGTCTCCTTCAAATCATCTAACAAGGTCTCCTTCTTCCTGGACTTCACAACAATATCATCCACATAAGCATGAACATTGCGTCCAATCTGGCTGTGGAGGCAATTCTGAACACAACGCTGATAAGTCGCCTGGGCACTCTTAAGCCCAAAAGGCATAGACACATAGGAGAAGGCTCCAAAAGGAGTGATAAAAGATGTCTTCTCCTGGTCCTTAACTGCCATCTTGATCTGATGATAACCAGAATAAGCATCTAAAAAACTCAAACGCTCACAACCCGCCGTAGCATCAATGATCTGATCAATACAAGGGAGAGCAAAAGGATCAGCCGGACAGGACTTGTTAAGGTTCGTGTAATCCACACACATACGCCAAGTGCCGTTTTTCTTAAGCACCAGCACCGGGTTAGCCAACCATTCAGGATGAAAAACATCAACAATAAACCCAGCCGCCAAGAGCCGGGCCACCTCTTCACCAATGGCCTTGCGCCTCTCTTCATTAAAACGACGAAGAAATTGCTTGACCGGTTTAAACTTCAGATCAATATTGAGAGTGTGCTCAGCGAGTTCCCTCGGTACACCTGGCATGTCTGAAGGCTTCCATGCAAAGATGTCCCGGTTCTCACGGATGAACTCGATGAGCGCGCTTTCCTATTTCGGATCTAGGTTGGCACTGATAATGAACTGTTGGGATGAATCGCCAGGGACAAAATCGACCTGCTTGGTGTCATCTGCCGACTTAAACTTCAACAAGGGGTCATGCTCTGTGGTCGGCTTCTTCAAAGGGTTCATATCTGCCGGGTCAACATTATTTTTGTAAAACTTCAACTCTTCTATTGCACAAACAGACTCAGCGTAGGCAGCATCGCCCTCTTCACACTCCAAAGCTATCTTCCTGTCACCATGCACCGTAATGGTACCCTTACGACCTGGCATTTTAAGCTGCAGATAAACATAACAAGGCCGTGCCATAAACTTGGCATAAGCCAGCCGTCCAAACAGGGCGTGATAAGGGCTCTTGATCTTGACCACCTCAAAAGTCAATGTTTCAGCTCTATAATCCTGCTCATCGCCAAAAGCCACTTCCAAAGCTATCTTACCCACTGGATACGCTGACTTTGTGAACTTGTATCCTCCAACCTGAGGAGCCACCACCAAAGCCAGCTGACCCGGGTTGTCAACCCGGAGCGGGTGATCCTCACGGCACCATACAATGGGTTGTTCTGACCATCGCAAGTATCAAGGGACCACCGGCTCGACCGTGCTCACCGCGCGTTTATGAACCTTCTGATCTCGCTTGCACAAATTCGTGGTAAAAACATGATATTGGCCACTGTTTAGCTACTTTGTATTACTCTAATAACTAGACTGCTGCTGCTGATTACTCTGACCGGGCTGCTGATTAACACCGCCTTGATTGCCTTGGCCTTGAAAACCAGAGTTTGAACCGCCACCTCCAAAGCCGGGCCCGTGGGAGCCGGATCCTGACCCGCCATTCGGGCCGTGATAGTTCTGATAAAAACCAGAATTTCTATACTCCCTCATGATGAAGCAATCTTTCCACAAATGAGTGGCCGGCTTATCCTGAGAACCGTGCTTCAGACAAGGTTGGTTCATTATCGCCTCCAGGTTAAACTTTGGCCCGCCAAACCGGGGCACTGATGATTTCCCCTTACAACGCTGATTGCTATTCTGTGTGCTAGTGTTAGCCACAAAGTCTGAACCACCATCAGTTTGCTTGTGCTTACCATTGTTACCTTGACCCGCCGTATTGTGCTGTTGTCCCTTTCCATTGCCGCCCTTCTTCCCCTTGCCAGCCTTCTCTTCATCAGACGTTGGGTCTTTAGTACTATCTGAGTCGGCATATTTGGTGAGAGCCGCCATGAGCTCTCCCATATCATTACAGTCGCGCTTAAGCCACCCTAGCTTCTGTTTAAGGGGAAGGAAACGGCAATTTTTCTCCAAAATCAGGACGGCTGAACCGGCATTGATGCTATCTGGTGAGTGAATAACAGCCGAGACCCGGCGGACCCAGTGATTGGTTGACTCATCCTCAAGCTGGACACAAGCGTCAAGGTCGATGATCGACATGGGTTGCTTACATGTATCTCTGAAATTTTGAATAAAGCGTGCTTTCAACTGTGCCCATGAACCGATGGAGTTGGCAGGTAATCCTTTCAACCAGGTACGAGCCGGCCCATCCAACATCATGGTGAAATACTTAGCGCACACAGCATCGTTGATGTCTAACATCTCCATGGCCATCTCATAGTTCTCAATCCATGCCTCCGGAGGTTGATCAGCTGTGTAATTGGGCACCTTGCGAGGGCCCTTAAAATCCTTGGGCAGGCGCTCATTATGCAAAGCCGGCACCAAACACAGCACGCCCACGGTCCTAGAAGTCATCCCAGCTTCTATAGACACCGACGGGTTATGCTGAGGCTACCGATGAGCCGCCAGCTCCGCCTCCCGACATGCCCTGGCCTGATCCACCAAAGCTTGAGCCTCATTATCAGCACGTGGCGGGTCATGTCCACGGGGTTGGTCACGATGCCGTTCACTGCTCGAAACCGCCGGCGACTCAATACGCCGGCTGTAACTCCGACTGTGGCGTGGAGTCAAATGAATCCGACCGCGGCTGTATGAATAAGCCGCCTACTGAGCCACCGTCGTCTGAAGAAGCTCCACAGCCTTCCGGGCTTCAACCACCGCGGGAGACTCACCTTGCACTGGAAGAGCCGCCAGCCGTGACGCTGTAGCAAGCATATTATCCAAAGGATTAGAAAAATGACCCGGCGGTGTAGGCACTTGCTGAGGCGGGGTTAAATTCATGTGGGGCGGATCCGCAACATGTGGTTGAGCCGTCGCCCCGGCCACAGGTGCTTCAACAGCCTGGGTCACCTCGGGCGGGTTACTTGGTCCTGCCCCAGGGGTATTAAAAAGATTCCTCACATCGTACTCCAAAGGTAAACGGCTCTGATGCCTCCTTCTTAGAACGGCGTTGGATGCATTCTGGTCCAAGGTTAACCGGAAATTTTCTGCTTGAATCCGTTGCGACTCAGTGTCCAGGGTGGCTCGTTCTGTCGCCATCCTAGCATTCTCAACGGTAAGCTCAATTTTGGCTTGAGCTATCTCGTCTCACAGTTTTGCCACATCCACCTTATGCTGGGCTTGAGTCACGGGGTCACCTCTGCCTCTAACAAAGTTGCCAAGGCGTCTAAGAGCTCGGACAAAACTTGAGCCGGCGGGCGCACAGAACCGCTCGCGCCGACCGTCGCCTCAGCCATTGAACCGGAAGTCATAGCCGCCGCAGTTGATGAATTCAGCACCGGTTGCGTGCCAGCCATGAAGATCGCGACTTGGTTCGGTGGCTCATAGGGGTCCGGAATACTGTCGCCATCGGAACAGCCCCCAAGCCCACCATCGTGTAGTTGATACATTGAGTTGGTCTCACCGGTTGAGGACTCAACATCAGAGTAGATGACCATCTCTCCGCCAGATGTGGATCCTTCCTCAAGATCCGCTCCATGAACAAACCCAACAAAAGTGTGCTTCACAGCGACTTGAATCTTGGCGGGTCTCGCGCGCCGAGCTGTCTCGATGATGTCGGTGCAGGTGTCCGGCTCAGGCTCCGACTTGCTGATCTTGCCGATGAAGACGTGGATTCCGCCGAAGGGGACCCGGTACCCATATTCGATTGAATCGGCCTCGGGACCCCAGCCTGCGTCGTTGATGTAGATCTTGCCGCGGCGACTCTTGGTCATCCGGCCCACGGCATATCCCTTGATCCCTGAGAAGCTGCCCTTCAAGAACTCGAAACCACCGTGCGCTGGCCCCACGGTGGGCCCCAACTGTCGTGGACTTAACACGGTAGATGCCCTAGCAAACGGACTTAGGTGTGGAGCCATCGCAACTAGTTTAGCTTGAAGGGGTTAAACGGGACAAAGGACACAGACTTTACCCAGGTTCGGCCCCTCTCAATGAGGTAAAAGCCTACTCCTGCTTTAGGTTGTATTGCTTGTGTTTCGATTAGTAGGGAGCGAATACGCTTAACCTAGTTCTTGATCTATTGTTACTTGAGTTAACCCACCGCCGGGTCACCCCTTTATATACAGGTTAATGCCCGGCGGCTTACAGAGTCCCGGCCGGCTCACACAAACGTGACCGGCTCGGTTTCTAACTAAGCTTGCCTTACAGGACAAGTTTAAACATATGGCGGCTCACACCCGTGGGCCTCAAGTCATCTCCGGGTCTTGGGCCTTCAATTGGCTTGCTCTATGAACCGCCATCTTCATATCTTCTTGGACCTTATCGGGCCTCTTCATCTTTAAGCCGCCAGTGGCATGACCCGGCCCCTCCTGGGCGGGTCATACCCAGTAGTTACATCCCCAACAAACACTCAAAGAGTTTACTAGAGTCAATAATCTAGTTCACATCGCCATGTGATTAATACCCAAAGAGTACTAAGGTGTGATCATGTTTTGCTTGTGAGAGAAGTTTAGTCAACGGGTCTGTCACATTCAGATCCATGTGTATTTTGCAAATTTCTATGTCTACAATGCTCTGCATGGAGCTACTCTAGCTAATTGCTCCCACTTTCAATATGTATCCAGATTGATACTCATAGTCATCTGAATCAGTGTCAAAGCTTGCATCGACATAACTCTTTACGATGAACTCTTTATCACGTCCATAATCAAGAAAATATTTCCTTAATTCTCTAAGGATAATTTTGACCGCTGTCCAGTGATCTACTCCTGGATCACTATTGTACTCCCTTGCCAAACTCATGGCAAGGTACACAATAGGTCTGGTAGACAGCATGGCATACTTTATAGAACCTATGGCTGAGGCATAGGGAATGACTTTCATTCTCTCTCTATCTTCTGCCATGGTCGGGCTTTGAGTCTTACTCAACTTCACACCTTGTAACACAGGCAAGAACTCTTTCTTCAACTGATCTATTTTGAACTTCTTCAAAAAACTTTGCCAAGGTATGTACTTTGTGAAACTCCTATTAAGCGTCTCGATCTATCCCTATAGATCTTGATGCCCAATATATAAGCAGCTTCACCGAGGTCTTTCATTGAAAAAATTCTTATTCAAGTATCCTTTTATGCTATCCAGAAATTCTATATCATTTCCGATCAACAATATGTCATCCACATATAATATCAGAAATGCTACAGAACTCCCACTCACTTTCTTGTAAATACAGGCTTCACCATAAGTTTGTATAAAACCATATGCTTTGATCACCTCATCAAAGCTTATATTCCAACTCCGAGATGCTTGCACTAGTCCATAGATGGATCACTGGAGCTTGCACACTTTGTTAGCACCTTTAGGATCGACAAAACCTTCTGGTTGCATCATATACAACTCTTCTTTAAGAAATCCATTAAGAAATGCAGTTTTGACATCCATTTGCCAAATTTCATAATTATAAAATGCGGCAATTGCTAACATGATTCAGACTGACTTAAGCATCGCTACAGGTGAGAAGGTCTCATCATAGTCAACCCCTTGAACTTGTCGAAAACCTTTTGTGACAAGTCGAGCTTTGCAGATGGTGACATTACCATCAGCGTCTGTCTTCTTCTTGAAGATCCATTTATTCTCAATGGCTTGCCGATCATCAGGCAAGTCCACCAAAGTCCACACTTTGTTGTCATACATGGATCCTATCTCAGATTTCATGGCCTGAAGCCATTTATCAGAATCTAGGTTCATCATAGCTTCTTCATAGTTCGTAAGTTCGTCATGGTCTAGTAACATGACTTCCAGGACAGGATTACCGTACCACGCTGGTGCGAAACGTGCTCTGCTCGACCTACGAGGTCCAGTAGTAACTTGATCTAAAGTTTCATGATCATCATCATTAACTTCCTCTCTAGTTGGTGTAGGCATCACAGGAATGGATTTCTCTGATGTGCTACTTTCCAAATTGAGAGAAGGCACAATTACCTCATCAAGTTCTACTTTCCTCCCACTCACTTCTTTCGAGAGAAACTCCTTCTCTAGAAAGGTTCCATTCTTGGCAACAAGGATCTTGCCTTCGGATCTGTGGTAGAAGGTGTACCCAATTGTTTCCTTAGGGTATCCTATGAAGACGCACTTCTCCAATTTGGGTTCAAGCTTATCAGGTTGAAGCCTTTTGACATAAGTGTCGCAACCCCAAACTTTAAGAAACAACAGCTTAGGTTTCTTGCCAAACCACAATTCATACGGTGTCGTCTCAACGGATTTAGACGGTGCCCTATTTAACGTGAATGCGGCTGTCTCTAATGCATAACCCCAAAATGATAGTGATAAATCAGCAAGAGACATCATAGATCGCACCAAATCTAGTAAAGTGCGGTTACGACGTTCGGACACACCATTACGCTGTGGTGTTCCAGGTGGCGTGAGTTGTGAAACAATTCCACATTGTTTTAAATGAAGGCCAAACTCGTAACTCAAATATTCGCCTCCGCGATCAGATCGTAGAAACTTTATTTTCTTGTTACGATGATTCTCCACTTCACTCTGAAATTCTTTGAACTTTTCAAATGTTTCAGACTTGTGTTTCATCAAGTAGATATACCTATACCTACTCAAATCATCTATGAAGGTCAGAAAATAACGATACTCGTCGCGTGCTTCAACACTCATCAGACCGCATACATCGGTATGTATTATTTCCAATAAGTCATTAGCTCACTCCATTGTTCCAGAGAACGGAGTTTTAGTCATCTTGCCCATGAGGCATGGTTTGCAAGTATCAAATGATTCATAATCAAGTGATTCCAAAAGTCCATCTGCATGGAGTTTCTTCATGCGCTTTACACCAATATGACCTAAACGGCAGTGCCACTAGTATGTTGCACTATCATTATCAACTTTGCATCTTTTGGTATCAATATTATGAATATGTGTATCTCTACGATCGAGATTCAATAAACCATTCACATTGGGTGTATGACCATAGAAGGTTTTATTCATGTAAACAGAATAACAATTATTCTCTGACTTAAATGAATATATGTATTGCAATAAACATGATCTAATCATATTCATGCTTAACACAAACACCAAATAACATTTATTTAGGTTCAACACTAATCCCGGGAGTGTGCGATGGTGATCATATCAACCTTGGAATCATTTCCAACACATGTCGTCACCTCACTTTTAACTAGTCTCTGCAACTCCTGTTTCGAGTTACTAATCTTAGCAACTGAACCGGTATCAAATACCTAGGGGTTACTACGAATACTAGTAAAATACACATCAATAACATGTATATCAAATATACCTTTGTTCACTTTGCCATCCTTCTTATCTGCCAAGTTTTTTTTGAGGTAGTTCCGCTTCCAGTGACTATTTCCTTTGCAGTAGAAGCACTCAGTTTCAGGCTTGGGTCCAGCTTTGGACTTCTTCCCGGGAGTGGCAACTTGCTTGCCATTCTTCTGGAAGTTCCCTTTCTTTCCCTTGCCCTTTTTCTTGAAACTAGTGGTCTTGTTAACCATCAACACTTGATGTACCTTCTTGATTTCTACCTTCGCCGATTTCAGCATCGCGAAGAGCTCGGGAATCATTTTCGTCATCCCTTGCATATTATAGTTCATCACGAAGTTCTAGTTGCTTGGTGATAGTGACTAGAGAACTTTGTCAATCACTATCTTATCTGGAAGATTAACTCCCACTTGATTCAAGCGATTGTAGTACCCAGACATTCTGAGTACATGCTCACTGGCTGAGCTATTCTCCTCCATCTTGTAGGCAAAGTACTTGTCAGAGGTCTCATAGCTCTCGACACGGACATGAATTTGAAATACCTATTTTCAACTCTTGGAACATCTCATATGCTCCGTGGCGTTCAAAATGTTTTTGAAGTCCCGGTTCTAAGCCGTAAAGCATGGTGCACTAAACTATCAAGTAGTCATCATATCAAGCTTGCAAAACATTCATAACATACGCATCTGCTCCTGCAATAGGTTTGTCACCTAGCGGTGCATCAAGGACATAATTCTTCTATGCAGCAATGAGGATAATCCTCAGATCACGGACCCAGTCCGCATCATTGCTACTATCATCTTTCAAATTAGTTTTCTCTAGGAACATATCAAAAATATATAGGAGCTATATCGCGAGCTATTGATCTACAACATAGATATGCAAAACTATCAAGACTAAGTTCATGATAAATTAAGTTTAATTAATCAAATTACTAATGAACTCCCACTTAAATAAACATCCCTCAAGTTTATCTAAGTGATACATGATCCAAATCAACTAACCCATGTCTGATCATCACGTGAGATGGGGTAGTCATCAATGGTGAACATCTCTATGTTGATCATATCTACTATATGACTCATGTTCGACCTTTCGGTCTCCAGGTTTCCGAGACCATGTATGTACATGCTAGGCTCGTCAAGTTTAACCCAAGTATTCTGCATGTGTAAAACGGTCTTACATCCGTTGTATGTGAACGTAGAGTCTATCACACCCGATCATCACGTGGTGTCTCGAAACGACAAACTGTAGCAATGGTGCATACTCAGGGAGAACACTTTTATCATGAAATTAAGTGAAGGGATCATCTTATAATGCTACCATCGTTCTAAGCAAACTAAGATGCATAAAGGATAAACATCACATGCAATCAAAATATGTGACATGATATGGCCATCATCATCTTGTGCTTTTGATCTCCATCTCCAAAGCATCATCATGATCTCCATCGTCACCGGCTCGACACCTTCATCTCCATTGTTGCGTCGTGGTCGTCTCGCCAACTATTGCTTTTACAACTATTGCTAACCCATAGCGATAAAGTAAAGCAATTACATGTTGTTTGCATTTCATACAATAAAGAGACAACCATAAGGCTCCTGCCGGTTGCCGATAATTTACAAAACATGATCATCTCATACATCAACATATATCACATCATATCTTGACCATATCACATCACAACATGCCCTGCAAAAACAAGTTAGACGTCCTCTACTTTGTTGTTGCAAGTTTTACGTGGCTGCTACGGGCTTCTAGCAAGAACCGTTCTTACCTACGCATAAAACCACAACGGTGTTTCATCAAGTTTGCTGTTTTAACCTTCTTCAAGGACCGGCCGTAGTCAAATTCGATTCAACTAAAGTAGGAGAAACAGACACCCGCCAGCCACCTTTATGCAAAACTAGTTGCATTTCTGTCGGTGGAACCGGTCTCATGTGCGTGGACATGTAAGGTTGGTACGGGCCGCTTCATCCCACAATACCGCTGAATCAAAATAAGATGTTGGTGGTAAGTAGTATGACTATCACCACCCACAACTCTTTGTGTTCTACTCGTGCATATCATCTACGCATAGACCTGGCTTGGACGCCACTGTTGGGAAACGTTGCATGGAAAACAAAAACAATTCTATGCACACGCAAGATCTATCAAGGAGATGCATAGCAATGAGAGGGGGAGAGTGTGTCTACGTACCCTCGTAGACCGTAAGCGGAAGCGTTTGACATTGCGGTTGATGTAGTCGAACTTCTTCGCGTTCCAACCAATCCAGCACCGAACGTATGGCACCTCCATGTTCAGCACACGTTCAACTTGATGACGTCCTCTGCCTTCTTGATCCAGCAAGACGGTGAGGTAGTGGATGAGTTCCGGCAGCACGACGGCATGGTGACGGTGATGGTGAAGCTATCTCTGCAGGGCTTCGCCTAATCACTACGAAAATATGACCGGGGGTGTAAACGGTGGACGGGGGCACCGCACACGGCTAAGACAATGTTGTGTGCTTGTGTGGCGCCCCCTCCCCATGTATATATAGGTGGGAGGGAGGGAGGAGAAGCCAAAGGAAGTGCCCAAGTAGGAGGAATCCTACTTGGGGTCTCTCCCAAGCCGCGCCCCCCAGCCTTATATAGGTGCGGGGGAAAGGCAGGGGAGGGTGGCGCCACCCCCCCCCCCCACTTTCCTTTCTCCCTTGAGGAGGGAAAGGAAGGAGGGGCCACCCCTCCCATTTCCTTCCCCTTGGGCCAGCTGTCCAAAGAAGGGGCGCACCAGGGGCTGGTATGTTCCCCCCCTTTTGGCCCATTAGGCCCATACACTTACCGGGGGTGTCCGGAACCCCTTCTGTTGACCCGATGACTACCCGGTGCACTCTGAAACTCTTTCGGTGTTCGAATACCATCGTCCTATATATCAATCTTTACCTCTCGACCATTTCGAGACTCCTTGTCATGTCCGTGATCTCATCCGGGACTCCGAACAACATTTGGTCAGCAAATCATATAACTCATATAACACTATATCGTCAACGAACGTTAAGCGTGCGGACCCTACGGGTTCAAGAACTATGTAGACATGACCGAGACACCTCTCCGGTCAATAACCAGTAGCGGAACCTGGACGCCCATATTGGCTCCTACATATTCTACAAAGATCTTTATCGGTCGAACCTGATGACAACATACGTAATTCCCTTTGTCTATCGGTATGTTACTTGCCCGAGATTCGATCGTCGGTATCTTCATACCTAGTTCAATCTCGTTACCGACAAGTCTCTTTACTTGTTCCATAATACATCACCTCGTGACTAACTCCTTAGTCATTTGCTTGCAAGCTTATGATGTGTATTACCGAGAGGGCCCACAGATACCTCTCCGATACTCGGAGTGACAAATCCTAATCTCGATCTATGCCAACTCAACAAATACCATCGAAGATACCTGTAGAGCATCTTTATGATCACCCAGTTACGTTGTGACGTTTGATAGCTGATACGTCTCCATCGTATCCACTTTTCCAAACTCTTTTGCCCTTGTTTTGGACTCTAATTTGCATGATTTGAATGGAACTAACCCGGACTGACACTGTTTTCAGCAGAATTGCCATGGTGTTATTTTTGTGCAGAAATAAAAGTTCTCGGAATGACCTAAAACTTCACGGAGATCATTTTTGGAATTAATAAAAAAATTGGCGAAAGAATCAACAGAAGGGGGCTCACACCCTGTCCACAAGGGTGGGAGGCGTGCCCACCCCCCCAGGGCATGCCATCCGTCCTTGTGGGCCCCCTGGACCTCCACCGACCTTAACTCCAACTCCATATATTCACGTTCGGGGAGAAAAAAATAAGGGAGAAGGATTCATCATGTTTTACGATACGGAGCTGCCGCCACCTCCTGTTCTTCCTCGGGAGGGCAGATCTGGAGTCCGTTCAGGGCTCCGGAGAGGGGAAATCGTCGCCGTCGTCATCATCAACCATCCTCGATCACCAATTTCATGATGCTCACCACCGTGCGTGAGTAATTCCATCGTAGGCTTGCTGGACGGTGATGGGTTGGATGAGATCTATCATGTAATCGAGTTAGTTTTGTTAGGGTTTGATCCCTAGTATCCATTATGTTCTAAGATTGATATTGCTATGACTTTGCTATGCCTAATGCTTGTCACTAGGGCCCGAGTGCCATGATTTCAGATCTGAACCTATTATGTTTTCATGAATATATTTGTGTTCTTGATCCTATCTTGCAAGTTATAGTCACCTACTACGTGTTATGATCCGGCAACCCCGGAGTGACAATAGTCGGTACCACTCCCTGTGATGACCGTAGTTTGAGGAGTTCATGTATTCACTAAGTGCTAATGCTTTGGTCTGGTTCTCTATTAAAAGGAGGCCTTAATATCCCTTAGTTTCCAATAGGACCCCGCTGCCACGGGAGGGTAGGACAAAAGATGTCATGCAAGTTCTTTTCCATAAGCACGTATGACTATATTCGGAAAACATGCCTACATTATATTGATGAATTGGAGCTAGTTCTGTGTCACCCTATGTTATAACTGTTGCATGATGAATGCCATCCGACATAATTATCCATCATTGATCCATTGCCTACGAGCTTTTCACATATTGATCTTTGCTAAGTTACTTTTCCGTTGCCACTATCACAATTGCTACAAAACTGCTACTGCTACTTTTGCCACCGTTACCGTTACTTCCATACTACTTTGCTACTAAATACTTTGCTGTAGATATTAAGTCTTTCAGGTGTGGTTGAATTGACAACTCAGCTGCTAATACTTGAGAATATTCTTTGGCTTCCCTTGTGTCGAATCAATAAATTTGGGTTGAATACTCTACCCTCGAAAACTGTTGCGATCCCCTATACTTGTGGGTTATCAAGACCTTTTTCTGGCGCCGTTGCCGGGGAGCATAGCTCTATTCTCTGAGTCACTTGGGATTTATATCTTTTGGTCACTATGAAGAATTTGAAAGATACTAGAACCAAGATTTTTCCCTCTACTACGAGGGGAGGTAAGGAACTGCCATCTAGCTCTGCACTTGATTCACCTTCTGTTTTGAGTAAGCTTGCGACACCTACACCTGCTAGTAATTCTGATATGTCGCAAGTAATTGATGATGCCACTTTTGCTATGCATGATGCTAATGATGATACTACTGCTTTGCTTGATAATACTGTGCCACTAGGTGAATTTCTTGATGAACAACTTGCTAGGGTTAGAGAAAATATTATTGAAACTAAAGATTATGATTCTCTCCCTGGATATGAATTGCCTGTTGTACCTGAGGGTTATATTATGGATGAAAAAATTGCTAGAGACTTTGTTGCTTGTAATGATAGAGAAGATCTTAAGAAACTGTTAGCTAAGCTAAAAGAAAAATCCTTGAATGATAGAATGAAATATGATCCCAATTTTGCTACTTCACCTATTTTTGTTACTGATAAGGATTATGAATTCTCTGTCAAACCTGAGTTAATTACTTTGGTTGAATCTGATCCTTTCTATGGTTATGAATCTGAAACAGTTGTGGCACATCTTACTAAATTGAATGATATAGCCACCCTATTTGCTCATGAGGACAAATTCGCTATTATTATATTCTTAAGTTGTTTCCTTTCTCATTAAAGGGTGATGCTAAGATATGGTTTAATTATCTTGCTCCTGGTTGTGTGCGTAGTCCCCAGGATATGATATATTATTTCTCTCAAAAATATTTCCCTGCTCATAAGAAACAAGCTGCTCTAAAAGAAATATTTAACTTTGTGCAAATTGAAGAAGAGAGTCTCCCACAAGCTTGGGGGAGGCTTCTCCAGTTACTTAATGCTTTGCCTGATCATCCTCTCAAGAAAAATGAAATACTTGATATCTTTTACAATGGACTAACCGATGCTTCTAGGGACCACCTAGATAGTTATGCTGATTGTATTTTCAGGGAATGAACTGTTGAGCAAGCTGGATTGCTATTGAATAATATATTGAGTAATGATAATGATTGGACACTTCCTGGACCAACTCCTGAGCCAACTTCGAAGAAAAGAGGTATTCTATTTCTCAGTCCTGAAGATATGCAAGAGGCAAAAAAATCTATGAAGGAAAAAGGTATTAAAGCTGAAGATGTTAAGAATTTACCACCTATTAAAGAAATACATGGTCTTGATAACCCGACACAGGTAGTAGATCTAAACTCTCTCCGTAGATTTGATGAAGGTGATATTCCTCATAATAAGCCTGCTAGTCAATGCTTGGATGAGTTTGATAATTTTATTGTTAAACAAGAAAATTTCAATGCTTATGTTAGTAGACAATTGAAACGTAATACTCACATGCTTGACTACTTGGGTGATTATATGAGTAGAACTATTAATGATCTTAAGCTTATTAGTAAACATGCTTCCATGGTTACCACTCAAGTAGAACAAGTACTTAAAGCACAGGATGATTTGCTTAATGAGTTGAATAATAAGAACAATGATAATGCTATTAGGGTTATGACTAGAGGTGGTAAAATGACCCGGGAACCTTTGTATCCTGAGGGCCATCCTAAGAGAGTTGAGCAAGATTCTCAGAGAATTAATATTGATGCATCTAGTCCTAGTAATAAAAAGAAAAAGAAAACTGATAGGACTTTGCATACTTCTAGTGAACCTGTTATAGACACACCTGAGAATCCAAATGATATTTCTATTTCTGATGCTGAGACACAATCTGGTGATGAACATGAACCTAGTGATAATGTTAATAATGATATTCATGTTGATGCTCAACCTAGTAATGATAATGATGTAGAGATTGAACCTGCTGTTGATCTTGATAACCCACAATCAAAGAATCAACGTTATGATAAGAGAGACTTTGTTGCTAGGAAACATGGTAGAGAAAGAGAACCATGGGTTCAGAAACCCATGCCCTTTCCTCCTAAGCCATCCAAGAAAAAGGATGATGAGGATTTTGAGCGCTTTGCTGAAATGATTAGACCTATCTTTTTGCATATGCGTTTAACTGATATGCTTAAAATGCCTCCTTATGCTAAGTATATGAAAGATATTGTTACAAATAAAAGAAAGATACCGAAAGTTGAAATTTCCACCATGCTTGCTAATTATACTTTTAAGGGTGGAATACCAAAGAAACTTGGGGATCCAGGAGTACCAACTATACCATGCTCCATTAAAAGAAACTATGTTAAAACTGCTTTATGTGATCTTGGAGCCGGTGTTATGCCTTTCTCTTTGTATCGTAGACTTGATTTGAATAAGTTGACACCTACTGAAATCTCTTTGCAAATGGCTGATAAATCAACTGCTATACCCATCGGTATTTGTGAGGATGTGCCTGTTGTGGTTGCAAACGTTACTATCTTAACGGACTTTGTTATTCTTGATATTCCTGAGGACGACAGTATGTCGATCATCCTTGGTAGACCCTTTTTAAATACTGCAGGGGCTGTTATTGATTGCAATAAAGGCAATGTCACTTTTCATGTTAATGGTAATGAGCATACGGTACACTTTCCGAAGAAACAACCTCAAGTTCATAGTATCAATTCTATTGGAAAATTTTCAACTATTACTATTGGAGGTTTTGAATTCCCTCTTCCTATTGTCAAAAAGAAATATGATATTCTTATTGTTGGGGACATGCATATCCCCGTTGAGGTAACCTAGTGTTATTCGAAAATTCTCCGATTTCATGTCATTCGGAAATAGTTTGTTAATAAGACCTGATCAACCTTGTTAACGGATTCCTTTTAATGAGCATGAGATGGATGAATCTAGAAGGCACAACTTTCTGTACCTACTGTTTACTCTCTGTTATTTAGTTTAAATAAAGCAAAAATAGTATTTTCTGTCTGTTTTCTGAATTATCCGTGAAATAAAAAAATGACCCAAAAATAAAAGTTCTCCAAATGACCTGAAAATTTAGTATGATTTTTTATAGAATATTTGAGAATTTCTGGCACTAAAAACACACCAGGGGGACCCACCACCTGTCCACAAGGACGAAGGGCGCGCCCCCCGACCTTGTGGGTCCCACGTGACCCCCCTCCACTTATTCCAGCACCCATCCACTTCGTCTGCCTCCAGAAAAAATCATCCCGTAGCTCAAACTCGTGTTCTTACTCATTTTGCTGCCATTTTCGATCTCCTTGTGTAAAGCTCCATTTGCAGAACTGCTTTGGGGGATTGTTCTTCGGTATGTGACTCCTCCAATGGTCCAATTAGTTTTTTCCTAGTGCTTTATATATTGCAAATTTTTGCTGCTGTGGTGACCCTGTTCTTGAGTTTGCATGTCAAATTTATATGGTCCAAAGTAGTTTTGATGCATGTTATAGCCTCTAGGCACTTGTAGGAGTAGTTGCTATCAATTTTGTTGAGTTTGGTTCACTTTTATTTTGAGTTACTAAAAATTCCAGAGGAAGAAAATGATGAGGAGATTGTTGAGAGGCTCTTCGAGCCGGGGTTCAAAGGAAAAAGAAAATCAGGAGAAGGAAAAGCCCAAGTACAATCTTCCTCGTGCCGCGGAGATTCGGCCGTGTGAATGGCCATGTGATGCATTCTTGGAAGCGGCTGGAATTTATGAGGACTTCTATTATTTGGCTAAGAATGCAGGCATCACCGAGTTCCTCCACGACCAGTGTGGTCAGTATCTCCTACTCACTAATACTTTCATGCAAAATTTTCATTTTCATGCTAGGAGATCACCACCCACGGTAGAGTTTCACTTATATGATGAGTATAAGGAGATGACGCTTTATGACTTTTGTGAGGTTTGTAAATTACCTTATGAGGGTAGCGTCGAGGAACCACGTCCTAGAGATGTGGAAGGTTTTATTGATGAAATTACCGTAGGAGAAACAAGAGGAGTGTCGGGAGCGAGAGTGGCTAGTATACATTTCCCTGTTTTACGTTATTATTCATTATTTGCTGGGAGATGTTTAATTGGTCGAGGAGAGAGTGGAGGCCTTAGTGGCCCTGACCTTGCCATTTTGCGCCATGCCTTACATAGAGATAGAACTTACAGTTTAGGCGCTATGGTTGCTAAACGGTTGAGTTTAAACCATACAAAGGGTCCTATTTTCGGAGGTATCTTCGCCTCCCGCCTTGCTAAACACTTTGAGATACCTATTAGGCACTATGAAAAATAGGAGAAATTGCTACCTATTATTTACTTAGATTATGAGAGCATGGTAGCACATAAGTTTATTCGCCATGATGAGGAAAAAAGACTTATTTGTAACATGGTATTTAGCGAGGTCACTTTTCAGATTATTACCCTGCCTGCACCTACTTTGTTCGATATGCATTCAGGCAGGTACTTCGTTATGCCCGAGGACATACACGCTTACTGGGAGGGGACGCGATCCCCAGCTCCTGAGCCAGAGACATCACCTGATCCATATAATGAGTCTATTTATCAATGGGAGCCACAGGAGCTCGCTAACCAGTGGAACCCCCAGGATCCTCCTCAGTACACCGGAGAGAACTACTTTGATCCATGGGCCTAGACCAACTTAGGCCAAAAGCCTAAGTTTGGGGGAGTACGTATTTCTCATCGACATTACATTCATGTTCACACACTCATTCTAGTTGTCGGTGTTCATAATTTTTCATTGTATTATCCATGTTAGGTTATTTCTTTTTTCCCGCTTTCTTCTTGTGTGTTTGAAAAACCTTTGATAAAAACAAAAAAAATTGGTTGTAGCTTAGTTTACTTTCCATGCTTAGTTGTAGTATTAAAGAAACCCCAAAAATATTTCTCGTTCTTCTTTTACTTGTTGGGAGCTTTCTCGTGTAGATAGTTTTTCTTGTTCTTGTTTTACTTTCTTCAGAAAAACAAAAACCCCAAAAACATTTCAGTGTGTTTCTTTGAAATTCTTTTCTTTTCTTCGGGGGTCGAAGAGAGAAGACCACGATGAAAATGTTGAGTGGCTCTCATATGCATTATTGTTGATCTAACAATGAGCCCATATTACCTTGTCTTCTCCTTCGAATAAATGTTTGCAGATTCCAGCTTAGTCCAATGCACGTGCACTATTATTATTATTCACATCATTCGGTCATGCAAGTGAAAGGCAATAATGACGATATATGATGAAATGATTGAGATGGAGAAAAGCTAGTATGAACTCGACCTATCTTTTTTTTAAATATGATTAGTTCATCGTTCTTGATTCAGCCTATTATGAATGAAACATGTTTGCAATGACAATTAGAGATTATAGTTATTCATGCCATGCTTAATTAGCTAGGAGTTTACAATGGTTTACCTTGCATGCCAACATGCTTTTAAAATGGTTGTGATGTAGTATGATAGGATGGTATCCTCCTTTGAATGATTCGAGTGGCTTGACTTGGCACATGTTCACGCATGTAATTGAAACAAGATCAACATAGCCTCCATGATATTTATGTTCATGGTGATTTATATCCTACTCATGCTTGCATTCAATGTTGGTTAATCACAATGCATGTTTATGACTGTTGTCACTCTCTAGTTGGTCGCTTCCCAGTCTTTTTCTAGCCTTCACTTGTACTAAGCGGGAATACTGCTTGTACATCCACTTCCATAAACCCAAAGTTGTTCCATATGAGTCCACCATACCATCCTATATGCGGTATTTACCTGCCGTTCCAAGTAAATTTGCATGTGCCAAACTCTAAACCTTCAAATGATAATCTGTTTTTTGCCCGAATCGCTCATGTAGCGACTGGGGGCTATCAGTATCTTCCATGCTAGGTGGGTTATTCTCACGATGAGTGGACTCCGCTCATCATTCATGAGAAAATGGCTAGTAATTGGGATGCCCAGTCCTATGATCAAAAGATTAGAAACAAAATTTCAAATAATTAAACAAAACTCCCCCAGGATTGTTGATTGTATGGACGGTACCCATTGTTTCGGACCAGCCGTGGAGTGTGATTGTTGGTGGAAGGGGAGTAAAAAATTTACCATTCTGTTTGGGAACCGCCTATAATGTATGTAGCATGGAAGATATTGAGATCTCTTGGTTGTTATGTTGACAATGAAAGCATACCGATCAAAATTATATTCATCTCTGTTTTAAAAACTCGAGCTCTGGCACCTCCGCAAATCCCTGCTTCCCTCTGCGAAGGGCCTATCTATTTACTTTTATGTTGAGTCGTCATCCTCTTATAAAAAGCACCAGTGAGAGAGCACCACTGTCATTTGTATGCTTTGTTGTTAATTGATATTGAGTAAGACTGTGACTGGATCTCTTTTACCATGAATTACAATGTCTAGTCAGTCCTTGATCTTCAGGGGTGCTCTGCATTTATGTTTTGCGGTCTCAGAAAGGGCTAGCGAGATACCATCTTGTTATATCATATCATGATTGTTTTAAAAAAGTGTTGTCATCCGAGATCTATTATTATTGCTCGCTAGTTGATTATGCCATTGATATGAGTAAATGTGAGACCTAAATGTTATTGTGAATATGGTTAGTTCATAATCGTTGCTGAAAACTTGAATACTGGCTTTACATATTTGCAACAACAAGATCAAACAGAGTTTGTAAAAGTTTTTCTTTATCACTTTTAGTTTATCAACTGAATTGCTTGAGCACAAGCAATGGGTTAAGCTTGGGGGAGTTGATACGTCTCCATCGTATCCACTTTTCCAAACTCTTTTGCCCTTGTTTTGGACTCTAATATGCATGATTTGAATGGAACTAACTCAGACTGACGCTGTTTTAGCAGAATTGCCATGGTGTTATTTTTGTGCAGAAATAAAAGTTCTCGGAATGACCTGAAACTTCACGGAGATCATTTTTGGAATTAATAAAAAATATTGGCGAAAGAATCAACAGAAGGGGGCCCACACCCTGTCCACAAGGGTGGGAGGCGCGCCCACCCCCCAGGGCGCGCCATCCGTCCTTGTGGGCCCCCTGAACCTCCACTGACCTCAACTCCAACTCCATATATTCATGTTCGGGGAGAAAAAAATAAGGGAGAAGGATTCATCGTGTTTTACGATACCGAGCCGCCGCCACCTCCTGTTCTTCCTCGGGAGGGCGGATCTTGAGTCCATTCAGGGCTCCGGAGAGGGGAAATCGTCACCGTCGTCATGATCAACCATCCTCCATCACCAATTTCATGATGCTCACCGTCGTGCGTGAGTAATTCCATCGTAGGCTTGCTGGACGGTGTTGGGTTGGATGAGATCTATCATGTAATCGAGTTAGTTTTGTTCGGGTTTGATCCCTAGTATCCATTATGTTCTAAGATTGATGTTGCTATGTCTTTGCTATGCCTAATGCTTGTCACTAGGGCCCGAGTGCCATGATTTCAGATCTGAACCTATTATGTTTTCATGAATGTATTTGTGTTCTTGATCCTATCGTGCAAGTTATAGTCACCTACTACATGTTATTATCCGGCAACCCCGGAGTGAAAATAGTCAGGACCACTTCCAGTGATGACCGTAGTTTGAGGAGTTCATGTATTCACTAAGTGCTAATGCTTTGGTCCGGTTCTCTATTAAAAGGAGGCCTTAATATCCCTTAGTTTCCAATAGGACCCCGCTGCCACGGGAGGGTAGGACAAAAGATGTCATGCAAGTTCTTTTCCATAAGCACGTATGACTATATTCGGAATACATGCCTACATTATATTGATGAATTGGAGCTAGTTCTGTGTCACCCTATGTTATAACTGTTGCATGATGAATGCCATCCGACATAATTATCCATAATTGATCCATTGCCTATGAGCTTTTCACATATTGATCTTTGCTAAGTTACTTTTCCGTTGCCACTGTTACAATTGCTACAAAACTGCTACTGCTACTTTTGCCACCGTTACCATTACTTCCATACTACTTTGCTACTAAATACTTTGCTGCAGATATTAAGTCTTTCAGGTGTGGTTGAATTGACAACTCAGCTGCTAATACTTGAGAATATTCTTTGGCTCCCCTTGTGTCGAATCAATAAATTTGGGTTGAATACTCTACCCTCAAAAACTGTTGCGATCCCCTATAATTGTGGGTTATCAATAGCACACAAGGTATTCCTCCGGTATCCGGGAGTTGCATCATCTCATAGTCGAAGGAATATGTATTTGACATGAAGAAAGCAATAGCAATAAACTGAACAATCAATATGCTAAGCTAACGGATGGGTCTTGTCCATCACATCATTCTCCTAATGATGTGATCCCGTACCATTTGACATGAAGAAAGCAATAGCAATAAACTGAATGATCAACATGAAGAAAGCGATAGCAACAAATGACAACTCATGTCTACGGTTAGGAAACCATAACCATCTTTGATCAACGACCTAGTCTAGTAGAGGCTCACTAGGGACACGTTATTTGTTTATGTATCCACACATGTATTTAAGTTTCCGGTCAATATAATTCTAGCATGAATAATAAACCTTTATCATGATTAAGGAAATATAATAATAACCATTTTATTATTGCCTCTAGGGCATATTTCCATCACCAAGCTCCGTGGATGTCTTCTGGTCCAAGAAAAATCATCGTTAAGTTTTATTCCGTTTGGACTCCGTTTGATATTCCTTTTCTGTAAAACTCATAAACAAGGAAAAAACAGAAACTGGCACTAGGCTCTAGGTTAATAGGTTAGTCCCGAAAATAATATAAAATAGCATACTAATGCATATAAAACATCCAAAACAGATAATATAATAGCATGGAACAATCAAAATTTATAGATACGTTGAAGATGTATCAGCGATGAAATACACAATGCCCCCAGCTACTACAGGAACCTAATGAAAGAGCTCGATGTGGCAAACGAGGATAGCGCTGCTACTTGTGAGCTGTGTTGGGATTGATGGCTCGTATCCAAGTCAGTTTTTCCCCGAAGAGGAAGGGATGATGCAGTACAGCTTCGGTAGGTATTTCCCTAAGTTATGAAACCAAGGTTATCGAACCAGTAGGAGAACCAAGCAACACTATGTAAACGGTACCTGCACACAAAGAACAAATACTTGCAACCCGACACGTAAGAGGGGTTGTCAATCCCTCTCGGGTAAAAGATAGATTGGTTTGTATAATTTTGGGTAAATAGATCTCGCAATAAAACAAAACAAAATAAATAAAGAAAATGTACAGCAAGGTATTTTTGTGTTTTTAGAATAATCGATCTGAAAACAAAAGCAAATAAAAATAGATCTCAAAGCAAATATGATAAAGAATAGACCCGGGGGCCGTAGATTTCACTAGTGGCTTCTCTCGAGAAAAATAGCATACGGCGGGTAAACAAATTACTGTTGGGCAATTGATAGAACTTCAAATAATTATGACGATATCCAGGCAATGATCATTATATAGGCATCACGTCCAGGATTAGTAGATCGACTCCTGACTGCATCTACTACTATTACTCCACACATCGACCGCTATCCAGCATGCATCTAGTGTATTAAGTTCATGGAAAAACGGAGTAATGCAATAAGAACGATGACATGATGTAGACAAGATCTATTCATGTAGGAATAGACCCCATCTTGTTATCCTTAATGGCAACGATAAATACGTGTCTTGCTGCCCCTTCTGTCACTGGGAAAGAACACTGCACGACCAAACCCATCACAAAGCACATCTTCCCATGGCAAGAAAAATTGATCTAGTCGGCCTAACTAAACCAAAGATTCGATGAAGAAATATGAGGCTATAAGCAATCATGCATATAAGAGATCAAATAAACTCAAATAACATTCATGGATAAATAGATCTGATCATAAACTCAAAGTTCATCGGATCCCAACAAACACACCGCAAAAAGAGTTACATCAAATAGATCTCCAAGAGACCATTGTATTGAAAATCAAAAGAGAGAGGAAGCCGTCTAGCTACTAACTAAGGACCCATTGGTCTACAATGAACTACTCACGCATCATCGGAGAGGCACCAATGAGGATGATGAACCCCTCCGTGATGGTGTCTAGATTGGATCTGGTGGTTCTGGAACTTGCGGCGGCTGGAATTGTGTTTCATCGACTCCCCCAGGCGCGCCCAGGTGGGTTGTGCTCCCCTCGGAGCCCCCCTCTGGTACTTATTTGGCCCAACAGGTATCTTCTGGTCCAGAAAAAATCTCCAAAAAGTTTCGCTGCATTTGGACTCTGTTTGGTATTGATTTTCTGCGAAGTAAAAACAAGCAAAAAACAGCAACTGGAACTGGAACTGGGCACTATGTCAATAGGTTTGTCCCAAAAAATGATATAAAGTTGCTATAAAATGATTGTAAAACATCCAAGAATGACAATATAATAGCATGGAACACACAAAAATTATAGATACCGTGGAGACGTATCAGCATCCCCAAGCTTAATTCCTACTCGTCCTCGAGTAGGTAAATGATAAAAACAGAATTTTTGATGTGGAATGCTGCCTAACATGTTCATCACATATTCTTTTCTTTTGTAGCATGGACATTTGGACTTATATATGATTCAAAGCAATAGTCTAGTTTTGACATGAAGACTTCAATACGCAAGCATATCAACAAGCAACCATGTCTTTCAAAATGTCAACACTAAAGCAAGTTATCCCCAGCCCATTATGCTCAATCATTGATCCATTCATGAAACACACTCGCATATCAGCTACACCCAATGCTCAAGTACGATCATAGTGCCCCTTAGTTGGTGCTTTATAAGAGTAGATGGAGACTCAAATAAAAATAAAAATTTCATAAAGTAAATAGAAAGGCCCTTTGCAGAGGGAAGTAGGGATTTGTAGCGGTGCCAGAGCTCAAAGCGGAAAAAGATAGAGATAAAACATTTTGGGTGGCATGCTTTTCGTATCAACGAAAATGATCGAGCAGTTTCCAATACTTTCCATGCTAGATATATCATAGGCGGTTCACAAACAGAAAATAAAGTTTATTCCTTTTTCCACCATACTTTCACATTCCACTGCTAGCCGTATCAACAGGTGCCGTCCATACCAACACTTTCCAAAGAATTTATTATTTGACAACATAAAGTAAATTCATTTTTCATTTCGGGTCTAGGCATCCCGAATACCTTTCTCGTACTCTCGTGCAATGACAAGTGAATAAACACTCATATTGAGAATATCACATCTAGCATGGAAAAATATCAGCCACCCCCTACCGTTTCATGAGCGGTATGAGCACACAAAAAGGAAAATTATTTTGAAAATTAGAGATGGCACATACAAATTTGCTTAGAAAGGCACGGAAATACCGCATATAGGTAGGTATAGTGGACTCATATGGCAAAACTGGTTTTAAGGAATTTGGATGCACAAGTAGTATTCCTACTTAGTACAAGTGAAGGCTAGCAAAAAGATTGAGAAGCATCCAACCAAGAAATGAAAAATCACATAAGCGAGCATTAAGCATAACTAACACCAAATAATGCACCACAAGTAGGATGTAATTTCATTGCATAACTATTCACTTTCGTGCTTGCACAGGGAATCACAAACCGTAACACCAATATTCTTACTAAAGCACAATTACTCACCAACATGCCTCACATATCACTATCATCATATCGCAAAACTATTACAAAGAATCAAGTTTATTTTGTCCAATGATCTTCATGAAAGTTTTATTATATCCCTCTTGAATATCTGTCACTTTGGGACTAGTTTCATATGTTGCTTTTGATAGCTCAAACAAATCTAAGTGAAGAATATGAGCATAAAAAAATTTCGTCTCTCAAAATAATATAAGTGGACTATGAGAGAATTTTTTCAAAAATTACTAACTCTCAAATAAATATAAGTGAAGCATGAGAGCATTTCTTCAAAAAAAAATTAAAGCACACCGTGCTCAAAAATATATAAGTCAAGCACTAGAGCAATTCCATAGCTAATTTTTTTTTAAGTGAAGCACATAGAGCAACTCTAACAAATCATAGCATAATTTTGGCTCTCTCAAATAGGTGTGTTCAGCGAGGATACTTGACACAAAACAAAAAGCAAAACAAGATAAGACTCATGTAATACAAGACGCTCCAAGCAAAACTCATGATATGTGACGAATAAAAATATAGCTCCAAGTAAAATACTGATGGTCGTTAGAAGAAAGAGGGGATGTCACTCGGGGAATCCCCAAGCTTAGCTGCTTGTTTCTCCTTGAATATTGCCTTGGGGTGCCATGGGCATACCCAATCTTAGGCTCTTCTTACTCCTTATTCCTTCATCCATCGTGATCTCACCCAAAACTTGAAAACTTCAATCACACAAAACTCAACAAAACCTTCGTGAGATCCGTTAGTACAAGAAAACCAATCTTTACTTTAAGTACTGTAGAAAAACTATTCAAATTTTGTTATTGAATTATATCTACTGTATTCTAACTTTACCACGGCTTATACTCACCAATACAAACCATAGAATCATGAAAATAAGCACACAATGCAAAGAAAACAGAATCTGTCAAAAACAGAACAGTCTGTAAAGATGCCAATTGTTCTCATAATTATGTAACTCCAAAAATTCTGGAAATTTGGTGAAACTAGGCAATTTGTATATCAATCTTGTGTAAAAAATTCAGAATTTTTCGTCGCTTTTGTGAATCTAGACAATTATTTTACTGGACGCAAAAGTTTCTGTTTTTCAACCAGATCAAATCAACTATCACCAAAGCTATCCCAAAGGCTTTACTTGGCACAAACACTAATTAAAACATAAAAAACACAATCATAACAGAGGCATAATTGTGCAATCACTCAAGAACAGAAATAAAAAGGCAAAAATAAATTTTATTCATTGGGTTGCCTCCCAACAAGCGCTATCGTTTTACGCCCCTAGCTAGGCATAAAGCATAGATTCAAGTATTGTCATCATTAGTTTCCAACTCCTCAATCAAACACTTAGAATTCTTCAAAAATTTAGCATACAAATTTTCAATAACAATACTCCGAGGAACAAGTTTGAAAAATTCATTATTGCAAGTAGGATCTTTTATCACTTCAACAAAATCGGGGTGAATACTAATAATCTTAAGATCTTCTTTGTTACTATTAGAAGTTGCAACCTTGTTTTTAGTGACTTGAGTAATCTTGCCAATTTTTACTGGAGTTTTTTCAATAGTTTTAGTGGAAGAAAAAGCCGTGCTTAGATTACTACAAATTTCTTCCAACTTATCAATTCTAGCGGGGCTCTCCTCTATTCTCTCGTTGAATGTGGGTTCTTTTTCTTTTAGTACTTTAAGAGTGTCTCCCGCTTTTGACCCAATTCTATTAGCAAGATTGTGCATCCTTTTATCTATTTTTTCATTGTTTTCTTCAGTGAGCATTTTCTTTTCAATAGCGTCTAGCCTTTCCATAACATGCTCAAGAGTTAAAGCTGTTTCATTAATCATAAGAGGTGGTGACCCCACTAGATTTCCCATAGCATTAAAAGCATCTAGAGAAGGACACATCAAGAAATTCCCACCAGTAATCATATCAAGGACGAATCTATACCAAGTAGTGATGCCCACATAAAAATAGCAAAGAAGAACAATGGTAGATTGCTTATGAATAGATCTATTATGAGCATTGCAAATCCTATACCAAGTATCTTTTAAAATCACCCCTCCCCTTTGTTTGAAATTAAGAACCTCGTTCTCGGGGGTGCACGCAATGGAGGAAGAACTATCCATAACGACAAAGAGTGACAAACAAAATTGCACACAAAAACAGATCTGACGAGAAAACGGCGAACGAAAAAGAGGGCGAATAAAACGGCAATTTTTTGTGAAGTGGGGGAGATGAACATGAGAGGCAAATGGAAAATAATGTAAATTGCAAGGAGATGAGATTTGTGATTAGGAACCTGATAGGTGTTGATGATGTCTCCCCGGCAACGGCGCCAGAAATTCTTTCTTGATGGCTCGTATCCGCGTCAGTTTTTCCCCGAAGAGGAAGGGATGATGCAGTACAGCTTCGGTAGGTATTTCCCTCAGTTATAAAACCAAGGTTATTGAACCAGAAGGAGAACCAAGCAACACTATATAAATAGTACCTGCACACAAAGAACAAATACTTGCAACCCGACACGTAAAAGGGGTTGTCAATCCCTCTCGGGTAAAAGATAGATTGGTTTGTATAATTTTGGGTAAATAGATCTCACAATAAAACAAAACAAAATAAATAAAGAAAAAGTGCAGCAAGGTATTTTTGGGTTTTTAGAATAATAGATCTGAAAACAAAAGCAAATAAAAATAGATCTCAAAGCAAATATGATAAAGAATAGACCCGGGGGCCGTAGATTTCACTAGTGGCTTCTCTCGAGAAAAATAGCATACGGCGGGTAAACAAATTACTGTTGGGCAATTGATAGAACTTCAAATAATTATGACGATATCCAGGCAATGATCATTATATAGGCATCACGTCCAAGATTAGTAGACCGACTCCTGCCTGCATCTGCTACTATTACTCCACACATCGACCGCTATCCAGCATGCATCTAGTGTATTAAGTTCATTGAAAAACAGAGTAATGCAATAAGAACGATGACATGATGTAGACAAGATCTATTCATGTAGGAATAGACCCCATCTTGTTATCCTTAATGGCAACGATCAATACGTGTCTTGCTGCCCCTTCTGCCACTGGGAAAGAACACCGCACGACCGAACCCATCACAAAGTACCCCTTCCCATGGCAAGAAAAAATGATCTAGTCGGCCTAACTAAACAAAAGATTCGAAGAAGAAACACGAGGCTATAAGCAATCATGCATATAAGAGATCAAAGAAACTCAAATAACTTTCATGGATAAATAGATCTGATCATAAACTCAAAGTTCATCGGATCCCAACAAACACACCGCAAAAAGAGTTACATCAAATAGATCTCAAAGAGACCATTGTATTGAGAATCAAAAGAGAGAGGAAGCCATCTAGCTACTAACTACGGACCCGTAGGTCTACAATGAACTACTCACGCATCATCGGAGAGGCACCAATGAGGATGGTGAACCCCTCTGTGATGGTGTCTAGATTGGATCTGGTGGTTCTGGAACTTGCGGCGGCTGGAATTGTGTTTCGTCGACTCCCCTAGGGTTTTTGGATTTTCGGGGTATTTATAGAGCAAAGAGGCGGTGCGGGAGGCGGCCAAGGTGGGCACAACCCACCTGGGTGCGCCTGGGTTGTGCTCCCCTCGGAGCCCCCCTCTGGTACTTCTTTGGCCCAACAGGTGTCTTCTGGTCCAGAAAAAATCTCCAAAAAGTTTAGCTACGTTTGGACTCCGTTTGGTATTGATTTTCTGCGAAGTAAAAAACAAGCAAAAAACAGCAACTGGCACTGGGCACTATGTCAATAGGAAGTCCCAAAAAATGATATAAAGTTGCTATAAAATGATTGTAAAACATCCAAGAATGATAATATAACAGCGTGGAACAAGCAAAAAATATAGATACGTTGGAGACATATCAGGGATTTCCTCGAAGAGGAGATGATGATGTAGTACAATAGAGGTAAGTATTTCCCTCAGTTAAGAACGAAGGTTATCAATCCAGTAGGAGAACCACACATAACCTCGTGAACAACACTTGCACACACAAAAGCAAATACTTGCACCCAAAGCGAACAAGGGGGCTGTTAATCCCCTCGGTGGTTACTTGCAAGGATTTTAATCTTGTAGTGGTAGATAAATAAATAATAAAGATAAAATAAATAAAAATACAAAATTATAGTACTGTATTTTGTGTTTTTATATATGATAAAAGTAGACCCGGTGGCCATAGTTTTCACTAGAGGCTTCTCTCTCGAGCACATAGCATACGATGGATGAAAAATTACTGTTGGGCATTTGATATAAAAGCACATAGTTATGACGATATTCAAGGCAATGATCATGTATATAGGCATCACATCCGAGACAAGCAGACCAACTCCTGCCTGCATCTACTACTATTACTCCATCCATCGTCCACTATCCAGCATACATCTAGGATATTAAGTATAAAACAGAGTAACGCCTTAAGCAAGATGACATGATGTAGAAAAGTAAACTCAACTAATATGAATAAACCCCATCATTTTTTTCTTAATGGCGACAATACAAATACGTGTCTCGTCCCCTACTTTGTCACTGGGATAGTGCACCGCAAGATTGAACCCATCACAAAGCACCTCTCCCATTGCAAGATAAATCAATCTAGTTGGCCTAACCAAACGGATAGATCAGAGAGAAATACAAAGTATAACAATCATACATAATAAAGTTCAGAGAAGACTCATTTAATATTCATGAATAATCTGATCATAAACCCACAATTCATCGGATCCCAACAAACACACCGCAAAAGAAGATTGCATTGAATAGAACTCCAAGAACATCGAGGCGAACATCACTACAAAAAAAGACACATCCATGACATTTTGGCCCGAACGAATTTTTTTTCTGCCATGCTTATGACACTTCTATGACGATAATTGTGACAAAACCACGTATCATCATAGATGTGGTGTGCTCCTACTTCTATGACAAAAAAAATCATGACAGAAAATGGGCTTTTTGTCCTGGGCGGGCCGGGGACGCACCTGCATGACATTCTTTGGGACGTTCATGACGGAAAAATCGTGGTAGAAGCAAGGGCGAGGATAATTTCGGGGAGTTCCCAGTTATGGTGGGTGGTCGGGGCCGAGTGATGCACGGAGGTTTGCGCGTTTCTCTCGTACACGTACGCGCGTGTGTGCGAGGCATTGGGCTCTAACTGAACACGAGCGAGGCATTCGCTTACTGAACCCGAACGATTGCACTAGCTACGTTACTGAACCCGAGCGATCGATCCCTTGGTTGTTAACTGAACCCGAGCAATTCCTTCGCTACTGCTGCTAGCTGAGGCCGATCGAACATGCTGCCTCTTGATAAACAGTGACCATTGTTGGGGGTTGGATGAACAGTTCCTGGTGGGGGTTGGATGAACAGGACCCTGTGGTAGTAGTAGGTCATTGCCGCTGGATGAACAGGACCCCGATCGAGGAGGCCACCACACCCGAGCCGATTGGGGTGGATGAACAGGAACCCGTGGAGGGCTGGTTGAACAGTAGCCGGTGGAGGCTGGATGAACAGTAGCCCATGGGTGAACAGTAGCTGGTGGAGGAAGGAGGAAGTCGCCGGTGGATGAACAGTAGCAAGTGGAGGCTGGAGGAAGTCGACGGTGGAAGAACAGTAGCCCGTGGAGGACGGAGCGAGGCAGTAGATGGTGGATGAACAGTAGCCCGTGGAGTCCCGTTTTGCGGTACGCCACACCCCTCCCGATGAACAGGACCCTGTTTCGACCGTAGGCGCTCCAACACAAGTCCATTTCCTCCGTTTTGCGGAACGCCACACCCCTCCCGATCAACAGGACCCCGTTTCGACCGTACGTGGTCGAACAGAAGGCCGTTTCCTCTGTTTTGCGGTACGCCAGGCCCCGTTTCAGCTGTTCCGTCCAAGCCGGTTGGCTCCCGATGAACACGACGCGTTCCGTTGCCTCCCGATGAACAGGACGCAGTTTCTCCGTTTCGACCCAGCCAGTTGGCTGCCGATGAACAGGACGCTGTTGCTGCCGTCCGCTGCCTCTCCATGTACATGAGCCCTAGCCGTACGTATGCGCGAGTAGGCGTTTGAGACCCCGCCCGTATGTATGTATGTGGCCATATTTTTTGGCATGTGGTTGTACGTACGTGTACACGGTTTAGACTGGACTGCCTGAACTGCTACCTCGGGAGCTCTACTACTACACGTGCCGCTGCTTGCTCGGCCACGGTTCATCATTGCAGAGAGACCGATCGACCAGTATGTACGTACACGTTCGTGACCAGAAAGACAATGCTACATACGCTTCGATCGGGTGGGTCCCAGCTATCAGGGAGGATAAGGACGCACTTCCTTGCGTGCGAAGATATAGCTGGTGGGTCCCAGCTGTCAGGGGGATGAATCATTTTTATTTTGCGAGTAATAAGGAGGCACTTCCTTGTGTTCGGACATGTAGCTGGTGGGTCCAGCTGTCAGCCTCACCGCCTAAAGTCCTCTTCCGATGGCTGTCATATGTTGACCATGTTGACCACGTCGCGCCGAGAGCACCAAGGCGGTCGACGACAGCGAGGCCTAGGAAGGAAAGGACGCAGAGCCGGGAAAGACGCGGCAGTGGATGCCCACACGGAGGGGAGTATGAGGGTTGACTGCTTCAGCTGCGGTGTGAGGCTGCCATCGCCGGAGAATGACAGGAGGTCTGGGTGAGTAGAGGGATGGCATGGCCAGCGATGGCAGCATAGCCGGCTATGGGAGGCAGGAATAGGCGGTCCAGCCGGCGCTGGTTTCGGCGGCTGGAGCAAGAAGATCAGAGATTGAAGAAGCAGCGCGGCCGTTGGATGTTAATCCAACGGTCACTGCTGCTAGAATCATTTGTTGACTAGGTTAACAAAGCCATGTGTACGTGTCAACTTAGTAGGCCCACAAGTCAGCCTCCAAATCAGGTGGGTCCGAGCTAGCAGGGGGAGGAATCATTTTTCTTGCGCGTAATAAGGAGGCACTTCCTTTCGTGTGAATATGTAGCTCGTGGGTCCCAGCTGTCATGGGGGGGATTTTTTTTCATGTAATAAGAATGAACATCCTTGCGTATGAAGATTGTAGCTGGTCGGTCCAACCTGTCAGGGGGAGGAATCGTTTATTCCTGCATAATAAGGAGGCACTAGCTTGCGTGCGAAGATGTAGCTGGTGGTTCCGAGCTATCAGACTCTCGACGTACTCCATGTTGGCTCTCGTTGTTGACCACGCATCGTCGAGCGGACCATGGCGGTGGATGACGGCGAGGCCTAAGATGGAAACGATCTGGAGTCGTGGAACAAAGGGGCACTGTAGTCCCTGGCGGAGGGGAGTACGAGGGACTGGTTCGGCTGCCGGGTGAGGCTGCCATCGCCGGAGAATAACAAAAGGTGTGGGTGAGTATAGGTATGATCTATCCACCGTTGGGAGTAGGGTGGGGCGGCGAGGCCTGCGTGAAAACACAGCCGGCCACGGGAGGCAGATGCAGGCGCTCCAGCCGGCGATCATTTTGTCGGCTTGAGCAAGAGCAACTAGATCAGAGATTGAAGAAGCAGGATCGCCGTTGGATGTCAATCCAATGACTACAGATGTCAGAATAATTTGTTGACCTTTTGTTTTAGACTATTAAATCGTTTTGTTCACTAAATGGTCAACATCTTGCGCAGGCTTCGTCTAGTGGGCCAACAAAGTCAGCTTCGAAAGCTGTGGCGGAATGCAGCCCATTTATTTAGGTTTTACAGCCCATTTCATTTTGTTTGCCAATACATCTATTTCCTGGGCTTTGACTCAACTAGCAATCTATTTCCCGGGCTGGGTAAAAATAATAATAGCCGATTTACTATTTATGATAATTTACAGCGCATTTGATTATTTATTCGAATACACCTATTTACTGGGCTGGGTGAAAAAATAATATTGCGTACATGCAGCCCATTTACCATTTCTGATAATTTACAAGCCATTTGATTTTAGTAGAAATGGATCCATTTTCTAGGATGAGTGAAAAAATGGTGATGGTATAGACTGAGCATTTCGTATAAAAAATAATATTGAGATAGGAATATTTAAAAAAAAGTTAAGTTGGGCTTTGTCGGTGTCAAAACCGGCAGACCTCGGGGTAGGGGATCCCGAGCTGTGGATCTAAGGTCGATGGGGAACAAGGGACGATGAACACGATGTTTACCCAGGTTCGGGCCCTGTCGAAGAGGTAATACCCTACGTCCTGCTTGATTGTATTGGATGCATAGTATGGTTACAGAGTAGATCTACCTCGAGATCAGCATGAGCTAAACCCTAAGGTGATGTGGTGATGAATATAGCTCTAGCCCTAAAGACTACAACCCTCAGTTTATATAGACACCGGTAGGGTTAGGGTTACCGAAGATAGATTACAATAAGGGATTAAAGAGATCCTGTGCATTATTGACTTGGAGGGCACACCATGGCTTCATAGATCTCCCGTCACTATACGGCTTCTCCAGTCCGGCCCATGTTCAATGGGCCGGCACCCCGAGGACCCCTTTGTCCATGACTCCCTCAGTAGCCACCGAACTTGCCTCCAACGCCAAGGCTTGTATTCGGCATCCGCTAACTCAATAGTGTTTAGCTTGCGAGGCGAGTTCTTTAGTATGTTTTGTTCATGTTCGGAGCCAAGTGATGTCCGGAATCTGAAACGGCAGTTTTACTTAACAACGAAGGCAATAACAAAAATTCGTTCAAGTGTAAATAGTGCCTTCATCTGACAACTTTTTCTCTTTCAACGAAGAGTCGCCTCCGGCCATAACGCCGAGCAGTTACTATTTCTCGAAGCGCAGCTCGAGGCTGACGTCATGTTTGGCACGTCCCCTTGAGGTGGAGATCGTGTCCCGCCTTTCGGGGGATATGGTTAATGATTTTGATTCCCCTCCCCGCACATAACGTTGCGGGTATATCGAGAAGTGGAGAATCCAACGGCGCAGAAAAAGGAACCCCTGGCCTATCAGCAGTCTATAAAGGGGGAGCTACTATAGTCAGCATCCCACGCCTTCCTCCACCTTCCGCTCACGTAGATCCTCAGAGCTCCAGCGCCCCTTTCTTCTGCCTCCACAGCAAATCCCACTCCGTCTCCAGCCATGGCCGGATCCGGCACCAACGGGAAGTGGGAGGCTTCCACCGTCACCGACGACGATATCCTGAAGCTGAAGCAGGCCGCCTATTTGTCGGCCGACATTACCCATCGGGCCCCCGAAGAGGGCCAGATCATCCCTATGCCCAAGCCGGGCGAAAGGGTCGTATTCCTCCCTCATTTCCTTAGGGGGCTAGGATTTCCCCTGCACCCCTTTGTGCGGGGGCTGATGTTCTCATACGGCCTAGATTTTCACGATCTAGCCCCCAACTCCCTTCTCCACATCTCGTCCTTTATTATCTTCTGCGAAGCCTTCCTCCGAGTCCAGCCACACTTCATCCTGTGGCTAAAGGTGTTCAACGTCCCTCTCAAAAGGTGTGTACAGCAAGGATGATTGTGGCAAACTAAAAAACAAAGACTCAAATCATACAAGACGCTCCAAGCAAAACACATATCATGTGGTGAATAAAAATATAGCCTCAAGTAAAGTTACCGATAGACGAAGACGAAAGAGGGGATGCCTTCCGGGGCATCCCTAAGCTTAGGCTCTTGGTTATCCTTGAATATTACCTTGGGGTGCCTTGGGCATCCCCAAGCTTAGGCTCTTGCCACTCTTTATTCCATAGTCCATCAAATCATTACCCAAAACTTGAAAACTTCACAACACAAAACTCAAAAGAAAATCTCATAAGCTCCGTTAGCATAAGAAAATAAATCACCATTTTTGGTACTGTTGTGAACTCATTCTTTATTTATATTGGTGTAATATCTACTGTATTCCAACTTCTCCATGGTTCATACCCCCCGATACTACACATAGATTCATCAAAATAAGCAAACAACACATAGAAAATAGAATCTGTCAAAAACAGAACAGTCTGCAAAGATCTGAATTGTTCTAATACTTATTTAACTCCAAAATTCTTGAAAATTAGGAAAACATAGTAAATTTGTATATCAATCTTATTTAAAAAATTCAGAGTTTTTCCGTGCTCCAGTGAATCTAAACAATTCTGTGACTGGACGTAAAAGTTTCTGTTTTTCAGCAAGATCAAATCAACTATCACCGTAAGCCATCCCAAAGGTCTTACTTGGCACAAACACTAATTAAAACACAAAAACACATCTAACCAGAGGCTAGATGAATTATTTATTAAAAAACAGAACCAAAAAGCAAAGAACAAAAATAAAATTGGGTTGCCTCCCAACAAGCGCTATTGTTTAACGCCCTTAGCTTGGCATAAAAACACATAGATCTAGGTATTGTCATCTTTGGTATGCAATTCTTCAATTGCACACTTATAATCCTTGGGAGATTCTTTGGTTTTATAATGATCAAACTCCTAGGCAAGAAATCAAGAAATCCACTCGTGGCAATTGGTTCCTTAATAATATTGAAAAAATTGGGGTGAACACTTATTGTTTTGAGATCTTCATTTTCTTTACTAGAAGATTCACCCTTATTCTTAGGAACGTAAATAAACTTTGCAGCCTTAGTAGGAGGAAGATTTTGAGTTGTTTTAACGGAGGAAAAAGCGGAACCCAAGTTGGTAATAATATCTTCTAGTTTGCCAATTCTAGTAGAATCTTGATCTATCTTTTCATTAACTATGGGTTCCTTTTCTCTAAGATTCTTTAAAGTAACTCCTACCTTAGATCCATATTGGGTAATCTGATTATGGATCTTTTTATCCAAATTTTCAATCAACCCTACGGTAGCAATTTTATTCTCAATAATATCAAGCCTTTGCATCACATGTTCCAAGGTTAAAACAGTTCCATTGATCAAAAGAGGTGGTGGGCCTAACAAATCTATCATAGCGTTATAAGAATTAAAAGTATGGCTCCCCAAAAAATTCCCCCCGATAATGGTATCTAGAACATATCTATTCCAAGGAGTAATGCCCACATAAAAATTGCGAAGAAGAACGGCAATAGATTGTTTTCGAGTAGATCTATTCTGAGCATTGCAAATTCTATACCAAGCATCTTTTAAATTTTCTCCCTCCCTTTGTTTAAAATTGAGGACTTCATTATCGGGAGTGCTAACAATGATGGTAGGACTAGCCATGAAAGCAAGACAAGCGATCTAACGCACGAGCAAAAAGCAAACGAAAAAGACGAACGGAAGAAGGGCGAATAAAAAGGCAAATCTTTTTGAAAATCATTTTGGAAGTGGGGGAGAGGAAAACAAGAGGCAAATGGCGAATAATGTAATGCAAGAGATGAGATTTTATGATGGGTACTTGGTATGTCTTGACTTGGCGTAGATCTCCCTGGCAACGGTGCCAGAAATTCTTCCTGCTACTTCTTGAGCTTGCGTTGGTTTTTCCCTTGAAGAGGAAAGGGTGATGCAGCAAAGTAGAGATAAGTATTTCCCTCAGTTAGAGAACCAAGGTATCAATCCAGTAGGAGACAACGCACAAATCACCAATACCTGCACAAATAATCAAACACTTGCACCCAACGCGATAAAGGGGTTGTCAATCCCTTCACGGTCACTTGCAAAAGTGAGATCTGATAGAGATAGATAAAACTAAACAAAAGATAAAGTAAATATTTTTAGGGTTTTTGGTTTATAGATCTGGAAATAAAAGATTGCAAAATAGTATATCGGAAAGTAATATGATGGAAAATAGACCCAGGGGCCATAGGTTTCGCTAGAGGCTTCTCTCAAGATAGAAAATAATATGGTGGGTGAACAAATTACTGTCGAGCAATTGATAGAAAAGCGCAAAGTTATGACGATATCCAAGGCAATGATTATGAAATATAGGCATCACATTCGTGTCAAGTAGACCGACTCGTGCCTGCATCTACTACTATTACTCCACACATCGACCGACTCCTGCCTGCATCTAGAGTATTAAGTTCATGAAGAACAGATTAACGCTTTAAGTAAGATGACATGATGTAGAGGAATAAACTCAAGCAATATGATGTAAACCCCATCTTTCTATCCTCGATGGCAACAATACAATATGTGCCTCGCTGCCCCTACTATCACTGGGAGAGGACACCGCAAGATTGAACCCAAAGCCAAGCACTTCTCCCATTGCAAGAAAAACCAATCTAGTTGGCCAAACCAAACCGATTCGAAGAGAATTACAAGGATATCAAATCATGCATAAAAGAATTCAAAGAAGATTCAAATAATATTCCTAGATAAGCTGATCATAAATCCACAATTCATCGGATCTTGACAAACACACCGCAAAAGAAGATTACATCAGATAGATCTCCAAGAACATCAAGGAGAACGTTGTATTGAGAATCAAAGAGAGAGAAGAAGCCATCTAGCTACTAGCTATGGACCCGTAGGTCTGAGGTAAACTACTCACGCTTCATCGAAAGGGCAATAGAGTTGATGTAGAAGTCCTCCGTGATCGAATCCCCCTTCGGCAGGATGCCGGAAAAGGCCCCAAGATGGGATCTCACGAGAACAGAAGGTTTCGGCGGTGGAAAAGTGTTTTCGTGGATGCTTCTGGTGGTTTGGGAATATATGTGAATATATAGGAGGAAGATCTAGGTCAGGGGGTCACCGAGGGACCCACAAGGCAGGGGGCGTGCCCTGCCCCCTGGGCGCGCCCTCCCCCATTGTGGCCGCCTCGTGGCTCTTCTGACTTGCACTCCAAGTCTCCTGGGTGTCTTCTCGTCCAAGAAAAATCATCGCGAAGGTCTTATTCCGTTTGGTATTCCTTTTCTGCGAAGCTAAAAAACAAGTAAAAAAACAAAAACTGGCACTGGGCTCTAGGTTAATAAGTTAGTCGCAAAAATAATATAAAATAGCATATTAATGCATATAAAACATCCAAAACAGATAATATAATAGCATGGAACAATAAAAAATTATAGATACGTTGGACAGGTATCACGCCGCTGCCAGAGGGGCCCCAATTCGGCAGCTTGAGAAGATGTTGGTTGTGGTGCCTTACAAGGCGCCCGACAAGAAGGGCAAGAAGACTGAGGTGCCGGAGGCCCGAGAGGGCCTCCGTCGCCAAGCCCGTCCAGACAACAGGTCCGGAGACACCGCGGCCTAGGCCGCACAGGAGGGAGGCGAGGACGAGGAGGAAAGCGCCCCCTCGCACTCTAAGAAGAGGGCAGCGTCCAGCGACGCCGAGGAGGTTCAACCTCCTCAGGCCCGGAAGAGGCAGTGCCGGCCCAAGCTGGTACTGTCTGACAGCTCGGACTCCGACGAGGAGTCCGAAGCATCCGAAAAGGTTCCGGAGAAGGAACCCAGGGTCAAGCCCCAAGCGGCCAGGTACATATTGCGACATTTTCAATTGCTTTTTCCTTTTAGTAGCCCTTGGTAGAACGTAAATTGATTGTTTTTCTGGTGGTGCAGCCCTCCGCGTGGCCACCCTGCCGAGGAGACCTCCTCGGGGACGTCCCTGCCCGCCGAACTGGCGAACAGTGGCTCACGTTCTGCACCTCCTCTGATCCCCGAAGAGGTTGGGGAGGTGGTGTCACGAAAGACCCCTCCTCCTCCGAACATAGGGGAGAAGGTTGATGCCACCATGGCCGAGGCCGACGCATCGGTCGTTGAAGACCAGGGGGATACATCCCTCCTGGCTACCACGGGGAGGGGATCCGGATCATCCGAACCCCTGCCGAATTCGGCTCCAGAGCCCCCAAGGGAGCCAATACCTCCTTTCGATGGGGAAGGTGCTGGGGGCCCGACACCCACGCTGAACACCTCCACTCAGGCAGCGGTGGGCTGGTCGGACGCGCTGGCGGAGTTGGTGAATAACTCTGCTGTCGTCAACGAGCACCGCACTCTTATGAGTGCGGTTATACAGGGTGTTCGGTCCCTTCATTCCGGACTGAACGACGATGTTCAAGGCCTGCTAACAGGCTTTGAGGAAAGTCAAGTAATGTTATTTCCTCATAAATTGGATTTAGTCCTTAGTTTAAGTATGCCATATATGTAGTAGCCCCCGAGACTCTGCAAGGTTTGCGAAGAAAACCTGTGGAGGATCTCGTTCTACAAGCCATTATCTGAAATGGTGTGAATTTTTTAATGTCACAAGCGTCTTCTCTGGCCGCAACTACTAATGCTGCGGCACTAGAGGAGATGGATCGGAATCTCAAGCATTCCGATGAAGAGCTTGACCTTGTCAAGAAACGACTTGACGAGGCACAAGGTAAGATTTTTGATAAGGTGTACAACTGCTTGATGCTGGATATTAACGATCTGGACTGTATGCTAATCTTTTATTGTGATTATCTTGCAGCTGCCGCCGCCGAAGTCGAGGGCTTGAGAGAGGCTTTGAAGAAAGCCGAGGCAGAGGTGGCTGCCAAGAAGACGGCCGCTAACAAGGTGGTGGCCGAGATCGAGCAGGACAAGCTTGCTGGTGAGCAGCACGAGGCTCGGGTAACCGAGGTGCAAGTGGAGCTCCAGGATGCCGTCAGGAAGCTTGAAGCCATTGAGAAGGAACAGGGGGAGCGATCCTCCCAGTTGTCCAAGGTGGAGAACAAGCTCCAGGAGGCGAGGACTAAAGCGTGAGGTGTCCGGGAAGAGCTCCGCCAAGCCGGGCAAATTGCAAATGGTAAGAAATACTTACTGCAGAGTACGTTCGGAGGCAACATGTTCGCCCTGCTAATGCGGGTCTGGCACTCCGCAACGTCTTCGTTGAGCTTCCGAAGAATGTGGCGGCCACCAAGGAGCATTATGCCGCTCACGAGGAGGACTCCACGCAGCGGCTCTTCTGGTCGCAGTTTCTGGATTCCGAGCGTCCTCCCCTCCTCAACGATCAAATGAAGCAGCTGATGGAGATGCATCGGATGTCCGAGCTGGCCGTGAAGGACCTCTGTGTCAGTATGTGGCCCGCCGAGCACATTTCGGACACCTACTTCGCCCTTGTGCAGAAGCTGCGGGAGGCGCCACTCCGGATTGACACCATGAAGCGCTTAGCGTGCCTTGAGGGGGTGAGGCTTGCGTTTGCGAAGACCATGGTGCATTGGCCGAAAATTAATCCAATGGACATGGCCACTGGTCCTCCGCCCAAGGGAAAAGAGCATCGCCACCCTGAGCAATACTTTGCGCAAGTGATGAATGGCGCAAGGGCGATAGAGGGCCAGTGTTCAAAAGATGTAATGTTTGAATGACTGTATTCAGTGTTTACCGATTGGACCTTATGCTTTATGATGCGTCCGCCTGACTTATTTTATATTTTCATGATTTTAATTTTGACTCCTATTCGGCCGTATGTTTATTCTGAAAGCTACCAGTCGTCGGCTTCAGCCCCCAGGTGAATGTCATGAGGGGTGTTTTGTCTCCGCGCTGTTACCCTTAGCCAATGTCTTGGTACCCGGAGGCGGTAGCGTGTGCGCAAAACTAGGCAATCAGACTATTTGGTTTTATTGCTTTCACTTAGCCTTAGGAGCTTGACAGTGGGGGCTAAGGACTAGCCCCCTTTGTTTCGTGATGTACTTGGGGGCAAATGCCTACCCTTTCCGATCACGTGGTTTGTGTTAAGACGAACCCTTTGTGTGACACGGAAAAATCGCCAACAATTTTTAGAGTCAAACCTCGTCATCGTTCGCGCTTACTATGACGGTCAGTTTTCGGCTTTCTTCTCCTAAGGTACTTGACCGGGCGAGCCAGAAGTACAATCGCATGGGTTCTCCCTTTGCCCTCTTAGCCGAACATGCGGAACATAAGGGGCAGGCACAGGAGCCGGGCAACCCAACTATTGACGTAAGACATAGTTCGATGCATATAGTGCAATATCCGAGACGCCGAACACTCTGCGGGAAGCAGTGTCGGACTTGGGGTGCTGAGCTGATATGAAAATCAAGCTCTGGGTTAGTTAACTGATCATATTTTCATGCCAGACTGTTCGAAGAGCGAGGGGAGAATCAAAAAGCAAATAGACAATCGCAATATGCGTATAACTAAACACCATGAAGGGTGTTTTTATTATTTCTCGTAGGCTCAAGACGTCTAACCGTACAATTCGAACTGTGAAGGCATTATTTGCAAAAAAGGAAAAAAATTATAGAGTAAAGGTTTACGCAGAGCCTTGACGCGTGAGTCGAAGCCTCCACTTTGCCCTGCTACACGTCACTAGTAGAAAAACAACCTAATGTTCACCTCATTAGTCCCGGTTCAAATATGGACCGGCACTAATGTGACCATTAGTGCTGGTTCCAACGGCTAGGCGGGCGGCACACATTAGTGTCGGTTCGTGTTGGACCTCTAGTACCGGTTCGTGCCACGAACCGATACTAAAGAGGTGGTGGCAGGCTGGTGTCAGGCTGGGGCCCCACCAACACCTTTAGTCCCGGTTCGTGGCATGAACCGGTACTAGAGATGCACCTTTAGTCCCGGTTTGTATAACCAATCAGGACTAAAGATGCCTCTATATAAACCCTTTGTCGAGCCCGAGCCCATTTCTCTCTGTTTTCCCCTTTCATTCCTTCCTCTCCTCTGTTCTTCCCCATTGCTCGAGGACTAAAGGTCTAAACGGTTGGTGTAAATCCCTAAATCCCTAAACCTTTTAATCCCTAAATCTCTGTCTAAATCATAAACCCATAAACCCCTAAACCTTTTAGTCCCGGTTGGTGTAACCAACCGGGACTAAAGGTCTCCCAGCCCCCGGCGCGGGCTCATGCCACGTGGTGGGCCTTTGGTGCCGGTTCGTGTTGAACCCGCACTAAAGGGGGGGACCTTTAGTCCCCACCCTTTAGTGCCAGTTGCAGAACCGGCACTAAAGGCCCTTACCAACCGGGACAACAGCCCGGTTCTGCACTAGTGCGTCTGCGCCTTTGATTCTGAGAGGTGGGTGTTGGGACCTTTGATGAGACCTTGAGGGGCGAGGATCCTGCCGATGAAGCTTTGTGCTTGGGGGGGTTTCGGGAATGGGTCCCCGGGTTGTCCGAAGACAAGGTAATTCCAAAGTTCGGGTTAGCCGAACATATGCTTTGGGTTTATTTATATATACCTCACGGCTGCCCATGGTATTTTGAGTGCGAAATTATGCTGGCAAGGTATGTGGAGCGCGGACAATGTGGGCGTGCCGTGGGGCGCGCATCCCTATTTGCGGCGAACGCATGCGGGTTCCCATGACGGGGAATGGGTTCGAACCCGTTTACTCTTGTCGCCGGCCTTTACGGCGGGTGGGCATCGGGACCTGTATAGGCCGGTTTAGTCTTCAGCCGCGAGGGCCGCAGTGTGCTCTTTGGTCCAGAGTGAGCATTCTGTATTGTCATTGATAGTTATGACGCCCGAAGGACCAGACATCTTTAACTTGAGGTACGCGTAATGCGGGACGACATTGAATTTGGCGAACGCCATTCGGCCGAGGAGGGCATGATAGCCGCTGCGAAATGGTGCAATGTCGAAGATCAAGTCCTCGCTTCGGAAGTTATCCGGAGAACCGAACACTACTTCAAGCATCACAGCGCCTGTGCAGCGGGCCTCCACTCCCGGAATGACCCCCTTGAAGGTGGTGTTACTGGGTTTGATCCTTGACGGATCGATCCCCATCTTCCTCATTGTGTCTTCGTATATCAGATTGAGGCTGCTATCTCCGTCCATTAGGACTCTAGTGAGGTGGAATCCATCGATTATGGGGTCGAGCAGTAAGGCTGCGGACCCTCCATGGCATATACTGGTCGGGTGATCCCTGCGATCGAAAGTGATCGGGCAGGCTGACCATGGATTGAACTTTGGTGCTATGGGCTCACTTCCTCTCCTTCTTTGGTATATGGGTTGTGTAGATCATGTTCACCGTCTTGACCTCGGAAGGGAAGGGTTTCTGGCCTCCACTATTCGGCCTGCGGGGGTCGTCATCGTCCTTGCTTTGTGGGCTTTTGCTCGGGTCTTCGGCTATGAGTTTGCCGGCCTGTTTGATCACCCAACATTTACGTTTGGAGTGGTTGACGGGCTTCTTTGATGTGCCGTGGATCTAGCAAGGCATGTCCAGAATTGTGTCTAGTCTGGACGGGCCATCACTGTTGCCCCTAGGGGCCTTGTTTTGTGGTCCGGACTTCTGGTTTCGGAATCCGGCGTTTACTGCCGTATCCTCGCCCTCGCCGTCATTGTGGCATCATTTACTCTTGCTGTGTCGGGGCTTTCCATTTCCGTCCCGAACCTCGGAAGTACTGGGTGTATCGGGGTTGGCATTTCTACGAGCGAGCCAACTGTCTTCGCCCATGCAAAAGCGGGTCATGAGAGAAGTAAGGGGTGCCAAAGTTCTTGGCTTGTCCTGGCCGAGCTGTCTTACGAGCCATTCGTCCTTGACACTATGCTTGAACGCGGCCAAGGCTTCGGCATCCGGACAGTCGACAATCTGGTTTTTCTTGGTCAGGAATCGGTTCCAAAATTGTAAGGCAGATTCTCCGGGCTGCTGCGTGATGCGATTTAGGTCGTCAGCGTCCGGAGGTCGGACATAGGTGCCCTGAAAGTTCGCTCGAAAAGTGTCCTCAAGCTCTTCCCAACAGCCCATAGAGTCTTCGGGAAGGCTATTCAACCAGTGTCGAGCCGAACCTTTAAGTTTTAGTGGCAGATATTTAATGAAGTGAAGGTCGTCTCCTTGCGCCATGTGAATGTGGAGGAGGAAATATTCTATCCATACAGCCGGGTCCGTGGTTCCGTCGTATGATTCGATGTTCACAGGCTTGAAGCCTTCCGGGAATTGGTGTTGCATTACCCTCTCTATGAAGCACAGGGGGTGTGCGGCACCCCGAACTCAGGCTACATTGCGTTGGAGGTCTTCAGCCCTCCGAGTCCGCTGCAGCTCCCGGATTCTATCATCTTGGTTTAGCCGATCGTAGTATCCCTCCCGGTAAGCGGGCGGGTCTTCTCTGGGTCCATAGATGGACCTGGTACGGCCTCCTCGAGCGTCTAGGTCATGGCGGAGGTCGAACTCGTAGGTGGGCCGCACTTGATCCTTGCCGCAACAGCGAGGTGGGGCGGCTGGGTGCTCGGCCTCATCAGCTTCTCTGTCCTGCCCTCTAGGGGGGCGGTCTGGCTGTTCGGTATATGTCGGACGTGTGGGCTCTAGGGCCTCATCGTCGAACTGCGGCAGTAGTTTTCGCTTGGGATAACTTTTGATTGGTTGATCGCGGCCATACCCTTCTTCGGCGGCTAGGACTTTGGTCCATCGGTCGTTGAGGGTATCCTGTTCAGCCTTGATTCTGCGTTTTTGTTTCTTCAGGCTACAGGCGGTGGCTAAAAGCCTCCGTTTGAACCGTTCCTGCTCCAGTGGGTTTTTGCAGACGATGAAATCGTCGTCCCCGAGACTGGCCTCCTCTTCAAAGAGTGGGAGGTAGTTGCTATCTTCGGAGTCGTTGGGGTTTTCTAGGTCAAGCGAGTCCTCCTGCCCCGCGGGGTCATCCTGATGATGTTCGTTGGCTGCGGCTCCGGCGAGGTCATCCGTATTATTTACGGTGCCATTTTCCGCAGAGTCCACATTGCTCGCATGGCTTCGATGTGGCTTTGATCGACGGTGCTGCATTCGGTGTTTAGGCGGCTCATCTCCGGGCTTGTCTCGGTCCTGTTTGGGAGTGCCATCGCCGCCCTTGTGGGTGTCCACCATGTAAATATCGTAGGTGGATGTGGCCGACCAGCGGCCGGTGACGGGGGGAGCGACATCGGTGTTAGCCGTGGCTCTGCCATCCTCATCCATGTATTCGTTGTTTTCCGAATTATAATCTAGCATATCGGTTAAGTCATCAACAGTGGCTACCAAGTGGGGCTACTTAGTGAATACATAAACTCCTCAAACTACGGTAATCACCGGAAAGAATCCCAATTATTGTCACCTTGGGGTATGCGGATCATAACATGTAATAGGTGTCTACAACTTGCAAGATAGGATCAAGAACACATATATATTCATGAAAACATAATAGGTTCAGATCTGAAATCATGGCACTCGGGCCCTAGTGACAAGCATTAGGAATAGCAAAGTCATAGCAACATCAATCTTAGAACATAGTTGATACTAGGGATCAAACCCTAACAAAACTAACTCGATTACATGATAAATCTCATCAAACCCATCACCGTGCAGCAAGCCTACGATGGAATTACTCACGCACGGCGGTGAGCATCATGAAATTGGTGATGGAGGAAGGTTGGTGATGATGATGGCGATGATTTCCCCTCTCCGGAGCCCCGAACGCACTCCAGATCTGGCCTCACGATGAACAACAGGAGGTGACGGCGGTTCCGTATCGTAAAACGCGATGAATCCTTCTCTCTGATTTTTTTCTCCTCGAACGTGAATATATGGAGTTGGAGTTGAGGTCGGTGGTGGTCCAGGGGGCCCACAAGGCAGGGGGCGCGCCCTAGGGTGTGGGTGCGCCCTGCACCCTTGTGGACAGCAGGTGGGTCCCCCTCTGTTGATTCTTTCGCCAATTTTTTTCTATTTATTCCAAAAATATTCTCAGTGACGTTTCAAGTCATTCTGAGAACTTTTATTTCTGCACAAAAATAACACCAAGGCAATTCTGCTGAAAACAGCGTCAGTCCGGGTTAGTTCCATTCAAATCATGCAAATTAGAGTCCAAAACAAGGGCAAACGAGTTTGGAAAAGTATATACGATGGAGGCGTATCAACTCCCCCAAGCTTAACCCATTGCTTGTCCTCAAGCAATTCAGTTGATAAACTGAAAGTGATAAAGAAAAACTTTTACAAACTCTATTTGATCTTGTTGTTGCAAATATGTAAAGCCAGCATTCAAGTTTTCAGCAAAGATTATAAACTAACCATATTCACAATAACATTTAGGTCTCACATTTACTCATACCAATGGCATAATCAACTAACGAGCAATAATAATAAATCTCAGATGACAACAGTTTTTCAAAACAATCATGATATGATATAACAGAATGGTATCTCGCTAGCCCTTTCTGAGACCACAAAACATAAATGCAGAGCACCCCTGAAGATCAAGGACTGACTAGACATTGTAATTCATGGCAAAATAGATCCAGTCACAGTCATACTCAATATCAATTAATAACAACGCATACAAATGACAGTAGTGCTCTCTAACTGGTGCTTTTTATAAGAGGATGATGACTCAGCATAAAAGTAAATAGATATCCCTTCGCAGAGGGAAGCAGGGATTTGCAGAGGTGCCAGAGCTCGAGCTTTTTGAAACAGAGATGAATATAATTTTGAGCGGTATGCTTTCATTGCCAACATAATGACCAAGAGATCTCGGTATCTTCCATGCTACATACATTATAGGTGGTTTCCAAACAGAATGGTAAAGTTTATACTCCCCCACCACCAACAAGCACATTCCACGGCTGGTCCGAAACAACGGGTACCGTCCAACTAACAACAATCCTGGGGGAGTTTTGTTTGCAATTATAATTTGATTTGATTTGGGCATGGGACTGGGCATCCCGATTACCAGCCATTTTCTCGTGAATGACGAGTGGAGTTCACTCATCGTGAGAATAACCCACCTAGCATGGAAGATACTGCCAGCCCTCAGTCGCTACATGAGCGATTCGGGCATACAAAACAGCTTATTATTTGAAGGTTTAGAGTTTGGCACATGCAAATTTACTTGGAACGGCAGGTAAATACCGCATATAGGTATGTTTGGTGGACTAATATGGAACAACTTTGGGTTTATGGAAGTGGATGCACAAGCAGTATTCCCGCTTAGTACAGGTGAAGGCTAGCAAGAGATTGAGGAGCGACCAACTAGAGAGCGACAACAGCCATAAACATGCATTGAGATTAACCAACATTGAGTGCAAGCATGAGTAGGATATAAATCACCATCAACATAAATATCGTGGAGGCTATGTTGATTTTGTTTCAACTACATGCGTGAACATGTGCCAAGTCAAGCCACTTGAATCATTCAAAGGCGGATACCATCCTATCATACTACATCACAACCATTTTAAAAGCATGTTGGCACGCAAGGTAAACCATTATAAACTCCTAGCTAATTAAGCATGGCACGAGTAACTATAATCTCTAATTATCATTGCAAACATGTTTCATTCATAGTAGGCTGAATCAAGAACGATGAACTAATCATATTTACAAAAACAAGATAGGTCGAGTTCATACCAGCTTTTCCTCATCTCAATCATTTCATCATATATCGTCATTATTGCCTTTCACTTGCACGACCGAACGATGAGGATAATAATAATAGTGCACGTGCATTGGACTAAGCTAGAATCTGCAAACATTTATTCAAAGGAGAAGACAAGGTAATATGGGCTCTTTGTTAGATCAACAATAATGCATATGAGAGCCACTCAACATTTTCATCGTGGTCTTCTCCTCTCGACCCCCAAAGAAAAGAAAAGAATTTCAAAGAAACACACAATAATGTTTTTGGAGTTTTTGTTTTTCTAAAGAAGGTACAACAAGAACGAGAAAAACTACTTACATGGGAAAGCTCCCAACAAGCAAAAGAAGAACGAGAAATCTTTTTGGGTTTTCTTTAATACTACTACTAAATAAACATGGAAAGGAAATAGGCTACAACTAATTTTTTTTGTTTTTCTTAAGGTTTTTCAAACACACAAGAAGAAAGCGGGAAAAAGAAAATAAAGTAACATGGATAATACAATGAAAAAGTATGAACACCGACAACTGGAATGAGTGTGTGAACATGAATATAATGTTGGTGAGAAATACGTAGTCCCCCAAGCTTAGGCTTTTGGCCTAAGTTGGTCTAGGGCCACTGCTGGCCCGGCGGATATCCAAAGTTGTAGTCGGGGTTGTCCTGTGATGCGGCAGCTACTGCCTGAAGGGCTGCATCATGGAGGCAAGTGGCCTCAACCTCTCTCTCATACTCGTTTGCCTCCTCTCTAGTTATAAAATATCACCCTCTGACCTGAAAGTTAAAGAAGGCAGGAACAGGAAGAGTAATATGGACAGCGCGCTATCGGTCAAAGATTAGTCGGTACAGGAGGGACTGTTCGTTCCTCACAAGAAACTGGTAGCGAACCAAAGCATTATAATCAAGACAAGGAGGTGGTAACTCAATGTCATTCCCCCTTATGGGTACTCCAAGATAATTAGCTAAACGGGTTGCATAAATCCCACCAAATAAATCTCCATCTTTGGCATTAAGATGTAACCTTCTCGCGATAATGGCCCCCAAGTTATATCGTTTATCACCCAACACTGCACACTTAAGGACACTAAGATCCGATGCGCAAAGGTGGCTATGATCATGTTTACCATTAATGCATCTACCTATGCAGAGAGCAAAATAATATATGGCAGGAAAATGAATACTCCCCATGGAGGTTTGTGTAATATGTCTAGTTTCTCCCACAGTAATGCTAGCAAGGAAATCATTGCACTTAGTTTTACGAGGCTCGCTATGAATGCCCCATTGTGGGATTTTCCAAGCAGTATTATGATTCATCATAAAGATCAAATAGGACAGTATGAGTATTGCGCTGAGATGTAAATTTAAACCTTCTCACAAATGAATCAGTGATTTGATAGTATTGGGGACACTTATCTGACAAGAAGTCCCCCAGTTCAGCATTTTGCACGTACGCATCAAACTCATCCTTGAAACCTGCACGAACCATGAATTCATCCGACGGCCATTCACAAGGCCGCACTTGAGCTTCCCTTGGTGGTTCAAGGTCCGGTTCACGTATGGCGAGCCTCGGTGCTTGCTTCCTCGAGGAACCACCTTGGTACATTTTCCTCAACATTTTTCTTCCTCTGAAAAATTTCTGAAATTTTTAGTGACTCAAAATAAAAGTGAACCAAACTCAACAAGATTGATAGCAACTACTCCTACAAGTGTCTAGAGGCTATATCATGTATCAAAACTACTTTGGACCATAAAAATTTGACATGCAAGCTCAAGAACAAGGTCTCCACAGCAGCAAAAATTTGCAATAAATAAAGCACTAGAACAAAAACTAATTGGACCATTGGAGGAGTCACATACCGAAGAACAATCCCCCAAAACAGTTTTGCAAATGGAGCTTTACACAAGAAGATCGAAAATGGCAGCAAGATGAGCTAGAACACGGGTTTGAGCACTGGGATGATTTTTTCTGGAGGAAGACGAAGTGGATGGGTGCTAGAATAAGTCATGGGGGCCTACGTGGGACCCACAAGGCAGGGGTAGGGCGCACCCTCCACCCTTGTGGTCCACTGGTGCAGCCCCCTGGTGCAATCTCAGTGACACAAATTCTAAAATATTCTATAAAAAAATCATACTAAATTTTCAGGGCATTTGGAGAACTTTTATTTTTGGGATATTTTTATTGCACGGATAATTCAGAAAACAGACAGATAATACTATTTTTGCTTTATTTATTCCAAATAATAGAAAGTAAAAAGTAAGTACAGAAAGTTGTGCTTTCTAAATTCATCCATCTCATGCTCATCAAAAGGAATCTGTTAACAAGGTTGATCAAGTCTTACAAACCTCTTTCGAATAACATGAAACCAGAGAATTTTTGAATAACACTAGGTTACCTCAACGGGGATATGCATATCCCCAACAATAAGAATATCATATTCCTTTTTGACAGTAGGGAGAGGAAATTCAAAACCTCCGATAGTAATAGTTGAAATTTTTCCAATAGAATTGATACTATGAACTTGAGGTTGTTTCTTCGGAAAGTGTACCGTATGCTCATTACCATTAACATGAAAAGTGGCATTGCCTTTGTTGCAATCAATAACAGCCCCTGCAGTATTCAAAAAGGGTCTACAAAGGATGATCGACATACTGTCGTTCTCGGGAATATCAAGAATAACAAAGTCCGTTAAGATAGTAACGTTTGCAACCACAACAGGCACATCCTCACAAATACCGATGGGTATAGTAGTTGATTTATCAGCCATTTGCAAAGAGATTTTAGTAGGTGTCAACTTATTCAAATCAAGTCTACGATATAAAGAGAAAGGCATAACACTAACACCGGCTCCCAAATCACATAAAGCAGTTTTAACATAGTTTCTTTTAATGGAGCATGGTATAGTTGGTACTCCTGGAACTCCTAGTTTCTTTGGTATTCCACCCTTAAAAGTATAATTGGCAAGCATGGTGGAAATTTCAGCTTCCGGTATCCTTCTTTTATTTGTAACAATATCTTTCATATACTTAGCATAAGGAGACATTTTCAGCATATCAGCCAAACGCATACGAAAAAAGATAGGTCTAATCATTTCAGCAAAGCGCTCAAAATCCTCATCATCCTTTTTCTTGGATGTTTTAGGAGGAAAGGGCATAGGTTTCTGAACCCATGGTTCTCTTTCTTTATCTTGTTTCCTAGCAACGAAGTCTCTCTTATCATAATGTTTGTTCTTTGATTGTGGGTTATCAAGATTAACAGCAGGTTCTACCTCCACATCGTTATCATTACTAGGTTGAGCATCAACATGAACATCATTATTAACATTATCACTAGGTTCATGTTCATCACCAGATTGTGTCTCAGCATCAGAAATAGAAATATCATTTGGATTCTCAAGTGTGTCTATAACAGGTTCACTAGAAGCATGCAAAGTCCTATCAGTTTTCTTTTTATTTTTATTACTAGGACTAGGAGCATCAGTATTAATTCTCTGAGAATCTTGCTCAATTCTCTTAGGATGGCCCTCAGGATACAAAGGTTCCTGAGTCATTTTACCACCTCTAGTCATAACCCTAACAGCATTATCATTGTTCTTACTATTCAACTCATTAAGCAAATCATCTTGTGCCTTAAGTACTTGTTCTACTTGAGTTTTAACCATGGAAGCATGCTTACTAATAAGCTTAAGATCATTAATAGTTCTACTCATATAATCACCCAAGCAGTGAGCATTATGTTTCAATTGTCTACTAACATAAGCATTGAAATTTTCTTGTTTAACAATAAAATTAACAAACTCATCCAAGCATTGACTAGCAGACTTATTATGAAGAATATCACCTTCATCAAATCTATAGAGAGAATTTACCTCTACTACCTGTCTCGGGTTATCAAGACCATGTATTTCTTCAATAGGTGGTAGATTCTTAACATCTTCAGCTTTAATACCTTTTTCTTTCATAGATTTCTTTACCTCTTGCATATCTTCAGGACTGAGGAATAGAATACCTCTTTTCTTCGGAGTTGGCTTAGGAGTTGGTTTAGGAAGTGTCCAATCATTATCATTACTCAATATATTATTCAATAGCAATTCAGCTTGCTCAACAGTTTGTTCCCTGAAAACATAACCAGCACAACTATCTAGGTGGTCCCTAGAAGCATCGGTTAGTCCATTATAAAAGATATCAAGTATTTCATTTTTCTTGAGAGGATGATTAGGCAAAGCATTAAGTAATTGGAGAAGCCTCCCCCAAGCTTGTGGGAGACTCTCTTCTTCAATTTGCACAAAGTTAAATATTTCCTTTAAAGCAGCTTGTTTCTTATGAGCAGGGAAATATTTTTCAGTGGAGTAGTAAATCATATCCTAGGGACTACGCACACAACCAGGAGCAAGAGAATTAAACCATAACTTATCATCACCCTTTAATGAGAAAGGAAACAACTTAAGAATATAGTAATAGCGAATTTTTTCCTCATGAGTAAATAGGGTGGCTATATCATTCAATTTAGTAAGATGTGCCACAACTGTTTCAGATTCATAACCATAGAAAGGATCAGATTCAACCAAAGTAATTAACTTAGGATCGACAGAGAATTCATAATCCTTATCAGTAACAAAGATAGGTGAAGTGGCGAACTTAGGATCATATTGCATTCTAGCATTCAAAGACTTTTATTTCAGTTTAGCTAATAGTTTCTTAAGATCATCTCTATCATTACAAGCAAAAAAGTCTCTAGCAGTTTCTTCATCCATAATATAACCCTCAGGTACAATAGGAAGTTCATACCTAGGAGAGCTAGTCTTATCAGGTGTTTCAAAGTGTTCAGTTTCAATAATTTCATCAGTTTCAGAAATACCATCATCTTCAGCATAGTCAATAGTTCTAACTCTAGCAAGATGTTCATGAAGTAATTCACCCAGTGGCACAGTTTTATCAAGCAAAGTAGTAGCATCATTCATGGTAGAAGTAGCATCATCAATAACATGCGACATATCAGAATCAATAGCAGGTGTAGGTGTCGCAAGCTTACTCAAAACAGAAGGTGAATCAAGTGCCGAGCTAGATGGCAGTTCCTTACCTCCCCTCGTAGTAGAGGGAAATATTTGGTTCTAGTATCTTTCAAATTCCTCATAGTGATCAACAGATATAAATCCCAAGTGACTCATAGAATAGAACTATGCTCCCCGGCAACGGTGCCAGAAAAAGGTCTTGATAACCGACAAGTATAGGGGATTGCAACAGTTTTTGAGGGTAGAGTATTCAACCCAAATTTATTGAATCGACACAAGGGGAGCCAAAGAATATTCTCAAGTTTTAGCAGCTGAGTTGTCAATTCAACCACACCTGAAAGACTTAATATCTGCAATAGAGTATTTAGTAGCAAAGTAGTATGGAAGTAACGGTAACAGTGGCAAAAGTAACAGTAACATTTTTGTAGCAATTGTAACAATGGCAACGAAAAAATAACGTAGCAAAGATCAATATGTGAAAAGCTCGTAGGCAATGGATCAATGATGGATAATTATGTCGGATGGCATTCATCGTGCAATAGTTATAACCTAGGGTGACACAGAACTAACTCCAATTCATCAATATAATGTAGGCATGTATTCCGTATATAGTCATACGTGCTTATGGAAAAGAACTTGCATGACATCTTTTGTCCTACCCTCCCGTGGCAGCAAGGTCCTAATGGAAACTAAGGGATATTAAGGCCTCTTTTTAATAGAAAACCGGACCAAAGCACTAGCACTTAGTGAATACATAAACTCCTCAAACTACGGTAATCACCGGAAAGAATCCCAATTATTGTCACCTTGGGGTATGCGGATCATAACACGTAGCAGGTGGCGTATAACTTGCAAGATCGGATCAAGAACACAAATATATTCATGAAAACATAAAGGGTTCAGATCTGAAATCATGGCACTCGGGCCCTAGTGACAAGCATTAAGCATAGCAAAGTCATAGCAACATCAATCTCAGAACATAGTGGATACTAGGGATCAAACCCTAACAAAACAAACTCGATTACATGATAAATCTCTAATACGTCTCCAACGTATCTATAATTTTTTATTGTTCCATGTTGTTATATTATCAATCTTGGATGTTTTGGGACTAACCTATTGACATAGTGCCCAGTGCCAGTTCTTGTTTTTTGCTTGTTTTTTTACTTCGCAGAATATCAATACCAATCGGAGTCCAAATGCCACGAAACTTTTTGGAGATTTTTTTCTGCCTAGAAGACACCGGGAGAGCCAAAGAAGTGCATGGGAGGAGGCCCGTGGGGCCCACTAGGTACCAGGGTGTGCCAGAGGCCCCAGGCGCGCCCTGGTGGGTAGTGGAGCCCAAGGGAAGCTTCTCCACCGACCTTCGCCTCTATAAATACTCTAAAATCCCAAAAACCCTAGGGGAGTCGAGAGAATACAGTTTCCGCCGCCGCAAGTTCCAGAACCATGAGATCCAATCTAGAGACCTTTTCCGGCACTCTGTCGGAGGGCGCAACGATCACGGAGGGGTTCTTCATCATCCTTGTTGCCCCTTCGATGATCTTGAGTAGTTTACCACAGACCTACGGGTCCGTAGCTAGTAGCTAGATGGCTTCTTCTCTCTTTTTGATCTTCAATACAATGTTCTCCTCGATGTTCTTGGAGATCTATTTGATGTAATGACTTTTTGCGGTGTGTTTGTTGGGATCTGGTGAATTATGAGTTTATGATCAGTTCTATCCATGAATATTATTTGAGTCTTTCCTGAACTCTTTTATGCATGATTGTTATAGCCTCGTATTTCTTCTTTGAAATTTTGGTTTGGTTTGGCCAACTAGATTGATTTTTCTTGCCATGGGAAGAGGTGCTTTGTGATGGGTTTGATCTTGCGGTGCTCAATCTCAGTGACAGGAAGAGACAACGCATGTATCATTGCTATTAAGGATAAAAATATGGGGTCTATTCCTACATGAATAGATCTTGTCTACATCATGTCATCGTTCTGATTGCATTACTCATTTTTCCTTGAGCTTGATACACTAGATGCATGCTGGATAGCGGTCGATGTGTGGAGTAATAGTAGTAGATGCAGAATCGTTTCGGTCTACTAATCTTGGACATGATGCCTATATACATGATTATTGCCTTGGATATCATCATGATTATTCGCTTTTCTATCAATTGCCCAACAATAATTTGTTTACCCACCATATGCTATTTTTTCGAGAGAAGCCTCTAGTGAAAACTACGGCCCTCGGGTCTATTTTCCTATCATATAAAACCAAAAATACCTTGCTGCATTTTCTCTTTATTTATTTTATTTTGTGTTTTAGTTAGATATATTTATCAATTCTCATACAATTTAATCTATCTCAATACCGAGGAGGGATTGACAACCCCTCTTACGCGTTGGGTTGCAAGTGTTTGTTATTTGTGTGCAGGTGATGTTTCCATACTTTTGCTTGGTTCTCCCACTGGATTGATAACCTTGGCTTCATAACTGAGGGAAATGCTTACCTTTGTTGTGTTGCATCATCCTTGATACGTCTCCGTTGTATCTACTTTTCCTAACGTTTTCCCTCTTGTTTTGGACTCTAATTTGCATGATTTGAATGAAACTAACCCGGACTGATGTTGTTTTCAGCAGAACTACCATGGTGTTGTTTTTTGTGCAGAACTAAAAGTTCTCGGATTGGAACAAAACTTTGCGAGGATTTTTTACACAATAAAAGAGAATTTCTGGAGCCAAGAACCACCGGAGGGGGCACCTGGGTGGGCACAACCCACCAGGGCGCGCGCCCCCTCCTGGCGCGCCCAGGTGGGTTGTCCCCACCTGGTGGCCCCGCAGACCTAAACCCTGGGACTATAAAATCACATTTTCGGAGAAAAAATAGGAGAGGAAGAATTATCGCGTTTCATGAGACGGAGCCGCCGCCACCTCCTGTTCTTCATCGGGAGGTCAGATCTGGAGTCCGTTTGGGGCTCCGAAGAGGGGGATCTTCGATCTTCATCATCACCAACCCTTCTCCATCGCCAATTCCATGATGCTCCCCACCGGGAGTGAGTAATTCCTTCGTAGGCTCGCTGGTCGGTGAGGAGTTGGATGAGATTCATCATGTAATCGAATTAGTTTTGTTAGGGCTTGATCCCTAGTGTCCATTATGTTCTGAGATTGATGTTGCTATGACTTTGCCATGCTTAATGCTTGTCACTTTGGCCCCGGGTGCCATGATTTCAGATCTGAACCGTTTATGTTATTGCCATTATATCTATGTTCTAGATCCGATCTTGCAAGTTATAGTCACCTACTACGTGTTATGATCCGGCAACCCCGGAGTGACAGAAGTCGGGACACTTCCCGGTGATGACCGTTGTTTGAGGAGTTCATGTATTCACTATGTGTTAATGCTTTGTTCCGGTTCTCTATTAAAAGGAGGCCTTAATATCCCTTAGTTTCCATATGGACCCCGCTGCCACGGGAGGGTAGGACAAAAGATGTCATGCAAGTTCTTTCCATAAGCACGTATGACTATTTACGGAATACATGCCTACATTATATTTATGAACTGGAGCTAGTGCCGTATCGCCCTAGGTTATGACTGTTATATGATGAATATCATCCATCAAATTCACCGATCCAATGCCTACGAATTTCTCTCATATTGTTCTTGCTAAGTTACTACTACTATCGTTACTGTTACACTTGCTACAAAATTATTGCAGTCACTGTTACTGTTACTATTCCCGTTGCTACTACTATCAAAACTATCATATTATTTTGCTACTGATCACTTTGCTGCAGATAATTAATCTCCAGGTGTGGTTGAATTGACAACTCAACTGCTAATACGTGCAAATATTCTTTGGCTCCCCTTGTGTCGAATCAATAAATTTGGGTTGAATACTCTACCCTCGAAAACTGTTGCGATCCCCTATACTTGTGGGTTATCAAGACCTTTTTCTGGCGTTGTTGTCGGGGAGCATAGCTATATTTGTTGATTCACTTGGGATTATTATCAAATTATCACTATGAAGAATCTGAAGGATGCTAAGACTAAGATTTTTCCCTCTAAGACGAGGGGAGGTAAGGAACCTCCATCTAGCTCTACACTTGATTCACCTTTTGTTATAAGTAGACTTGCAACACAACCACATGCTATTAATTCTGATATGTCGCAAGTTATTAATGATGCTACTTCTGCTATGAATGATACTCATGATGATGCTAGTACCCTGCTTGATGATAATGTGCCACTAGGTGAATTTCTTGATGAACAACTTGCTAGAACTAAAGCTTTTGAGAATGCTGAAACTGATGAAGAGCTTGAAACTGAAAATCTTGAAACACCTATTAGATCTAGTTCTCCTAGATATAAATTGCCTAAGATACCAGAAGGCTATGTTATGGATGAGGAGACAACTAGAGACTTTCTTGCTTGCAATGATAGGGATGATCTTAAGAAATTATTATGCAAACTGAAAGAAAAATCTTTGAATGCTAGAATGAAATGTGATCCTAAGTTTGCTACTTCACCTATCTTTGTTGATGATAAGGATTATGAATTCTCTGTCGACCCAGAGTTAATTACTTTGGTTGAATCTGATCCTTTCCATGGTTATGAAACTGAAACTGTTGTGGCACACCTTACTAAGTTGAATGACATAGCCACCCTTTTTGCTCATGATGAGAAAATTCGCTATTATTATATTCTCAAATTATTTCCATTCTCATTAAAGGGTGATGCTAAGACTTGGTATAATACTCTTGCTCCTGGTTGTGTGCGTAGTCCCCAGGATATGATTTATTACTTCTCTGAAAAATATTTTCCTGCTCATAAGAAACAAGCTGCCTTACAGGAAATATTTAACTTTGTGCAAATTGAAGAAGAGAGTCTCCCACAAGCTTGGGGGAGGCTTCTCCAATTGCTTAATGCTTTACCTGATCATTCTCTTAAGAAAAATGAAATACTTGATATCCTCTATAATGGACTAACCGATGCTTCTAGTGATTTCCTAGATAGTTGTGCTGGTTGTGTTTTCAGGGAACGAACTATTGAACAAGCTGAAGAATTATTGAATAACATATTGAAAAATTATGATGATTGGATCCTTCCTGAACCACCACTTAAGCCTACTCCGAAGAAGAGGGGTATCCTATATCTCAGTCCTAAAGATATGCAAGAGGCAAAGAAATCTATGAAGGAAAAAGGTATTAAAGCAGAGGATATTAAAAATTTACCTCCTATTGAAGAAATATATGGGCTTGAAACACCACGACCACCTAAGGTGGTAGAGGTAAATTCTTTACTAAAGTTCGATGAAGGTGATATCCCTTATAACAAACATCCTAGTCAATGCTTATATGAGTTTGATAATTACATTAGAAAGCAAGATCACTTCAATGCAAATGTTATGAAACAATTGAAATACAATTCTGATATGATAGCTCGCTTGAGTGACTTGTTATTTAGAATTACCAATGATGTTAGAGGTGTAGGAAAACATGCCTCTATGGTTCAAACTCAATTAGAACAAGTTGCTAAATCTCAAAGAGAGTTGTTAGATGAAATGAATAATAATATCAATGATCATGCTGTTAGAGTAATGACTAGAGGAGGTAGAATGACTCAGGAACCACTTTATCCTGAGGGACACCCTAAAAGAATTGAAAAAGACTATCAAAGAGTTAACACTGATGCACCTAGTCCTTCTAAAAAGAAAAAGAAGAAGAAAGATGGTAGGACTTTGCATGCCTGTAGTGAACCTGAAGTAGAAAAACCTCCTGTTAATGATAATGAAGTCTTTATTTCTGATGCTGAAACTCAATCTGGTAATGAACACTCACCTTCTGATAATGAAAAACATAATGATGAGGTTCATGAAGATACTCAAACAAATAATAAAGAACCAGACAATGATGTTGAAATAGAACCAGCTGTTGATCTTGATAACCCACAACCCAAGAATAAGAGATATGATAAAAGAGACTTTGTTGCTAGAAAACATGGTAAGGAAAGAGAACCATGAGTTCAAAAACCTATGCCCTTTCCACCTAAATCAACTAAGAAGAAAGATGATGAAGAATTTGAACGCTTTGCTGAAATGCTTAGGCCAATCTTTTTGCGTACCCGCTTGACTGATATCTTAAAAATGCCTCCTTATGCAAAATACATGAAAGACATCATCACCAACAAGAGAAAAATACCGGAAGCCGAAATCTCCACCATGCTTGCTAATTATACTTTTAAGGATGGAGTACCTAAAAAACTCGGAGATCCGGGAATACCAACTATACCTTGCTCCATCAAAAGAAATTATGTGAAAATCGCTTTGTGTGATTTAGGAGCTGGTGTTAGTGTTATACCTTTCTCTCTATATAAAAGACTTGACTTGAATAAACTCACACCTACTGAAATATCTTTGCAAATGGCTGACAAATCAACTGTCATACCTATCGGTATTTGTGAGGATGTGCCCGTTGTTATTGCTAATGTTACTATCTTAACTGACTTTGTTATACTTGAGATGCCCGAGGACGACAACATGTCGATTATCCTTGGTAGACCCTTCTTGAATACTGCAGGGGCTGTTATTGACTGCAATAAAAGCAACGTCACCTTTCATATCAATGGTAATGAGCATACGGTGCACTTTCCGAAGAAACAATTCCAAGTGAATGGTATTAAAGTTATTGAAAAATCTCCGACAATCACTATTGGAAGTTTTCAACTACCTCTACCTACTACCAAAAAGAAATATGAAATGCTTATTGTTGGGGACGTTCATATCCCCGTTGAGGTAACTTAGTGTTTTACGAAAGTTCTTCGGTTTCATGCTAATTGAAGGTGGTTGTTAATAAGACTTGATCAACCTTATTAATGAATCATTTTTGAGAGGTATGAAGTTGATGAATTTAGTGAGCACTACCTTCTGTCCTTTACTCTTACTTCCTGTTTTTCTTAGTTAAATAAAATAAAATGCCATGCTTAGTTTGTTTTCTGAATTCTCCGTGCAATAAAAAAATGACCCGAAAATAAAAGTTCTCAGAATGCTCTGAAAATTTAATACGATTTTTTTATGAATATTTAAGAATTTTTGGTGCAAATAACATCAGAGGGGGGTGCACCAGGTGGGCGCAACCCACCTGGGCGCGCCAGCAACCCCAGGCGCGCCCTGGTGGGTTGTGGTCCCCACGTGGGCCCCCTCACTTATCTCTTTAGCCCATGTCACCACCTACCTCCAGAAAAAAAATCACCATTGCTCTCTCTCTCGTGTTCTTGCTCTCAAACCCGCGGATTTCGATCTCTTTGCTCGAACCTCCGTTTTCGAAACTGTTTTGGGGGATTGCTACTTGGTATGTGACTCCTCCATTGGTCCAATTAGTTTTTTCTTTAGTGGTTTATATTTTGAATAAATAGCTACTCTTGGTGCTGCTATAGATGAGCTTGCATGTTGAATTCTTAGAGTTCTAAGTAGTTTGAATGCTTGATATGGCCTCTATGCATCCTTATGAGTAGCTGCTATCAATCTTGTGAAGTTTTGTTGAGAAAATTTTTGTGGACTAAAAATTTTAGAATTTTATTCATAGGAAAAAGATGAGTATCTTTAGGAAGTTTGCTTCCAAGAAGAACTCCAAGGGGGTTATTGGGGAGTCATCGGACAATGACCTCTGCACCCGGAGAATGGCGGAGGTGCGGCCGTGCGAATGGCCGCATAACCCATTCATGGATGGAGCCGGAATCCGCCAAGAGTTTGCACAATTTGCTGCTAATGCCGGCCTCACCAACTTCATCGCAGCTGAGTGTGAACAGTATCATCTCCTCACAAATTCCTTTGTGCAAAGTTTCCATTTTCTGAGTAGGAATAACCCTCCTGAGGTAGAGTTTAATCTTTATTCTGAACCCCATCAGATACCACTTACTGAATTTTGTGACATATGCTTGATCCCTTTTGACGGGGAAATAAGGGAGCCTAGGCCTGCAGAGTTCGAGGGCTTTTATCGTACTCTGTCAGTGGGAGATGAGAGAGGGGTGTCGAGTGTCACCGCCACTAGCTTGCAGTTTCCTTCTGTGCATTATTTTGCTCTATTTATTACGAAGTGTTTACTTGCTAGAGAGAAGGTTGGCGCACTTAGTGCCCCCAATTTCGCTGTTTTACGTCGTGCACTACACGGCGATGACACTTATAGCTTAGGAGCTATTGTGGCACGTCGCCTTCATCTTAACATGTCCAAGGGTAAAATTCATGGCGGTATTTTGTGCTACTCTCTTAGCAAGTCACTTTAACGTTCAGATACGCCAGCATGACTATCCCTTGCCCAAGGTTTATTTAGATCGCCAGGCCATGGCACATCATCACTTTATTAATGGCGAGAACATCACTATAGATATTCCCTACAACCTGGTTTTCAGCGAGAACACCCGTGATATTATTCCGTTGCGTGCACCTGCTTTGTTTGATTCTATTGCCAGGGGCGGATACTGGATCATGCTAGATGACATCATCACCTACCGAAACAACCAGGCCGCAGCAGAGGAGGAGCCTCAGGAGTGGGACGCTCGGGTGCCCGCTCCACAGCACTTCGAGGTGGGACCCGGCGGTTACTATGTGTGGTGATTATCAAGCTAGGCCAAAAGCCTAAGCTTGGGGGAGTATGTATTTCCACCGACATTACATTCATGTTCACACATTTCATTCTAGTTGTCGGTGCTCACACTTTTTCATTGTATCATCCATGCTAGATTTATTTTCACACTTTCTTCTTCTGTGTTTGAAAAACTTTGAGAAAATCCGAAAAAAATTGTTTCTGGTTTCTTTTTTTATTTTTCTTTCTAGCTTAGTTAGTTGTAGTATTAAAAAGAAAACCCAAAAAGATTTCCTTGTTCTTCTTTTGCTTGTTGGGGGCTCTCCCGTGTAAATAATTTTTCTCGTTTTTGTTTTTCCCTTAATTTGCTTTCTTTCAGAAAAACTAAAAACTCCAAAAATATTTCAGTGTGTTTCTCTGAATTTCTCTTCCTTTTATTGAGTCATACCGAGGAGAAGACCAAGATGAAAATGTTGAGTGGCTCTCATATGCATTACTGATGATCTAACAAAGAGTCCAAACACTACTAGGGAAAAGCTTATAGGCAGACGCTTACTAGTAGCGCGGGTTTATACCCCTCGCTACTGCTACTTACTAGTAGCGCGGGTTTTTACCCCTCGCTACTACTAAGTTGATAGTAGTAGCGCGGGTTTTTACCCCTCGCTACTACTAACCGGTCTCTACCGTGCCCCCCCCCAGGACATGCCATAGTAGTAGCGAGGGGTATAAACCCACGCTACTACTAAGTTGATAGTAGTAGCGAGGGCTATAAACCCACGCTGCTACTAACTACATGGTTTTTTAAGAGCCCTGAAATCCCCATCTCCTCCCCCAAATCCTTCCTCTCCCCCGTCACTCTCCCCCCTCTCTCTCCATAGGCTCTCACATGGATCTCCTACGCATGCGCGCCTCCTCCTCCAAGGCGCCAAAAGAGGCAGGCCGCCTCGCACCGCCGACGTCCCGGAGCTCACCGGTCTTCCCCGCACCTCTATGCCACCACGCCGGAGCACCTCACCACCGACGGCCAACCCCGCTGCTACCTCCATCTCCTTCCTCTGTTCTTTTTCTCTCTCTTCCTCTGGTTTGAATCACCCTCCCATGTCCTTACCCATGCAGGTCATCGCCATGGACGACCAGGAGCTTGCCACCTTGGCTGTGAAGAGGAGCCCCACACCGCCGCCTTGAGCAGCCATGGATCTGGGCCCTCTACAGCAGTCGGCGCTAGATCTGGTCTGCCGCTGCCCTTCTGCAGCTCCGGCGACACCTGCTGTTGCTGGATCGAACCATTGCTGCCATTGACAGCACGCACGGTATCGAGAATTTTTTTTGTTTTTGAAATTAATAGTAGTAGCGCGGGTGGCACCCACGCTACTACTAACAGACATAGTAGTAGCGCGGGTGCACCCGCGCTACTACTATAAGTTAGCTGCAGCGCCGTAGTAGTAGCGCGGGCGCCCGCGCTACTACTAGCTATTTAACCCGCGCTACTACTAGGCTTTTCCCTAGTAGTGAAAGTACCTTGTCTTCTCCTTTTAAATAAAATGTTTGTAGATTCCAGCTTGGTCCACGGTACTCTTGCACTATTATCTTTTTCATATCGTTCAGTCGTGCAAGTGAAAGGCAATAATGACGATATTTGGTGAACTGGCTGTGGCAGAGAGAAACGGGTATGAACTCGACTTGTTCTGTTTTTGTAAATATGTTTAACCTAGTATCCATGATTCAGCCTATTATGATCAAACATGTTTGCAATGACAATTAGAGATTATAGTTTCTCATGACATGCTTAAGTAGCTAGGAGTGGATAATGATTTATCTTGGATGTCAACATTGCGTTAAAATGATTGTGATGTAGTATGATGATATGGTATCCTCCTCTGAATGTTCGAGTGGCTTGACCTGGCACATGTTCATGCATGTAGTTGAATCAAAACCAACATAGCCTCTATGATATTTATGTTCATGGTGTTCATATCCTACTCATGCTAGTATCCAATGTTACTTATGCATAACGCATGTTCATGACCGTTTTCGCTCTCTAGCTGGCCGCTTCTCAACCTAATTGCTAGCCTTCGCCTGTACTAAGCGGGAACACTGCTTGTGCATCAAAATCCTGAAACCCAAGTTATCCCAGATGAGTCCACCATACCTACCTATATGCGGTATTACCCTGCCGTCCTAAGTAAATTTGCATGTGCCACCTCTAAAAACTTCAAATAAATATCCTTTTTTGTGTGCCTGGATTGTTCATAGAGCGACAGGAGGTAGTCAGTATCTTCCATGCTAAGTGGGTTATTCTCATGATGAGTGTTTATTCACTTGTCCTTGCACGAGAGGGGCGGTAATAGGGATTCCCAGTCCCGAACTCAAATTTCAAATAATTAAACAAAACTCCCCCAGGACTGTTGTTGGTATGGACGGTACCCGTTGTTTCGGACCAGCCGTGGAGTGTGATTGTTGGTGGAGGGGGAGTAAACCTTTACTTTTATCGCTTGGGAACCACCACTAATGTGTTTAGCATGGAAGACACCGATAACTAATGGTCGCGAAGTAAACGAGAAGGGTGCATTTCTCAAAATTTCATTTACCTCTGTTTTAAAAAACTTGAGCTCTGGCACCGCTGCAAATCACTGCTTCCCTCTGCGAAGGGACTATCTATTTACTTTTATGTTGTGTCATCACCTTCTCAAATAAGCGCCAAAACCTGAGAGCACTATTGTCATCCTCATGCATTGTGTGTAGCTAATGTTGGGTGCATCATGACTGGATCTTTTCTACCATGAATTACAATGTTTAGTCGCTGCTTGAACTTTGGAGGTGCTCTGTATTTATGTTTTGCGGTCTCAGAAAGGGCTAGCGAGATACCACTATTGTCATATTATATCATGGTTGCTTTGACAAAGTGTTGTCATTTGAGATATCTTATTATTGCTCGCTAGTTGATTATGCCATTGATATGAGTTAATATAATTTTTAAGAGTTATTGTTGACATGGTTAGTCATGATCTTGGCTGAAAACCCGGGTGCTACTTAAGCTTATTTATGTAAACAAGAGCAAAAGAGTTCATAAAAGTTTTTCTTTTCCACTTTCAGTTTATCAACCGAATTGCTTGAGGACAAGCAAAGGTTTAAGCATGGGGGAGTTGATATGTCTCCATCGTACCTACTTTTCCTAACGCTTTTCCTCTTGTTTTGGACTCTAATTTGCATGATTTGAATGAAACTAACCCGGACTGACGCTGTTTTCAGCAGAACTACCATGGTGTTGTTTTTTGTGCAGAAATAAAAGTTCTCGGATTGGAATGAAACTTTGCGAGGATTTTTTATACAATAAAAGAGAATTTCTGGAGCCAAGAACCACCGGAGGGGGCACCTGGGTGGGCACAACCCACCAGCCCCCCCCCCTCCTGGCGCGCCCAGGTGGGTTGTCCCCACCAGTCGGCCCCGCAGACCTCAACCCTGAGACTATAAAATCACATTTTTGGAGAAAAAATAGGAGAGGAAGAATTATCACGTTTCACGGGACGGAGCCGCCGCCACGTCCTGTTCTTCATCGGGAGGTCAGATCTGGAGTCCGTTTGGGGTTCCGGAAAGGGGGATCGATCTTCGATCTTCCTCATCACCAACCCTTCTCCATCGCCAATTCCATGATGCTCCCCACTGGGAGTGAGTAATTCCTTCGTAGGCTCGCTGGTCGGTGAGGAGTTGGATGAGATTCATCATGTAATCGAGTTAGTTTTGTTAGGGCTTGATCCCTAGTATCCATTATGTTCTGAGATTGATGTTGCTATGACTTTGCCATGCTTAATGCTTGTCACTTTGGGCCCGGGTGCCATGATTTCAGATCTGAACCGTTTATGTTATTACCATTATATCTATGTTCTAGATCCGATCTTGCAAGTTATAGTCACCTACTACGTGTTATGATCCGGCAACCCCGGAGTGACAGAAGTCGGGACACTTCCCGGTGATGACCGTTGTTTGAGGAGTTCATGTATTCACTATGTGTTAATGCTTTGTTCCGGTTCTCTATTAAAAGGAGGCCTTAATATCCCTTAGTTTCCATATGGACCCCGCTGCCACGGGAGGGTAGGACAAAAGATGTTATGCAAGTTCTTTCCATAAGCACGTATGACTATTTACGGAATACATGCCTACATTATATTTATGAACTGGAGCTAGTGCCGTATCGCCCTAGGTTATGACTGTTATATGATGAATACCATCCAACGAATTCACCGATCCAATGCCTACGAATTTCTCTCATATTGTTCTTGCTAAGTTACTACTGCTATCGTTACTGTTACACTTGCTACAAAATCATTGCTATCACTGTTACTGTTACTATTGCCGTTGCTACTACTATCAAAACTATCATATTACTTTGCTACTGATCACTTTGCTGCAGATAATTAATCTCCAGGTGTGGTTGAATTGACAACTCAACTGCTAATACTTGCAAATATTCTTTGGCTCCCCTTGTGTCGAATCAATAAATTTGGGTTGAATACTCTACCCTCGAAAACTGTTGCGATCCCCTATACTTGTGGGTTATCAATCCTCTCCTCTTCGGGGAAATACCAACACAGATACAAGCAATCAGGAAGAATTTCTGGCATCGTTGCCGGGGAGGATCAAGTCAAGATAGTCTCCCGTCAACTTGCCAATTTCTGGACCGTTGCCGGGGAGACATCATCAACATCTATCAAGTACCCAATCACAAATCTCATCTCCTTGCAATTACTTTATTTGCCATTTGCCCCTCGTTTTCATCTCCCCTACTTCTAAAATGTTTTTGCAAAAATACAAAAATATTTTTCGTTTGCCTTTTTCTTATTTGCTTCTTTGCTTGCTTTGAACCTATCGTCATGAGTGATTTTGGTATGGCAGAAATAGATGATGGCAGAACTCCTAAAATTGGACGTTCTACTAATCTGGATGCAAAAACTTTTGTTTTGGGACAAGGGAATGTTATAGGAAAAGGTGTCATCCAAGAATTCTTTAATTGTGTTGGAACTTTGACTTGTGATGATGCTCCTATACTTAAAAGAACTAAAACTTATGCGGAAGCTATTTCAGCACTAGTTCTGAAACTTGAGAATAGATTTATTCGTACTCATCCTACCTTGCAAAGATTGTTTTATGAGCTACCTGTAATAAAGGATCCTAGAGCTAAGAAAATAGGTACCCTTGTCCTTATGAATGAATTTGATCACATAGTGCGGGAAGCTAGGGAGATCTTTGATTTTTATGGTATGAACCGTGAAAAAACGGTAATAGATGAGATCCTTTACAATAGTGATTATCTGTTAAGACATTTGCTTGGCAATGATCAAATCTTTGATGAGAATATTAAAAAGGAAGTTCCGTTTTGGATATGATCCAACAAGTTTTCAACGATGTTAATCAACATTATTCTTGGATTGTAGCCGGTAATCAAAGGGGATTTGCAAATGGACAACTTGATAATGCTAAAATTTCTATGGATAATGTGTTTCAAGCTATATTTGAGAAACCTCCTAACAAAAAAAAACATCTATAGAAAATAAGAAGAAAAAAGACAATACTTAAATCTATGCATTATGCCTAGCTAGGGGCGTAAAACAATAGCGCTTGTTGGGAGGCAACCCAATATTTATCCTTTAAATTTATGTTTGTTTTTTGTTTTTTCAATAAATACAAAAGTATGCCTCTGTTATGATTATGTTTTTTTTATGTTTTAATTAGTGTTTGTGCCAAATAATGCCTTTAGGATGGCCTGGGTGATAGTTGATTTGATCCTGTTGGAAAACAGAAACTTTTACATACAGTAGCAGAATTGTTAAAAATCACTGGAGTGACAAAAAATCCTGAATTTTTTACACAAGATTGATATACGAATTTCCTCTGTTGTCCTAATTTTTCAGATGTTTTGGAGTTACAGAAGTATGAGCTTAATTCGGTTTTCTACAGACTATTCTGTTTTTGACATATTCTATTTTTGTTGCATTGTGTGCTTATTTTGATGAATCTATGGATTGTATTGGGGGGTATAAGCCATGGTAAAGTTAGAATACAGTAGGTATAAGGCAATAACAAAATATGAATGGGTTGCAACAGCACTTAAAGTAGTGAATTATTTTCTTATACTAACGGATTTCACGAAGGTTTTTGTTATGTTTTGTGTGATTGAAATTTTCAAGTTTGGGGTGAGATCACGATGGATGAAGGAATAAGGAGTGAAAAGAGCCTAAGCTGGGGATGCCCATGGCACCCCAAGGTAATATTCAAGGAGTACCAAGCAACTAAGCTTGGGGATGCCCCGGAAGGCATCCCCTCTTTCTTCTAACGACCATCGGTAATTCTACTTAGAGCTATATTTTTATTCATAACATATCATGAGTTTTGCTTGGAGCGTCTTGTATTATATGAGTATTTGCTTTGTTTTGCTTTTTAGTTTTTGACAATCATCCTTGCTGGACACACCTATTTGAGAGAGCCATAATGATGCTATGATTTGTTAGGATTGCTCTATGTGCTTCACTTAAATTTTTTGAGCTATGGAATTGCTGTAGTGCTTCACTTATATCCTTTTGAGCACTGTGGTAGTTTAATTTTTGAAGAAATACCCTCATGCTTCACTTAGATTATTTTGAGAGTTAGTAAAAATTTAAAGAAATGTCCTATCATTTCTTCACTTATATTATTTTGAGAGATGAAAATTGTTTTGAAGAAATATTTATGCTTTTGTGTGCTTCACTTAAATTTGGGCTACCACCGTAGTCGAGCTCCAAGCCGGAGTCACTGCCGGAGCTGCTCGGATCGGGTCGGTATCTGACAGGGACAGGAGTGGATGAAGCGATAGAGAGGGAGGGAGTGAGATAGAGTTTGAGCTCACCGCCTGGATTGGGGTTTTTTGTGGGGTCGGTTGTGGGCTGGGGCTGTCAGGCGGACGCGACCGGGCGTGCCCGGGCCGCCCCATATCCGCCCTATATTTGGGCTGGATATGAGGGGTGCCGGTCAGCCCGGGCATTTGTCTGCGGTTTGAGAGGTCCGGTTGGGTCGGGTTTTTTACCGGTCAGTGACCGGACGGCCTGTCTGGGCGTTTGAGACGGGTATGAGAGGCCCGGCTGTAGATGCTCTAAGTGAGCTTTAGGATGGTAAGTGATCTGCTGCCTTTTTTCCTCTCCACAATGGGTTACTCTATTAGACATGAATATCTGAAAGTTTCTCATTCAGTGGTTTCCGAAGCAATTTACTCATGATTACCTTGCAAACTACATGACCGGAGTGGAGGCAACGAAGATTAAAGTATATAACTCATACTACCATGATAATGGTCTAGAAATCTTCTGAGGCAGTGAAGGATGGCCGGGCGGTCATCACAAGGGGTTGGATAAAAGTTGTGCGTGTTTTTGGCATGGAGGAGGGAACATTATGGGCATTCCGCTTCTTCAACACCATCAGCAACCAAAATGATTTACACTTCTCTCTTCACCTTTACCTCCTCTAAATATTGTGGTTTATCATAGTTAATCTGTTGCCTATTCTGTAATCTTTGAACATATTGTACTGAGATTTTGATTTATGGATTGGTTCTTGAACCATTGTAAATAGGTTATGTACGATGAATGTGAAATATTTGAATTCCACACTTTGTAATTCAAATTTTGAAATTTCCAATTTAAATAATAAATTATCAAAAAAAACAGCTAGAAAATAACTATGGTACACACGGTTATAAAGAAAACAGGTGTGCGATGAGAAACATAGCACACACATTTCTTTGACGGATAACGTGTGCGATTCTCAGCGGTACAACACACGGTCCCATCTCATATTCGTGTGGGACTGTCAGCAATACCACACACGTTTCCATACCATATGCGTATGCGATCGGCGGTAATAGCACAAACGTTTCAAACCCATGTGCGTGTGTAATATCAGACGAAAAGAAGACGGTTCACGTATGAAACGCGTGTGTGATAGGAATACCTATCACACACAATAATGAAATGGACATTTTTACGATAGTAGAGGCACCACACACATTTTACAGTTTCTGACTGTGTGATAATGTACCTATCACAAACAAATCGATAGATTAAATGTTTGTGATATCCATTTTTTGCACATGACTATATCTGCGTAATCGTTTCGGATGTCTGGCGATTCAAAAACGTAACATCAAGGTCTAACGTGTGGGATAGTCTACGACTTCACATACAATTACTTTAGGAAATCATCAGCAACCGCCCTATCGCAGACGATAATTTATCTGGGTCGTGTGTGATGGACCCCCTATCGCACACACAGGCAAAACGACGGTTAAAACTCTGTCGCGGAAAGGGGGTAAAAAATGTTTGTATAGGAGTTAACTGTATCAATGACACTTACCTCTTTTTTCATTCTTTTTGGGATAGCTTACCAAATATGACATGTGGTAAATATTAAACTTCTAGCTCAGTTATCTAAACTTTGTGGGTCTAGCGGTGAGGGTAAACCTGCAATTGCAAAGTGGTTCTTGTACTGTCTAAGTATTAATTGTTGAAATCTAGGGTTTGTCCTTCAAATTTGGTTAAATTTATCCAACTATCTTCTTTTGAGACATGCGTCCAACCAGTTAATACATATACTAATACTATTATTGTCTGTATATACCATCGTGTGGTATATATGTACACAAAGACATTCTCTGACTTGTCAACCAGGTTGTCATGCATCTGTTACTGGGATGAATACAAAAAACAAACACACACATCTTAAAATTCCTTTTCTCCACCCCAGCTAGGCACACTGTATTTAATTATAAGTAGGAGACATTCTTTGTCTTATAGGTTGTTTGTCCATCCGTGTCACTGAACCTTAACAAATAGTAACATATTAGTACATCTCGATCCATATGCAAAAGCTCGTAGCTAAGGACAAACCATGTACTGCAATAAAATGAGCACTGTGTAATTTATACCAAATCCCTGTCACGATCGAGCTAGCTAGGCTGTAGTGAACAGTGATCTCACTCCTGCATGCCTCCAACATTACAATCTCCTATCTGGCATCTAGCTTTTTTTCTCACCAATGTTTTTTTTTTTGCAATATATCGGTAATAATAAGTCTGGGTGTGTCTATTGGCATGGACTGTGTTTTCTTATTAAATTACTGCAGTGCTACTCACAATATGCACACTTGAACAGGATGATCGTCTCTCTCTCTCTGTCAAATCTGAACGTGGCACACAGCTGAATGCATGTGATCGAGACAATACATTTCTCATAAGACGACCTGCAGATAGCACAAAATAATCAATTCAAAATTTGCTTACCAAGCTAGGTGGTAGTGACATTCCCTTTTCGATTTTGGTAGCATAAGAAACTATGTAACTAATCCAATATAGGGAGAATGCGTGCGTCGCGATGCAACCACATACCAGATAAATAATAACCCTCAAGCTGCCGGCCCTGCTTTAGTTGTTGGTGATGTCCACTAGATGCCAATATAATTTATATGTGAAATGAACATTTTATTATTATCCTGGTCGTCCTTTGACGTTAGGTGGTAATATAAAAATCAGGACTCATTCTCCGTGACTCGGCTCAATCAAAGTTTGATGCATCCCCCAGAGAAATGGATATGATCAGAGTGTCTAACCTGTTTCTGTTCCTGGAGATTCATGCACATCTCACCGATGTCTTCGCCAAGCACGATGCGGATAACAGCATGTCCAAAAAAATACATGTGTATCACCACAAATACGTGACCAAGGTAAGGAATTTGAGCAGTGGGATTTGACCCAACACACGAAAATTACGACCGACTGAATAAATCTGGTTAAAAGGAATTCAAGTAGAACTTTTGAGGATATGATAATCGATGCAAATTAATTGCACCCACATTAACGGAATTGGTGTCTGTTCAACTCCAAACCTTCCATCCCACTCGAAGATTTGTGTGATCCCCCCACTTTTCCAATGATGTAGGGTTTCGACAAGTATCATGCACACGGCTAGAACTTGGAGAGGTTGTTTACCTCGTATAAGGATTGGTAGCTTCCTATGATGATGAAGGACAACACAAATGCCTCCTAGTTCCACAATAATATATCCAAATTGGTACTATTTTTTTATCATATCACTGGATCGACGGAGGTGGCTATCTTGGAGCAACGACATATGACAATGTGAGGAGGGATGTATTGTACATTAGGAGGAGAGTCTGTATGTGGGGGGGGGGGGGGGGTGGGGGTGGGGGGTGTGGGGGGGGGGTGTATTTTTAGTTCTCTCGCAATGATATAGCATGGGAGTCCTTGGCTGGCTTCAATCCGACATTTTCTATAGCGGCATGGACAGGACTTGGACTCTCTCGCCGTAGGGATCCGTATAGCACGATGACATATGCCGGTGGATTCAATAAAAAGTACCAAAATATTAAATATCCGACGTCGGGTTTTTAAGCATGGAAAATCTGATGCTCGGGATGGCAAATTGTGTTGTCGCGAGTATGACAATTTCCTTCAGCAAGCATGGCAAATTCTGGCAAAACTGAGCATGGCAAGGATTTGCCATGTTTGGTTGAGCAAAATTGCCATGCTCGCGACAACATAATTTACCATCCCAGATGTCAGATTTGCCATGCTTAAAAATCCGATGTCTGATATGTAGCGAAATCCTAAAAAGTGTGCATGTAGTATGGGTGCAAACTCATGATCTTGCCTATCCTGATATATCAGGCAATATTGACGTGTGTTGATTGTGCCCTTGTTAAAGGTGTTGGCTCTTATTCGCAAAAAATAAATGTGTTGGCTCTAAGTTAGGCTTTGAGGATGAAATTCTGAACATCAATCTTTGTTCAAGATAACATAGCGGGTAGATCCAATTTGGATGGCTACATATTTATTTGTAAGCCGGCATCAAAACTTGGCTTTGCTTAGTATTATTGAATAATTACTAATATATGGTTGTGTGCATCAGTCGATGTAGAGGACATGAGTTATTCTCTTTTCCAGAAAACAAACATTTTATAAAAGCTGGGTGTTTACACCTTTCTGGGGAAACGTGTCTGATTTCAAATAAAACATGTGAAATGAATTCGATAGAATCGGGTTGATTCATTAGAGCATGTATGGTGCAAGTTCATAGAGGTGCTTAGCAAATCAAAACATGACTCTTTTTATCCAAATAGGATAGCAATGGTACTTATTTGGCGCTATGCATTTAACCACTACTGATAATATATAATATATCATATAAGCAACTACAATGAAAGCAGCACCGGGAGATATGAAATTTGTATAGGTGCTTAATGAAGTGACAATATTCTTTTTATTTGAACACTCACATATAAACACCTTGCATATATCCGGAATTAACATGCCCTGTCTATCAATAGTACTTCCTCCAAAATAAGTGCCTTTGATTTAGCACAACTTCACATTTATTTTCGGATGGAGGGAGTACTTTATTACGACGATGCGGGGAATAGAGACCAAACAAATTTGGCCTACTCAATGTGTGTGGTATATTATATAGGTACTCCTAGCCACATACATATTTTATTTTTATTTTTTGCAAACCCTAGCCACATACGTATAGTGTCAACGCGAGAGGAAAAAACTTCCTTAGAGAATCTACTAGCTAGAGTACATGACAAATAGTCAGTGTAATTTAAGAAGTGTACATTTTTAATTAGGCACTGCTATACATATTATATACTGATATTTTATATTCTCGGTAGGCACTTTTTAGACGTGCAGATTCTGGTGTCGACGGTCCATGTGCTAGTATATAAAAACAGCAAAGTCTTGGTGTCTGACTGACTATATATATAGCTCCCACACCTGTCTAACGTAACTTTGGTGAAGGAGCAAACATGGCAGGTTTCAGACCTTCGCCAGCAGCTATTTCTGTGACATGCTACCAATAATATTTTCTTGGCTCCATCGAAATATATAAATGTATGTCAAACGATCGAATTGAAGCTATGATTGTAAGTTATGCAATACTATATCAATCTATTCCAACATAATTGCACGATTTGAGATGAGTAGTTTTCGTACAAGCCTTCAGAAATCATGGTTCCTATTGTCGTAATGTGTTATTCGCAAAGCTATTCAGATATTTTATTTGTCATTCAGTTGTTCTGGAGAAAGGTTAGACTCTTCATCACGCATAGCCTCATAACAGTATTGAATTCATTGTAACTACCCCCTACTGGGTTAGAGGCGCGGCTTGCGTCGTGCATCACCTGCTGCTAGAGAATGCATGTTTCTGGGTGGTTCAACTGCCTGTCAATGAGTAATTTGGGTAGGCCACAAACCTCACCTAGGTTAAGCACAAATATTATAGAATTCAAGTCCAAGGTAGATGAGTCAAATATTTATGCTGCCATATTACATACTGATATGTCACATGGGATACGATTCATGTTTCACGTAACAACATAATTTCCATGGAGCACTAAGCAATCCTGTAGTTTTCTTGTTCATATGTTTCTTAGTTCATGTGTATGAAACATGACGTTAATTAGCAAAAATGTGAGTAGTGAATAGCAAACCAGAAGTCCACATCACAAAGCATTTTAGATGTGGAGTCGAGATGTGTGAAGCAACATTCTTAGTGCACACATAAGCATCCATGTTAGGGCCATGAAGCCTGGCCTTTCTCTGGTTTAGTCATAACGACAGCTAGTAGTAGGTAACGGTGGTTGTTTAAGAAAACAGGTAAAGTTTTTTGGGGTAATGAAATGAAAAGGATGACAATACTCATAGTTTGTGGATGGTTTTCTACTTTCTCCGGGAATATAGTAATACCGGCGTGACCGTGTGCATGTTCATCTTTTGAGTCTCTTCATGAAGTGCATGAAAGTGCATCTAGGCTGCCATATTGGGTTTTGATGATTCATGGGAACAAGATTAAAATACCAACATTTTACTCTAAGTGTTGACTCGCTTTAGTCACAAAAAAGGATGCTAGCTGGAAAATGGCTCTTGACCCCCGAAATCTATGGAGAATGGATTAGCAATATTAAGGATCTTCTACCTTTTGTAATCAAAGATCACTATGAATTATAGGTATTCCGATACTATCAAAAAGGTATCTAGGACCTAGTAAAGGCATCTCCAACGCAGACCATCAAATCACCCGCAACCATCCGTGCGGTCCAGACGTGTTGTGCCATCCAACGCGGATTTGTATCAGTCCGGACGCACTTTTTCCCGCAAATCAGAAATAAACTAGGGGCGCTTTGCGGGCACCCGAACCGCTGGCACGTCCGCTTCTGACTGCCCTAGCCCACCATTAACCCCCGCCCGCGCTTCCCGCCCGAAACAGTCAGTGCCGCTCTAGAGCGTCAGTGCCGCATTCATGCCCGACTAGAGCGGAGGCGACCTCTCACTGCTGTCGGCATTGAAGCGGCACGCCGGCTGAGAGCACAGCCCGCCCCGCTTCCTGGTGCACGCGACGTCTCTCCGAATTCAAACGGCATCAGTTCCTCCGCCTCCCTCCATTAAATGTATGTGGTTGCTTAGGAACCTACTTCGGCGCCACCCGTCCGTCCATCTGCCGCCCACCATTAACCACACCGCCGCAGCCCATTGCCATCCGCCCACCATATAAACTCTAGCCTCAGCAATAGCTGCAGTCATCCTAATCTGATCCATTTCTCCTCTCCGCACCACACCCGCCATGGCCTCCTCGCACTCCAAATCCCTCTGGGACACCCTCTCCTCGAAGCAAAAGAAGGAGATGGCCGCCATTACTGTCGGTTGGCAGGCCGGCCAGCAGACGGAGGCCGACGAGCCGGCGCCACCCTCCTCATCGGTGCATAACAGCCTCACCCTCAGCGAGGCCCGTGCGCACTATACGGACATGCTGCAGGAGGAGCAGGATGCCAAGTTCCGACAGGCGTAGGCCAACCAAGCCTACAACCTCGGCCTCCTCGAGGAGCACCGGCGCATGGAGGAGCAACTCGCCGCCGGCACGGCCATCTTGCCGGACGTGGACGTGGCGGAGCATGAGGCACTGGTTGACTCCTACCACTCCGCCCGCGAGATCCACCGCAACCACTGGCGTTACCGCCTCCATCAGTTGGAATTAGCGTCCGCCTACAGGGAGTTCGACTAGGCAGCGGAAGAGGTGTGGGGCAAGATCAACAATGATGAGAACATCGCCAACTCCGCCCCGGTCGCACCCCGCCGCCGCGACCATGAAGTCAGCACCGCCGCGGGCGACGCCGGCAGCGAGGAAGAGTAGTGCATGGTAGGTCGCTACCGAGGCCACCGCTATTCCCCTCCCGTTGAAGCAAAGCTTGGTGGGCTGGACATCGTCGGTCATTAGCCGCTTGGCGGTCACGTGGAGGCAAACAACTTCACTTCCTGGGGCTCCGAAGGCGGAGCTGGAGAGCGCCGAGGAGGAACTGAAGAAGAAGAAGAAGAAGACGAAGGCAATAGCCGAAGCTTCAGTTCTTGGGGCTCATGACCGTACATGGGGAACAGGTGTCGTCAATCATTTAGATTAGGTTTAGAGTAGGGTTTAGTCCAGTTTATATGAAAATGTAATGAATTTTGTCTGGTTTATATGAAAAATATTCGAAATGTAATGAATTTCGTCTGGTTTATATGAAATCTGACATGTTTGTATGAATTTCGTCTGTTTAATTCATATAGTGGTTGAAATGTATGCGGCCAGCGTTGGATGACCGGCTCCCATATCCGTGTCTGCGGACTGGTCCCCCTGTCCGGGGACGGATGCCGGTGCAAATTTGCGGGTCAGCGTTGGAGATGCCCTAAGGAGAAGATTTTTTCTAAGTGCTCGAGCTCAAACCTCCAAAACTCTCATAAAAACCCTCGCTCTTCCACTCAAGCCTCTCTTAGTTGTCCGTGTGCGGAGCCTCCGATTGGTCCACCTTAGATCAGGTCAGAGAGAGAGAGGGGGAGAGAAGAGTGTGTGTGTGCGCGCGCGCGCGCGCGTGTTGGTTGGGTTGAGTGTTATTCAAACTCTACAAATGAGGTGTCCAGATATTCCGGGATGCTATAGAGACATTTTCCTCATATTCGGTTCCTCTGAGTAACATATGTTTGGAACCTCTGAATTTGTCTATATTAGAGAATAAGGCTAGTTCGGACACTATCCATTTGGGCAAATCAAAAGTGATTAACAGAAAAATTCTAGAGTCCAAGTATAGTTCAGGCCCCTAAATGGTGAGTGGTTGGAGTCTTCGAGTTGGGACTATAGTGAACTATCAAAAAATTATAACTATTATTTGGGGCCTCTGAATGGTGTTTATTCCGATCTTTCAGGACAGGTTCACAAGAGTTGGTTCGAAGCCACATAGTATCTTTTGTTCAGACCCTCCAAGGTATTTTCTTTCTGCTCTAGAGTTGTTTGTAACCTCCGAAAGGGGTTGGTTCGAACCATCCAAGAATAGTACTCCTCCCTCCCAAAATATAAATCATTTTTGACACTATCATAGTGTCAAAAATGGTCTTACATTTTGGGACCAAGGCAGTACAACTTATCAGCTATAGCCTCCCAGACCTCGTAGCCGTGCAGCTTCGCACGTAACACTCAGGGTCTTTTGAATACTTTTTTCTAAAACGTCACACACACCAAGTTGAAGCTCGAGCTGAACCAGAGCACATGTCACAAGCAGAAAAAGACGAACCGAAAGGGGAGGCTGGCAACAGGAGCCATCCGGACCCCTCGAGGCCTCGACAGAAACAACCTCGGGGAAACAGCACCTTAGAGCCTGACAAGGTAACCGCTCACGTCGTTGAAAGCCCTGCTCACGTACCCGAGACCACATTGCACACACTGGTGTGCTACCAACGTCGTCGAATCGCATCACAAAGACCAAACTAAGCAACCAACAAATTCACCAAGCAGACGAGAAGACACCACCACGAGGTCTCCAAGCCACGACCCGATGAGGATCACTGACGGCACGGAAGCCACGTCTCACAGAACAAACTCACCGAACCTCCAGAGCAAAAAAAAAAAACCACCACAAAGGACATTGTTTTGAATGATCCTTCCTCCCTAAAACCTAAGGATCTATACTGTGGGAGTTTGAGAGTAGAGGAGATTGCTTTGAGTACAAGCAAGGGATTCTTCATCAAGCCAATAGCAAGTTCTTATTACTTTTGAAGGGCGTGCACATCCTATATCACTATTCTCACTCCAGAGTAATTAAATTCTCTTTTTTAATCTCTCCCAAACAAAACAGCAGATGAACTTGAAATTTGTAAGGTCAACAAAACATTGAACTACAGTATGTGAAAAACATTTCTGATTTGTAATTCTGATGGTTTAGGAAAACAAAACATTGACATGTGAAGCTTCAAAAAGATTAGGAAATTTCTATGCACAGATCTCGATGCAGCAACAAAAAAGGCTAGCAGAGGGTGTGCCTGCTAAGTAGAACCACATTCGCATGAGAAATAGCATGACCGTAGTTTTATTTCTCTGAACATTGGAGTCAGTAGGTGTGAATCTCGCTGATCCTGGTCGCGGTTAACGGTCGCGCCTGCATGCATGCAGCATCCTCAACAAGTCAACATGCATGCACACGTTGCTCACGCAAGTGTGCATGGACCGGTACCGGGCCTGGTTCGTGGGATGTGCAACCTGCAACGTAGGCCGGAGAGGAGGATCCGCCCCATTAGGCACCGACGGCGTTCGTCTGTTCGTGTGCCAACTGCCACCGCCACGCGCGGCCGGCGGCGAGCGTCCAACGGCCAGTGACAGCTCGACCTCGACCTGCATGAATGCAATGCATTGATCCATGTTCCCAATCTCGACCCTAAAAACGGCGAAAACTCAAAAGGCGAATCGTCTACTGTGGACGCATGATGCATGCAGCAGCTCGCTAGCTAACTTTCAGAGGAAGATGCCATGGCCGGCCCATGCGTACGATCGACGGATGGATGGGTCGACGCCGGCCACAAAGCGAAACGTCAGATCCGGCGCTCCATCAATCGCCTCCGTTCTGCTGCCCGTACGGTCGTCCGTGCTAGCTAGCCAATCAAGCTGGAGCGGCTAGCGAGGGCGAGATTCGACCGTGACCTCGCCGTTTTCTCCGGGGACGGGGGCGGGCCGGCCGGCGGGGGGCCATGGACGACGACGGAGAGCAGGTTCGCTGTTCAGGCAGGTGCGGCGTGCCCGTTTAAAGGCCGGGCCGACGTACTGTCGCAGGTGACGGACGCCGTACATGGCTACATGCGCATGAGTGCTTTGTAGGGTCTGCGATAGCTTGTTGGCTTCCCAGTCACAGCAAACCGAGATCGACTCGTGACCCGGCCCCCGTAGGCGATAGGTCGCCCCGGACCCGGCGGACATGCATATCATTGTTGGAGCTTGGAGGTAGGGGGCTAAATTTCGTGTTTTGACTTTTTTAAGAAGTTGTTCGAGATCTGATCCTAGTTTGAATTTTTTTTGAGATCTGACCCTTTTCCTACCGCCAGAAGGTATGGCGGTAGGGTATAGCAGCCTACCGCCAAGGCCCCTGGCGGTAAGAAACTTGACCACGTCAGCGCAACACATCCCTACCGCCACGGGGGATGGCGGTAGCATGTGTAACCCTACCGCCAAGGTGCCCGGCGGTAGGTGCACACACGCATTGTGTCTGAAACTTAGAATTTTTTTGCGGTAGGGCGTGCAATCCTACCGCCAGGGACCTCGGCGGTAGGCTGTTATACCCTACCGCCATGCCCCTTGCGGTAGGAAAAGGATCAGATCCCGAAATTTTTGCAAACTAGGATCAGATCTCGAACAACTTCTCAAAAAGGGTCAAAACACGAAATTTTGCCGAGGTAGGGCCTCTTGGACGTGCATCCTCAAACCGTTTGCATTCGTATTTGGGAAACGTTTTACGTCGGCGCGCCGGCCGAATCGCTGGGCCGGTCGCACGCCACTCGCGAGGCTCCTCCTCCAGTCGTTTTCTTCTCCTGACGTAGATGCTATCTTCTCCCTTCCCTTTCTTCCCAACTCCACCAAGCAGGCTCTCATGGCACCGCCTCAAGCTAGTCCAAACACCACCTCCCGCCATTGGCTGCGACCACCGCGAGCTACTCCATGACCACAAGCTACTTCGTCCACCTCCCGGCTCCGTTTTTTGCTACAACCGGCTCCATTTTTTGCTACAAACCGAGGATGGCGAGCGTGGTGACCACGCACGGCGATAGGCGACTTGTTTTTTGCTACAACCGACTACGTTTCTTGCTACGTCCAGCTTTGTTTTTTGCTACAGTCGAGGCTGCTGAGCGTGGTGACCGTGGGCGGCGAGGACGGGTGGCGCTGCTCCAAGCGACATTTAGCGAGGACGGGCGTCGCGGATTTGTGCTACATGCTACAACCGGCATTGGAAATTGCTACCACCAACGTCCCATCTAGCTACAACTGCCATCATGATTTGTTGCATCGCACAACGATGTTTTGATTTTTGCTACAACCAGCATCATGCTTTGCTACAACATAGTGCGAAATGCTACAAGCAGCAGCGGTACTGGTACAAGATGGAAGGACGAGGAAGGAAGATGCTACAATGGTGGATAAAAAATGATACAACCAGCTACACAAATTGATACAAGCAAATAAGCACTGTAATGCGATGATGGGGCAGATGCTGCGACGACGAGCGGCTACCCGGGGACGAGGACGGCGACGCCGCGGTAGCTGTAAGGTTGCAGACGAGGTTTTTTGTGCCGGAAACGATGAGGATTCCTGCTACAAGCTCCATGGAGCGATTTTTTCGAACGCGGGGGAGGAGGTTGTGCGAGGGCGGCGGCCGGCGGCGACGAAGGGTGACCACCGGCGATGAGAGCGGCGGCTGGCGCCGGCGTGGACGGCCAGCGAGCTGGGGATCACGGGGCTGCTCTGGATGAACATGCGTCGTGGCTTTTTTTTTACTAGCGAAGCAGTTGAGGGAAAGGTATCGGCGGCTATTAACTGCAAATCGTACGTCCGCGGTGCGACCGGCCGAAATTTCGGCCGGCGCACCGGCGCCTATCACTCGCCTTTGTATTTTGCCTTATAATGCGGGGCTGTATCTGGCTGCTGGCCGGTTCAGGCAACCTTTCTCCCGTAGGCCGGAAGCAAACCGGAGGAGGGGTGCTTTGCGGGCATCCAAATCACTGCCACGCACGCCTCCGACACCACAGACATGCACATCATTATTGGAGCTTGGAGGAAGAGTCCCCCTCGATGAGTTACTGGTTACTGTGCACATAGTGAAAATTATCCACATGCAATACCAAACATATACAACATGAAAATATATATATCATGATGTATTTAATGATATGCATTTCTATTTATACATATTTTTTTCTACAGACTTGATCAAACATTGTAAAGTTTGACTTTTGAAAAAAAAACTATAGGCACTTTTATAAGAAATAGAAATGGAAGTTCGGTAAGAATTGAGAATCGTGGCGGTGGGCTATACAAAATATGTACTGTCTAGCATGGAACGATAGTTTGTAGTTGATGAAATTGTTGTAGTGAAATATCCTTTCAAGAATCATACACATTTCGTTATAAAAACTTATCTGTATTAGCAAGAAAATATTGGCACACTCGTGACGGAAATGCTTCGTATCAAGAGATTTTCTTTTCACATTCTTATTGAAAAAAAAAAGTTTTGCTACGTCTCAGTCGACTGAGACTTGATTAAGTGTTAGTCGATGATATATTCGTGAGATCTTACATTGAGATTTGTGTAATTTTTTATAGTGTTTTTCCTCTTTCTAACTTGTTATGTTAATTGTCTGAGACTTGGTTAAGTCTCAATCGATTGAGACCTAGCCACAAAAAAAAATAGCAATAGTCCGGTCAACAAAATTATATACTTGGGTCGTAAACATTTCACCAGTAGTCTGAAAAGATTACTCCCTCCTTTCATCTATATAGGGCCTAAAGCGTTTTTCAAGACTAACTTTGACCACATGTTAGAGCAATAATATATGACATGCAACTTACACAAAGCATACCGTCAAATTCGTATGGGAAAGGAGCTTTCAATGATATAATTTTCACATTATGCATGTCATATGCTATTAATCTTGTCAATAGTCAAAGACGGTCTTGAAAAACACATTAGGCCTATATAGATGGAAGGAGGGAGTATGTTCCAATGGCTTAGCTAGCTAGCTAGCAGGCAGCAAGAAAACACGCTAGACAACCTAGCAGCTGAGAAGCACTCACTGACGTGAGCCCACACGCCGCTGTCTACGTGTCGCCAGACCAGCTCAACAGGGTACCTCGCGCAATGAGTCGCCATGAACCTTGTTTTTATTTCAACACGGTACAATCAAAGTCGTTCACATGCACAAGCAAACACTTACCCTTATAAGTGCACAGACGCACATTCTATCTCTATGAGCACCTCCGAGAAGTTGAGTCAGCATAGCATCTTGAGATTATATGAACCAATATCAAGTCTAGGACTTGAACCTTGGTGGGTTCAAGATACGACTATCATCCTAACCATCCATCCATAGATTATTTTGCTGTTATGAACCTTGTTGGGTAGATGTTTTGCACTCCAAGATCACTATGTCCAGGACACCGTGATATCACCAGTATGGTGTGGTTGTGAATCCTGTCTACATTACAGGAATCAAACTAATTTGCCGTCTGTGAGGGTCGTTGCCATCAGCTTTTCATCGGGGCTGACGGCAAAGACCACTTTTGCCGTCAGCAACTGACGGTAAAATAGGCTTTGTCATCTGTATTTTTGTTTACTGACGGCTAAGAGCTCACTTTACCGTCTGTTTTTCTCTTACTGACGGCAAAGAGCTCACTTTGCCGTTTGACCAAGGTGAGCCACCGCTCGTCCCCGTGCAGTTGAACAATACTAGAATCATAACAACCTTTACATAGTTTAAGAAAAAAATCTAGAATCTTCTATATCTAAATAGTTAGCCCCCACTAACATATTTCTCTCAGCATGCAAATATGCCACCTCATCACACAATATGCATGAAAAAATGGTCCATCCTCACTAACCTATTTCTCTAAACATGCAAGCATGCCACATCATCATGCAACATACATGGGAAAAGACTCACCTCAACATGCGAACATGCATGGAAATTTCAATTCTATTGTGATATTATAATTTAATAAATAGTATATAACTATACAATAATCAAACACAATAAGTTATATGTATTTTCAGTTCTAGCTCTTATGTTATTACTTCAAATATTCATGTTTCATACAAGAAATCTCATTGAAGTAAGTTGCAAACTATCCTGTAACACGTGCGGGGGTATCATCTAGTTAATGTAAAAAACGCGGGCAAAAAAGAGAGAGAAAAAATACGCACACAAGAATGCTCACATTGCGCGAATCGATGACCACTTGGACATGGGCTATGTCGTGATGGAAAAGGGCTAGCCCATGGGGTCTTTCTCTGCCAGAGTGGGCCTACAGCAGGTTTCCGACGCATCATCATACTCCCGCCATAGGCGAGTGTCTATACATCTTGCCTGTAGCAAGATAGATGGGAAGCTCCTATTTGGTGCAGTAGGCATTGGTGAACGAGCCATCGCGCATCCCCATTCCCCCTTGCGCACTTTTGGGCCGGTCCTTGTGTGGGCGCCCTGTTTTTTTCATTTCGTTCTTTTATTTTTTTCTGTCTTTTTCTCTTTTTAAAATATTTCGGGATTTCATAAAAATCCAAATTTGAAATCACTTGTGACTATTAAAAAATATTCAAAAAATAAAAATTTTGTGAATTGAAAAAATGTTTGTAATTTAAAAAAAATGTTCACATGTTTGCAAAAAGTTTGTTCAGAAAATTATCAAGTTCATGATTTTGAATAAAATATTCGTCTATTCAGAAAAAGTTGTGAATTTGCATAATGTTCACTAATTCAAAAACTGTTCATACAATTTCAAAAAACATCATACTGGTCAATAATGATTGTGAATTGCAAAAAAAGTTCATTGAGTCAAGAATGTTTGCTAATTCAAAAAATGTTCATGAATTTCAAAAATTGTTTGAAATTGCAAAAAATGTCCCTCAACTCGATGTTTTCACATATTCAAACCAATGTTCACGAGTTCAGAAAAATGTTCATGATTTTAAAAATACTCGCAAATTCAAAAAGTCAACAGTTCTAAAAATGATCATGAATTTGAAAAAATGTTCACAATTTCATAAAAAGTCCATGAATTTGAAAAAATGTTAACAGGAAAAAAGAACGAACATGAAAAAGAGCAAAGAAAAATAAAAAAAAAGAAACGAGCGAATATGGAAAAAGTAGAATAAACCAAATGAAAAAACATAAGAGCAAGTACAATAAGGTGATGTAGATGGGCTCTAAGACATTAAATATTATGTTTGTGCTGCGTTGCAGGAAAGAGAAGAGGAGAGATAAGAGAAGCGGGCTACAGACAGCTGGCTGCAGCATGTGCTCGTAAAACTATATGAGTGAGGTGTGTCATGTACCATAAAGTAGTACATATTTATATCTAACTATTTATTTGCCGACTATAAGCTTGACTATAAATGATGTGGCAACATCATATAACCAACAACTGGCTATACTATTAATGATGCTCTAAAAACGATTTGGGAAGTTTCCTGAACCTTTCCAAAACTAGAAAAGGCTAATGGGCTGACCCAAATTGTATGTAGCGGCTGGGGGGTGCGCGTTCGGTCGCCAACCATCGACCTCTGCGCAAAATAGAATCCCCGAGATAGACGTCCGCCTCGCCTACAGGGACATTTGTTGGCCTCGACCACCAAACTTGGTTAAATCACGCACGATAGTTATAAAAGAACTAACTAACGTGTGAGGCGCTAGTGTTGGGAAACGTTGCATGAAAAACTAAAAAAATTGTACGCACACGCAAGATCTATCAAGGAGATGCATAGCAACAAGAGGGGAGAGTGTGTCTACGTACCCTCGTAGACCGTAAGCAGAAGCGTTTCACAACGCGGTTGATGTAGTCGAACTTTCTTCACAATCCAACCGATCTAGTACCGAACGTACGGCACCTCCGCGTTCAGCACATGTTCAGCTCGGTGACGTCCTCCGCCTTCTTGATCCAGCAAGACGGCGAGGTAGTAGATGAGTTCTGTCAGCACGACGGCGTGATGACGGTGATGGTGAAGTGATCTCCGCAGGGCTTTGCCTAAGCACTACGAAAATATGACCGGGGATGTAAACGGTGGAGGGGGCGCCGCACACGGCTAATAATTGATCTGTTATGTGCTAGGCGCCCCCCTCCCACATATATATATATATAGGTGGGAGGGAGGGAGGAGCAGCCAAGGAGGGCGCTGATGCGGCTTGAAGCTACGTCGGTATTTTCCCAAAGAGGAAGGGATGATGCAGCACAGCGGCGGTAGGTATTTCCCTCAGTGATGAAACCAAAGTTATCGAACCAGTAGGAGAACCAAGCAACACTACGTAAATAGCACCTGCACACAAATAACAAATACTCGCAACCCGACGTGTAAAAGGGGTTGTCAATCCCTTTCGGGCAACGGCGCCAGAAATTGGCAAACGGACGTGAGAGAGTAGTAAATATTGATAGATCGAACGCCAAATAAAATAAAGTGTAGCGAGGTATTTTTGTATTTTTGGTTTAATAGATCTGAAAATAAAAGCAAAGGAAAATAGATCGCAAAGGCAAATATATTAAAGAAGAGACCCGGGGGGCGTAGGTTTCACCAGTGGCTTCTCTCGAGAAAAATAGCAAACGGTGGGTGAACAAATTACTGTTGGGCAATTGATAGAACTTCAAATAATCATGACAATATCCAGGCAATGATCATTATATAGGCATCACGTCCAAGATTAGTAGACCGACTCCTGCCTGCATCTACTACTATTACTCCACACATTGACCGATATCCAGCATGCATCTAGGGCGTGTTTGGTTGCCTGGGTGCATCTAGTATGCATTGCATGAAGGAGCTTGGTTGGGGCTAGCCTGGTTGAGCTGGTGCAAAAATGAGTTGAGATGTGTGTTTGGTGTACTGCATGAGATGAGCCAGGCCCAGCTGAGATTATGTTTGGTATGTTGCATCTGTGGTTGTATGAGAGATGCAGTATGCAACATATGTTGTTTGGTAGGTTGTATGATGTGGAATTTGACTTTAGGGTGCTTGTACATGTATATGTAAAAGAATTAGAAGATAATTTTGCTGATTGAAGTACACTCCAACTTGGATATCTTTGCTGATTGAAGTAATAAAAGAATATATGTTCACATGTCTTCAAAATTTGATTGAAGTAAGAAAAACAAAATTTCAGATGATTGAAGTAAGAAAAACATTTTTTGATTGAAATATAGGCACACAAAACAGCAACCAAACCAGCAGCTTGCACTATCAGCGTATCTCGGGTCTTGCCGTTGTCATCCATCTATATAAATGCATCACAGATTTATAAATTAATAAAGGCACGAGCACTGATAATATTGACATCATTTGCATCATCAAAACAAAATAAAATATATGCACAAATTATTCATACTATTTGCACCATTTGCATAACTATTTAGTCAAACTATCTACTGATTCCTTCCTTTCCATAAGCTAGCAAAGTGTCTACGTAATATAAAAACTACCCAGCCATCTCTAATCCATAGGGGAAAAGGAAATTGGTGACAGATCTGAACCTACAACAAAAAAAGGAGAGGGGAGGCGATGGGAAAATGATGCATTGGTGCTTGCCACACCCAGATGGAGGAGAAGGCACTCTTTCCCGTCCACGACCAGAGGAGGCTGCCGCTTCACCCATCCCCGCATCGAAGAACAAGCACCACGAGTGCAGGGCGAGCGGCAGAGAGATGGGGATGTGAGGGAAAGAGAGGGATGCGGACGGATGGGAGACACGGAGAGGGAGGGGAGGAGGAGGTTTCTACCTCCGCAGCGGCGAGGATGACCGCCGGCGATGTCGACAGAGGCGACGAGCTGCGAGATCCGCCGTTGTTGCAGGAGAGGCAGGGGAGCGAGGAGAGCGGCGTGAATGAGTCAGATGTGAAACTGCAGGAGAGAAACCCTATCCCCTCGCTCGCGTGGGTGCAGGCGCGCATGCAGCAGCGGGTGCTGGCTCGCTGATACGCCTGAAACCTGCGTTCGAGCGAGCCTGGCTGGGAGCCCCTTTTTTGCATCCGCGGGCCTGGCCCAGTTAGGCGTGCGGGCTACCAAACGGCAATGATATTGCATGGTGGGTGCGAGCCAGGTGCGATGCAACAAACCAAACACGCCCCTAGTGTATTAAGTTCATGGAGAAATGGAGTAATGCAATAAGAATGATGACATGATGTAGACAAAATCTATTTATGTAGAAATAGACCCCATCGTTTTATCCTTAGTAGCAACGATACATACGTGTCGGTTCCCCTTCTGTCACTGGGATCAAACACCGTAAGATCGAACCCACTACAAAGCACCTCTTCCCATTGCAAGATAAATAGATCAAGTTGGCTAAACAAAACCCAAATATCGGAGAAGAAATACGAGGCTATAAGCAATCATGCATATAAGAGATCAAAGAAGACTCAAATAACTTTCATGGATAAAAAGATAGATCTCATCATAAACTCAAAGTTCATCGGATCCCAACAAACACACCGCAAAAAGAGTTACATCATATGGATCTCCAAGAGACCATTGTATTGAGGATCAAGAGAGAGAGAGAGAGGAAGCCATCTAGCTACTAACTACGGACCCGTAGGTCTACAAAGAACTACTCACGCATCATCGGAGAGGCGCCAATGGAAGTGGTGAACACCTCCATGATGGTGTCTAGATTGGATCTGGTGGTTCTCGACTCTGCGGCGGCTGGAATTGATTTTCGTCGACTCCCAAGGGTTTCTGGAATATTGGGGTATTTATAGAGCAAAGAGGCGGTTCGGGGGGCACCTGAGGTGGGCACAACCCACCAGGGCGCGCCTGGGCCTCCAGGCGCGCCTTGGTGGGTTGTGCTCCCCTCAGAGCACCCCCCCAGGCGCTTCTCCGGCCCACTGGATGTCTTCTGGTCCACAAAAAGTTTCGCTGCGTTTGGACTCCGTTTGGTATTGATTTTCTGCGATGTAAAAAACATGCAAAAAACAGCAACTGGCACTTGGCACTATGTCAATAGGTTAGTACCAAAAAATGATTTAAAATGACTATAAAATGATTGTAAAACATCCAAGAATGATAATATAATAGCATGGAACAATCAAAAATTATAGATACGTTGGAGACGTATCAGCATCCCCAAGCTTAATTCCTGCTCGTCCTCGAGTAGGTAAATGATAAAAACAGAATTTTTGATGTGGAATGGTGCCTAACATGTTCATCACATATTCTTTTCTTTATAGCATGGACATTTGGACTTTTATAGGGTTCAAAGCAATAGTCTAGTTTTGACATGATAACTTAAATACTCAAGCATATCAACAAGCAACCATGTCTTTCAAAATATCAACGCTAAAGCAAGTTATCCCTAGCCCGTCATGCTCAATCATTGATCTATTCATGAAACACACTCGAATATTAGCTACACCCAATGCTCAACTACGATCATAGTGCCCCTTAGTTGGTGCTTTATAAGAGAAGATGGAGACTCAAATTAAAAATAAAAATTACATAAAGTAAAGAAAGGCCCTTCGCGGAGGGAAGTAGGGATTTGTAGAGGTGCTAGAGCTCAAAGCTTAAATTGAGAGATAAAAACATTTTGAGAGGCATACTTTTCCCACCAACGAAAACGACTTAGAGCTCCCAACACTTTCCATGCTAAATATATCATAGGCGGTTCCCAAACAGAAAATAAAGTTTATTCCTTTTTCCACCATTTCTTTCACTTTCCATGGCTAGCCGTATCCACGGGTGCTCTCCATACCAACACTTTCCAAGGAATTTATTATTTGACAACATAAAGTAAATTCATTTTTTTTCATTTCGGGACTGGGCATCCCTAATACCTTTGCCGTACTCTCGTGCAATGACAAGTGGATAAACACTCATCGTGAGAATAACACATCTAGCATGGAAAATATCGGCCACCCCTCACCGCCTCGCGAGCGGTACGATCACACAAAAGAGAAATTTATTTTGAAAATTAGAGATGGCACATACAAATTTGCTTAGAACGGCACGGAAATACCGCATATAGGTAGGTATAGTGGACTCATATGGCAAAACTAGTTTAAAGGGTTTTGGATGCACAAGTAGTGATCATACTTGGTGCAAATGAAGGCTAGCAAAAAGATTGAGAAGCACCCAACCAAAAAACGAATAATCTCATAAGCAAGAATTAAGCATAAGTAACACCGAATAATGCACCATAAGTAAGATATAATTTCATTGCATAACTATTGACTTTCGTACTTGCATAGGGAATCACAAACCTTAACACCAATATTCTTACTAAAGCATAATTACTCATTAACATGACTCACATATCACCATCATCATATCTCAAAACTATTACTAAGAATCAAGTTTATTTTGTCCAATGATCTTCATGAAAGTTTTTATTATATCCTTCTTGGATATCTATCACTTTGGGACTAGTTTCATATGTTGCTTTTAATAAGCTCAAACAAATATAAGTGAAGAACATGAGCATAATATTTCTTTCTCTCAAATTAATCTAAGTGAAGCAAGAGAGAATTTCTTCAAAATTTTACTAACTCCCAAATAAATCTAAGTGAAGCATGAGAGCATTTCTTAAAAAATAACAAAGCACACCGTGCTCAACAAGATATAAGTGAAGCACTAGAGCAATTCCAAGGCTCTAAAAATTTAAGTGAAGCATAGGAGTAAGCATAGCATAATTTTTGGCTCTCTCAAAAAGGTGTGTCCAGCAAGGATTCAAGACTTAAAATAAAAAGCAAAACAAGCAAAGACTCAAATCATACAATATGCTCCAAGCAAAACTCATAATATGTGACGAATAAAAATATAGTTCCAAGTAAAATACCGATGGTCGTTAGAAGAAAGAGGGGATGCCACTCGGGGGCATCCCCAAGCTTAGTTGCTTGATACTTCTTGAATATTACCTTGGGGTGCCTCGGGCATCCCCAAGCTTAGCCTTTTGCTAATCCTTATTCCTTCATCCATCGTAATATCACCCAAAACTTGAAAACTTCAATCACACAAAACTCAACAAAACCTTCGTGAGATCCGTTAGTATAAGAAAACCAATCTTTACTTTAAGTACTGTAGAAAACACATTCAAATTTTGTTCTTGCAATATATCTACTGTATTCTAACTTTTCCATGGCAAAAACTCTTCAATGAAAACCATAAATTCATCAAAATAAGCACACAATGCAAAGAAAACCGAATCTGTCAAAAACAGAACAGTCTGCAAAGATATGAATTGTTCTCATACTTATGTAACTCCAAAAATTCTGAAAAATTAGGACCACGTGATAAATTTGTTTATTAATCTTCTGCAAAAAGAATCAAATCAAAAGCACTCTTCTGTTAAAAATAAGAATTGTTTTCCTGAGCGCAAAAGTTTCTGTTTTTCAGCAAGATCAAATCAACTGTCACCCAAATCATCCCAAAGGCTTTGCTTGGCACAAACACTAATTTAAACCACAAAACACATCTAAACAGAGGCATAATTGGGTATTTTATTGAAAACAGCAAGAAAACCAAAAAGCAAAAAGATACAAGTTGGGTTGCCTCCCAACGAGCGCTATCGTTTTACGCCCCTAGCTAGGCATAAGATTTTATTGATGCTCACATGAAAGATAATAATGAAAACACAAAGAGAGCATCATAAAACATGAGACAAACATATTTAAGTCTAACATATTTCCGATGCATAGGAATTTTATAGGAAAACAAATTAGCAAGACAAGCAAGATCTAGCATATGCATGGAAGAAAACAATAGCAATCTCAACATGAAGAGAGGTAATTTAGTAACATGAAAATTTCTACAACCATATTTCCCTCTCTCATAATAATTACATGTGGGATCATATTCAAACTCAACAATATAGCTATCACATAACATATTCTCTACATGATTCACATGCATACAAAGTTGACACTCTTCCACAATAGTGGGATTATCATCAAATAAAGTCATGACCTCTCCAAGCCCACTTTTATCAAAAAATTCATAAGATTGAACACTCTCCAAATATGTGGGATTATTTTTACCTAAAGTTGACACTCTTCCAAACCCACTTTCAATATTATTGCAAACATTATTATCAATAACATATTCATCATGAGGCTTAAATAAATTTTCAAGATCATAAGAAGAATCACCCCAATCATGATCATTGAAATAAGTAGTGGACATATCAAAATTAGCATCCCCAAGCTTGGGGTTTTGCATATTATTAGCACAATTGACATTAATAGAATTTATAATAACATCATTGCAATCATGCTTTTCATTCAAGGAGCTATCATGAACCACTTTATAAATTCCTTCGTTTAACACTTCATCACAATTTTCAGATTCATAAATCTCAAGTAAAACTTCATAAAGATAATCTAGTGAACTCAATTCACTAGCAATTGGTTCATCATAACTGGATCTTTTGAAAAGATTAGCAAGTGGATGAGGATCACCCCCCTGGTGGGTTGTGCTCCCCTCGGAGCACCCCCCAGGCGCTTCTCCGGCCCACTGGATGTCTTCTGGTCCAAAAAAAAATTCACAAAAAGTTTCGCTGCGTTTGGACTCCGTTTGGTATTGATTTCCTGCGATGTAAAAAACATGCAAAAAACAGCAACTGGCACTTGGCACTATGTCAATAGGTTAGTACCAAAAAATGATATAAAATGATTGTAAAACATCCAAGAATGATAATATAACAGCATGGAACAATCAAAAATTATAGATACGTTGGAGACGTATCAGGCGCCCAAGTAGGAGGAATCCTACTTGGGGTCTCTCCCAAGGTGGCGCCCCCCCCCCCCTCTGCCATGTATAGGAGCAGGGGAAAGGCAGGGGAGGGTGGCGCCCCCCCTTTTCCTTTTCTCCCATGAGAGGGAAAGGCAGGAGGGGCTAGCCCTCCCCATTTTCCTTCCCTAGGGCTGTTCGGCTAGGGAAAGGGGCGCACCAGCCCCCTGTGGGCTGGTTTGTCACTGCCTTGGCCCATTAAGCCCATATACATGCCGGGGGTGCCCGGAACCCCTTCCGGTGACCCGATTTCTTCCCGGTACGTCCCGAGACACTTCCGGTGTCCAAATACCGTCATCGTATATATCAATCTTTACCTCTCGACCATTTTGAGACTCCTCGTCATGTCCGTGATCTCATCCGGGACTCCGAACAACATTCGGTCACCAAATCATATAACTCATATAACACTATATCATCAACGAACGTTAAGCGTGCGGACCCTACGGGTTCGAGAACTATGTAGACATGACCGAGACACCTCTTCGGTCAATAACCAATAGCGGAACCTGGATGCCCATATTGGCTCCTACATATTCTACGAAGATCTTTATCAGTCAAACCGTTATGACAACATATGTAATTCCCTTTGTCCATCGGTATGTTACTTGCCCGAGATTCGATCGTCGGTATCTCTATACCTAGTTCAATCTCGTTACCGGCAAGTCTCTTTACTCGTTCCGTAATACATCACCTCGTGACTAACTCCTTAGTCATTTGCTTGCAAGCTTATGATGTGTATTACCGAGAGGGCCCAGAGATACCTCTCCGATACTCGGAGTGACAAATCCTAATCTCGATCTATGCCAACTCAACAAACACCTTTGGAGATACCTGTAGAGTATCTTTATAATCACCGAGTTACGTTGTGACGTTTGATAGCACACAAGGCATTCCTCCGGTATCCGGGAGTTGCATAATCTCATAGTCGAGGGAATATGTATTTGACATGAAGAAAGCAATAGCAATAAACTGAACGATCAATATGCTAAGCTAACATATGGGTCTTGTCCATCACATCATTCTCCTAATGATGTGATCTTGTTATCAAATGACAACACATGTCCATGGTTAGGAAACCTTAACCATCTTTGATCAACAAGCTAGTCTAGTGATTGCGGCTAGAACTACGTCGGTATTTCCCCAAAGAGGAAGGGATGACGCAGCACAGCTACGGTAGGTATTTCCCTCAGTGATGAGACCAAGGTTATCGAACCAGTAGGAGAACCACGAAACACTACGTGAACGGCACCTGCAAACAAACAACAAATACTTGCAACCCGACGTGTAAAAGGGGTTGTCAATCCCTTTCGGGTAGCGGTGCCAGAAATTGGCAAACGAACGTGAGAAAGTTGTAATAGATTGATAGATGCAAATAAAAGCAAATAAAATTCAGCGAGGTATTTTTGGTTTTTTTATAGTATAGATCTGAAAATAAAAGATGCAAATAAATAAAAAGGCAAATAGCAATATAGATCTGAAAGTATATGATGGGAAAATAGACCCGGGGGCCGTAGATTTCACTAGTGGCTTCTCTCGAGAAAAAATAGCATATGGTGGGTAAACAAATTACTGTTGGGCAATTGATAGAACTTCAAATAATCATGATGATATCCAGGCAATGATCATTATATAGGCATCATGTCCAAGATTAGTAGACCGACTCTTGCCTGCATCTACTACTATTACTCCACACATCGACCGCTATCCAGTATGCATCTAGTGTATTAAGTTCCTGGAGAAATGGAGTAATGCAATAAGAACAATGACATGATGTAGACAAGATCTATTCATGTAGGAATAGACCCCATCTTGTTATCCTTAATAGCAACGATACATATGTGTCATTTCCCCTTCTATCACTGGGATTGAGCACCGTAAGATCGAACCCATCACAAAGCACCTCTTCCCATGGCAAGAAAAATCGATCTAGTCGGCCTAACTAAACCAAAGATTCGAAGAAGAAATACGAGCCTATAAGTAATCATGCATATAAGAGATCAAAAGACTCAAATAACTTTCATGGATAAAAACATAGATCTGATCATAAACTCAAAGTTCATCGGATCCCAACAAACACACCGTAAAAAGAGTTACATCAAATAGATCTCCAAGAGACCATTGTATTGAGAATCAAGAGAGAGAGAGAGAGAGAGAGAGAGGAAGCCATCTAGCTACTAACTACGGACCCGTAGGTCTACAATGAACTACTCACGTATTATCGGAGAGGCACCAATGAGGATGATGAACCCCTCCGTGATGGTGTCTAGATTGGATCTGTGGTTTCTGGAACTTGCGGCGGCTGGAATTATTTTTTGTTGACTCCCCTATGGTTTTTGGACGTCCATGGTATTTATAGAGCAAAGAGGCGGTGCGGGAGACGGCCGAGGTGGGCACAACCCACCTGGGCGTGACTGGGCCCCCAGGCGCGCCCTGGTGGGTTGTGCTCCCCTCGGAGCCCCCCTCGGGTACTGTTGGGGATATAACTATTGGGTATGACCCGCCCAGGAGGGACCGGGTCATACCACTGGCGACTTAAAGATGAAGATGGCGGGTCATGAAGCAAGCCTATTGAAGGCCCAAGACCCAGAGGCGACTTGAGGCCCAAGAGGATGAACCGCCATATGATTAACTTGTATTGTAAGGCAAGCTTAGTTAGTCACCGAGCCGGACACGTTGTGTATGAGCCGGCCGGGACTCTGTAAGCCGCTGGGCATCAACCTGTGTATATAAAGGGGTGACCCGATGGCGGCTTAACTCAAGAAACAATCAATCGAGAGCTAGGTCAAGCGTATTTGCTCCCTTGTAATCGAAACTCCAACAATACAACTGAAAGCAGGACGTAGGCTTTTACCTCATTGAGAGGGGCCGAACCTGGGTAAACTCTGCGTGTCCTTTGTCCCGTTCAACCCCTTCAAGCTAACCTAGTTGCGATGGCTCCACATCTAAGTACTTTTGCTAGGGCATCTGCCGTGTTAAGTCCACGACAGTTGGCGCCCACCGTGGGGCCAGCGCATGGTGGTTTCGAGTTCTTGAAGGGCAACTTCGCAGGGATCAAGGGATACACTGTGGGCCGGATGACCAAGAGTCGTCGCGGCAAGCTCTACATCGATGATGCAGTCTGGGGCCCCGAGGCCGTCTCAATCGAGTACGGGTACCGGGTCCCCTTCGGCGGAATCCATGTCTTCATTGGCAAGATCGGTGAGTCGGAGCCTGAGCCGGACACCTGCACCGACATAGTCGAGATGGCTCAGCGTGCACGACCCGCCAAGTTTCAACCCGCCATAAAGCGCGCCTTTGTTAGTTGCATCCAAGGGGCGGATCTTGAGGAAGGAACTGTATCCGGTGGAGAGACGGCCATCTACTCTGGTGATGAGTCCTCAACCGGCGAGACTGATTCAATGTATCAGTTACAAGACGGCCGGCTTGGGGGGCTATTCCGATGGTGACAGTATTCTGGACCCCAATGAGCCGCCGAACAGAGTCGCGATCTTCATGGCCGGCACTCAACCGGTGCTCAATTCATCAACTGCTGCAGCCATGACTTCCGGTTCAACGGCCACGGCAACGGCCGGGGCGAGTAACTCTGCGCGCCCGCCAGCTCAAGTTTTATCTGAGCTCTTGGAGGCTTTGGCGACCTTATTAGCTGCAGAGGTAACACTGGAAAATCAAGCACAGCATAAGGTGGATGTCGCGAAGCTGCGAGATGAGATAGCTCAAGCCAAGGAGGAGTTTAATGCTGAAAATACTAGGATGGCGACAGAACAAGCCGCCCTGGATGCTGCGTCTCAACGGATTCAAGCAGAGAATTTCCGGTTAAGCCTGGATCAGAATGCATCTAACGCCGTTCTGCGCAGGAGGCACCAGAATCGTCTACCTCCGGAGTACGATGCAAGGAATCTTTTCAACACACCTGGGGCTGGAACCAGTGACCCGCCCGTGGTGAACCGGGTTGTTGAGGCACCCGGGACCGGAGCGACGGTTCAACCACGTGCTGTAGACCCGCCTCGTTTGAATTTGACCCTGCCTCAGCACGTTCCAATACCGCCGGGTCATTATTCTGACCCTTTGGACAATATGATTGCAGCAGCTACGCGGTTGGTGGCTCTCCCTGTTGAAGGCGAGTCACCAGCCGCGATGGAGATACGGAGAGCTTCTTCAGACAGCGGTGGCACAACAGGCGGCTTATTCGTACAGCCGCGAACGGATTCATTCAACCCCTCGTCCAAGCCGGAGTTATAGCAGGCATATTGACTCGCCAGCAGTTTCAAGCAGTGAACGGCACCATAACCAGCCTCGTAGGCATGACCCGCCGCGTGTTGGTAACGATGCTCAGACTTTGGTAGATCAGGGCAGGGCATGTCGGGAGGCTGAGCTGGCGGCTCAGTTGACAGCTCATCAACAATCTCCGGTTTACCCATCGGCGTCTGTGGAACCAGGAGTGACCTCTAGAACCCTTGGTATGCCATGCTTAGTGCCGGCTTTACGTAATGAGCGCCCGCCCAAGGATTTTAAGGGCCCTCGCAAGGTGCCTAATTACACGGCGGATCAGCCCCCAGAGGCTTGGATTAAGAGTTATGAGATGGCCATGGAGATGTTGGATGTTAGTGATGCTGCGTGTGCTAAGTACTTCACTATGATGTTGGATGGACCGGCGTGCACTTGGCTGAAAGGATTGCCTCCTAACTCCATCAGGTCATGGGCTGAGTTGAAGACGCGTTTTATCCAAAATTTCAAAGACACGTGCAAGCAGCCTATGTCGATTCTTGATTTAGACTCTTGCGCCCAGGGTGAGGGCGAGTCAACCACCAATTGGGTGCGCCAGATATCAACTATTATTCACTCGTCGGACAGTATCAACGCCGGTTCAGCCGTCCTGATGTTGGAAAAGAATTGCCGTTTCCTCCCCCTTAAGCAGAAGCTGGGGCGGCTTAAGCGCCACTGCAATGATATGGGAGAGCTCATGGCGGCTCTCGTCAAATATGATGATTCTGATAGCACTAAGGACAACGAGTCCGATGAGGAGAAAGTTGGGAAGGGGAAGAAGAATGGCAATGCAAAGGGACAGCAGCATAGTCCGGCGGGTCAAGGTAACAATGGTAAGCGCAAGCAGTTGGACGGCGGTTCAGATTTTGTGGCGAACACCAATATGCAGAATAGTAATCAGCGTCGCAAGGGGAAGTCATCAGTGCCCCGGTTTGGCGGGCCAAAGTTCAACATTGAGGCGATGATGAATCAGCCTTGCCCAAAGCACGGTACGCAGGATAAGCCGGCCAGCCATCTATGGAAAGATTGCTTCATCATGAGGGAATATAGAAATTCCAGTTTTTTCCAGAACAACCATGGCCCGCATGGCGGGTCAGGATCCGGCTCTCACGGACCTGGTTTTGGGCATGGCGGCTCAAGCTCCGGCTTTCAGGGCCAAGGCAATCAAGGTGGTTTTAATCAGCAATCTGGTCAAGGGAATCAGCAGCAACAGTCTGGTTATCAAAGTAATCCAAAGCAGTTGAATAGTGGTCAATATCATGTGTTCACCACGAGCTTATGCAAGCGCGACCAAAAACTTCATAAGCGTGCAATGAACGCGGTTGAGCCGGCAGTTCCTCGCTACTTGGGATGGTCTGAACAGCCTATTGTGTGGAGTCGTGAGGATCACCCGCCCCGGGTTGACAATCCGGGTCAGTTGGCTTTGGTGGTTCCGCCTCAGGTTGGAGGGTACAAGTTTACTAAAGTGCTTATGGATGGAGGCAGTAGTATCAATATCCTTTACTATGATACTTTTCGCCGTATGAATTTAACTGACAAAGATCTTAAGCTGTCTTCTACTGTCTTTCATGGGGTGGTGCCTGGTAAGTCGGCGTATCCGGTGGGTAATATAACTTTGGAGGTAGCTTTTGGCGATGATCACAATTACAGGGCTGAAAAGTTAACTTTCGAAGTGGTCAAGATCAAGAGCCCTTATCATGCCTTGTTTAGGCAGCCGGCCTATGCTAAGTTTATGGCACGGCCTTGTTATGTTTATTTGCAGCTTAAAATGCCGGGTCGCAAGGGCACTATCATGGTGCACGGTGACAGGAAGATAGCTTTGGAGTGTGAAGAGGGTGATGCTGCTTATGTTGAGTCTATTTGTGCAACAGAGGAACTGAAGTTCTACAAAGACAATGTTGACCCGGCAGATATGACCCCCTTGAAAAAGCCAACCACGGAGCATGACCCCTTATTGAAGTTTAAGTTGGCAGATGACACTAAGCTGGTTGACTTTGTTCCTGGCGACTCATCCAAGCAGTTCAGTATCAGTGCTAATATGGATCCAAAATAGGAAGGCGCGCTCATCGAGTTCATCCATGAGAACAGGGACATCTTTGCATGGAAACCTTCAGACATGCCAGGTGTACCGAGGGAACTCGCTGAGCACACTCTCAATGTTGATCCAAAGTTTAAACCGGTCAAGCAATTCCTTTGTCATTTTAATGAAGAGAGGCGCAAGGCCATTGGTGAAGAGGTGGCCCGGCTCTTGGTGGCTGGGTTTATTGTTGAAGTTTTTCATCCCGAGTGGTTGGCTAACCCGGTGCTAGTGCTCAAGAAGAATGGCACTTGGCGTATGTGTGTGGATTACACAGACCTTAACAAGGCCTGTTCGGCTGACCCTTTTGCTCTCCCTCGTATTGATCAGATCATCGATGCTACGGTGGGTTGTGAGCGTTTGAGCTTTCTGGATGCTTATTCTGGTTATCATCAGATCAAGATGGCGGTTAAGGACCAGGAGAAGACAGCTTTCATCACTCCCTTTGGAGCCTTCTGCTATGTGTCTATGCCTTTTGGGCTCAAGAGTGCCCAGGCGACTTATCAGCGGTGTATTCAAAATTGCCTCCATGACCAGATTGGACGCAATGTTCATGCTTATGTGGATGATATTGTTGTGAAATTCAGGAAGAAAGAGACTTTGATAGATGATTTGAAGGAGACCTTTAACAATCTCCAGGTCTACAAGACGATGCTTAACCCGGCTAAGTGTGTCTTTGGTGTGCCAGCAGGTAAGCTCTTGGGTTTTTTGGTTTCTGAAAGAGGCATTGAGGCTAACCCGGAGAAAATCAAGGCTATCACTTCTTTGGCTAAGCCGGCGTGTATTAATGACGTCCAGCGTCTGGTGGGTCGTATTGCGGCTTTAAGCCGGTTTATAAGCCGTTTGGGCGAAAAGGCTATCCCTCTGTATCAGATGATGAAGAAAACAGATCATTTTGTCTGGAGTGATGCTGCTAATCAGGCATTTGAGGCATTGAAAAAGCAGTTGGCTGAGCCGCCAATCCTTGCAGCTCCTATTGATAAGGAGCCCTTGTTGTTATATGTAGCTACTAATAGCCGAGCTGTCAGTGTGGCAATTGTTGTGGAAAGAAAGGAATCAGGCAAGGAATATCCGGTTCAGCGGCCGGTTTATTATGTCAGTGAGGTGCTAATTGAATCTAAGCAGTGGTACCCACATTGGCAGAAGCTGGTTTATGGAGTGTTCATGGCTAGTCGTAAATTGAAACAATATTTCCTTGGTCATCCCATCACGGTTGTGAGTTCTGCTCCTCTAGGCGATATTATTCAAAATAGAGAAGCCACAGGCCGGGTGGCCAAGTGGGCCATTGAGCTTGGACCTCATGGTCTGAAATATATGCCCCGGACAGCCATCAAGTCTCAAGCACTTGTGGATTTCATCAATGACTGGACAGAGTTGCAGATGCCTGAGGAAAAGCCGGATAGCACATATTGAACTATTCACTTTGATGGATCCAGGCAGTTGGAAGGCTCGGGGGCTGGAGTTATTTTGACTTCCCCACGAGGTGATAAATTTTGTTATGTTCTAAGATTGATGTTCCCTTGTACTAACAATGCAGCTGAGTATGAAGCCTTGCTCCATGGTCTTCGGATGGCTAAAGAGATGAATCTAAGCCGGGTGAGGTGTTTTGGCGACTTAGACTTGGTGGCTCAGCAAGTTTCAGGCACTTGGGATTCCAAGGACCCACTCATGGCGGCTTATCGCTGAGAGGTTGATGCTATTGCTGGTCATTTCAAGGGTTATCAAGTGGAGCATGTTGATCGCAGGAAAAATGAGGTTGCTGATGCTTTAAGCCGGCTAGGGTCCCAGCGTAAGCCGGTACCACCTAATATCTTCCTTGATATCTTGCATAATCCTTCGGTTAAATTGCCTACGGAGGAAGATCTTGCTATTCCTGACCCGGAGGCACAGTTGGTGGCGGCTCTCCATGTTATTCCTGATTGGACAGTTCCATATTTGGCTTATATGACCCGGGGCGAGTTACCTGAAGACGAAACTTTGGCCAGGCAGATAACCCGGCGATCTAAGTCAATGACTATTGTCAATGGTGAGTTGCACCGACGCAGTGTTACAGGGGTGTTTCAGCGTTGTGTTTCTCCTGAAGAGGGCCGTGAGATTCTACGAGAGATTCATGAAGGAGATTGTGGCCATCATGCCGTCTCTAAGTCTCTCATGGCTAAGGCTTTTCGTCATGGGTTCTATTGGCTGACGGCTCATGCTGATGCAGAGGATTTGGTTAGCAAGTGCGATGGTTGTCAAAAAAATTCAAGACGAGCTCACGTGCCGGCTCAAGAATTGAGGATGATTCCAATTACTTGGCTGTTTGCAGTCTGGGGGTTGGACATGGTGGGACCTTTTAAAAGATCCAAGGATAAAAAGACTCACCTCCTGGTGGTAGTTGACAAGTTTACAAAGTGGGTTGAGGCTGAGCAGGTTAGCAAGTGTGATGCAGCGACGGCGGTTCAATTCATCAAAAAGGTGATCTTTCGTTTTGGATACCCTCATAGTATCATCACTGATAATGGTACTAATATGTCTAAGGGTGCTATGAAAGAATTTTGTCAACAAGAGCATATTCGTCTTGACGTTTCATCTGTGGCCCACCCCCAGTCCAATAGTCAAGCTGAAAGAGCCAATCAAGAAATCTTGAGAGGAATAAAACCCCGGCTTATGGTCCCTTTGCAGAGGACGCCAGGTTGTTGGGTTGAGGAGTTGCCTTCAGTGTTATGGAGTATCAATACTACGCCCAACAGATCTATGGGTTACACGCCTTTCTTCATGGTTTACGGAGCAGAGGCGGTTCTCCCTAGTGACATCCGTCACGACTCGCCCCGTGTGGCGGCTTATGTTGAAGCTGATAATGAAAAAGCATGTCAGGATGCTCTTGACCTTCTGGATGAGGAATGTGACCTTGCGGCGGCTCGTTCAGCGATTTACCAGCAAGACCTGCGTCATTATCATAGCCACCGGATTAAAACCCGGACCTTTCAAGAAGGTGACTTGGTGCTCCGGCTCATCCAGGATCAAACTGACATGCACAAGTTATCCCCACCTTGGGAAGGGACCTTTATGGTCAGCAAAAATCTGAACAACGGGTCATACTACCTTATCGATGTTCGAGACCACAAGGACTCATGCACGTCGGAGGAGCAGACCCGCCGGCCGTGGAACATTGCTCATCTTCGGCCCTATTACACCTGAGCCACCGGCTCTTGTGATGTACATATTTCTACCAATGTATATATTATGATTAGTATAATAAAGCCGGCATCCCTGATAATTCAGGGCCTCTGTCGTTTCATTTCTGAGAATCTGAGTCTTTATTGTCAATTCATAAGATCACTTGGGGGCTTCCTGCTCATTGAGCATAGCTGTGACTACCCTATTGCTCCGGCTTATACGCCTGGATTGAAAGATTACTTGGGGGCTTCTTGTTTAATGAAACAGAGCATTGTTGTCCCGTGTAATAGGCTTGGACGCCAGGTGTATTCACCAAAAATCCGGGTTATCCTGCCTTTGTATACCTACCACTCCGACCAGGTAATCCTGGAATGACTCGTCGTACTCTTGACAGTCAATCTTATAAAGACCCTGAACTTGTCAAAGTTAAAATGGCGATTAGTCATGTGAGGCCCGGTTTACAGGTTTGAATGAAGGATTAACTCAGTGGCTGTGCGGCCCTTGAATAGCACTTGATATTGAGGCTTGGCAGCCAATGAAGGCCTTGTTTTATCTGATTTATCTTTGCTTTGAACATTTTTTGGGTTCATCTTTTGTACCATATTGATATATGGTTTGAAATTGATTCAGGCCATGTAGCCTTGATCCTTATAACTCATGTTTGAGTATATCCGGAGTTTTGATAACCCGGCTTGGCTTTGGACGATAAGTCGCCAGTGTGTTTTGATTATACGCTTGGAGTTCTGCGCTCTAAGTCCTTGGGATGTTACCCTTGCTGCGTACAGCATTGTAAGCCGGTGGTATGAATAAATGGAATAGGGTGCTAGGCTATTACCCTTACTGCATATGGCGTGGTAAGCCGACAGTATGAACAAATATCACAGGTATGATATTTACTTGTTATGAGTATATACGGTTTGCATAATGCCGCCCTGGTTATGGACTATACAGTCACCAGTGGATTTTTTATGGGGTATTATGACCCGCCCTGGGGTAAACTGCCAGGGCACATGTTATCTGTTTGTGTGCAGGCAATATGATAAACATGATCTGCATGACTGACGATATTATGAGCATAAGTGGCAGATCTTCAACATCGGATCGGCGGCTCAAAAGTATTATACATAAACATGCACGATGGCATGGCAGATCATTGTTTTCAACTACCTATTACAAGGCATTGGATGGCCCAAAAGAATTAAGTGTTTTTGATGCACACAGCATCCAATGATGTGGATGGTAAACCGGCTTTTTGCATCAGTTGGTTTGGTCTTGGTGGGTTGAGGCTTCCGGGTCATCCTGCGTCGATTTTTCTTCCTCCTCTGTCGTCTGGAAGTTAGGCAATGACCAATCGATCCCAATCAAAGCTTTGAAAATAGCTTCATCATCTATAAGGGTTGATGGGTCAATGTCAGGAGCGAAGGTGTGCTTACGCATTAGCGGGATACGGTCCACAACCTCATACACCGGCGCCTTCACTTTGGCATTTTCAGCGTCATAAACCGGATGATATTTGGAGAGATCAGTCTCTTGGGCCAATTTGCTTGCAAGGGGACGCATCTCCCTTACTATTTTTGTGAAGTCCTCGGCACTGAAGGGAGACCCACCTTCTTTTAAACTCGGGCAGCCGGTGGCTAGTTCTGCCGGGTCAAGCTCTGCTTGCCATGCCTTTGCCCGGCTCAAGGCCGTGATGACACCGGCTCTGGCGGCTGATCGTTTCAATTCTTCAATTCTTTGTGGCAGCACAGATAGCTTCTCCAACATTTCCTTGATGAGGGAAGGCGGTTGCTTCTTATGGGTGGAGCCAGAGATAGCTCGTTGAGCGCCAGTGTATAATTGCTCTATAAGAGTATAGGCAGCTTTCAGCTTCATGCGCATGTCTGAGCCAAAGTGGGAGATTCTGGAGCCTGTGTTGCCAAAGAGATTGATAAACCGGCTGAATGATTATTCAAGGCATGGATGATGAAAGGTTGAAATATATTATCACTTACCAAAGATAGCGGCTGTCATGCTATTGATTTGATGTTTTAAGCCGGATAACTCGTCAGTAACCGGCTTAAGGGCAGCCTCAGCATCTTCTGCTCTTTTTTGTAGAGCTGCCTTCTCGGTTTCCCAGCCGTTTCTCTCAGCACTGAAGTCCTTTCTCAGTTTTTCAATATTTTCCAAAGCAGTCTTCAGTTCTGATTTGGCCTTGGAAGTCTCAGATTGCTGGGTCTGAATGTTTTGCCTCAGATCACTGACTTGAGATTCCTTCATGTTCAATTCAGCCTGTCACATAAAAAGGCAGGCAGTATGACGTTCTGATGATCATCTTATTTTAAGTCCCAAGGATAATACAAGTATTTTACTTGGCACTTGGGGGCTAATGCACATTGCTCTTTTCTTTAAGACAATTATATGATGACCCGGCTACACTGTTATAACTATAGCCGACTCATGGGGGCTACATACTTGGAGTTTATTCACAATTATGGTGATAAGCCCCGGCTTATCGATGCTGAATAAGCCGGCCCTTGGGGGCTACATGCGAAACTGAGTACTACAATTTGAAGTCCCGTCTTAACTTGTCAGTTTAAGCCGGCCCTTGGGGGCTACATATGCGAAGTTGAGAACTACAATTTGAAGTCCCAGTTTTAGCTATGCAGCTTAAGCCGGCCCTTGAGGGCTACTCGTTTTGATTCTGCAACTCCAAGACGCTATGACAGTAATGAAAGATTAAAGAGGCTATCTGAAGTCTACAGTATATTCAATTCTATCATATCCAGTAGACTTGGCGGCTGGCAGAGATATATGGAAAAGATGATAGTGTTTACCTCAAAATGCTCTTTCATTAATTTAACCAAGCCGGCTTCAAAGTCACGGCTGGTGTAGAGGCGGTTCAGGTAGCCCGCGTGAAGCTCCTGGGTATTGAATTGAGCATAATCTTCCAAGTCCACTTTCCACTTGCCCTTATCAACAGTAGAAAACTCTCCTTTTGCACTGTGCTTGGATAAGACGGTGGGATTACCTGGTGCTGCATAAGCCGTCCCAGTGACTATGACATCTTCAGTCTCTTGAGCCGGCTGAGCGGGGCTGGGCGGCTTAGCAATTTCTGGATCAACATTCATGGTGTCCATAGTGACAAGGGGCTCTTCTGGTGGTGGGTCATCCATAGCCGTTTCTGAAGTTCGATGCATGGATTCAGACACGGTCTGCTTCTCTGGGTCAATAGCCTTGGGATCTTCAGCCGGCTTGTTAACTTTAAGCTTTTTGCTGGGCTTGGCCATGGCACTGACAATAACAACTCATGATGAGATTAGTGTATTAATGGAGTAAGGTATTAAGGCAAATAGGCTTAAGTGTTTCTTACCCAGGAACAGTTTTGAACAAGGGAACTTGAGTCCCAGTTGAGTCGCCAGAGGAAGAATGAGAGGTCCCCTGATAGTTTGAATCAGATGGGTCAAGAGGTTGGCGAAAAAGACCCGCCTTGGGGTAAGTTAAGTCGGAAATATGTGAAACCTCTGGACGACGCTTGCGAGGAGCCGGTGTGTTTGGTAAGCCGGAAGAAAGAATCCCGCCACCACTGTTCCGGGTTGTGCGGCGAGCTTCATGCTGCTGCTTCTTCAAAATAAAGTTGGGATCCAAGTAAGCTAAAGGGTGAGAAAACCTTACTTTCCGGCTTGCTTGACGAATTTTCTGTCTTTGCAGAGGTTCTGAGTCGGAGGAAAGGATAGTTACCTCTTCACCATCTGCGTGGCTGCCTTCCGCGTCATCCTGATAGTGATCATTGTCAATAAGATGTACAAAAAAATGAGCCAAGGGAATCAAGCTTTACCTCCGACTCATCATCATCCAAGTTAAATAACTCGGAGGGGTTGGCCTTCTTCTTGGCAGGTTTTTTCTGAGCCTTAGTTTTCGTCCGGGTTTTCTTGGCCGGCTTATCCTGCAGCTTCCTATTCCAAAAAGGAGAATTGGCCTGCAGAAATCAAATGGGTATAAGATGACAGTTTTAATAAAGAAATGATTAAACCGGAAATTATTTAAAGCTTACAGCTGGCGGCTTGTTAAGAGCGCAGAAGGGATTCAGTCCAGTTTTGCTGCAATCTTCCAAACTCTCATTCAGCAGAGACTTGGTCATCTCATTGATATCAGCATTAGTCAGCTGTATCTGGCAGTGGCGTTGCGGATCTTTTAAGTCGCAGGTGTACTCGCACATCAAACCGGAGCGGCGGCTTAATGGCATAATTCTCCAGGCGACCCAGCATCGAACCAGGTCGATTCCGGTCAAACCATTGGCCATTAAGGCTCTAATCTTTGAAAAGGCGGGCATATATTTAGCCCGCTCTGCTGTGCTGATTCGATCGGGGAGGGGGTGCCTGTTGCTAAGCCGGCTCTCACGGTAACCCGGCAGAGGGTTTTCCCTTCTGGAGAGGTATCTTGACAATAAAACCAAGTTTGGTTCCAGTCCTTAGGATGACTAGGCAGCTTGACGGCTGGGAAGGTGGCTTCTTTCTGCCTCTGAATCGAAATGCCACCTAACTCTAGGATGGGCCCGTCTGTGAACTCAGTCTACCGGTTTAAGTAATAGAATTCTCTGAACAACTCTATAGTGGGCTCTTGTTGAAGGTATACTTCGCAAAACACTTGAAAATTGCAGATGTTTGAAACGAAATTGGGCCCGATATCTTGAGGATGGAGCTTGAAAAAGTGCAGCACATCGCGGAAGAATTTTGAGCCCGGAGGGGTAAAACCCCGGAGCAGATGATCAGTAAAGATAATTACTTCACCTTCTTTGGGTTTAGGAGGGGTTTCTGTGCCTGGGACCCTCCAATGGATGACATCTTTTTTGGCTAAGACGCCCGTTTGGACATACTCGTTCAACATTTCCTCGGTAACCCGGGAGACGACCCAGTTGCATGAAGTGACAGTCTTGGTCATTTTTGCGAAGAAATATCTAAGAAGAAATTATTGCCGGTTTGAGATTATGCTGATAAGCCGGTCATTGATTCAAAAGTAAGTGCTATAAAGAGCCAACATGTTAAGCCGGAAGATAACACTGAGTTATAAAGATAAATATATTGGCGGCTTAAAAGGGGACTAATGATATATGGCGGGTCACGGTTTATCAGTTAAGCCGCCCGGACAGTTGCTAGACTTCAGATTTATAAGTGAGAATTTGTTAAGTAATGGACCAAACAGATTTCACAGATTGGCGCTATAATTTTGGATCTGCAGCAGTTCAGAAAATGAAATAAATTCTAAACCTAAGGTGATGGCAGCAGAAAGTTTGTGTGCTCAGATGAGATCTTTTATAGAGGGGATGTATTCTGGTATTGAAAACGAGTGCTAAACTGCTACCGCACAAGTTTGGTATCATATTCAGATCAAAACTACTCTATCTAAAGAAGAACCGAGAAGAACTCCGACGAACTGGGCAAACCCTAATGGAGATCTACTATGTGGGAGAAGGAGTACTTACTAATGCTGTTGGACAGTGGAGGTGTGCCGCAGTGCTCTGGTCCGTTCAGGGTGATGCAGCGGCCGAAGTCAAGGCGGTTGATGAAGGCCGACGGCGGCGGAGCTCCGGAGGCGTCGGCTGTCGTGAGGAAGGAGAAGAAAAGGCAGAGGCGGGGGTAAAAGTGAAAAGGAGGACCCCCTGTCCCTATTTATAAGGAAGTGGATAAATGGCATGCGCGGGAATCGAGGAGGCTGAAAAAATGATTATGTGGCTACAAAGACGCCTCGATTTTCGGGAGGTCCATTAAAGATAAAGATTTGTTGAGATATTCTGGGTTTGCGTGTAATTAATGCACCTGATGTCATGGCGGGTTACCGTGGTTCTGTGAACTGACGTCATGGCGGGTTATAGCAAGTTCATAAAAGTTGATGATGGAAGATTCTGCTAAGTCAAGTACTGAAGATTGATGTGAACAAGTTCAAATCAACCTGGGGCCTAATGTTGGGGATATAACTATTGGGTATGACCCGCCCAGGAGGGACCGGGTCATACCACTGGCGACTTAAAGATGAAGATGGCGGGTCATGAAGCAAGCCTATTGAAGGCCCAAGACCCAGAGGCGACTTGAGGCCCAAGAGGATGAACCGCCATATGATTAACTTGTATTGTAAGTCAAGCTTAGTTAGTCACCGAGCCGGACACGTTGTGTATGAGCCGGCCGGGACTCTGTAAGCCGCCGGGCATCAACCTGTGTATATAAAGGGGTGACCCAGCGGCGGCTTAACTCAAGAAACAATCAATCGAGAGCTAGGTCAAGTGTATTCGCTCCCTTGTAATTGAAACTCCAGCAATACAACTGAAAGCAGGACGTAGGCTTTTACCTCATTGAGAGGGGCCGAACCTGGGTAAACTCTCCGTGTCCTTTGTCCCGTTCAACCCCTTCAAGCTAACCTAGTTGCGATGGCTCCACATATAAGTCCTTTTGCTAGGGCATCTGCCGTGTTAAGTCCACACAGGTACTTTCTTGGCCCATCGTGTGTCTTCTGGTCCAGAAAAAATCACCAAAAAGTTTCGCTGCGTTGGACTCCGTTTGGTATTGATTTTCTGCGAAGTAAAAAACAAGCAAAAAACTGAACTGGCACTGGGCACTATGTCAATAGGTTAGTCCCAAAAAATGATATAAAGTTGCTATAAAATGATTGTAAAACATCCAAGAATGATAATATAACAGCATGGAACAATCAAAAATTATAGATACGCTGGAGACGTATCAGCATCCCCACGCTTAATTCCTGCTCGTCCTCGAGTAGGTAAATGATAAAAACAGAATTTTTGATGTGGAATGCTGCCTAACATGTTCATCACATATTATTTTCTTTATAGCATGGACATTTGGACTTTTATATGATTCAAAGCAATAGTCTAGTTTTGACATGAAGATTTCAATACTCAAGCATATCAACAAACAACCATGTCCTTCAAAATACCAATACTAAAGCAAGTTATCCCTAGCCCATTATGCTCAATCATTGATCCATTCATGAAACACACTCGCATATTAGCTACACCCAATGCTCAAGTACGATCATAGTGCCCCTTAGTTGGTGCTTTATAAGAGAAGATGGAGACTCAAAATAAAAATTGCATAAAGTAAATAGAAAGGCCCTTCGCAGAGGGAAGTAGGGATTTGTAGAGGTGCCAGAGCTCAAAGCGAAAAAGATAGAAATAAAAACATTTTGGGTGGCATGCTTTTCCTGTCAACGAAAATGACCGAGTAATTCCCAACACTTTCCATGCTAGATATATCATAGGCGGTTCCCAAACAGAAAATAAAGTTTATTCCTTTTTCCACCATACTTTCACATTCCACGGCTAACCGAATCCACGGGTGTCGTCCATACCAACACTTTCCAAGGAATTTATTATTTGACAACATAAAGTAAATTCATTTTTCATTTCGGGACTGGGCATCCCTAATACCTTTGCCGTACTCTCGTGCAATGACAAGTGAATAAACACTCATCTTGAGAATAACACATCTAGCATGGAAAATATTGGCCACCCCCTGCCGCTTCATGAGCGGTACAAGCACACAAAAGAGAAATTTATTTTGAAAATTAGAGATGGCACATACAAATTTGCTTAGAACGGCAAAAGAATACCGCATATAGGTAGGTATAGTGGACTCATATGGCAAAACTGGGTTTAAGGATTTTGGATGCACAAGTAGTGATCATACTTAGTGCAAATGAAGGCTAGCAAAAGATTGAGAAGCATCCAACCAAGAAACGAAAAATCTCATAAGCGAGCATTAAGCATAACTAACACCGAATAATGCACCACAAGTAGGATATAATTTCATTGCATAACTATTGAATTTCGTGCTTGCATAGGGAATCACAAACCTTAACATCAATATTCTTACTAAGCCATAATTACTCATTAACATGACTCACATATTATATCATCATATCGCAAAACTATTACAAGGAATCAAGTTTATTTTGTCCAATGATCTTCATGAAAGTTTTTATTATATCCATTTTGGATATCTATCACTTTGGGACTAATTTTATATGTTGCTTTTGGTAGCTCAAACAAATCTAAGTGAAGAACATGAGCATAAAAATTTTCTTCTCTCAAAATAATTTAAGTGAAGCATGAGAGAGTTTCTAAATTTTTACTAACTCTCAAATAAATCTAAGTGAAGCATGAGAGCATTTTTTCAAAAATACTAAAGCACACCGTGCTCAAAAAATATATAAGTGAAGCACTAGAGCAATTCCAAAGCTCATAAAGATTTAAGTGAAGCATAGAGAGCAATTCTAACAAATCATGACATAATTTTGGCTCTCTCAAATAGGTGTGTCCATCAAGGATACTTGACTTAAAAATAAGAGCAAAACAATCAAAGACTCATATCATACAAGACGCTCCAAGCAAAACTCATGATATGTGACGAACAAAAATATAGCTCCAAGTAAAATACCGATGGTCGTTAGAAGAAAGAGGGGATGCCACTCGGGGCATCCCCAAGCTTAGTTGCTTGTTCCTCTTTTGGATAATAACTTGGGGTGCCATGGGGCATCCCCAAGCTCAAGCTCTTCTTACTCCTTATTCCTTCGTCCATCGTGATCTCACCCAAAACTTGAAAACTTCAATCACACAAAACTCAACAAAACCTTCGTGAGATCCGTTAGTATAAGAAAACTAATCTTTACTTTAAGTACTGTATAAAACCCATTCAAATTTTTTTATTGCATTATATCTACTGTATTCTAAATTTACCATGGCTTATAACCTCCAATACAAACCATAGATTCATCAAAATAAGCACACAATGCAAAGAAAACAGAATCTGTAAAAAACAGAACAGTCTACAAAGATACGAATTGTTCTCATACTTATGTAACTCCAAAATTTCTGAAACATTGGGACAACAGAGGCAATTTGTATATCGATCTTGTGTAAAAAAATCAGAATTTTTCGTCGCTTCTGTGAATTTTTAAAATTATTTTACTGGACGCAAAAGTTTCTGTTTTCCAACAAGATCAAATCAACTATCTCCAAAGCTATCCCAAAGGCTTTGCTTGGCACAAACACTAACTAAAATATAAAAAACACAATCATAACAGTAGCATAATTATGCAAACAAACAAGAATAGAAAGAAAATACAAAAAATAAATGTTATTCATTGGGTTGCCTCCCAACAAGCGCTATCGTTTTATGCCCCTAGCTAGGCATAATGCATAGGTCTAAGTGTTGTCATCTTTAGTTACATTTTCCTTAGTGGTGTTTTTGTCAGGCGGTTTTGCAAAAACAACATAAAACATCTTATCCATAGAGATTTTAGCACTATCAAGTTGCTTATCATCATATCCCCCTTGATTTCCGGCAATAATCCAAGAATAGTGCTGATTAACATCATTGAAAACTTGTTGGATTATATCTAAAATGGGGACGTCCTTTTTAAGGTTCTCATCAAAGATTTGATTATGCCCAAGCAAATGTCTTAGCACATAATCACTATTGTAAAGGATTTCATCTATCACCGGTTTTTCATGATTCATACCATATAGATCAAAAAATTCCCTAGCTTCCCGTACTATGTGATCAAATTCATTCATAAGAACAAGGATGGCCAACTTTTTAGCCTTGGGATTCTTTATAACGGGTAACTCAAAAAACAATCTTTGCAAGGTAGGATGGGTATGGATAAATTTATTTTCAAGTTTCAGAACTAGTGCTGATATAGCTTCCGCATAAGATTTAGTTCTTTTAAGTATAGGAACATCGTCAAGACTTAAGTTTCCAACACAATTGAAAAATTCTTGGATACGTTCTTTTCCTATAACATTCCCTTGCCCCAAAACAAAAGTTTTAGCATCCAGATTGCCAGATTGTCCAATTTTCGGATTTAGGCCATCATCTGTTTCTGCCATACCAAAGTCACTCATGATGACAAGTTCAAGCAATTAAGAGATCTAACGAGAAAACGGCGAACGAAAAAGAGGGCGAATAAAACGACAAATTTTTGTGAAGTGGGGAGATGAAAATGAGAGGCAAATGGCAAATAATGTAAATTGCAAGGAGATGAGATTTGTGATTAGGAACCTGGTAGATGTTGATGATGTCTCCCCGGCAACGGCGCCAGAAATTCCTTTTGATTGCGGCTAGAACTACGTCGGTATTTCCCCAAAGAGGAAGGGATGATGCAGCACAACTACGGTAGGTATTTCCCTCAGTGATGAGACCAAGGTTATCGAACCAGTAGGAGAACCACGCAACACTACGTGAATGGCACCTACACACAAAGAACAAATACTTGCAACCCGACGTGTAAAAGGGGTTGTCAATCCCTTCCGGGTAGCGGCGCCAGAAATTGGCAAACGGACGTGAGAAAGTTGTATTAGATTGATAGATGCAAATAAAAGCTAATAAAATTCAGTGAGGTATTTTTGGTTTTTTTTATAGTATAGATCTGAAAATAAAAGATGCAAATAAATAAAAAGGCAAATAGCAATATAGATCTAAAAGTATATGATGGGAAAATAGACCCGCAGGCCGTAGATTTCACTAGTGGCTTCTCTCGAGAAAAAATAGCATACGGTGGGTAAACAAATTACTGTTGGGCAATTGATAGAACTTCAAATAATCATGACGATATCCAGGCAATGATCATTATATAGGCATCACATCCAAGATTAGTAGACCGACTTCTGCCTGCATCTACTACTATTACTCCACACATCGACCGCTATCCAGCATGCATCTAGTGTATTAAGTTCATGGAGAAATGGAGTAATGCAATAAGAATGATGACATGATGTAGACAAGATCTATTCATGTAGGAATAGACCCCATCTTGTTATCCTTAATAGCAACGATACATACGTGTCATTTCCCCTTCTGTCACTGGGATTGAGCACCGTAAGATCAAACCCATCACAAAGCACCCCTTCCCATGGCAAGAAAAATCGATCTAGTCAGCCTAACTAAACCAAAGATTCGAAGAAGAAATACGAGACTATAAGTAATGATGCATATAAGAGATCAAAAGACTCAAATAACTTTCATGGATAAAAACATAGATCTGATCATAAACTCAAAGTTCATCGGATCCCAACAAACACACCACAAAAAGAGTTACATCAAATAGATCTCCAAGAGACCATTGTATTGAGAATCAAAAGAGAGAGAGGAAGCCATCTAGCTACTAACTACGGACCCGTAGGTCTACAATGCACTACTCACGCATCATCGGAGAGGCACCAATGAGGATGCTGAACCCCTCCGTGATGGTGTCTAGATTGGATCTGTGGTTTCTGGAACTTGCAGCGGCTGGAGTTGTTTTTCGTCGACTCCCCTAGGGTTTTTGGACGTCCAAGGTATTTATAGAGCAAAGAGGCGATGCGGGAGGTGGCCGAGGTGGACACAACCCACCTGGGCGCGCCTGGGCCCCCAGGTGCGCCCCTGGTGGGTTGTGCTCCCCTCGGAGCCCTCCTCAGGTACTTTCTTGGCCCATCGTGTGTCTTTTGGTCCAGAAAAAATCACCAAAAAGTTTCGCTGCGTTTGGACTCCGTTTGGTATTGATTAGTCCCGAAAAACAAGCAAAAAACAGCAACTGGCACTGGGCACTATGTCAATAGGTTAGTCCCAAAAAATGATATAAAGTTGCTATAAAATGATTGTAAAACATCCAAGAATGATAATATAACAGCATGGAACAATCAAAAATTATAGATACGTTGGAGATGTATCATCTAGTAGAGGCTTACTAGGGACACATTATTTGTTTATGTATTCACACATGTATTTAAGTTTCCGATCAATACAATTCTAGCATGAATAATAGACCTTTATCATGAATAAGGAAATATAAAATAACAACTTTATTATTGCCTCTAGGGAATATTTCCTTCAGTCTCCCACTTGCACTAGAGTCAATAATCTAGTTCACATCGCCATGTGATTAACACCCATAGTTCACATCGTCAAGTGACCAATACCCAAAGAGTTTACTAGAGTCAATATTCTAGTTCACATCGCCATGGGATTAACACCCAAAGAGTACTAAGGTGTGATCATGTTTTGCTTATGTGAGAAGTTTATTCAACGGGTCTGCCACATTCAGATCCATATGTGTTCTACAAATTTCTATGTCTACAATGCTCTGCACGGAGCTACTCTAGCTGATTGCTCCCACTTTCAATATGTATCCAGATTGAGACTCAGAGTCATCCGGATTGGTGTTAAAGCTTGCATCGACGTAACCCTTACGACGAACTCTTTATCACCTCCATAACCGAGAAATATTTCCTTAGTCCTCTTAGGTAACTAAGGATAATTTTGACTGCTGTCCAGTGATCAACTCCTGGATCACTATTGTACCCCCTTGCCAAACTCATGGCAAGGTACACAACAGGTCTGGTACACAGCATGTCATATTTTATAGAACCTATGGCTGAGGCATAGGGAATGACTTTTATTCTCTCTCTATCTTCTGTCGTGGTCGGGTTTTGAGTCTTACTCAACTTCACACCTTGCAACACAGGCAAGAACTCTTTCTTTGACTGATCCATTTTGAACATCTTCAAAATCTTGTCAAGGTATGTGCTTTGTGAAAGTCCTATTAAGCGTCTCGATCTATCCCTATAGATCTTGATGCCCAATATATAAGTAGCTTCACCGAGGTCTTTCATTGAAAAATTCTTATTCAAGTATCCTTTTTATGCTATCCAGAAATTCTATATCATTTCCAATCAATAATATGCCATCCACATATAATATCAGAAATGCTACAGAGCTCTCACTCACTTTCTTGTAAATACAGGCTTCACCATAAGTCTGTATAAAACCATATGCTTTGATCACCTCATCAAAGCGGATATTCCAACTCCAAGATGCTTGCACCTGTCCATAGATGGATCGCTGGAGCTTGCACACTTTGTTAGCATCTTTAGGATCGACAAAACCTTCTGGTTGCATCATATACAACTCTTCTTTAAGATATCCATTAAGGAATGCAGTTTTAATGTCCATTTGCCAGCTTTCATAATTATAAAATGCGGCAATTGCTAACATGATTCGGACGGACATAAGCATCGCTACGGGTGAGAAAGTCTCATCATAATGATCCAGCAAGACGGCGAGGTAGTAGATGAGTTCCGTCAGCACGACGGCGTGGTGACGGTGATGGTGAAGTGATCTCCGTAGGGCTTCGCCTAAGCACTACGAAAATATGACCGGGGGTGTAAACGGTGGAAGGGGGCGCCACACACGGCTAACAATTGATCTGTTATGTGCTAGGCGCCTCGCTCCCACATATATATAGGTGGGAGGGAGGGAGGAGCAGCCAAGGAGGGCGCCCAAGTAGGAGGAATCCTACTTGGGGTCTCTCCCAAGGTGGCGCACCCTGCCATGTATAAGAGCGGGGGAAAGGCAGGGGAGGGTGGCGCCCCCCCTTTTCCTTTTCTCCCATGAGAGGGAAAGGCAGGAGGGACTAGCCCTCCCCCTTTTCCTTCCCTAGGGCTGTTCGGCTAGGGAAAGGGGCGCACCAGCCCCTTGTGGGCTGGTCTGTCCCTCCCTTGGCCCATTAAGCCAATATACATGCCGGGGGTGCCCGGAACCTCTTCCGGTGACCTGATTTCTTCCCGGTACGTCCCGAGACACTTCCGATGTCCAAATACCATCGTCCTATATATCAATCTTGACCTCTCGGCCATTTCGAGACTCCTCGTCATGTCCGTGATCTCATCCGGGACTCCGAACAACATTCGGTCACCAAATCATATAACTCATATAACACTATATCGTCAACGAACGTTAAGCGTGCGGACCCTACGGGTTCGAGAACTATGTAGACATCACCGGGACACCTCTCCGGTCAATAACCAATAGCGGAACCTGGCCCATATTGGCTCCTACATATTCTACGAAGATCTTTATCGGTCGAACTGTTATGACAACATACGTAATTCCCTTTGTCCATCGGTATGTTACTTGCCCGAGATTCGATCGTCGGTATCTCTATACCTAGTTCAATCTCGTTACCGGCAAGTCTCTTTACTCGTTCCGTAATACATCACCTCGTGACTAAATCCTTAGTCGTTTGCTTGCAAGCTTATGATGTGTATTACCGAGAGGGCCCAGAGATACCTCTCCGATACTCGGAGTGACAAATCCTAATCTCGATCTATGCCAACTCAACAAACACCTTTGGAGATACCTGTAGAACATCTTTATAATCACCCAATTACGTTGTGACGTTTGATAGCACACAAGGCATTCCTCCGGTATCCGGGAGTTGCATAATCTCATAGTCGAGGGAATATGTATTTGACATGAAGAAAGCAATAGCAATAAACTGAACGATCAATATGCTAAGCTAACATATGGGTCTTGTCCATCACATCATTCTCCTAATGATGTGATCCTGTTATCAAATGACAACACATGTCCATGGTTAGGAAACCTTAACCATCTTTGATCAACAAGCTAGTCTAGTAGAGGCTTACTAGGGACACAGTATTTGTTTATGTATTCACACATGTATTTAAGTTTCCGATCAATACAATTCTAGCATGAATAATAAACCTTTATCATGAATAAGGAAATATAAAATAACAACTTTATTATTGCCTCTAGGGAATATTTCCTTCAGTCTCCCACTTGCACTAGAGTCAATAATCTAGTTCACATCGCCATGTGATTAACACCCATAGTTCACATCGTCATGTGACCAATACCCAAAGAGTTTACTAGAGTCAATAATCTAGTTCACATCGCCATGTGATTAACACCCAAAGAGTACTGAGGTGTGATCATGTTTTGCTTGTGTGAGAAGTTTAGTCAACGGGTCTGCCACATTCAGATCCGTATGTATTTTGCAAATTTCTATGTCTACAATGCTCTGCATGGGGCTACTCTAGCTGATTGCTCCCACTTTCAATATGTATCCAGATTGAGACCCAGAGTCATCCGGATCGGTGTTAAAGCTTGCATCAACATAACCCTTTACGACGAACTCTTTATCACCTCCATAACCGAGAATTATTTCCTTAGTCCTCTTAGGTAACTAAGGATAATTTTGACTGCTGTCCAATGATCAATTCCTGGATCACTATTGTACCCCCTTGCCAAACTCATGGCAATGTACACAACAGGTCTGGTACACAGCATGTCATACTTTATAGAACCTATGGCTGAGGCATAGGGAATGACTTTCATTCTCTCTCTATCTTCTGCCGTGGTCGGGTTTTGAGTCTTACTCAACTTCACACCTTTCAACATAGGCAAGAACCCTTTCTTTGACTGATCCATTTTGAACATCTTCAAAATCTTGTCAAGGTATGTGCTTTGTGGAAGTCCTATTAAGCGTCTCGATCTATCCCTATAGATCTTGATGCCCAATATATAAGTAGCTTCACCGAGGTCTTTCATTGAAAAATTCTTATTCAAGTATCCTTTTTATGCTATCTAGAAATTCTATATCATTTCCAATCAATAATATGTCATCCACATATAATAACAGAAATGCTACAGAGCTCCCACTCACTCTCTTGTAAATACAGGCTTCACCATAAGTCTGTATAAAACCATATGCTTTGATCACCTCATCAAAGTGTATATTCCAACTCCGAGATGCTTGCACCAGTCCATAGATGGATCGCTGGAGCTTGCACACTTTGTTAGCATCTTTAGGATCGACAAAACCTTCTGGTTGCATCATATACAACTCTTCTTTAAGATATCCATTAAGGAATGCAGTTTTGATGTCCATTTGCCAGCTTTCATAATTATAAAATGCGGCAATTGCTAACATGATTCGGACGGACATAAGCATCGCTACGGGTGAGAAAGTCTCATCATAATGATCCAGCAAGATGGCGAGGTAGTAGATTAGTTCCGTCAGCACGACGGCGTGGTGACGGTGATGGTGAAGTGATCTCTGCAGGGCTTCGCCTAAGCACTACGAAAATATGACCGGGGGTGTAAACGGTGGAGGGGGGCGCCGCACACGGCTAACAATTGATCTGTTATGTGCTAGGCGCCCCCCTCCCACATATATATAGGTGGGAGGGAGGGAGGAGCAGCCAAGGAGGGCGCCCAAGTAGGAGGAATCCTACTTGGGGTCTCTCCCAAGGTGGCGCCCCCCTGCCATGTATAGGAGCGGGGGAAAGGCAGGGGAGGGTGGCGCCCCCCCTTTTCCTTTTCTCCCATGAGAGGGAAAGGCAGGAGGGGCTAGCCCTCCCCCTTTTCCTTCTCTAGGGCTGTTCGGCTAGGGAAAGGGGCGCACCAGCCCCCTGTGGGCTGGTCTGTCCCTCCCTTGGCCCATTAAGCCCATATACATGCCGGGGGTGCCCGGAACCCCTTCCGGTGACCCGATTTCTTTCCGGTACGTCCCGAGACACTTCCGGTGTCCAAATACCATCGTCCTATATATCAATCTTTACCTCTCGACCATTTCGAGACTCCTCGTCATATCCGTGATCTCATCCGGGACTCCGAACAACATTCGGTCACCAAATCATATAACATCATATAACACTATATCGTCAACGAACGTTAAGCGTGCGGACCCTACGGGTTCGAGAACTATGTAGACATGACCGAGATACCTCTCCGGTCAATAACCAATAGCAGAATCTGGATGTCCATATCGGCTCCTACATATTCTACGAAGATCTTTATCGGTCAAACCGTTATGACAACATACGTAATTCCCTTTGTCCATCGGTATGTTACTTGCCCGAGATTCGATCGTCGGTATCTATATACCTAGTTCAATCTCGTTACCGGCAAGTCTCTTTACTCGTTCCGTAATACATAACCTCGTGATTAACTCCTTAGTCGTTTGCTTGCAAGCTTATGATGTGTATTACCGAGAGGGCACAGAGATACCTATCCGATACTCGGAGTGACAAATCCTAATCTCGATCTATGCCAACTCAACAAACACCTTTGGAGATACCTGTAGAGCATCTTTATAATCACCCAGTTACGTTGTGACGTTTGATAGCACACAAGGCATTCCTCCGGTATCCGGGAGTTGCATAATCTCATAGTCGAGGGAATATGTATTTGACATAAAGAAAGCAATAGCAATAAACTGAACAATCAATATGCTAAGCTAACATATGGATCTTGTCCATCACATCATTCTCCTAATGATGTGATCCTGTTATCAAATGACAACACATGTCCATGGTTAGGAAACCTTAACCATCTTTGATCAACAAGCTAATCTAGTAGAGGCTTACTAGGGACACAGTATTTGTTTATGTATTCACACATGTATTTAAGTTTCCGATCAATATAATTCTAGCATGAATAATAAACCTTTATCATGAATAAGAAAATATAAAATAACAACTTTATTATTGCCTCTAGGGCATATTTTCTTCAGCTAGTTCGGTACATGATAAGTACGATTTTAATTTTAATCACTTTATCCATTTTCTTTTTTTTATATATATATATTGAAAATTTCTATAATAAGAATTGTTTTACTTTTTTTTTACATTTTCTTTTCTTCTTTTGAAATATATTTCAAAAATTTATATGCATATGTATGTTGTTTATTAAAAATATACATCGTAATTAAAAAATGCTCGTCAAAATTAGTAGTTTATCTGAAATTCTACATCTTTATATTAAAAATGTTCATCAGCTATTTGGAAATTCCCACCATGAATTTAGTGTTCATAGGAATTACCAAAATGTTCATCATGCAATAAAAAATTATCAAAAATAAAAAATGTTAGTCGTGTATCAAAAATCATTAATCATGAATTAAAAAAAATCATAACACACACATGATTGTTCAGCGCTGAATTTAAAATTAATACACAGGAAACTTTTTGAAAAAGAATCTTGATTAAGCCTTTTGAGATTCATGGCGAATATTTTCTAAAAATACAAATTAACCAATTTTGAAATTACACAATGAATATTTTTTGATACATGATGACCATTATAAAAACATATGAACATTTTGGAAATACTCGACAATTCTTTTTATAAACACGGTGAACATTTTTTAATACATGATGAACATCTTTGAAAATGCGGTGAATATTTTTGAAATGCATGATTATTTTTATTATTTTTAAGCGTTGAACATGTTTGAAAGTGGTGAACATCTTAAAGCATGATGAACAGTTTTGAAATATGTGATGTACATTTAATATAATATGGTAAATAGTTTTTCAAATATACTATGGACATTTTTAAGTATGTTGCAAAGTGAAAGTTAAGGACCAAAAGAAAGAAACTAAAAACATAAAAGAAGAATATGAAAAGAAAAAATGTATAAGAAAATAAGGACGACTTTTAAATACATGATACATATTTTTGAAAACACTATGATCATATTTTGAAAGCATTGTGAACAAAGAGAAGAACCAATAAAAGAGAAAAAAAGGAAAGGGAACAATAGGAAAAAAGAAAAAACCATAATAGAAAAAAGATGAAATGGTAAAACTGATACTAGCAGTCTAAGACATGGATAATCTACTCGTGAACTGAAATACACCCACATGAACAGTAAATTCTAAAAAATAGTAAATACAATCAAAAAATTCTGAATTTTTTGTGGACGAAGATCAACAAAATTTCTAACATCCTGCAAAATTTCACCTTGAAAGGAGATCCATATAGGCATGTATAAAAGAGGCAAAATCCAAGCCTCAAAAGGACACATTTTGGAGGACTCTTTTTTGGTTTTTAGTCACACACCTCTACTGTTGTCTTTTCGTGGCTAAATTTTGCAGGACGTTAGAAAACTTGTTGATATTCATCCACCAAAAAAATAGATTTTTTAATTTAATTTACTACATTTTTGGAATACACTGTTCATGCGGGTGCATTTGTCCTCGAGATTAGAGTAACACTTTGATCTAATAGACTAGTATAATGAAAAAGACAGGCAGTCTAATAGATTTGTAAAAATGACGTAGTGCAGCGCGTCTCTTGGATAAAAGGAAAACGTGTTGACTCCGCCAACTAATACATTCAAACAGTCAGCCACCTCCCGCCTTCGCCACGGGTTCCACATCACACCCATTTTCTTTTTACACTCAAAACCCTCTTTATTCGCCGATCAGCAATATTACATCATTGATAAGTAGAGGGATTAAGACCTAAGGAGTACCATCTATCCAAGTTTCTCGTGATTAAAAATCTAGCTAAGTGAGATGGTTCGTCATCTCATTTTTCTACTTAGAAAACTATCGTCCTTTTGTTTTCCTGTCCTCTCTCCCGCCATTATGTTTTATCTCTCTCTCCTAACAAAAGCTCCTACGGTCCTTCCCCTCAACGCAAGTTATGCTTCTTTCTCTCGTAGCCACACGGTCATTGCAAGCTCACCTCTGCTGCCTGAAGGCGCCACGCCACCACCCCAACGGCGTTGCAACATGTGTCGACGGCATGCAGGGCGCATTGTAAAGCTGGCACGATGTTGGTAAAAACTATAAGAAAGGTCATAAAACACTAAACATCATATGGTGTAAATGTTGCCCCTGTGCGTGCTAGAGAACGCGGCTGCGAGGTGTGCCAGGTTCGAGTCCCAGCTGCCATGTCAGCTTGACAGTGGGGCCACTGACACAGCTACATACGTGAAATAGCAGCCTATTTGCATCTCCATGCAAGTTCACGGACCAGAAACATATATTTTACAAGATTTTTTTTTGAGAAAAAAAAATATATTCTACAAGTTTATGTGCCAAGTTGACCGCCGCTCGCAAGTTCCGAGACCAGTGTATTTACCTCAAAACAGAAGCCCGAAACAAGCCCAAATACTCTTCTGGGTTGTAAAATGATGGCTGAGTCCGGCCCAAAAGGCGAAACCTACCCGACCCAGCCCGGTTTTGCCGGGCCGTCGGGCCGCTGTCCAACCCGAGTCCTCACCGGACCTTCCAACCCGAGTCATCACACCGTGCCGTACCTTAGCCTCATCGCCGACGCCGCACACCCGGCGCACCGTCTGGATCCGCCCCTGCGCGCCGCACTCGCCCCCCGCCCCTGCTTGCCGAGCCCTCCCTCCCCGGATCTCCAGCCATGTACGGCGGCGGTAAGATCCCTCGCCCCTGCCCCTGCTAAACCCTAATTAAACCCTGGAGATCCCCCGCGGCGACCGCTAATTTTTGCTTGCTCTCCCCTCACGCAGACGAGGTCTCGGCCATCGTCATCGACGTGGGCTCCTACAGCTGCAAGGCCGGCTACGCGGGCGACGACACCCCCAAGTCCGTCTTCCCCTCGGTGAGCTTCCGCTGCTGCTGCTCCCAAACTGTTCGAATTATGCTATGTGTCGGAGAGTCCCGTTGGGAACAACCAGGCTGTTTTAGTTCGTTTATTAATTGGGAGCGGAACCGACACCATGTGCTAAATTTGTGCGCATTGCATCCGCGCAAGTTTGTGCTGGTGGTGGACGAATTAGTGCTTCATATATCCAATCAATAGACTGCGGCAGGACCTGCACTTACCCATTGGTTTCAGCGCAGCGCGTGCAGTCTTGTTAATCTACTGACGACGAAGTTGGTTCATGATTCAGGCTCTAATGTCTCAGATTTGCCACTAGCTATTAGTGTTAGCTACTGTGAACCTTTCTTACATGCTGCACTACGAGTCAAACAAAAAACAAAAGGCTGAATTTCAAGTGTTAGTGGGATTATTGGGCTAATTTTTGCAGTCTGGCAGTAAATTGTTATTTTCACTCTGTTTCTGATGAAATAAACGAACTACTTATGTAATAACATTGAAATAAAAATGAGAAAAAAATACTGTGGTTCACAATAAGAAAATGGTTTAAATTTGGCCACTTAGTGCCTGTTCGGTAGCCCTCCACATCCCCAAACTCCTCAATTCCTTAGCCCAAAACCTGCAGCCAGCTTCTCGTTGAAAATCCGGAGTTGGACAGATCGTTCGCCTCGACAGCTTCTCGCTGGTTAGCGCTAGCATGGGCTGTCAGCCCAGCCTGAATCCCCTTTTCTTTTTCCTCCCACGTCCTCACATCTTGGCCCACGTTGGATGCTTTTTCAACCTACAGCACGGACGAACAGGACGTCTCCTGGAGCTGCCAATCCCTGGCAAATTAGGGAGATTAAGGACACGATTTGCCTCAACTTCAATATGTAATTTGTTGCCCACTGTGCTCCGAACCCATTCCATCAAATAGCACAATCTGTTACTCAGTAACGGACTAATGGTAGAGATCGGAGTGCAGCCGTGACGACGGATGAGGCGGATGGGGACAGTGGGATGGGGCGGGAGAAACCCGACGGCGGCGCCAAGGGCTTGAGTTCGTCGAGGCTCGGCGGCGCCTAGGACTGGGAGTCGAAGGAGCAGCTGCTGAAGCTCGGCGGGGAGGGACGGTGAAGGGAGGTTCGAGGAGAGTGGAGGAGGAGAGGATGCGCTCCGGCTCTTTTTTTTGTTCGTGGATAATACCGGTTCGCTACTGTCGGTCACTTGGCGGTGGCAGTGCATTGTAATTTCCATCAACTCCAGCTTCTCTTTTTTCTGGGAGCTTGGGTTTTCCAACTCCACAACTCCTCCAATTTTACACTGCACAAATAGCCAGCTTCTCTCCCATAGCCAGGATTTGAACCGTTCGGCTCGGCTTCCGATCTGGAGTCGAGGAGTTGAGGAGCTGGAGGGCTACCAAACACGCCCTTAATGCCATGTTTGGGTTTAGCACGTTTTCTTCTCCTTTGCCTGAACGGTGCTTGGAAATTATGTTGTTTTGTTGATTCAAGGATATGTATGCTACCTAATTGGGACATTTTGGCCAGTACAACTTATCGCATTCAGTATCTGGTTTTGATATGTTCAGGTTGTTGGTTCAATTGAACAAGCGGAAGATACTGATGAAGCTAAGCCAGAGAAAGAGGCTGACTCCGCATCAGATCCTAAGAATGGATCCAAGCCTATGGATGTGGACAAAGCGAAGAAAAACCGCAAATTTTATGTAGGTCAAGAATTAGAATTCAGGAGGGATCATATGGAGGTCAGTAACCACACATTTTAAGGGTGATTTGTCACTCATGATTTCTATTAACTATCGCTTATTGGTCCCCCTCCACAAAACAGGTGATCTCACCGATGAAAGATGGAACAGTTACGGATTGGGATGTTGTTGACAACATATGGAATCATGCTTTTAGGTAAATTTATTTATCTACTTGATGCAGCTCGGAGCAATTTCTCCTCTTTAACACGGTCCGTCGACAATCAGCAATGACACCAGCTGAAATACAATTAAGTTACTAGTTCAAGTTTAACATTTGGCATTCTGTGTTCATTTCGCTGATTATACTGATTGTGAAATTGTTTAGTTTGTGAGTACGCGAGACAGGATTCGTTGTTTTCCCTCCTGTTTTATTTCATATGTTGGGATGCTTTGTCTTCTGTAACAGTTAAGGTTGATTTAGTACAAGGATTTCCTCGTTAGGATGCTATGTAATTTGTTGAAGTTACTATTTCTGTGGATCTACTATATTGTCATACTGACTTGTTCTATATTTCAGACGGCGGCTATTGATCAATCCTGAAGAGCATCCTATGCTCATAGCGGAACCATCTATAAACAGTGCACAGCAAAGAGAGAAGTATTTTCTATGTTTGTTTTTAAAATATTTATATTGTTAACCCATATCAATACTTTCAAGCCTGACTCTTATTTTTCATGTTCTGTAGAGCAGCAGAACTTATGTTTGAGAAGTACAAAGTGCCAGCGCTGTTCCTAGCAAAAAATGCGGTATGTCTCTCTCAGAAGTAATCTTTGATGCAACCAGTTTATTATTTTTAATTGTTGATTGGTTTGTCAGGTTCTCACATCTTTTGCATCTGGACGTGCTACATCTCTAGTGGTTGACAGGTCAGCATTTTCTTGATGACATTTTATCTCTGCAACCTGCTGTTTTCCTTAGAAATAGATGATGGTCCCTTTTTTGCTATGTTAGCCCGATTAGTTTATGAACAAGTCCACTGTGTTGTGGTGACTGATTGGTTCTTAATTTCCTACTCTATGTCTGAAGTAAATTGTTTTTCACCAATACGTTGCACATAACACACAGATAGTGTGTAACAGTCCATCCGCACCAAGGAAATACTCATGAAGAAGTTGGTTCTAACTTCTTTCTGTTAATGCTTGAATTTCCCTATTTCACTTTCCTTGGTTTAAACACCTTAATCTGGTTTTGTGCTTGGGTGACCTTCTCAATTCCTTAAGAAGCAGTGTTATTAGAGTTGAACAAGCTGGTATCAAACATATATCAAATTTATTTCATCTTAATTTTATTGCTTTGGGTCTTTATCATGATAGAAATTTCTGGAATATGACAGAGCGATCATGTTTGGTGCAGTGGTGGTGGGTCTACTGTGGTTTCTGCTGTGCATGATGGTTATGTTTTGCAAAAGGTGTGTTATGCTATCAATATCCTGATTTTCAAGGGGAAGTGTAGTGATTTGCCTGTTCTTACATTGTACATTTCATTTGAAAATTTGATTAATCCAGTCTGCTTTAACATTTGATAAAATAAAATGCTAAGTTGTATCGTATGGACTCTGGGATATGCAACATTATTATTGCTTTTGCCTTGGCTCTTCTGAAGCCTTTTCTTCTACCATTTTGATAACTTGTTTTCATGTGGCAGTCTGTGGCAACTTCTCCGATTGGTGGTGAATTTTTAACTGACTGTATGATGAAAAGCTTGGAGAGCAAGGGCGTTGTTGTAAGCACCTCTCTTAGTTAAGATAGCATACTAGTCCTTGCTGTAGTTTCATATCCTGTTTGTTCACTTCTCAGATCAGGCCCCGGTATTCATTCAAGAAGAAGGAAGTGAGCCCTGGAGATTATAAGGTGCAGTTTCTATAACATTACATCTGATATTGACATCCTTTTCTTGTCTGCTTGTGATTCCTTTGGACCAAGAGATAACTCTTCACACCATTCGATGCGTCCCTTTGTTGAAACTCCTTGTACCATTGAATGTGAGCTGAGCCGTTGGTATAGTTGAAATCAACACACCACCAGTAAAGAGGAGGGGCAAAATATACAATATACCTATCATCCTTGTCTTCTAACAAAAAAGTGAGAGAGCCTGCAAGGTGGTCTGTACCCCTCCCCCCTTGCCAAATTCGTTTCTGGCACCAATTAAGTTTTACCACGTGGAATAAATCTCTCGGTAGACATCGAATACCATTTTGGCATTTCCAATATCATGAAGTTACGCCTTCCTGCACATATCGATATTCACAGATACATGCGCACTAGGTGGTTCTCTGACTATGTATAGCCAGCCCTTTAAAATATCTTTAGTGTTTTTCTTCGTACTAGTAAATGTGTACGTGCAATGCACGTTGATATTAGGTAATATATTAATTACACGTAAATATTAGGTTGGATATTATTTGCGTATTAATTATGTGAATAGCATTGGCATTAATATTTGGTATGATATTAACTGCACACTAAACGTGTTGAGCGCTCACCATTGGAGCAGTCTGAGTCGTTGGATTGACCTGATTTAGCGGCCGGGATTTGTTGGATCTGCCCCTTTGGGTCTTTTTATATTGGTATAGATTTATGTGGTACTAAGGTTCTGAATTTGCGTGTTAATTAATTAATCATGGTTACATTCTAATTTAGAACATTACACTAGACGGATATAAGGGAACTATGCGGTATTTATTCTGTTGACCCATGTTTATCTTTTCAGGTTGTAGACCTTGATTTTCCAAACACCACTGATAGTTACAGGTTGTACCACATGGTATGTTCATTGGCAAATCTGGAATTCTTGTTTTGCTTTGTTAATTTTTGTCTCGATGCATTTAATGGTGATGCTTACTCTGTATCACAGAGAGCTATTGCTAGTGACATCAAAGAGACGGTTTGTAGAGTTCCAGATACTCCCTTCGATGGTATAACATTTCGAAAATACATTATTCCTCTGATTGTTTAGCTCTGCTATATTGATGCACAAGCTTGGACCATACTGGCATGTAGGCAAAATCTGAGGATCAAGCCAGTTTCAGTTGATCCATCAATGAATTATATATATGCATATACAACCATAATATAATTTTCTACTTTTTATGCATATCCATGTCAAGGTTTTTAAGGCGTCGGTATATCGTCGCTATAGCGACGATATAACGTTGTGGCGTGGTCCCAGCCCATGGCGTCCAGGCTCGCAATATGTTTGGCCCGTGGCGGGAGGGAGACAGAGAGAGGCGGCCATGGCGGGGAAAATTAGCCGCGTACCTCGTCCTCTCCGGCGGCTGAGGACGGAGAGCCGAGGGGTCCGTGGTGGATGAGGTGAGACAGGGAGAGGGAGAGGGAGGAGAGGACCAGCACGGCCCAGGGAGGTGGGGGAGCACCGGCCAGCCATGGCCGAGGTGGTCGGTGTCGCCGGTGTAGAGGGAGGGCGTGCCGGCTGGCTGGATCGAGGGGCGGAGGGAGCGGCTGGGTCTGGATTGTGAGGAGAGGGGAGATATTTGGGTGGGGGAGAGAGAGATCGACAAGTTGCAGGGGGTGGCGGCGCGGTGCTAGGTCAGGGACTTTCCCTGGCTCGATAGCCCAAAGGGCTGAAACATATACTACTAGGGAAATAAGCATGATGCCCCTTATACAACAGGGTATATACACAGTGCACTATATACATCTAATAGTAGTCCTGTACAATTCATACAGATTACAGATTTAGATTATGCCTATGAAATTGTGATTTAATTTGCTATCATTCGCCATAAGGTTTGTGTCTATGACGTCGCCACGCCATACGCCATAAGCGCTATAATGTTGTGAAGGGGGTCGGTCGCCGTAAAACGTGTTACGCCATAAAAACATTGATCCATGTCAATCACCATTATTTTTAGGGTTTTTATCATTTATACCACTACTCACGGAGCGATGGCATTTCTGAGTAGTTGTAACTTTTAATGGCAAAACTAAGTAGTGGGACACAACTAGTGGCATAAATGATAAAACCTCTTTTTTTATTTGTTTGACTGATTTGACATATCTCTTTGTATGCTTTATTTAAGGTTCTCCTGTTCACTTTCCCTGCTTAATTTTTATGCAGAAGTGGCATATGCAAATGTTCCTACAACTTCATATGAGCTTCCAGATGGGCAGTAAGTTATCAATATAATATAGACACTTCTCTCAAGTCAGATTAATTTCATTTTATTAACAATTAGATATTGAATATGGGCTAGTAGCTACTTTTCTGGAGTGTATCTGAAGCATCTTGCCCCCTTACTCCATTGGGCATGCCCTCTTCAGTACGCCCAACAAATAGCCATGACAAACTTCGTTGTTTACAAATCGACATAAAACCAACATATCATAACACTGAGAACTTGTGGTTTAGAAACCACAAAGTTTCTAGGATCTGTGCATGTGCCACATTTTAGTATAGCCCCGAGTTGCAATTTTGCAGCCTGGTAGACCATATCATGATGCAGCTACTATGATGATTGTAGATTTTTCATTCCCATTACAAGTATGCATGATATTCCTATTTCGCATGCACAATGCGCCTATAGGGTGTTAGGATTCTAATGTCTCCACTTTCTCTGTTTCTGTTACTGCAATTTTGTGGTAAATATGTTGTTTATGGTTGTACTGCTTAAGTTATAACTTATCTATGTTATATCTGAGCAGAACTATTGAAGTTGGTGCAGAGAGATTCAAGATTCCTGACATTTTGTTCAACCCATACCTTTCTCAGGTGAGTGAGAAAAGTATAATTTGCTGTGTGCATGTATGTTAGTTGGTCAGGATTTGTGCTAGTGGTTGATTACACTATCCAGGAACAGAACAAGTTCATTGCTTCTTCAGTAGATGCTATCAATATTCAGTAATTTCTTTTGGACCTAGCTGACTTGTCTTCAACCCCTCTCCTGCACACTAATTTTGTGATCAACAGACTATTCCTGGGATCGATGGATTTGGAGATTCTACTTTGATTCGTGGACTTCCACGAATGGTGAGTTAAATTATGGGTGCTTATATTGTTGTGCAGCTTGGACAGTTCTTCATGTTAATGAAGTTGCTGCCACCATTGTTTTTCATCAGGTCCTTGAGAGTGTTAATAGGTGTGATGTTGACATTCGCAAGGAGCTACTCAGCAGCATCTTGGTAAAGACATTAATTCCAGTGCTGCATTGCTACTTCTCTCTACATGCCCCCATGCACAGGCTTAGTGAAAGAACTTGTATAACATAATCTTCAATTCTCCTGTTATAATTTGTTAATACAACTCTAACATCTTCAAACTTGTATTCTGGATAGCTTTCTGGTGGCTCATCATCAATTCTGCAGTTAAAGGACCGTCTAGAAAAAGAAGTACTTGAGGTAAATAAAAAGGCAGCTGAAGAAGCTAGGATAAATGTTGCTGTATTTTATATGTTTTCACCGCTTTCAAGCATGTTTCAGTTTATGTATTTTTTTCTTCGAAGCTTTGCTGTTAGTTCAATGCAATAACTTATTTGCTTTGGATGAACTCAAATCATGCTTTAGACAAAGCTTTCCACCTTAGTTCTGCGGCCTTCCTAAAAAATACTAGAAGAGTAAAATGCATCTCATTGATTCTTTTGGTTAGTGACTAGTCATTACATGGTTCATAAAAAGGAGAATCTATGGTTAAGGCTGTTGAGAATGGTTCTTTTGTCTTGGTTTTGCTGGTTAGTTAATGTTGTTTCCTGAATCTCTGAGCTTATTCTTATTTGTAACTCAATTATCGCAGGAGTCCCCTCAAAATGCTCGTGTAAAGGTTTTGGCAAGTGGAAATTCAACAGAGAGGCGATTCAGGTAAGACCTAGTATATTTGCTTGTCTTTGTATGCACTGACTATGCTGAGTGGAGCCCGTTAGCAGCAGAGGATTTTGAATGATTGCTTGTGTTGCCATTGGAAAGTAAAACTGTTCTTATACTGCAAGAACTTGTCGTGGCCCTGAAGCCGGTTTAAAATTTGATGAAAGCATGCTGATCGCAATGCCAGTAAAACTTATCCTTGACCATAGGGAAGGGCCACCACAGAAAAAATGCATGCCGTGTGACTGGTTTTGTCTGTGTGGCCGCTAGTGCTGAGATTCTTATCATCTGTTAGATGTTGATTGACATGACTGACACATTATAATTTGATGAGTGCAGTGTTTGGATTGGAGGGAGCATCCTTGCATCCCTTGGGTCGTTCCAGCAAATGTGGTTCTCCAAGGCAGAGTAAGTTTGATTTTCTAGGTTCTGTTTGGTTGCCCTGCTCTTCTGTATCGTACGCCTAAGATTATCTATCTGTTCGCAAACAGGTACGAAGAGCACGGCGTTTCCTATATCCAGAGGAAATGCCCATGAAATGGTGGAGCATGCATGCTGCCCAAGCTTTGTGTTGCCGAAAGATGTGTGTGGGCAACAGTTAGATGCAGGCGACCGACTATCTTTAGGTCCGCGAGTGCAACTCTAGAACAAACTCAGCTGACTTGTACGTGCGTGCCAAAAGATGTGCGTTGGTCGCCACCTTTGTTATCTGGGGATATTTATATTGCTGTCATAACCGAATTATCTTTAGGTCCGCGAGCGCAACTTGATAACAAACTCAGCTGACACTTGTCATTGATGGTAGATACTAGCAGTTCATGTGATGGTTTTTCTCGTTGGTAATGTAGAATGTGTATCAGTTTACTCTCCAGACTCCAATCTATGTATCTGGGGATCAAGTCTAGCCATTTAGGTACGCAGCTGGTTCTTGATGCTCTAACTGATGGACTACATCTTAGGTTAGCCATGTCAAACGGTTATTGGACTTCATTGCCAAGCTAAGAACGAGCTCCATTTTGTTAATGCCGCTACAAGCATACCGGTAACAGTAACTTTAGCGTGAAGCGGACAACATTATTTGAAGAAACTACTCAGAGTCTCTGACGCATTTCACAGAGGAGGTAGGTGTGAACATGTGAAATGCTGCAACAGCAGTTTATTATAGTTAGCTGTTTCGAGATGATCACGAACTCCACAACTAATAATACAGGAGCACTGGCTGACAAAGCCTCCTTATTCAGTGTACACATTCTACTTACTAGCTTCTTTCGGGCCGGTCTCGGCTACGAAGACGAAGGATGTGGAACTGGAAGGAGATGATCCAGCTGAAGCTTAAGGTTTGGCTGGTGATGCAACACGGGAGAAATGAAGCTGGGATCACTGTACGGTTTATGCACATACATACATACATACATCAGTCCGTTCCTCCTCGGGGGAATATGGTGGAGCAGACAGTCGGTCTTATTGCTTCAGACGAACGAACCATACACCGGGCCGCCGGGGAATCGACCGGGCATCGGCGGCCGCCCCTAACTAGCGCTTCCTGGAGTCGATGAACTCCTGGAGCGCCGCCACCTGCTCCCTGGTCGGGGGCTGGTCGTTGTTCTTGATGGACCGGTGCACGTCGTACGTCGTCGCCCCAAAGAACACCAGCCTGCATACAGCATACACCACGCAGATTGATCAATCAATCAATCCACGGAGGAGAAGCGATGAGAGAGACCAACAGAACGCGGCGGCGTCGGCGCCTGGTGCCTACCCTGCGGCGAGCAGCGCGATCTGCCTCGGGGAGACGTGCCTGCCCAGCAGCCTCATCCTCGTGCGGTGCTCACAGGCGACACGGAGGAGGGAGGGAGGAGAGGACACGGGGATCGGTTAGTTAGCTGGGAGACTGGTTCCGAGCAAAAATGCGGACACGAGGCCCTGCTCACAGACTTTACGGACCGGTTGAGCTGTCCTGTTTCAATCAATTTGCCTAAATAATCTTCTCCTCCTAATTAATCGCCCCTCTGAATGTAACTGGTGGTGGTGGGCTGGGCGCCCAGGCCGTAAAACATCCGTAATTGTTCCTCGACGTAGCAAAGCTCGGTTCCTAGCATACGTGCCGTGCGTGGCGTGGATCCATCTGTCAGTGTCCTAGCAGGAGGAAATATGCGAGGGCACTCAAGTACTCTACCTATTTCAATGATTCTCAAATAAATAAAAAGTACCTATTTCAATTATGTCATTAACTTTCATTTTTTCCAGTCATTTCAAAGATTTCAGGTGAGTTATTTCAAACCAGATATTTCACGCAAATAAATGATTTCAGTTATTTTAAAATAGTGGTGTAAATCATTTCAAGAGATCCCAAATCAGTTTCACACCCTGATTTCCATAAATGAAATAACTTCGGATATTCCACAGGTGTGTTTTAATTATTTGAAAGTAGAGATAATGGTTATTTTAAAAAAGTGATAATGATTGTTTCAGAAACACATTTTTATTATTTACAATAAGTGCAATATTTGATTTCAATTATCTCTTTTTCACCAATTTGGAATGTTTATGAACTATATATATGTCAGTACATTTCTCAGTTTCACTTACTTGAAATATTTCACAACTCGCATATTTCACTTATTTAAAATCTTTCTGAATGATATGTCTCAGTAATTCCAGTACACATTTCAATTTCACTTACTAGAATTTTTTCACATATCACATATTTCATTTATTTCAACTTTTCTAAAACATATATCTATGTAATTCAAGTACATATTTCAGTAATTTCATTAACTTATTTTTTTTCAAAAAGTGATTTCAATATTTCAACATAGTGGTTTCATTTTTTTTCAAACCAACAATTTCAGTATTTTAAAACAATGATTTCAATCATTTCAAGATACCCCCCACTAGTTTCATTTCAATTTTCATAAATGCAATAACTTCATATATTCCACACGCGTTTTCAGTTACTTAAAAATAGGATGATTATTTCAATAAGATATAAATTTTTTTCAGAATCACATTTCAACTATTTCACTTATTTGGAACATTTGATAGTTTTTTTTGAAAATATATCTTAGTAAATTTAACACCCATTTCAATATTTTGGAAACAACTGAAATAGCATTTTTTTTCCCGAAAATGAAATAGTTTGTTGAAACAATGAAATAACTGAAATCACCTTTTTGATTTTTTTGAAATCATGGGTTTGAAACAACTTAAATCATTTCATTTAAGAAATAATTAAAATCATTTATGAAATAAATTGGACTCATTTTAAAATTAGTTTTCACTTGTGAAGTCTATTTCAATCAATTTATAAATAATGATTTTTTTTAAAATATAACCCATGGTGGTCTTGTTTTAAAAGGTCTTGTCGCCAATAGTTCAAATATATATAAAGTCTCAAAAATATTTTCTTAGTTTAAAAGAGAACAATCAATTAGTATATTCCAAAGAAGCAAAATGATTCGTTTTGATTAGGTAGAGAGGAGAGAGATTCTGCATGCAACTGTCCTTTCTCCGTGTGTGCACTCTCTCACATTAGCCAACAGATGAAGTGGACCCCGTTCAAGTATTGGCAGGTTGTGTCAGTTGTATTATTTCTATTTCTTATTCCACACCTTATACGACAAGAGCAGAAATCACCAACACAAGTTAGACGGTAGACCTTTCACCGGTGCATACTTCGCTGATACATTCAAACCCTATGGGATGATACACTCTCTCACAAATAAGCCACATTATATCTTCTTCAAAACAGCCATCATACCTACATATTGTGACTTCATAGTTATTTCGAGATATATTGTCATACAACTTCCATTGTTATTATTCATTATATGACTTGAGCATTCATTGTCATTTTACTTTGCATGATCATAGAGCTGACATGATATATGTGGCAAGGCCACCGTTCATCACCATTTTACATGTTACGGTAGATCATTGCACATACGATACACTGCGAGAGGTATTCATATGTAGTCATCATTATGTTTCATGATTATAAGTTATAAGTAAATAAAAGTGCGATGCATTTTTAGAGTGTGTCCCTACCAGTGAGGAATAAAAAAAAGAGCACGAAAAATTGCCACAAAAAAAGAGAGAAAAAGAGAAGGGGGCACACTACTATCCTTTACCACACTTGTGCTTCAAACTAGCATCATGTTTTTCATATAGAGAGTTTTCATATTATTCACTTTCATACGCTAGTGGGATTTTTACATTATTAAAACTTGACTTGCATATTCCGATGACGGGCTTCCTCAAAATGCTCGAGGTCTTCATGAGGAAGTAAGTTGAATGCACCCCCACTTTCATTCATTAGGAGAGCTTTCATCTTTCCTACTTCTAAACATTTGAGTTGATGGTGAGTTCATTCCTCCACCTTCTCCTCTTACACGTGGGACCTACTACAACAACAACCAAAATAAAAATAGTGGCTGATGGGAGTCCAAACCCAGCATGCCTCCTGCAAGTGTCCTACTCTTTGCCATCTGAAAAATAGGAATTGTTCACACATATAGAAAAAAATGTGACAACAGATTTGAACGCACAACCAATTCGTCCACATGCTACCGTTCTCCACTTGTAAAAATATAAAGGATGCTACTATTCACACATTGGATAGCTGCATGGATGCAAGCACCATGCGTGCGGGCCCTACATTGTCCTTGTTTCTTCGTCAGCACTTCCTATCATATTACTCGTAATACTGAACATGCACTGCAATGTTACAATGAGTAGTACGCTATACACTGGTGCAACGACGTCCTATACAAACGGTTTTTCTACCCCTTTTCATGACACAGTTTAAAACTGTCGCCTTGCCTGTGTGGCCGATTAGGGGGGGGGGGGGGGGGGGGGGGGGTCCATCGCACACGACCCAGATAAATCGTCCGCGGTAGTGACAGATGATGCAGGTGCTCTGCCAAATGTAATCGTATGCGATGCAGGAACATATCACACACACACACGCGCGCACACACACACACACACACACACACACACACACAATATTTGGACAGACATGTGGGATTGAGGATCCATCGCACACGTCTCTCACGAGTCAAACACGTCTAATTAATCAGGGAAACCAAACGGTATGTGACTTTTGACCGTTTGCGAAATATTACCTAAGCCACATGGGCCATCATAGAAGCTGTGTGTGATATCTGGAGCATCGCACATGAGTCTTCTGTGGCAAGCGTCTGCCATGCATGATATCATCGCACAAGGTTTCTGAATAATTTACGAGTGGGATTGTCTTTTGCACTGGACACGGTTTCTTCTAAGCTCACGTGTGAGATGAAGTGCTATCACACACGATTTAGGACCGCCTACACACACACACACACGTAGAAGTCTCCAAATTGTGTGTGATTTGTTGTGTATCACCCAGGGTTCAATAGATATCGTGTGTTTTCTGTCTTGGACCCCACACGCTCGGTTACTTAAATTGTGTGCGCTTATGTGGCCAGGTTAAGGCAAAAAAATCACATTTGGATTACCCTGCAAAAAGCAAATTCATCACAATATGCAATTGAACAAATAGTGTCCACATGAAGAACATTCATCAAAATTAACGGGTAATAGTATATTGGAAGTATTGCATGCGAGCTAAATTCTACAGATGTATCGACATATGCAGTATAGAATCATAGTGTACGAAAGATTAATCTTCATGCCTATATGTTTAGCTGCAAACACTAACTGAAAGCATACTTATTATTGGAAAGGCATGCGGAAATCTTCCCATGGAGATCAAGGCCTCCATGTGAGAAGATTCCCTAGTGCATTCAAGACCCCTTCTAGGGAAGATCCGCTTGGATACCAAGACCTCGACTCCTTCAAGGATTGGGATGAACTAGTTCCTCTTTTACCTTCTTGTGTTGGATCCGGACCCTTGTATTCATCTATGTGTATCTGGATTTAGCATATGTGTGATTGGATCTTTGTCATTTAAGTGTTCATCTTCTGTTCTTCTCTTGCTTTGCTCCCTTTCCCCCCTTCAAGTGTGAAAAGATCATCAATTGGGGTTCGACCCGTATAATAATGGTGAATTATTTCATGATTTACCGAACCGCTTGTAATTATTTTGGGGTTATGCACCTATATACACTAAACAAAGCACCGTCTAAAAGTCTGGCAAGAAAACACCATATGAGTTATGGAATAACCAAGCCAGACAAATGCTACTTTGTAGATTATCCCTCCTTTAAAAGGATCAAAGACAAGTGTTTGTCACAAAGAATGAAACTTTATCGAGAAGGAGTTTCTCGCTAAAGAAGTAAGTGGGAGGACAGTACAGCTTGACGAGATTACAAAATCTTCGGATGAAGTAAGATGGACAAATAAAACGGAATATGTTCCAGAAATTGTCTGCAAAACTAAACCGGAAAAAGTTACTACACCAGCTGTAGAAACTCAGAGTTAAGACTGTAAATAAACCGCGTAGGTCAGGAAGGGTTCAACGTAGAGGAAGATAAAACCTGCGCACTACAGGGAAGCGATGGCGGCACCCAGCTCATAAAGAATGACTTAAAGCTATATAATTCGAAAGGAATTCCATCAAGTTTAGAACTTGGTTGATCCTCCTGAAAAACATACACTGATGGTAAGTCTATGAAGCAAGGCTAGTTGCAAGATAATTTTTGCGGGTTGTGAGAATCATTATGATGAATCTTTTCTCACTAGAAGCAGTACTAGAGTCTGCACGGATTATAATGGAAAAATGTTGGTAAATGTTTGCAAACTTCAAAGGACGATCTATGGTTTGAAGCAAGCATCAAGGAGCTGGAATCAATGTTTTGAATGAAATAGTTAAATAGTTTAATTTCATTAGAACGATAAGACTTGTGTATACAAAAAATTTAGTGGGAGATATACAACATTTCTAATCTTATATGTGAATGACATATTATTGATTGGAAATGACATAAAGTTTCTTGGCACAATAAAAGGATTCATTTGAAAAAAAATATTTTTTCGTCGAAAGACTTAAGTGAAATAGATTATTGGACAACAAGATCTACGGAGAGAGATCAAAGACATCCAATTGTGCTAAAACTAAAGCATGTACATTGACAAGGTTTTAAAGAGGTTTAAAGTGGAGAATATTGAAAGGGTTTTCTCCCGAATGTTACATGGTACAACACTTAGCAAAATCAATGTTCTAGGGTAGTTGATGAGCATGTGTAGATGATTCAAGTTAAAAATACCTTAGCAATTGAAGTCATCATGGGAAGCATGATATGTACAAAAAAATGTACTAAAGTGTTTGTAGCAAGTACCAAAGTGATCCTGGATTGGCTCACTAGGTAGCTATTAAAATTATCAAGTACCTCGGAAGGACAAAGGAAATGTTTTGTCTATGAAGGAGATGAAGAGTTCATTGTATGAGCAACATCTTCATGATTGATTTAGATGACTATCGGGTTATGCTAGGATAATATTTTGGAATAGTTTCAAGCATGAACAATATTGTGGATTCTATAATGAAAGAAATATATGTTGAGGCTTGAGATGCTTCAAAGGAAATTGTTTGAATCAAGAAGTGTCTTGATATAGATTAGATGATCCTAAGTGCTATGAAACCAATGACACTATGTTATAATAATGGCGCCATTGCTCAAAGCAAAAAGGAATCTAGATCCCATACGAGGACCAGACATAACAAGCGCAAGTATCACACAGATTTGAATGCATCAAACCCGAGGATGAAGGCTTTACTACGAGCGTAGCATGAGCAACACCAGATAGCCATAGGTGTTAAAGGAAAAAATATGCAACTAGATTATTAACTCTAGTGCAAGTGGGAGTCTGTTGGAAGTAATGCCCTAAAGGCAATAATATTGTATTATTATATTTACATGTTCATAATTAAGAGTTTATATTCTATGCTATAATTGCTATGATACTGGAATATGCGATTCAGTGGAAAACTCATATGCATGTGTAGAACGATAAACGGTAAAATAAGATTCCTAGTCTCGCCTCTAAAACTGGCTTAAGTGTTGTTAGTGATCATGTTTTCCAGATTTTAGGATATCATTAAGTGTAAACGATAGTCCTAAAACGACACCGAGAGTATGACGTTAGAAGAAGGATCATATTGAATCGACCCAAACTTGTTTGTTATACTTTGAGATGATATCGTCACAAGTCAATTGTTATAACACAGAGTGTTAGCGTGTGTTTTAGTTCCTTAGACCATGAGAGTATTGTAGTAACTTTTTACCGTACAATGATCTTTGGGGTTGCTCAAACGTCATCTGTAACACGGAAAGAACCGAAATCCTGGAGGGTGAAAGAAGAATCTCAAGTTGATACTCTGCCAAGGGATCTGTCCACAAAAGGTAAAGGATGGAATGAGGCATCTGATAAAGAGCTGATCATAACAAAAACTTACAGGTTCATCGGAAAGTTTGACAAGGGACTCGATAGCTCGAGAGTGGAATTTGCTCCTACGATGGGGAGATATTCTTAGGGCCCTCTCAGTGTGATGGCATCCATCATCATCTGTCCAGACACAAGTGACTTCATCACAGGGATGCCCGAACATGTCAATGAGAAAGAAGAACAAAATTGGCAACGAGGAGACCGGTATAGTGAGCAAGTGTATGACTCAAGAGGATACCGACACATCTCACCTCGGGTTTTGGGTCTGTCTAGGACTCAGTCGAACTATTAGGGCATATTTCTCCCTATGTGGTTTTGGTGATTGATGACAATGCATTTGCGGACTAATCGTGTGCATGGAGCATTTCAGATATCTCATGTTTAGGCACAAGACGATTCGGTGCCCCTCGGAGCCTATCGAAGACGGCGGTTTTCTACGTTTCTTTTCGGTGGATTTGAGTCGTAGGAAAGCCGTACTATTAAGAGGGGGTCCGCTTCGGAAAAGTTAGGGTGGAATCAACACGTACACATCTGTTCCTTTGCACCACCTCTCCTTCGCTTCTTTGGAGCACCGGTCGTTTACCCTTAGCTCTGCAAAATGAAGGCTTTCAAATGCTTGAGTGTCTGGCATGCGGTAGTACTGCTCAAGGGAGCAGTAGTACCGCAGGGCCTTGCGGTAGTACCGCTCAATGGAGCGGCAGTACCGCAGGGTCCAGCGGTAGTACCGCTCCTGGTGAGCGGTAGTACCGCTAGCTCTGGCCCTGACACTGGCGCGTGCGGAAGTAGGCGCGGAAGTACCGCTTCCTGCCAGCGGTAGTACCGTGCCGGATTTTTGCACAGTCCTAAACTCAGCGGAAGTAGCCACGGACATAATTTATTTAGTCCGTGCCTTTCCAGCCCAGTTGAGCCCTGCCTTGCGGTAGTACCGCAAGGGCGTGCGGTAGTACCACTCCGGCGGTTCTACCGCTCGTTGCTATACGCAACAGGGCCTCGTCTGGTCACTGCCGCCCGAGTGGTAGTACCGCACCGGCTAACGGTAGTACCGTAACTCCTTGCGGTAGTACCGCGGACGTGTGCGGTAGTACCGCATGTCGCGGGCTGAGTAAGTGGGTAACGGTTGGATCTTTTCCCCCACTATATAAAGGGGGTCTTCTTCCCCAAGAAGACCACCTCTTCCCTCCCCAAGCTCCATTGTTGCTCAAAGCTCCATTTTCGCCCGATCTCTCTCCCTAGCCAATCAAACTTGTTGATTTTCTAGGAATTGGTTGAGAAGGCCCCGATCTACACTTCCACCAAGAGAAATTTGATTCCCCCACTAATCCCTTGCGGATCTTGTTACTCTTGGGTGTTTGAGCACCCTCGACGATTGAGGTCACCGCGGAGCCATATTCCATTGTGGTGAAGCTTCGTGGTGTCATTGGGAGCCTCCGATTAAGTTGTGGAGATTGCCCCAACCTTGTTTGTAAAGGTTTGGTCGCCGCCTCCAAGGGCACCAATAGTGGAATCACGGCATCTCGCATTGTGTGAGGGCGTGAGGAGAATACTGTGGCCCTAGTGGCTTCTTGGGGAGCATTGTGCCTCCACACCGCTCCAACGGAGATGTACTTCCTCTCAAAGGGAAGGAACTTCGATAACACATCCTTGTCTCCACCGGCTCCACTTTTGGTTATCTCTTACCTTTACTTGTGCAAGCTTATATTGTGTTGTATCCCTTGCTTGCTTGTGTGCTTGTTGTTGTTGCATCATATAGGTTGCTCACCTAGTTGCATATCTAGACAACCTACTTTGATGCAAAGTTTAATTTGGTAAAGAAAAGCTAAAAATTGTTAGTTGCCTATTCACCCCCCTCTAGTCAACTATATCGATCCTTTCAATTGGTATCAGAGCCTTGTCTCTTTATTAAGGACTTTGCCGTTCGAAGAGTATGGTTGACACCATAGACGGTGGGGAGGAGCACTCCGGTGTGAATCCGTTCTTGTCTACGGCTGATGGGGGATCCTCGGTCTCTCATGAGGAGTTCAATGCGGCTTTGGACACATTGAAAACCTCCATGACAACCGAGGTTGAAGGCATGTTCAATAAGTTTTTAGAAGGCCTTAAATTATCCACCGCATCGATGAAAGTGGTTGAACCCGCTAACAAGGTGACGGATGCCATCTCCAATAAGGGGGAAGCTACTAGTGAACAAGTTCCTTTGCCTAGTGGTAGAAGTGGAAATGGCACCTTTGCCCATGTTGAACCTCCAATTACTTATGGAGGACCGGTTCCCTCCACGCATATGAATCATGTTGGTCCTCCTCCTAAGCTTGTGAAAAATGAGGATTTTGCCTCTTGGGTCTATCGCTTTAAACGTCATTTAAATCATAGTTCTACTAATCTTTGGAGAATTATTGAGCAAGGTTTCTACCCGCACGACCCAAGCAACTTCACTCCTAGAGAAGCCACGGATCATCAATTCAACGAGTCCGCTCTCTTCATTCTCCAAGAAGCAATTCCACCCAAAGATATTGCGCATCTCTGACCTTTCACCGTGGCCAAGGAAGCATGGCAACATGTTGTGTCCATCTACAAGGGAAGCGCAAGCATTCAACGCTCAAACTTTGAAGTGGTGCAAGATGAAGCCGATGAGTTTGCAATGAATGAAGATGAAGAACCTCGAGAGCTTTACCGGAGATTAACCACTCTTGCGGTCTCACTTCGAGATCATGGGAGAAAGGATACGGATGACAATTGGATCAAGCGCAAGTTTCTCAAGGCCATGATGCCTTACCATAAGGCCATGTCCTCCGTCATCCGTCAAAGGCCGGACTTTCACGCCTTGTCCTCAAGTGAAGTGTTGGATGAGTTTGTTGCAATGAGGATCTTGGACAAGACCGCCGACAATGCGGTGTTGCGTTCTTAACGAGCAAAGAAGCCCAACCTTGCCTTGAAGGCCAAGGCTAGTGTGGAAGAAGAGGGTGAAGAGGAAGAAGAAGAGTGTTGCCCCGAAGATACAAAATATGCTTATCATGAGCACATGGCTCTCGCCTCTCGGCAATTTTGGAGCAAGAAGAACTCAAGGCCCAACTTCAACAAGAACAACTCAAGTGGCGCCAAGGGCAAGCAATGCGTGAGGACATGCTACAATTGTGGCAATGTAAGCCACTTTGTTGCGGAGTGCCCCTACGAGAAGAGGGAAGACAATGGTGGCAAGCTTATTCGAAAAGACAAGGCCAAGTCATTCCCCAACAAGAACAACTTCACCAAGAAGACTCCTCCCAAGGGGTTGGTGGCACAAGAAGAGTACAATGAAGATGATGATGATGATGAAGACGGTGAGACGGTTGCCATGGCCTCCATTGCCATTGCAACAACTCCACGGGTGTCCCTCTTCGATTCACCCAAACGAGAACATCACCGCCAAGTGCCTCATGGCTAAAGCCACTAACAAGGTAACCCCCAACATCAAAACCACCATCATTACTAATCCTTCCTTGACGGATTGCATTGATGAAAGTGAGGGGACGAAGGAGGAGGAAAATGAATTTGAGTCTTTCATAAGTAAGCTCAAGGGTAAATCCAAGAAGCACTTTGTTGCTCTCTTGGAACAACTTGGTGAAGCCAATGACATGATCGAGGCTCATGAAGAAATCATCTCTAAGATGGAAGGGCATAGTCGTGACTATGCCGATGAGATATCGGATCTCTCTAATGCGCTTGAGGAAGAGTGTGGTCATCGTTTGGCTCTTGAGGAGTCACACAACGATGATCATGCTAAATTAAAGAAAGATCTTGATCATGCTCTTGTTGTATCTCGTGTGCTAAATTCCGAGAAGGCCAAACTTGGGGTTGACCATGCTAGACTCAAAGAGGAGTTTGATATACTTGACAAGGCTCACAAGGCCTTGAAGGGTGCTCATGCTAGCCTCAAAGAGTCTCATGATCAACTCCAAGTGAAGCTAACCAAGGAGAAAGCCACATTTCCTCATATGGTTTTAATTGATAATGCAAATGCTAGTAACCCGTGTTGTGAGCATGTGCATCTTGTGGAGGAGAATGCCAAGTTGAAGGAGAAACTTGAGAAAGGCCTTGTGTCTTGCATACAAGGTGAGAAGAACCTCAATGACCTTTTGAGCAATCAAAAGGAAGTTGTGGGCAAGGAGGGAATTGGGTTTGCACCCAAGTCCAAGAACAAGAAGAAGAATGACAAGGCCAAACAACCTCCTCCTCTCAAGCAAACTTTTGTGAAGGAGGGAGAGGATGCTTCTAAGGAGAAGAAGAACAATGTGAAGGGTGGTGGTGTCAAGAAGGGCAATGCCACCCCTTCCAACAAAGCCGGCGACTTTAACCCTTCTTATGTGTTATGCCGAGCTAGTGATGGGCATGTTTATGCCAAATTTTTTGGTTCTCCTTATGAGTACATTGAATGGTCTATTTGGGTTCCTAAGACCCTTGTTACTAACATCAAAGGACCCATTACAAAATGGGTACCTAAAACCAAGCATTGATCTCTTCTAGGTGTTTTCTTCCGGTGGGGGATCATGGTTGCTCGATAGTGGAGCCACAAATCATATGACCGGAAGCAAGGACTTGGTGGTGGACGTGCACAAGGTTTCATCTATGCCCACCAATGTCGAGTGGGGTGATGCTTCATCTTCCAAGGTATTGGGTCTTGGCAAGGTTGTCATTTCTCATGATCTCACGATCGAGAAAGTCATGCTTGTTGAGTCCCTTGCATACAACTTACTTTTCGTTCGTCAACTTGCACTCATGGGCTTTGCCACTTTCTTTGATATTGATACCGTGGCCCTCTTGTGGAGCAAGACTCTTAAAGTAGCCTTTGTTGGGCATGTCGAGAATGGTCTTTATGTGATTAACTTTTCGAAGCGACCCACTAAGACCGCGACATGCCTAATGGCTAAAGTTGACGTGGGATGGCTTTGGCATCGCCGTTTAGCCCACGTCAATATGAGATCTTTGCAAAGTCTTCTCAAGGGGGACCATGTCCGTGGACTGACAAATGTCAGTTTTGCCAAAGATCGTGCTTGCAGTGCTTGTATCGAAGGAAAGCTACATGAGAAGGCTCACCCTCCCACGACTATCATCTACTCGAAGAGGCCCTTGGAGCTCCTTCACTTGGATCTCTTTGGGCCTCCATCCTTTGATAGTCTTGGGGGTAGAAAGTATTGCTTGGTGATTGTGGATGATTATTCAAGATACACTTGGGTATATTTCTTCAAGAGGAAGAGTGAGACCCAACAAACTGTCATTGACTTTGCAAATGAAGCTCAAGGTCAACACAATGCAAAGATCTTGACGATAAGAAGTGACAACGGCACCAAGTTCAAGAACTACACCTTGGATGAGTTTCTTAGTGATGAGGGGACCAAGCATCAATATTCCGCACATTACACCCCTCAACAAAATGGTGTAGCAGAGAGGAAGAACCGGACGTTGATGGACGCGGCAAGGACCATGATGGCGGAGTTCAAGTCTCCATACAACATTTGGGCCGAAGCCATCAACACCGCTTGTCATGCATCTAATCGGCTCTATCTCCGCAAAGGTTTGAACAAGACTCCATATGAGATACTCACCGGCAACAAGCCCAACCTCAAGTACTTCCGGGTGTTCGGGTGTAAGTGTTTCATTCTCAAGAAAGGTGTTCGTTTGTCTAAATTTGAGGCTAGAGCTCATGAGGGCATATTTGTTGGTTATGCTACAAACTCTCATGCTTACCGTGTCCTCAATAAGTCCACGGGACTTATTGAGGAGACGTGTAACTTGGAGTTTGATGAGAATAACGGCTCCCAAGTGGAGCAAAGTGGTACTTGTGATGTAGGTGATGAAATTCCTCCCCAAGCCATAAGAAGAATGGGTGTTGGTCATATCCTACCCATTGAGGAACCCCTTGTGGCCGAAGGAGAAGGACAATGTTCCACTCAAGTGGAACCATCACCAACCCAAGACACACACGCTCTCGAAGAACAAAGTGAAGGCCCTCAACCAAATGAACAAGATCAAGGGCAAGATCAACCTCAAGATGGTGGTGAACCACCAAATGATGCCCAAGGTCAAGTTTTTACCACTGAGCAAGTTCAAGATCAAGAGCAAGCTCAAGATCAAGATCAAGCTCAAGACGACGCTCAAGATGATCAAGTTACCGCTCCTCAACTCTCTCTCGAGGAGGAATTGGAGCGTCGTGCCGCTAAGATTGCATCCAAGCTCACTACCAAAGACCATCTTATGAAGAATGTGCTTGGAAGCTTGAGAAAGGGGGTAAGCACTCGTAGACAATTATCAAACTATTGTGAACATCACGCGTTTGTTTCTTGTGTTGAACCCCAAAAGGTCTATGAGGCGCTCGAGGATCCGGATTGGCTTAATGCCATGCATGAAGAACTCAACAACTTCGAGCACAACAAAGTGTGGAAATTGGTACCAAGGCCAACGGAGAACCATAATGTCATTGGAACCAAGTGGATATTCAAGAACAAGCAAGATGCTCATGGGATTATTGTTCGCAACAAGGCTCGTTTGGTAGCACAAGGCTACTCCCAAGTCGAGGGTATCGACTACGGTGAAACCTTTGCTCCCGTTGCTCGCCTTGAATCTATTCGTTTATTGATTGCTTATGCTTCTCATCATAACTTCAAGTTGCAACAAATGGATGTGAAGAGTGCTTTTCTTAATGATCCTATTAATGAGTTGGTGTATGTCAAACAACCCCCAGGGTTTGAGGATCCCGAGTTCCCCAATCATGTGTACCAACTCGATAAGGCACTCTATGGCCTTAAACAAGCCCCACGTGCGTGGTATGAGCACCTTACCGAGTTGTTGCAAGATCGTGGGTTTGAAATTGGGAAAATTGACCCCACTCTTTTTACTAAGAAGGTCAAAGGGGAGTTGTTTGTATGCCAACTATATGTTGATGATATTATCTTTGGTTCTCCTAACAAAGCTTTCAATGAGGAGTTTGCCGCTCTCATGACCTCGAAGTTCAAGATGTCCATGATGGGAGAGTTGAAGTTCTTCCTCGGGTTCGAAATCAAACAAAGAAGAGAAGGAACCTTCATCAAACAAGCCAAATACACTCAAGACATGCTCAAGAGATTCAAGCTCAGTGATGTCAAGCCGGCTTCCACTCCAATGCCCGTCAAATGCCAACTTGACATAGATCCCAATGGTAAAGCGGTGGATCAAAAGGTATATCATTCCATGATTGGCTCCTTGCTTTACCTTTGTGCATCTAGACCGGATATCATGTTGAGTGTGGGAATTTGTGCACGGTTTCAAGCCGCACCTAAGGAAAGCCACTATGTGGCGGTCAAGCGAATCTTTCGATATTTGGCTCATACCCCAAACTTTGGCTTATGGTACCCAAGAGGAGCTAACTTCAACCTTGTGGGCTTTTCGGACTCGAATTGGGCGGGAGAAAAAGTGGATAGGAAGTCAACTTCCGGAGGGTGCCAATTTCTTGGTTGCTCTTTGGTGAGTTGGTCTTCTAAGAAGCAAAGTTGTGTGTCTCTCTCGTCCACCGAAGCGGAGTATGTGGCCGCCGGTAGTTGCTGTGCTCAACTTCTATGGATGAGGCAAACTTTAAAGGATTACGGTGTCATTTGTGACAAAGTGCCTCTTTGGTGTGACAATGAAAGTGCCATCAAGATTTCTCTCAACCTGGTGCAACACTTCAAGACGAAGCATATTGAGATTCGGTATCACTTCATCCGGGATCACATTAGGCGAGGGGAGATCGAGCTCAACTATGTCAACGCTCATGATAACCTTGCAGATATTTTCACGAAGCCCTTGGATGAAGCAAGATTTCGCGAGTTAAGGCATGAGCTAAATATCATTGATTTGAGCAATGTGGCTTGAACCTTTGCACACCCCACCATACTCATCTTGATGTCTTGTTTAGGTGTAGGCATGGACATAGTGGGAGTGTTGTTCTCTCAATGAACTCTCCCTCCCCCCATTATGCATAAATTGATCAACTCTTTCACATTAGCCATTTTTTATGGTACATGTGCTTCAAAGACGAGTTTTGGTCATGGGCCCAAGGATAATTCTTTGCGGTGCCATACCAATTGACTCAAACATAGGTGGCTCCGGCCACCGCCCTCTTTCTTTGAGAGGTTTTGGTTCGTGGTTGATCCTCGTTTTCTTTTGCCTTCTTTTGAGCCGTGTTTGTGTGTGAGTTGCCTCATGTGTGCTCGTTTGTGTGTCCGGTTGCTTGAAGTTTGCATTGCAAAGGCCGTGTTTTTCTGTTGTTGTCAAAACTTGCACTTTCTTGGGTGTACGGTACTACCGTGGCTAGCCACGGTACTACCGCAGGAGGTGGGTGACATCTGTGCTTGCGCATCTGCAACCTCGGCATGGTACTACCGCTTCCAGCACGGCAGTAATTTTTTACTGCCGCTGGAAGAGCGGTACTACCACCCTGTGTGCGGTACTTCCGCCCGGGCGGTACTACCGCGATGACCCGCGGTACTACCGCGCCGTCGAGAGCGCCTGGGGGTTAAGAGCGGGCAGGGGGAGTTCCAACTCCCCCATACCCATTCATCTCTTCCCCTCACTTCGTCTCTCTCTCTCTCTCTCTCTCTCCTGCCCAAGAACGGCGCCGGAGGACCTCGCCGGATCTCCGTCTCCGGCCGCTCTCCTTGCATTCCGACCGGTGGGATCGATCCCCACCTCGCCCTCTTGCCATGGAATCCGGTATCTCCCTTAGTCCCTCTCTTTTTGCCCCGTTGTTGTGCTTCTAGATTTTGGGAGATGCATGTGTAGTTCTTGTGATTTTTGGCTAAATCTTTGCAAGAGGAGAGTGTTGGAGAGTGCTAGTGCAGTAGATATGCTATTTGGTGTGATGCAACAGTGTAGTTTTGATCAACGGTAGTACCGATCTACATTTACGAATGTTCCTAGATCCGTTCGTACGAGATGCAGCTCCGTGCGGTACTACAACTCCTCCTGGAGCGGTACTACCGCCCCGTGCGGTACTACCGCTCTGCTGGAGTGGTACTACCGCCCGGAGCGCGGAAGTAAAATTTTACTTCCGCTCCAGGCACGGTACTACCATGCCAACCCGGCGCAGTACTACCGTGGCTAGAGCGGATGTAAAATTTTACGTCCGCATCCTGGCCTGGTACTACCGCTGAGTTAAAAATTACCTTGTTTTGTCCACCCAATCTCATACCTACATGTTTCTTTTGGTTTTGGCCTTGGTCTTTGCAATTATCCTTCTCGTTTTTCTCGTGTGTTTGTGTTGTGTGTCATAGGTGGTGGCTCCGGTTCCAATGTCCGACGCTCGAATCCCAGCCGTGACACGAGCTCCAAGCGGCTTCACAACCAAGATGCTCCTGAGGGGTCCAGTGCCCCACAACGCAACGTCAAGACCACAGCTACCAAGATCAAGGAGCCAAATGTTGGCATGGATGAGATGCCTCAAGCGGAGTTTCTCATTCGAAGGAAGCTCAACCCCTACGTCAAGCCTAGGGAGCTCACAAGGGGAAATGACTTGTTCTGGACCAAGCAACAAAATCTCATCTTCTTTGATGTGATCAAGGCCAAGCAGAACACCTATGTGCCAGTTCAGTGGATTGACATGGATCATCTGAAGAAGAACCGGTGATATTTTGGTGAGACTCTGGATCTGGTGGAACAGTTTGGCATTGAGGAGTTACTCACATTTCACATGGACTTTGACCCGGAGATTGTGGCCCAGTTCTTTGCTTCTGTCCACTTCCACACGGATGAGAAGCGGACCATGACTTGGATGACCAATGGGAAGAGGATGACTGCTGAGTGGAAGGAGTTCATGACTCTGCTGTACGTTCGTGATGAGGGGCTTGATGTGCCCATTGGTGCCCGCCCACATGCCAATGCTGAGTCTGCTAACAAGAACAAGCTTCAACCCTTTCTTGTTGAGAAGACACTCCCAAATGGCAAGAAGTCGTTTGTGCTGAACCCATTTCTTGACATCATGCACCGGATCTTCCGCAACTCTCTGTTTCCTCGCATAGGCGACAAGGACAAGGTGCACCCCTATCTCGTGGACATGATGCTCATGTGTGAGGAAGCTCGTCATGAACAACCTGAACCACTGGATGTCTCTCATATCATGTGGAGTGAGCTGCAGTTTGCTGTGTTCCATCGTAAGGTGCCCATCTATGGACCTTACTTGTTCTTCTTGATCTCGAAGACTTGGGAGAAGCTCTTTCCGGGTGAAGAGTTTCTTGCTCCCAACTGGATTCGCCATGAGCCTATCAAGTTGCGCATCAAGAGCAAGTGGGCTAATACCACGACCCGGGCTGAGGCTGAGGCTGCACGGATGGATGTTGATGAGGATGAGTTTGAGGAGGAGGAGGCTGAGGAAAGTTCTGAGGGGTACGCTCCTCCCTCTGCTGAGCCATCTTGGTCTAAGAAGCTCAAGGCCAAGATGAAGGCTCTTTTCTGCATGCAGGCCAAGGGGCAGTACAAGTCCCATGTTGCTCAGAAGGAGAGTCGCTAGTGCGACAAGAGGATCTTAAGGAAGCTTGGCGAGCAAGTGTCGAGCGGGTCAGAGAAGACCATCACTCCTGAGGCTGCCTGGATGGCGAAGCACGACTATCAGTGGACTGAGTCAGAGGAGGAGTACATTCCTGCGGCTGAGACAGACGAGGAGCTTGATGGGTGATCTCGTCAGGGGGAGCTGCCACCTGTGTCGTAGGTGTCCTCTCTGCCTTTTTTGGTGTCTCGATGCCAAAGGGGGAGAGAGTGTAGGATTTGCGAGTCTTGTGTCTCTTTGCTTTCGTTTCGTTGAACCTTCGTTGCCTTGGTTTGTTGGTTTGTGTTGGTGTGTGTGTGTGAGTCCAGGAGACTATCATATGGTGTGAGACATATGCCCTCAAGCTTATCTTATTGTCTAGTATGCTTAGTAGATTGTGAGCTTATGTTATCTTGTGCCCTGTTACTTCATGCTCACCTGCTTTACCCTGCCTCCATGCTTAGTGTCACTTATATTGCTGCAAGTTTTGCCTTGTCTATAAAATATAGGGGGAGTGTTGATCCTAGTATGTGTGCCGTGCAGTCCAAAGCATATCTATAGAGTGCACACATCTAGGGGGAGCCTGTCTATATTTTATAGATGTTGGGTTTGCTTATGTTCATTTTATATCCTTATGTGCAAATCCCGTATTGTCATCAATCCACCAAAAAGGGGGAGATTGTTAGGGCATATTTCTCCCTATGTGGTTTTGGTGATTGATGACAATGCATTTGCAGACTAATCGTGTGCATGGAGCATTTCAGATATCTCATGTTTAGGCACAAGACGATTTGGTGCCCCTCGGAGCCTATCGAAGACGGCGGTTTTCTACGTTTCTTTTCGGTGGATTTGAGTCGTAGGAAAGCCGTACTATTAAGAGGGGGTCCGCTTCGGAAAGGTTAGGGTGGAATCAACACATACACATCTGTTCCTTTGCACCACCTCTCCTTCGCTTCTTTGGAGCACCGGTCGTTTACCCTTAGCTCTGCAAAATGAAGGCTTTCAAATGCTTGAGTGTCTGTGGCATGCGGTAGTACCGCTCAATGGAGCGGCAGTACCGCAGGGTCCAGCGGTAGTACCGCTCCTGGTGAGCGGTAGTACCGCTAGCTCTGGCCCTGACACTGGCGCGTGCGGAAGTAGGCGCGGAAGTAATTTTTTACTTCCGCGCCCACGCGGTAGTACCGCTTCCTGCCAGCGGTAGTACCGTGCCGGATTTTTGCACAGTCCTAAACTCAACGGAAGTAGCCACAGACGTAATTTATTTAGTCCGTGCCTTTCCAGCCCACTTGAGCCCTGCCTTGCGGTAGTACCGCAAGGGCGCGCTGTAGTACCGCTCCGGCGGTTCTACCGCTCGTTGCTATACGCAACAGGGCCTCATCTGGTCACTGCCGCCCGAGTGGTAGTACCGCACCGGCTAACGGTACCACAACTCCTTGCGGTAGTACCGCGGACGTGTGCGGTAGTACCGCATGTCACGGGCTGAGTAAGTGAGTAACGGTTGGATCTTTCCCCCCACTATATAAAGGGGGTCTTCTTCCCCAAGAAGACCACCTCTTCCCTCCCCAAGCTCCATTGTTGCTCAAAGCTCCATTTTCGCCCGATCTCTCTCCCTAGCCAATCAAACTTGTTGATTTTCTAGGGATTGGTTGAGAAGGCCCCGATCTACACTTCCACCAAGAGAAATTTGATTCCCCCACTAATCCCTTGCGGATCTTGTTACTCTTGGGTGTTTGAGCACCCTAGATGGTTCAGGTCACCGCGGAGCCATATTCCATTGTGGTGAAGCTTCGTGGTGTCGGTGGGAGCCTCCGATTAAGTTGTGGAGATTGCCCCAACCTTGTTTGTAAAGGTTTGGTCACCGCCTCCAAGGGCACCAATAGTGGAATCACGGCATCTCGCATTGTGTGAGGGCGTGAGGAGAATACGGTGTCCCTAGTGGCTTCTTGGGGAGCATTGTGCCTCCACACCGCTCCAACGGAGACGTACTTCCTCTCAAAGGGAAGGAACTTCGGTAACACATCCTCGTCTCCACCGGCTCCACTTTTGGTTATCTCTTACCTTTACTTGTGCAAGCTTATATTGTGTTGTATCCCTTGCTTGCTTGTGTGCTTGTTGTTGTTGCATCATATAGGTTGCTCACCTAGTTGCATATCTAGGCAACCTACTTTGATGCAAAGTTTAATTTGGTAAAGAAAAGCTAAAAATTGTTAGTTGCCTATTCACCCCCCCTCTAGTCAACTATATCGATCCTTTCACAAAGTCTAAGTCGGCTGATGTCAGCATCCTACCGATGCCCCGATCTATTTACTGGTCGTTCGTTTGTTTTCCTTTGGGCTTGTTTAACGTGGCTTCCTTTTTGTCCTTTTTTTTCTTGTCTTCTTAGGTGGGCTGCTTTTGTCCTTTGTTTTGATCTCCCAAATTGCTTGTCTCGTGTTGGGCTTTTTTTTTCTTGCTTGTACGTGGGCAGACTCCTCTTGTTTTCTGTTGCCTTGTTTTCTTTTAGATTGGTTTATTTTTTTCTGTTTGTATTTGGGCTGTCAAATATATGGATGTGTGTGTCAACTCTCCCAGCCGATTTGCAGTGTAGTGTGTCTCAAACAAACATAATGCATTCAAAAAATGTAGTTGTTCTAAAAAAAGTGCAGTGTGTTTGTATTTCTTTGAGCACATATTTTTGACACAAAAAAGAAGAAAAATAATTTAAGAAAAAAAATGTGCGGCCACGTGTGTGCAAAATTGACTGGCATTAGTTTTTAGATAAATATCCAAAACACCACTAATTTAGAAAAGAAACAATAACTCAAATCCAAAACGCAAAAAATAAATAGAAAGAAAAACAGAAACTAAAAAACCAAAAATACAAATAAAAAATTGAAAATAAATTCACATACCGGGACACCCAAGCTCCTAGGCCCCCGCCCCACCCGCACCCTAGTTATGCCTGGCTGCTGGTGTCGCTTGCAGTTGCATGCAAATTGTAGGGTAACGCAGCAGAAAACAAAAGATTCCGACCTACGCACCAGCCCAGGACCACTATGGAGACTGCATACAAGGTTTGATCATTTTCGTTACCGACTCGTAGCGCAGCGGAAGTAGAGTCGATGACGATCGACGGTGCAGATCCCCGCAGCTAGGATTTACAACCTCCCAACCGCGAGGATGTATACCCTCGTCTTCCCTTCGGACAGCCCTCCGGGAGGCGGTCGAACAGTCCCCCGGACGGTGTCGCAGACAGCCCTTCGGGAGGACCTTCGAAACTCGAACGGTCATTCGGACAGCCCTTCGGGAGGACTCACAGAACTTGGACCGTCACTTGGACAGCCCTTCGGGAGGCACTCACGAACAGCTCCTCGGGCACTAAGATCGAAACTACGACCTCTCTACAGAGTTGCACACATACGGTGTCATCTATCCGGCAGGGCTTCGCCGTCCAGAACTAGTTCCCACCGGAACCCAGACAGCCTTTCGGCTCTGCAAAACTATTTTGCGGGGAGGGAGAGAGAAGCCAGATCATGCAATGGCACTTGTATGTGAGAAGGAGTGAGTGTGGAGGGCTGCCCCTCCACCTCTATTTATAGGAAATCCCAAGGGGTAGGGTGGTTTTACAATAAAACCCAAAAGCACATGAATGAAGTCCTTCCACCAAGGGTATAAGGGTGAAACCAAGGAACAAGAGGGGCTCCAAGGTGGAGCCCCAAGTGTGGCCGGCCACACCCCATGAGGACCCCCCCAAGGGGGCTCTCATCCATCCATGTCACCCCAAAAGATCTTGGGACAAAGCCCAAAATAATGTTCCATAAAGTAACCCAAAAAGCACTTTCACTATTCACGACAACATTTTTCAGCGTCCGTTCGAACTGAAAATATTTATGTGGGCTTAGAACATTTCCAGTACCCACCATAATAATTTTCAACGCGTTCTGGAACAATTCCAGTTTAGTGATTTCATCTGCGAAAAGCATCTGAAGCGGTTCCGGCAGCTCCGGAACATTTCCGGTTTTCATCTCAGAAAATTCCCAGAAGTTTCCAGAATGATTCTGGCACCCTCCAAGAATTATCAGGCATGTGCCGAAACCAATTTGACTAAATGGAATACCCCGAAACAACTTTTCAGTTTCACCGAAACTCATCCGGTGTTCCCTCTGCGGAACTTTTCCGCTGTCCGAAACTTTTTCGGTGATTTTCTCTCAGACTCCCTATCTAGTATTCAGTAGATAGATGACCCTTAAGCGTGTGACCCTATAGGTTCGGTGAAGTATAGACATGACACGGAACCCCTTCCGATCAATGATCAACATCGGAGCCGTGGACACCCATATTGACCCCTATACCCACACGAATGAATATTCGAGTGAACCTCCAGTTGCCGTGTGCTATTCCTGTTGCTTCGCGATATGTTACAAATACCCGAGGTGAGACATGATGGCATCCCCGTGGGTCAACAACTTGTCCACTATGCCAGTTACCTCGTTACTGGTATTTGTTCTCTTTTCTCGTTCCCGTGTTCCGGCATCCCCGTGATCAAATCACAAAGTGTCTGGCCAGACGATGATGGATACCGTAACACCGAGAGGGCCCAGAGATATCTCTCCATCGTCGGAGGAGCAAATCCCAATCTTGAGCTATCAAGTTACTTGACATACTTTTCCATGAACCCGTAAGCAGCCGTAATAGCCACCCATTTACGGATGACGTTTAACAAACCCCAAAGTTCATGAAGCAAGCATGAAGAAACTCGATACTCTCATGGTCTAAGGAATCATGCAAACGTTAACCATCTCTGTGTTATTAACCATTAACTTATGACGAAAGTAACTCATAGCATAACATGAATCGGGTCGATTCAACACAAATGTTCTTCTAACATTGTGCCCTCAAAGTTGCTGGCATAGACATGCCCATGATCAAGAAAACAGGATCATCATGCAACACTTGAGCTAGTCTTAGAGGCTAGACTAGGAATACATTTTACCGTTTATTATTCCACACGTGCATATGAGTCTTCCTCCGAGCCTCGTGGTTATTGTAGACTCGAGAACCATAGCAGTTATAGCATGGAACATAAACCTAATTATGAGCATGGAGATAAATAATAATATTTATTATTGCCTCTAGGGCATATCTCCTACAGACTCCCACTTGCACTAGAGTCAATAATCTAGTTAATGCTAATGCACTTCACACCTGTGGCACACCGGTGTAAAAATGCTTCGCTTGTGGTATAGCCTGATGTCCAACGGATCTGACGATTTCAGCTCCGTGTGTATCTATGCATATCCTCGCGTTTTCATGCTTTCACAAAATCCGTATTTTGTGTGGACTTGGCTTTGCATGTATGTGAATCACAGGTCGAACCTGGATTCCTCAGACTGAGTTATGGAGCAACTACCTGTAGTAGTGTCCCATTGACAAAAGCCATCTTGGAACCATACTAAGTTCATGAATGAACTATATGATTCAACATCTTCTTTGTCGCTTTTAAAAGCGGCAACATACTTTGCCTCTGATATAGAATTCGCCACAGTAACTGGTTTGGAACAATTTCCAACTACCGTGCCACCATATTGTGTATTGCACAAAACCCTTAACTTAAATCAAAAATCGCTTGGAGCATGGATGAAGACTGTATCGATGTAACCTTTTACAACGAACTCTTCATGATCTCCGCTTGCGAGAAAACATGTCATCAGTGCTACTATAGTACTCAATGACCCTTTTTCACTGTTGTCCCATGATCAGTACTTTTGATCACTTTGGTATCTATACTCATAACAACTTTCGAGTATTGGACATATCTGGTTTGTTTTTACATACCATGGAATACATGATTAATCCAAACACAAGAGTGTGTGGAATCTCCATTATGTATTTTGCTCATCAGGTTTTTGGGACACCGAGTCTTGCAAAAACTCTTTCCATGTGACTTCGGCAAGAATCACTCCTTGACGTTTTTAATGCTAAAAGGTTTTAGCATCTTGTCAATATGTATCTTTGCTCAACCCCATTAGGTAAATCTATCTCCATAGATCATCATGCCTAATATAAAGGCTATTTAGCCCAAGCACTTCATCGAAAAAACTATTTTCAAATGAAGTCCTAATTCGTGTCAAGAAATTTATTTCCAATTAACAATGTGTCAAGCACACAACGTTTTTTAGAAATTTTATTATGCTCCCACTTACTTTCTTGAATCATAAGCATCTTCGTTACCCATTGATGAAGTCAAACCCCTTTGACTATTTCATCAAAACACGAAGATTCCAACTCCATTTTGCTCTCTTCTGTCCATCGCTGGAACTCTGAAGTTTGCATACTTACTAGCATCCTCTGGACTGACAAAATACCTTGGACTGTAACACATGCAAGTCCTTGGTTTTATTTCCATCAGATGGAAATCCTTTTGTCATCCTTTGTTTCATATCTCATGATTTGAAATATGTATTAATTGCTAGTTCAACCCGAACCGACTTTAAGCATCGCTACGGTGAAACAACCTCATCGTAGTCAACTCCTTGAACTTGTATATTGCAACAAGTCGAGCTTTATGGATAAAACATTTTTACCCGTATCAGTTTTTAGTTCCATAAAATTCGTTAGACTCTAACTCTTCCGAAAGGTGTATCAAGATTTTAATCTTGAAACATTTATATGGAAACTATCTCGGATTGTATTGGCATTTAGCCAATTCCGGAGTCAGGGCCCATCAACGCTTCCTTGTGTATCGTAGGTATACTGTTGTCTAACAACAATATCTCGTTTGCGCACCTGAGAGGTTTGCACGAGCCTTGCCTACGTGGTTCAGCTGCAAGTTCGACCGAAGTCCATACATTTTATTGTAGAGACTTCCGTATCAGTCGCAGTAGAAAACTCTGGAATTACTTCCAAGGTCTCTTTCCTTTGATCTGATGACGAAGGTACTGTTATCTTGTCGAGTTGCATTGTTCTCCCACTCACCTTTTTGAAAGAGCCATTTTCTTCAAAAAGCATACCATTCTTTGTGGCAAACCTATTTGCCTCGGTATAGTGAGGGAGGAATACCCAATATTTTGGGATAACCTACAAAGTAGCACTTGTCTGATTTGGAATAGGTCTGTAACCTTTTACACAAGCCCCATATTCCAAATGTTAAGAAAAGATATAACATGGTTGGGCGTACCATACCATGGTGTCATTTCAACAGACCTGATGGAGCTCTTTTCAGTGTAAAAGCCGCAGTCTTTAAAGCATCACTTTAAAAGGGATAATGGCAAATTTATTTATGTCATCTTTGATCTTACCATGTCATAAATGGTTCGATTACATCTTCACGGACTTTCTTCTTGCAGTGGTGCTCTGGGAGGTGCAAGTTATGAAACCCCTTTCACAACTCATCAGACATTCGCTAAACTTGTAACTCAAATATTCCTTTCTGCAATCGAATTGTAGAAACATAATTTTCTTGTTACAATAACTTCTACTTCATATTTGAAAACCTTTCGAATGATTTCAAAAGATCCAGACTTTCGTCTCATCAAGTAAATATCCATATATCTCCTTGAGTCATTTCTGAAGATAGATAAATCCACTACTTGCAACAACATTTATTGAACTACACACATCAAAATGTATGATCACCAATAAGTTTGTTGCTCATTCCTTATGGCCTGTGAACGGTATTTCAGTCACTTCACTTTTCAGAGGAAATTTGCAAGTGTCAGATGATTCAAAATCAAACGACTTCAAAATCCATCATAATGGAGTTTTCCATGCGGGTTTCTCCAATGTGACCAAATGTAGTGCCACACTTGTGTGGTATTCTTTTAGTCTTGCGACATTTAGCGTCAGTGTTATAGATGTATCATATTACCATCAATATTCATAACATACGTCCAATCTCGGATGGAAGCATGGCCCTTTATGTTATTCATAATACTGAACAACAATTGTTCTTTTATGAACAACTCTTTTGCAACAAACATTGTGCAATGGGCTAGAGTGTGTAAAACTCTAAAATGAATTATGAAAGTAAATCCAGAGGTAATATATTATTATCATTATTCATAACATGCATCTCATTCTCAATGAAAGTATGGCCCTTATGTTATTCATAACATCGAACATAAAAAGTTCTCTTATGAACAACCTTCTTGCAAGATTACTTTATGCAAAGGCTAGAGTTTGTAAAACTCTAAATGAATTATGAAAATAAATACAGACGGTAATACACCGATGGAAGGCATAGTAACATTTACTATGTTCCCTGTGTATACCTAAACCTCATTCCTGGCTAGTCTTTCAGGCCATAGTAGTTCTTACATCGAGTTGCAACAGAATGCAATTGAGCGGGTATCTCTATGATTAACTCACAATACCCAAGAATCAGTGATTAACAAATTAATCATAATTCCCAAGAACTATATCTTTGACTAGCCTTCTATACATCAAAAACTTGTATGACATTCATACATGAGCTGGATATTCCAGTCTTCTTTCTTTCTGCCATTATACTTCTAACAGTTTAACTTTTAGTATTTCTCCTACTCTCAGAAGAAGCACCCAACTTAAGAGTGGCGTTAGCCCCGGACTTCCTAGGCGTGAAAGTTTCACTAACACCCTTCGGACACTTCCTTTCTCTTTAAGTTGTTGTTTTATTCACCTTTCATCATATGACAGGCGTTCTTCTGGATCCCTCTCTTATCAGTCTAATGCATAGTAAACTCTTTTACTAATAGTTTGCAAACAAACATTGCTTTGGATATCTCATATCTTTTAGCCTTTGTCTGTCTCTGAAAATGATTTTCAGATTCCATGAATATCACATAACTATCCAAACTTTCGAAGTTCAGGTCTCATGGAAGCAAACATATTGCACTTGACTGAAACGGAATTCTAGCTTTTGGATCGAAGGACGAGAGTCACATGATCCATAGCATAAGCGAGAGAATACCGAAAGTATGCGATAGGACAAAGTCCTTCTCGGCACTCTTGAGGACAATCCTCACATTACGTTACCAACCGTAAAGTTTTAACCAGATATTTAACAGCTATTCAATTTTAATAGGGAAGGTGGAAACGCGAGCCATTATTCTACAACTATTATGCAAACCACACTTAGACAGTGTTCATAATTAATTGCACTGAGAATTAAACAAGTTATTTCAACAGTGCGCTCCCACTCAAATCAATATCTCTCATAATTGATTTTGAGTGATACAAGATCTAGACTTCAATTCATCGCCATAGAATCATCATCTCATGACGGGAATTTTAATCGGTAGGCCAACTTGCCGATCACATCTCTATGTGACTCTTGTTCATCTTTCGATGCGTGTGTTCCGAGCTCATGACTTTCATGCCTGAACGTCAAGACAACCAAGTGATCACGCTGCGAGGTCTCAACTCACCCGCCTCACACTTCCCTAATCGTTCGTACCCATGCATCCATGGCGCACCCCGAAAAGTTAGGTGCCGTGACGGTGCTACACTTGGGAGAACACTAACTACTTGATAATTTTGTGTGAGAGATCATCCTAATAAAAGCGACTACCGCGCAATCAAGAAGGGTGCATCATAAGGGATAAACATCTCAGGCAATTCATAATAGCATGATATGGTATAGCCCTTTCTGACGGAGAAGTCTTGTATTTCTTCGTCTTCGGCATTCGCGTCGGTGTTCACCTTCGCGAAGATTGCCACCACCTTGTCGATGCACCAGATAATATTGCTATCTCTATAGCTAATAAAATAATGCATTACAACAAGGTTGACACGCAGGTCATTAAAGTGCAATCATATGGCTCCAGCCATCATGCCGAATCATGACACGCAGGTCATGTTAATAAATTTACATTATATAGTCATCTCATACATAATCAAATTATTATGAGCACTGCTATACCACATCACATGCACATGCAAACCCTCCTGCAAAACCAAGTTAGACGCCTCTAATTGGTTCATGCAAAAACTTGTTTTTCGTGGCTTCTAAGGTTTCGAAACAAACCGAAGCTACCAACGTCCATCATCAAGTATGATAATTCAAGTCGCTAGATTAACAATGCAGGGTGTATGAAGCACGAGATAATAAAATCTTGAACCCCATACTAAACTTCGTCATACGCATGACCCCCGTGCAGATCATATCTGCATTGCCCTTTTGTCTGCGAAATTTCATCTTTCTTTTTAACTACGATGGAATTCAATGAACTGTTAGCACTTCGTTGATCAATCAGGATCGCGGATTGCCAGAACATTGAAACTCCACCATGCTGTTATCAAGATCAGAAATATGCAAATTCCAGGGAAGCAACAAGAACATCGGGTAACAGATTTCATCTGCTACCCGCACAAATAATTTTCAGTAATAGAACTCATCTACTACCTAATTATATTGTGCAACACCCATACATCTCATGTATTCTAGATCGCAACCTGCATCTACGCATGGCACGGCTCTGATACCACTGTAGGGTAACGCAGCAGAAAACAAAAAATTCTGACCTACGCACCAGCCCAGGACCACTATGGAGACTGCATACAAGGTTTGATCATTTTCGTTACCGACTCGTAGCGCAGCGGAAGTAGAGTCGATGACGATCGGCGGTGCAGATCCCCGCAGCTAGGATTTACAACCTCCCAACCGCGAGGATGTATACCCTCGTCTTCCCTTCGGACAGCCCTCTGGGAGGCGGTCGAACAGTCCCCCGGACGGTGTCGCAGACAGCCCTTCGGGAGGACCTTCGAAACTCGAACGGTCGTTCGGACAGCCCTTCGGGAGGACTCACAGAACTTGGACCGTCACTTGGACAGCCCTTCGGGAGGCACTCACGAACAGCCCCTCGGGCACTAAGATCGAAACTACGACCTCTCTACAGAGTTGCACACATACGGTGTCATCTATCCGGCAGGGCTTCGCCGTCCAGAACTAGTTCCCACCGGAACCCAGACAGCCTTTCGGCTCTGCAAAACTATTTTGCGGGGAGGGAGAGAGAAGCCAGATCATGCAATGGCACTTGTATGTGAGAAGGAGTGAGTGTGGAGGGCTGCCCCTCCACCTCTATTTATAGGAAATCCCAAGGGGTAGGGTGGTTTTACAATAAAACCCAAAAGCACATGAATGAAGTCCTTCCACCAAGGGTATAAGGGTGAAACTAAGGAACAAGAGGGGCTCCAAGGTGGAGCCCCAAGTGTGGCCGGCCACACCCCATGAGGGCCCCCCAAGGGGGCTCTCATCCATCCATGTCACCCCAAAAGATCTTGGGACAAAGCCCAAAATAATGGTTTTCCATAAAGTAACCCAAAAAGCACTTTCACTATTCACGACGACATTTTTCAGCGTCCGTTCGAACTAAAAATATTTATGTGGGCTTAGAACATTTCCAGTACCCACCATAATAATTTTCAACGCGTTCTGGAACAATTCCAGTTTAGTGATTTCATCTGCGAAAAGCATCTGAAGCGGTTCCGGCAGCTCCGGAACATTTCCGGTTTTCATCTCAGAAAATTCCCAGAAGTTTCCAGAATGATTCTGGCACCCTCCAAGAATTATCAGGCATGTGCCGAAACCAATTTGACTAAATGGAATACCCCGAAACAACTTTTCAGTTTCACCGAAACTCATCCGGTGTTCTCTCCGCGGAACTTTTTCGGTGATTTTCTCTCAGACTCCCTGTCTAGTATTCAGCAGATAGATGACCCTTAAGCGTGTGACCCTATAGGTTCGGTGAAGTATAGACATGACACGGAACCCCTTCCGATCAATGATCAACATCGGAGCCGTGGACACCCATATTGACCCCTATACCCACCCGAATGAATATTCGAGTGAACCTCCAGTTGCCGTGTGCTATTCCTGTTGCTTCGCGATATGTTACAAATACCCGAGGTGAGACATGATGGCATCCCCGTGGGTCAACAACTTGTCCACTATGCCAGTTACCTCGTTACTGGTATTTGTTCTCTTTTCTCGTTCCCGTGTTCCGGCATCCCCGTGATCAAATCACAAAGTGTCTGGCCAGACGATGATGGATACCGTAACACCGAGAGGGCCCAGAGATATCTCTCCATCGTCGGAGGAGCAAATCCCAATCTTGAGCTATCAAGTTACTTGACATACTTTTCCATGAACCCGTAAGCAGCCGTAATAGCCACCCATTTACGGATGACGTTTAACAAACCCCAAAGTTCATGAAGCAAGCATGAAGAAACTCGATACTCTCATGGTCTAAGGAATCATGCAAACGTTAACCATCTCTGTGTTATTAACCATTAACTTATGACGAAAGTAACTCATAGCATAACATCAATCGGGTCGATTCAACACAAATGTTCTTCTAACATTGTGCCCTCAAAGTTGCTGGCATAGACATGCCCATGATCAGGAAAACAGGACCATCATGCAACACTTGAGCTAGTCTTAGAGGCTAGACTAGGAATACATTTTACCGTTTATTATTCCACACGTGCATATGAGTCTTCCTCCGAGCCTCGTGGTTATTGTAGACTCGAGAACCATAGCAGTTATAGCATGGAACATAAACCTAATTATGAGCATGGAGATAAATAATAATATTTATTATTGCCTCTAGGGCATATCTCCTACACAAATAACATGTGTGGTTGCACATGGGGCGCCGTAAAACTGGGTGGCACGTTTGAAAGAAAAAACACCACTATTTAGAAAAGCTAAAAGACCTACAAGAATAAAGTAGAAATAAAAGCAGAAAAATAGAAATAGTGGTAGACATGTAACCGCGATAGGGGCGACAATTGCAGTTGCGACCTACTGTCGCCTCCTCTAATAAAAAAGCCGCTAAGTTGGAGTTACGTTGAATACATGTAGTTGAAGTTGGGTCGATACTTATAGTTGTCTGCCTAATGTAGACATGCAACTGCTACCCCTTCCCTGGATAAAACACTAGTGAGTTGAAGTTGTAGCAGAGGGAGACACTTGTAGCTGGGATTGGGGGTAACGCTTGCAGTTCCATGGCTAGAGTCGGGCATGCATCTACCCCACTCCTACCACGTCGTCGCCGCCTCCGACAAAACAAAGCCCTAGTTGCAACCATGTTGGAAGACATGCAGTTGCAGTCGAAGGACGACACCTGTAGTTGCATGACTAGTGTGGGACATGCAACTGACCCTTCTCCTCGCAGTCCCTCCGACAAAACAAAAGCCCGATTGCAACCAAGATAGAAGACATGTAGTTGTGTCACTATGGTTGGACATGCAACTGGCCCCCCTCCTCGTCGGTCCCTTCGACAAAGCGAAAAGCCCAGTTGCAACCAAGTTAGGAGACATGCAATTGCATGACTAGTGTGGGACATGCAACTGGCACCCTTCTCTTCCCGCCGCCCCCTCCGACAAAACAGAGCCCCCTAGTTGCAAACATGTTGTAAGACATGCAGTTGCGTGACTACAATTAGACATGCTACTGACCTCGTCTCCTTGCCCCCGCCCCCAATAAAACCCTAGTTGCAACCATTTTGGAAGGCATGCGGTTGCGTGACTATAATTGAGCATGCAATTGGCCCTGCTCTGTTCCCGCCGCCCCCTTTGACAAAACAAAGGCCCCCAATTGGAAACTATGTTGGAAAGACATGCAGTTGCGTGACTAGTGTGAGACATGCAACTTGCCCCTCTCCTCATCGGTCCTTCCGACAAAACAAAAGCCCAGTTGCAAGCAGTTTAGAAGGCATGCAGTTGCAACCATGTTGGAAGGCATGCAGTTGCATGACTGCAATTGGACATGCAACTGGCCCTCTTTCTCTCTCCGTTTCGCCCTCGCCGTCAAAGCAAAAGCCTGAGTTGCAACCATGTTGGAAGACATGCAGTTGCATGACTACAATTAGACATGCAACTGGCCCGTCCATCTCCTCGTCGCCCACTCCGACAAAGCAAACCCAAATCGCAACCAAAGTTAGAAGACATGCAGTTGCATGACTGTAGTTGGAAATGCAACTGGCCCCCTTTTCTTTCCCCGTTGGCCCCGCCGACAAAGCAAAAGCCCCTATTACAACCATGTTGGAAGACATGAAGTTGCATGGCTACAGTTGGGCATGCAACTGGCCCTCACTCTCTCCTCCCGCCGCCCTCTCGGACAAAGCAAAAGGCCGAGTTGCAACAAAGTTAAAAAGGCATGCAGTTGCATGACCACAGTTGGACATGCAACTAGCCACCCCCCATCTGCCCGCTGCCCACTCTGACAAAACAAAGGCCAGTTGCGACCAAGTTGCAAGATATGCAGTTGCATTACTACAGTTGGAAATGCAACTAGCCGCCCCTTTCTCTCCCCGTCGCCCCTACCGACAAAGCAAAAAGCCCCCGGTCGCAATCATCTTGGAAGACATGCAGTTGCATGGCTACAGTTGGGCGTGCAACTGGCCCTCTCTATCTCTCCCCCCCTCTCTCTCCTCGTCGCCCCCGCAGACAAAGCAAAAAGCCCGCGGTTTGCAACCATGTTGGAAGACATGCAGTTGCATGACTACAGTTGGACATGCAATTGGCCCTCTCTCTCCCCCGTCGCCCCTGTCGACAAAGCAAAAGCCCGAGTTGCAACCATGTTGGAAGACATGTAGTTGCATGACTACAGTTGGACATGCAACTGGCCCCCATCTCCCCGCCGCCCACTCCGACAAAACAAAACCCCAGTTGCAACCAAGTTAACTAAAAGTTGCATGACTCGTGTTGACATGGAAATGCCCCCACCCCTCCTCAATGTAGTTGCCTCCAACAAAACAAAACCTAGCTGCAACTAAGTCGGGAAAAAAATGTTCTAAAAAATCCCGAACACACTCACACACAGTACACACACACACACACATCATCATCATCATCATCATCATCTATATAAAAAAAGAAAAAAAGTTTTGAAGCAATGTCATGTACAAGGGGTTCAGCACACACACACACACTCATCATCTACATATAATTAAAAAAAAAGTCCAGATGTTTCGTTTGTAGAAAAAATAAATAAAAAAAACTAGAAAATACACACACATTCATGCATATTAAATAAAAGAAGCCACAAAGCACAAAAACTAAAAAAAAAAGAGTTTTCAAATTAGTTCATGAGAGGCTTTATTTTCAGAAGTTCCTGATCCGCATTCATCATCCATGTATGTGTAGGGGGCGTGTCCTGAGCACCACATTCAACATTCAGGCAAAAAAACACATGCTAGTGGATTGGCCTGGTGTCCTTAAAAAATTACAAAGTAAATAGCATAAAAATAAAAAACCACCCACATGTATAGAGGGATCTGGTGTCCTTAAAATGAATACAGTAATGCACATTTTGACATTTTTTTTAAACACATATACACACATAAATAGAAACACATATTCACATACATTAAAAAGCATATATGGTGACCGAAAAAACTTAACAAAAGAAACAGTTAACTGAAAGTTCAACATCATGTAGAAGGGGTTCAGCGGCCAGTTCTACAAAATGGATTTGCGGTGTCGGCTGGGAGCGAAAAACCTTATTTTTGTAGGAATTAAGTCATAAAAATAAAATAGTGGTGTATTTGTGGCGTCGGCTGGGAGCGAAAAGCTAAAAGACCTACAAGAATAAACTAGAATTAAGTTTCATGGATACACATTCCAGTGCACGTCGGCTGGGAGCGTTGACACATACACCGTATATTTGACAGCCCAAAAAAAAAAGAAGAACCAACCAAATACTAGAAGACAAGACAACAGAAAAAAAGAAGCTGCCCACAAGCAGAAAAAAGGGACAGCCCAGAACGGACAAAACAAGGGACAACAGCAGCCCACTTGAGAAAACAAATAAGAAAAAACAAAGGTCAAAAGAGAAAAGAGAAAAGCCTCGTACAACGAATGAGCAGGAAAATCAATGAGAGCTTTCAGGCCTGTATTACGACGATGACATCAGCCAACTTAGATTTCGCGAAGTCTAAGTCGACTGATTTCTAGACAGATATCGTGAATCAAAGGAAACATCACATGACAATTAAAGGTTCATTATAATGTCATTCATGTAATCATAGAGATCGATATGGATGTCCACGGTTTCACTATTGATTGTTAAATGAAGGGGTTTTGTAACTTTCATTCATGTCTATATTTTATCGAACCTACAGGTCATAAGCTTAAGCTTAAGGTAATCACACTCACGTACCCTCGAGCAATGCAAGAACATCTCCCGTCATATTCGCAGAGATAAAAAAACTACTGCCTCCGATCCTAAATATATGTCGTTGGGGCAGTTTGAAGAGCGGAGGTGTAGTAGTAAAAGCAGTCGTATGCATGCATGCATGTGAGCGTGTCAACGAAACCTGCTCGAGTTAATGCAACCGGTTAGTAGCTAGCAGCTGCTGCAGCTGTTAATGCAATCTGCCTGCATGGAGTGGCTGTTGACGTTGTGGACATTTTCCACTCAATGAACAAATCCGGCGAGGACAGCAAGGCGGAGCTACTGTTCGACCCCAATGCAGCTTTCAACGTTCAACCTAGCGTGTCCCCACGCACACCGGCACCGCGCGCTCGAGGCCGACGCGCAATCACTGAGACACAGCGCAACTTGATGCATCCAACGCCCCCGGTCAGCCCCTTGAGCTGTCCGGTGGAAACTCGGGTCCATCGCAACGTGCACCGCCCACGAAACGCGGCTGTGCCCATACCTTGTTGCCTAGCTACTGCCTTCGTCCCGACGACCTATAAATATGCCACCCGTAACCCAGACGGAGCAAACAACACACGACGTTACACGACCATCTATCTAGTGACCGGTGCGAAGAGAAGATGGTGACCAAGCTCGCAGCGATCATCGTCTTGGCCGCGTTCCTCGCCGGGCCGGCGGCGTGCGAGGGCGCCAGCATTTGCTTCAACGGTTGGATGAGGTTACCCACCTTCAACCCGCGGCTCTGTGCTCGCGGCCCCAGGGTGAACCGCCGGCAGCGGGGGGCTTCCCCCACGGGGTCAGGACTCAGCTACGGCTACTACGACAACAGGAGGTCGACGTCCTACTGCCCCAGGGCGGAAGGGATCGTGAGGGGTGCCGTGAGGGAGGCCGTGGCCGCGAACCCTGGCATTGGTGCTGGCCTCATCCGTCTCTTCTTCCACGACTGCTTCGTTCGGGTACGCACACGCAACTCCTCGATATCTCTTCTTATATAGGAGTAGTAACTGCATTGTCATTTAAGAGGATCAACATGTTCATTACATTCAGGGGTGTGATGCTTCCGTCCTCCTCACCACGACCAACTCCAAGAACAGTGACACGGAGAGGGAAGGCCCTCCCAACAAGAACAGCCTTCGAGGGTTCGAGGTGATCGACGCGGCCAAGGCGGCGATCGAGGCCGCCTGCCCCAGCAGAGTCTCATGCGCTGACATCGTCGCCTTCGCAGCCCGCGACGCGTCCTACTTCCTCAGCAACCGTCGGATCAACGTCCCGATGCCGGGCGGCCGCTACGACGGGCGCGAGTCCTTCGCCAACGAGACCGACCAGTTGCCCGGCCCCTTCTCCAACGTCACAGAGCTCCAAGCTAGTTTCGCGGCCAAGGGGCTCACCTCCGACGAGATGGTCACGCTCTCCGGCGCGCACACCATCGGCCGCGCCCGCTGCATGTTCTTCTCCAGCCGCTTCTCTGAGATGGACCAGGCATTTGCTGCCAAGCTCAGGGCCCAGTGCAACGGCAACGACGACACCAACGTGAACCAAGACGCTGTGACCCCCGATGTCCTGGACAAGCAGTACTACCGGAACGTGATCGACAGGAAAGTGCTCTTCACCTCGGACGCCGTGCTCAACTCGACGGAAACGATGACGCAGGTGACAGAAAACGCCAACAGGGCAGGGGCGTGGGAGAGGAAGTTCGAGAGAGCCATGGAGAATATGGGGAAAATCGAGATCAAGACCAGAGGCGACCAAGGCGCAGAGATCAGGAAGGTATGCTCAAGAGTCAACAACTAGCGTTGGCTAGTAGTAATGCGTGGTGGTTGGCTGGCTCCATGGCGGGATCGCTCGATGTAACTTCGTCCAGCGAGTGTCATTGTTAGTTTTCTCATACTAAAACTCGGTGTGTGTGTGTGTGTGTGTGGGTGTATTAATAAAGATATCATTGTCTCGTTTGGTCTTAACAAATGATTGAACCAGTAAAATAAAATGGCGCAGTCATTTTTCTACAATGCCACAAAAATCGATTCATTATTCGTCAAAGGAAAAAAAAAGTTCCTCTCGGAGAAACAGGGCTGATCTATTCATTTCACAATGGTTTGTGGGATACAAGTAAATTCAGGTACACAATTTAGACACAAATGACGCCCTGCAGCCAGGGTAGAGAAGCCTTAGCTAACTGATGGGCCTCAGAATTATGCCGCCTCTTTTCATGCTTGAAATCGATCCCCGAAAAAGTGGCCCGGCGATGTATAATCTCGGGAAGTATGGCTGCATACCTGCATGGAGCGACAGTATTGATATAGTATTTCACCACCACAGAACAGTGAGAAGCCACCTGGATTGTGTTAGAATTAATGGGCTAGACCTATAGCAATTTCTGAAATCTCAAAGCCCATGTGTAAAATGGCAAGTGGTGGTGCTAAAGTTTAGTCCCACCCCGGAAGTTGAAGAAGAGTTTGACCTCTTTATATAGTGGGTTCTCTCCACCACTCTAAGTGGTGTGTGAGGAGAGAAAGGAAAGACCACACGCGCGCGCTCGCTCGCCTCGCCGGGCCGGGCCGTGGTGAGGCGAGGCGAGGCGAGGCGAGGCGTACGTGCAACATGCGCGTGAATGGTCCGCCGAAATCCGGTCAACACCTAGGGTTTTGCCTCATCTCGCGGCGCATCCCAAACACCGGCGTGCATCGGCGCGTGGGAGAGCAGGTCTCCGGAACCGTTCGTCTTTGCGATCCTGCACCGGGAGAGGACGAATTAGGTTTTTGCATCACGGGTCGTCTTCCGTCCAAATCGGGCGGTGGTACTCATCGCTGTCAGCAGCAGATCATCGCCAACATCGTCATCAACACCGTCGCACCCACAATAGCTAACGAACAGTACGTCCAACATCATCTGTTCATGTCTGTCTCTACAACTATTGTTTCGTGTTCGCTGCTGTTATGCATGTCTTGCTGTTCTTCTAGTTTGCTAGATTGTTGCATGCTAGTATCTGTTCTAGTCATGAATTATTTACTGGAATTAATCATGAACTTGCCTAATTTTTCAACAATCCAAAAACCTAATTGTAGGCAATTTCCTGAGTTAACTATGGCTGGATTCGCGCACTGAGGCCGGATAAATTTACCGGTGTGCACTTTAAGAGGTGGCAGGTGAAGACCACGCTCTGACTTACTGCTCTGAAAGTTTTCCACATTAGTGTTAGTGCTCTAGAGGGAATGTCTGACGAAGATCAGAGAAAATTCCAGGAAGCCAATACTATGTTTGTGGGATGCATTCTGAGTGTTCTTGCTGACCGTCTGTGTGATGTGTACATGCACATAGATGACGGAAAGACTCTGTGGGATGCACTGAATGCAAAATTCGGTGCAACAGATGCAGACAGTGAACTGTACATCATGGAGAGTTTTCATGACTACAAGATGGTGAATAACCATTCTGTGGTTGAACAAGCTCATGAGATACAGTGCATTGTAAAAGAACTTGAACTCCTTAAGTGTGTTCTACCCGACAAATTCGTGGCTGGGTGCATGATTGCAAAGTTGCCTCCTTCATGGAGGAATTTCGTCACAACTCTAAAACATAAGAGACAGGAGATATCAGTTGAAAATCTGATTGCATCTCTTGATGTTGAAGAAAAAGTTCGGGCTAAAGACACTACTGAGAAAGGAGGTGAGGTTCAGCCTACCGCCAATATGGTAAAGAGGTACCCACAGAACAAGAACAAAGGGAAGAACAAACCTGTTTTCAACAAGCCTACCAAGACTACTACCTTCAAGAAGAAGAAGTTCAACAAGGCTGAGCTAGAGTGCTACGCCTGTGGGAAGCCCAGACACTTTTCCAAGGAATGCCCTGAACGTGCAGACCGCAGAGGGAAAACGAGCTCCAAGACTGTCAACATGGTGACCGCTAGCAATACTGATGGGTATGGTAATTTACCTATTGTACTTTCAGTATTTCAATCATCTTCGTGGTGGATTGATTCGGGTGCTAATGTTCATGTGTGTGCTGACGTCTCCCTGTTTACTTCTTATCAGGTCACAAGGGATTCTTCCGTCCTAATGGGGAATGGGTCACATGCTTCTGTTCGTGGCATTGGCACGGTGGATCTGAAGTTTACTTCGGGAAAGATCGTGCAACTAAGGAACGTGCAGCATGTCCCTACTATGAACAAGAATCTAGTTAGCGGCTCCCTTCTATGTCGAGATGGGTTTAAGGTAGTTTTAGAGTCGAATAAAGTAACCGTGTCAAGATTTGGACAATTTATAGGCAAAGGCTATGAGTGCGGAGGCTTGTTTCGCTTTTCCCTTTCAGATTTTTGCAATAAGTCAGTAAACCAAATTTGTGCTAGTGTTAATGATGATGCAAGTATTTGGCACTCTCGTTTATGTCATATTAATCTTGGTTTAATGTCTCGGCTATCCAGTATGAGTTTAATTCCGAATTTCACCATTGCCAAAGGTTCTAAGTGCCATAGTTGTGTGCAATCGAAGCAACCTCGAAAGCCTCATAAGGCTGCCGAGGAGAGAAACTTGGCACCTCTAGAACTCATACATTCTGATCTTTGTGAGATGAATGGTGTGTTGACAAAAGGTGGAAAGAGATATTTCATGACTTTGATTGATGATGCGACTAGATTTTGCTATGTTTATTTGTTGCAAACTAAAGATGAAGCATTAGACTACTTTAAAATCTATAAAGCTGAAGTTGAAAATCAACTAGAGAGAAAGATCAAGCGTCTTAGGCCCGATCGTGGTGGAGAGTATTTTCCCAAAGTATTTGATGAATTTTGTGAGGAACATGGTATTATTGATGAGAGGACGCCTCTCTATTCACCCCAATCAAATGGAGTTGCCGAGAGAAAAAACCGCACGTTGACTGATTTGGTGAATGCCATGTTAGACACTGCTGGTTTATCTAAGGCATGGTGGGGGGAGGCTCTATTGACTTCATGTCATGTCCTGAATAGAGTTCCTAACAATAATAAGGAGAAAACCCCTTATGAGGAGTGGGTTGGGAGAAAACCATCACTTTCTTATTTGCGCACTTGGGGATGTTTGGCAAAGGTCAATATTCCTATTCCTAAGAAACGCAAACTTGGACCAAAGACAGTGGATTGTGTCTTTCTAGGGTATGCTCAACGGAGCATTGCTTATAGATTTTTAGTGGTAAAATCTGAAGTACCTGATATGCATGTTGATACTATAATGGAATCTCGTGATGCAACATTTTTTGAGAACATATTTCCTATGAAAGATATGCATAGCATTGCTAGATTTTCTTCTGAGATAATTCCTGAATCTAGTACAACTGATGAATATTTTGAACAATCACATGAGGAAGTCCTTGAGAAGGATAACAATGAAGTTCCTATAAGGAACAAGAGACAAAGGATTGCAAAATCCTTTGGTGATGATTTCATTGTATACCTTGTGGACGACACACCCAAGACGATTGCAGAGGCATATGCATCTCCGGATGTAGATGATTGCAAAGAAGCTATTCATAATGAGATTGACTCAATTCTTTCTAATGGAACTTGGGAACTAACTGATAGACCATATGGTTGTAAACCTGTGGGCTGTAAGTGGGTGTTCAAAAAGAAGCTAAAGCCTGATGGTACTATTGATAAGTACAAGGCGCGGCTAGTGGCCAAGGGCTACACTCAGAAAGAAGGCGAAGATTACTTTGACACCTATTCACCCGTTGCTAGAATGACCACCATTCGAGTGTTACTTTCCTTGGCTGCCTCTTATGGTCTTATCATTCATCAAATGGATGTAAAGACAACTTTCCTCAATGGAGAGTTGGAAGAGGAAATCTATATGGATCAGCCTGATGGGTTTGTGGTAAAGGGTGAAGAGAGAAAAGTGTGCAAGTTGTTAAAATCTTTGTATGGCCTGAAACAGGCACCTAAGCAATGGCATGAGAAGTTTGAAAGAATTCTGACTTCTGCAGGATTTGTCATTAACGAGGCTGATAGGTGTGTTTACTATCGTCATGGTGGGGACAATAGTGTCATATTATGTTTGTATGTGGATGACATACTGATCTTTGGTACAAACATTAATGCGATCAATGAGGTCAAGTCTTTTCTATCAAAATTTTTTGACATGAAAGATCTGGGAGAAGCTGATGTAATTCTAAACATCAAACTTATTAAGGATGAGAGTGGGATTACTCTAACGCAATCTCACTATGTTGAGAAGGTCTTGAGCCGGTTCGGCTTTATGGATAGTAAGCCTTCTCCAACACCTTATGATCCTAGTGTGACACTCAGAAAGAACAAGAAAGAAACGAGAGATCAATTAAGATACTCTCAAATTATCGGTTCACTCATGTACTTAGCTAGCGCTACAAGACCAGATATCTCTTTTGCTGTGAGCAAACTGAGTAGGTTCATGTCCAACCCGGGTGATGATCATTGGCATGCACTAGAAAGGTTCTTGCGCTATCTGAGAGGTACTATGAGTTACGAAATTACTTATTCAGGGCATCCTGCTGTGCTAGAAGGATATAGTGATTCAAACTGGATCTCCGATGTTGATGTACTCTACGCAACAAGTGGGTATGTATTTACTCATGGATGTGGCGCAGTGTCATGGAGGTCTTGCAAGCAAACCATATTGACGAGGTCAACTATGGAAGCATAATTAACTGCTTTAGACACAGCTACTGTTGAGGCAGAATGGCTGTGTGAGCTCTTGATGGACTTGCCTGTGGTTGAAAAACCTGTACTGGCTATTCTTATGAATTGTGACAACCAAACGGTTATCGCTAAAGTAAACAATTCTAAAGATAATGCGAAGTCATCAAGACACGTGAAGAGACGTTTGAAGTCTGTCAGGAAGTTGAGAAACTCCGGAGTAATAACTGTTACGTATATTCAAACAGACAAAAACCTGGCAGATCCCTTTACAAAGGGACTATCACGAAATGTGATAGATATTGCATCGAGGGAGATGGGTATGAGACCCATAGATGTTACACCATAGTAGTAACCCAAACTTTGTGATCGGAGATCCCGTGAATTAGAATCTGGGAAGAACAAGCTATTGGTTAACTGAGGAGAGTAATAACTAATGACCATCTATAAGTGAAGATGCAAAACTCTCAGAGCTGTAATGCTCAGGGCTGTAAGGCAGGTTGGCAACATGCCTTAATGTGGTTCTATTGGCTATAATTAGCAAAGATGCTGTCCTACAGAGCAGTCTTGAAAGAACACACCTATATGAGTTCCGACTGTAAACGTCGCAGTCTATGAGATTTGGGTGATCTCTAGTAAGCTCACGAAGAGACCAGGGAGTATGACGTATAAGCTCCAAACCGCGGGGTAGCCTATTGGCGGTCAGGTACTGGTTAAGACTTTGAGTGAAACCTGTTCACACAAAACTAGCAATTCAAGGCATAGTCCATTGTCAAGTTGTGAATGGATGTAGCTTAAAGTTCTAGGCAGAAGTTCAACTTAACAGGCTCTGCTGAAACACTGGTATATTAAACAAGTGGTGAGAGAAGGCAAATCTCTAAATGGGTATTTGAGATCTGGTGGGGGATTGTTAGAATTAATGGGCTAGGCCCATAGCAATTTCTGAAATCTCAAAGCCCATGTGTAAAATGGCAAGTGGTGGTGCTAAAGTTTAGTCCCACCCCGGAAGTTGAAGAAGAGTTGGACCTCTTTATATAGTGGGTTCTCTCCACCACTCTAAGTGGTGTGTGAGGAGAGAAAGGAGACCACACGCGCGCGCTCGCTCGCCTCGCCTGGCCTGGCCGGGCCGTGGCGAGGCGGCGCGTACGTGCGACATGCGCGTGAATGGTCCGCCGAAATCCGGTCCGTCTCTTTGCAGGGGCGCAGCTTCCTTTTGCCATTTTATTTTTATGTCTTGGCAGACAAGTTTTTGATTTCTTGTCCGGTAAGTATACGAATTAGAAACCGAGTCGGTTTGGGATTGTGATCGCGACACAATACCGCCTCTGGTCCTAATATATATATACAGCTACCGGCTGCGGCCAAAGACACACCGAAAACACCTAGGGTTTTGCCTCATCTCGCAACTTGCGTCGCCGTCGTAGTCTACTCCATCCCAAACGCCGGCGTGCATCGGCGCGTGGGAGAACAGGTCTCCGGAACTGTTCGTCTTTGCGATCCTGCACCGGGAGAGGACGAATTAGGTTTTTGGGAAGCGCTCTGCGCGACTGCTCAAATTCGTCATCACGGGTCGTCTTCCGTCCAAATCGGGCGGTGCTACTCATCGTCGTCTTCATCGCCGTCAGCAGCAGATCATCGCCAACATCGTCATCAACACCGTCGCACCCACAATAGCTAACAAACAGTACGTCCAACATCATCTGTTCATGTCTGTCTCTACAACTATTGTTTCGTGTTCGCTGCTGTTATGCATGTCTTGCTGTTCTTCTAGTTTGCTAGATTGTTGCATGCTAGTATCTGTTCTAGTCATGAATTATTTACTGGAATTAATCATGAACTTGCCTAATTTTCCAACAGATTGTCGGCACATTCAAGTCGAGAGCTAACGAGATAACCTTATTACAAGCACTTGTGGCTGGGGCGTGCCAATGTCACGCCTCCCGAGCATTCCTGTGCGCATCTATCTTGCTTGATGACTATCCGTACTTGCAGTCGCCTATCAAGTACTCTCTTCGTCCGGAAATACTTATCGAAGAAATGGATGTATCTAGACGTATTTTAGTCTTAGATACATTCATTTTAATCCATTCCGACAAGTATTTTTGGATGGAGGGAGTACAATCCTCTCTTTTTTCAACAGTCGACAAAAATGCACACCAAGCTTCTATCATAAAAGGTGCTCAGTATCCAACCACCAGCATACTTCAATATGATGATGGGGTACCATGTTCAAAGTCAGTATCATCAATGTATTGGCAAGATGCTGCTAATAGTATTATGATCATGTGCACTGTTAGGTACTCAAGTCTGACACTCGAGCATCTATCACTTCTACTAAATAATTCAAACAAGCACACAAATTTCCAAGGTCCAACAGCTTAAGTAGAAACTGATGTTTTTTAAAAGCATGTCAAGTTAAACGACTAATGACAGATCTAGATAAACCAAATCCTGAAATTTATAACTTATTAGGGTATTAATTGATGAAGAAACGATAGCAATGATATTTTTCTCTTGCACCAGTAGTTCATCACACTGTGCATATATAATATTTTTCTAAACTTAATTGTTCATTTTTTAAATTTGGATCATTAGGTTGCTACAGTGAAGCAAGATCCCACAATGTTATATTAGAGAAAAGCAACCCACAATCTAATCAGAAGGGATGAAAACATGGCAATAAGTTTTGCATATAGAGATCATACAATACAAAAACGGTGACCTGCTATAAAAAGGCAATAATACAACATAGAACCCAAATTGCAGCTGGATCAATGTGTACCTGATCAAAATCCCGTCCATGACAGCTCTAATCAATAGTCAATTCTTGGTGAGAGGAATACTGCAAGTATACGTTTCTTCCCCTTGTATGGCAGGAGCATGGTGAATACCAAATAATGGCATGATCACTAACAGTGATACTATATTTTGTAAATTGATGGAAACATAACAAGTAAAATAATGCAACTTTAACCTCTCACAATCCAAATCACAAATGACATAACTCTCTTCTATTATGGACAATCACATCACATTTTTTTTTTGCAAAAACAACTCTACAGGCAGAAGATTGGTTGGCGTTGAAGCACCAAAAGGAAAATCTTATTCGGATGTACCTACATCAGGTGATAATTAACAAGATTACCTCACAGTATGTTATATCATAGTGTAGTATTGGATCGTGCTTAAGGCAAGTCCTCCATCTGGACAAGAGCCTGCAGCAACAGAAGCACAAAACCAAAATCAATATCACAAAAACTGCAAACATACATCCACATGAAACGGGTGTGCATAGATGAAATCAAGAGGGCACTTGATTCTTGGCACGCAGCTCCGACATCAACTGAATTTTTTTCGCGAATACGCGGATGCGTATCATTCCATTGATAGAGCGCTGAAAATACATGGTACCAACCATCATAGAGCGTACACAAGGAGGCACTTACGATGGTGCTAGTGAGCATCAAGAGAAGGGGTTGCTCAGCCCCAGGTACAAGGGGATCAGGTTATAGGTATGACGTTGACAAGGCCTCTAGCACCTGCTTTGGCCAAGGTGTGAGCTTCCTCCTGTATAGTGTGCAACAGGTGGGTAAGGGAAGGCGTCATGCCATTGAAGATGCAGACGTTGCGGTGTTTCCAGATCGCAAACAGTGTAGATCGATATTTAAAATCAACCAATAGTGGAACCTATTCAACACTTGATTACAACACAATAAGAGAAAGCATCTTGAGTTCTAATAAACATTTAGAAGAAACCATAAGCTGGACATCATACAGACTACAAACACTTTTGTTTTGTTTGAGAAAATAGAAGAGTCCAACAACAACCCTTCAGGAAGGCAATATATAATCAGAAGAACTAAAACAACGCCAAAATCTTTATAGAAACAACTATGCCATTCCATTCTAATAAAGTATATTGATTTCTGAAGAAAACTGAGAAATAGTAGAGATAAAAATTAAATAAGAAATGATCAACAACATATGTGAAAAGGTCCAACGCCTTGCGAAATTCTGGTAGCAACTTCAGTAGTGAACTATATGTTCTGGTTTCAGAGACCAATGTCAACTTTAGTTCCATGGGATGACTCTCAATGCCAAGTTCAGTACTCTCATGGAATTAAAGTCAGAGTATATATAATATTGTCCAATGGATATCCAAAATGCTAGTTTCAGTTGCATGACATAAAACACAAACAGGGCTTGAGAGAAAAATACAGTAATCAAACATAGAAATGTACAACCTAGAAATATGTAGAAGCATTCATCAAATAAGTAGTACGAAAGTTTGCACTATATCATCATCTCACCGAAATCCTATGAAGCAGTACCAAAGTTTTTCTTACGGACTTCGAGTGAAGCACTTTATTCCAAAATCCAAATACAACAACTTTTTAATATAATATAATTCTTTGTCAGCCAATTAACCTCCTCTTTATGCTAACTACAGGGTATCAGCACATCGGTACAATCACACTGGTGGAGATAAAGAAATTTAGAGGAGTTGACCCATATCTAATGCAAAAGACAATTTTTTTGATCACATCCAAGCCGTATTTGGCCTTCCAAATCATCCCATCCCACATCTGATAGAAGAGAATCAAGCGACAACGAGCACACGAAAAAAGGTTATTAAGATCTCGAACATAACCTCCTGCGAGCGCCATGGCGGACGAGAAGAGGGCGAGGCCGTTGGATACCGAAATAGCAACGACGCAACCACTATGGGCGGCGGTGATTGGTAATAGACCACGAAGAACAACGCCACCACTCGTGGCGACTGCAGCCTTCGCCTGATCTGGATTATCAAAACCGCTCTGCACATACACTTTCACATCCATTGTTGAAATCAATAGTTGTGTTCCTGCAAGCAAGGAAAGAATGAAGCTGCACTGGTTGAGGAATCTAGTGCTAATTGAATGACCAATTATATGGAGCATCAGCATTTAAAAACATAATGTGGATGATAGTCAAGTTAGCCGAATGGAATAGAAGCATTATCAACATTTTAATCCCTAAATGAACTTCTAAAACTGCATGAGAATATCTCATGGTCACATTGAATTGACAATCTGAGAACAAGATGTGCAAGGACATTAAGTGTTTAGACATGTTTTTTTTATCAATTTCCTTAGGAGATGGCTAAAATAACTCTTGCTCTATAAGAAATTAATGGCCAATCTATCAGGAACATATATATAATCTTTTTTTTTGGAAAAGGAGGAAAGCCCCGGGCCTTTGCATCAGAGCGATCCATGCAGCCATTTTATTGATTCAAAGTTCGAAAACAAAGTCTTAGGTCCAGCAAAGTCTCACAAAAGGAGCATGAAAACACAAAGGATATATAAAAAATGCCACAACCGGAGAAAAATAGGCCTAGATGACTAAACACATATCCTATTATTGGATCGCCATCCAAACTAGTTATAGATAACCCATGCTACCGTCTCCCACCGGTTGCACCAAATAGCCAAAAGCTCCCTGGAGTCCGCATGAGTGAGTAACGATCACGTATGGATCCAAGCAGTGGCTCTGTAAATAACCTGCAAAAAGTTGATAATTTTTTTCCAGTTAAAGATGATATCATTTCTGTAGTTCCATATGGCCCAAAGTAATGCACATATCCATATCCGAATATCTCCCACAGTATTAGATTCCACTCCAGTTAGCCACGTCGCAAATAACGTGTCAATACTAATTGGAGGAGTAACGTTAAAGGCTATATATATCGTGCGCCAAAGAAGTTTGGCGAGAGGACAATCGAGAAAGAGGTGTTTTATGGTTTCATTCTGGTCACAGAAGCAACATCGTGAACTACCCACCCATCTTCGCTTTACCAAGTTATCCTTGGTTAAAATCACTTCCTTGTGGACAAACCACATGAAGATTTTGATTCTTAGCGGAACTTTAATCTTCCATATGTGAAGTAGTTTCAGTATTGGCCCAGATTTAATTAAATCCAGGTACATAGATTTCACTATGAAACCACTATTCATAGATAATTTCCATTGGATGGCATCAGATTGGCCAGAGAGTTGAACATCCATCAACATACGAACCAAATGGAGCCATGAATTCCAACGTTCCCGCACCAGAACCCTCCTGAACCGTATGTTTAGGGGGACCGACTGTAATACCGTTGCAACATAAGATTCCTTACATTGTACAATATTATATAGCTGGGATACTGCAAGGGTAAAGGCATCTCCCCTAACCATGTGTCCTCCCAGAATCTAGTAGCATTACCATTACTGTCGTGGTTCGACACGATCACCTATGGGGCCATCGGCCCCTTTGTGGTTCGGCAAGGGGGATGGGCATGTTGCACAGAGAGCGGAAGTCATAGAACAGCATGACAATGGTGACGCGGGTGGTTTTTACCCAGGTTCGGGCCGCCGCGAGGCGTAAAACCCTACTCCTGCTTTGGTGGATTGAGTGGAAGACCGTGATGAACGCGCAGTGCTCAAGCCCGGCAAGGTTGCCTCGGGGAGAGCAGCTACGCGCGTATGAGTGTACAAGGGTCCGAATCCTTTCTAAGGTTGCCTCGGCCCTCCTTTTATAGGTAAAGGGGTTACCACAGTGGCAAAATAGTCATTATCCAGTGATTAGATAGCCACAGTGCTATCATATCTAACTCTGCAGACAGGACAAGGTGCATTAAATGCACCGCTTAGTGTCACGTCGTGGATGCAGCCCGGCAAGCCTTGTCGTGCCATTCAACCACTTTCTCGCCTATCTGTGTGACATGCCACTGGACGGGTGTCATTTAGGGGTGATCTTCCTCAGAAATGGCTGTCACGTGCTGATTGACTGCCACTTATTCACTTGGGGGCTCGACACCGCACCGATAAGCGACTTGCGTCACTGTGAGGTGGAGCGGTGGAGCCCTGGCGGGATAGCAGGCTGCCAGCGCCCCGGCAACCCTTGCCGGGGAGGCACTACTACAGGATGCTGCTAACGCGACACTACGATCAGAGACCCTTTGATGAAACTGTGTGCGATGCATTAATCGCAAACGGTGATGTAAAAAAACCGTAAAAAAAGTTGCAAAACGTTTGCGACGGCGGAGAAATCAAACACGGTTCAGATTTTAGTTGCGTGTGTGATGCAGGGCACACAGTTGATCTATCCGAACTGTTTGCGATGAGACAGAACAACAGAAACGGGCAGCCATATCAAGGTGTGTGCGATATACGGCATACAGTTCGCTCAGATGAACTGTTTGCTATTAGGGAGTGCAACAGAAACGGTTAGCCAGATCAAGGTGTGTGTGATATACGGCATACGGTTCACTCGGACGAACTGTTTTCGATTAGGGAACACAATAGAAACTGTTCAACTTAACAAGATGTGTGTGATATGCGGCATACAGTTCACATAGATGAATTGTTTGCGATGAGCCAAAAGAACACAAACGAGTCGTGTAAACAAGATGTGTGTGATACGCGGCAAACAACCCACTCGGATGAACTGTTTGCGATGAGAAATTACAACGCAGACGGTTACTACAGTTAATTCGTGTGTGATTCTGTGTGTACCAAAAACTTTGAAAATTGCAAACTAGTTGCTTGCGGTGGCTAGGAGTATCACACACGATGCGTCTGCGAGTACTCGTGTGCGATGATTAGTAAGTTACACATATGTTTACTTATGTTAACACGTGTGTGAATTTGCAATATGGACAGTTAATATGCAAATGCTTTCTGGACATCGGCACACGCTTAAACTCAATGAACTGTGTACGATACTAATACTTTCCATGAAAATTTAAGAACTTGGCTAACAACATTTGAGTAACATATATATAGTGGTTACAATATTCGATAAAAGGAGGATCTTCGTAACACGGTTTTGACAACCTTTATATCCATATCTACATACTTAACACAGTAACAACTATCACATTTTAAGAGGCTGAGGGCCAACAACCATATGGTCCATATCTACATACTTAACATAGTAACAACTAGCACATTTTAAGAGGCTGAGGGCCAACAACCACAACTATCCGCTGGAAGCAGCTTGATCACGGCGACTCGGCATCTCGTCAATGAAAAGGAAGAGCCCTCCTGTGCCTTGGTAGAGCATGAGTAGAACAGTGTCTCCAATTTTTCAATATGGATGCATTGCCACGACAAGCGAGAACTTGTTAATTTGAATGGTTCCATTTCTGCGGGAAATGCAGTACCTTGCAATCACTTTGGCGTTATTAGCAGGCACACGTGTAATTTGACCACGCCGGGAAATCGATCTAGGAACTGCTACAGCGGGCAATTTCTGTTGAAATGTAGAATAAAAACCAATTGTAACATATCGTTGAAGATATATATAGTTTATGAGCATCAACATAAAAATAAGAATTTGTACCAGGGTTTTGTGCACACAATTGGTCTTGTTCAATATGTGCACCATAGGTATAATTAATCCCATCCAAAATCCAGCATTCATACGCTGTGCTATCTCTGTCAGATTATCAACAAAGTTTATGACATGCTTCAAGTCCTTCCAGTGAAATTTGGTACGCTTAGTAACATACAGATCATTCACTATGCATCCAACATATCCTGCTTAAAAGGTGGAAAGGTATTATTTATTCAGAACATGGCAGAAGAATATATAGTGCGCATAAATTGGTAAATAGGATTTGTTACTGCCTAGGAACGGAGTCAGAAAATGAAATCATAATTGGTTGCTTAAATAGTGATCAATTAGTCAGAACAAATACCCCGATTTTGCTAAGTAATATGCCAGCATGGAGAAAGTTGAAAGGACACTAACCTTGATCAGACTTTGATCGGCTGATGACGTTGGGGAAGTAAACATCCATGTTAATTAGACCAGGCTGTAGTGCACGCACTAGAATTTTATTGCCAACTTTCAGTTCATAACACTTAGACATTTTTCTCCAAAGGTCCGCATCAAAATAGGAGTGACCATCTTTATCAAGTTTTACGCTAACCGTCATTGTAAATCCATGCTGCGTTGTCAATATGACATCCATGGAGTCATCAACAAAGTAAAGCCCAAGATTTCCTTCTACTCCTGTTCTTGCAAAGCAAGAGATGTACTGCTTGAAATGAAAATTAAGATCGTAAATTAGATATATTGAAATAACAGAGCAAGATGCAAATATGGGAGTAACTGATAGAACAGATCAATATATAGATGAAAGCAAAGTACAAAAATATATAATGTAACAAAGATTTGAACAATACATCATATATTTGCCTAATATAGGGGAAAAAAATCGGCTTCGATATCTAGGCTGCACGTGGCACCATATCTTTTATCCAAATGTAGCAACAGACGGTATATGTTCATAAATTTAGGCCATGCCGACCGTGGTAGGTTGAGATTGAACATACCGAGCGCTCCCTGAAGTCATCCGGAATGGTGAGATAGAACTTCGTTTCTGACTGGCCGCGACCACACTTGCCCAATTTGTGCACGCACTGTGGACACATGAATGAAAACCCTCGAATCAGCTAGAAGAAAAATGAATCCACGGTGATTTCCGCCGGTTGATTAACAGCGACGGACGGACTGCGATAAGAGATGAGTGAATATTTCGCTAACTTGATTACCTTCTCCATGAGAAAAATCCCCGGCCCAATCCCGCAGAAAACCCCAATCGACCAGAGTCTAGAATGTCGGTGCAAATAGGCGGCAGAAAGCGGTAGGGGCGAAATCCCATTCCGTTTGGAGCGCGACCTCTGCCCGCCGACGACAGCCGTCGAGCTTAGGGTGGCCGCCGCGATAGAATTTGATGAGGTGCAGAGTTGCGGAGGAGTCCGCGGTGAGTGGGTGGGGACGAAGTGGGCGATATGTGGGTGAACACACACGGTTCGCAGAGGCGACGGAGATGAATCATGTACGATAGTAAATCACCGAGATTGAAGGGGAATCCAAATTTCCTTTGTCCTTTGTCCATGAGTTTTTTTCTACGATGAACATAAACCCTACAAATCACCGTGTTCAAATTTGGCACTTTTCCGGGTTCATTTACAATATTTAGGGGATTATGTGCATTTTCTAGGCATTAATGCACATAATTCAAATTCAAATAATCGGTGCATGAAAAGGTGCACAAGAACGGTCTGGAAAACCATGATCGTGCTATTTAGTAAATTCTCATGCCTTTTACAAGGAATGGGCAGATATTTCACGGAAATGTGTGGCAATAGTCAACCACAAACACATCGTTTATTGGTTTTTCAACTGTAGAAAAATGAAATACATGCTTGCAAAACATGACGGCTGGCATGGTGCCATGGTATGGCCTCACCATGTCCTGGTACAAATTTGAGAAGGTTTGGCTTATGTCGTCGTCCACGCCATTCATAAATCAAACCATCACCAAGGAATTTTCATGGTTTCGAGGGAGAAATCAGCAAGATTGAAGCGGCTGGGAATCCAAATTTCCTTCCTAGCTTGTCATTCATTTTTTTCTACAATCAACATACCCCCTCGAATGCAACATGTTCAAATTTGGCATTTTTTCGGGCTCATTTACCATATTTAGGGGATTATGTGCATTTTCTAGGCATTAATCCACATAATTCAAATTCGAACAATCGGTGCATGAAAAGGTGCACAAGAACGGTCTGGAAAAACCATACTCGTGGTATTTAGTAATTTCTCATGCCTTTTACAAGGAATGGGCAGAGATTTCAAGGGAATGCGTGGCAACAGTCAACCACAAACGCGTCATTTACTGGGTTATCAACTATAGAAAAATGAAATACGTGCTTGAGACGCCTGGCATGGTGCCATGGTATGGCCTCACCGTGCCCTGGTAAAAAGCTGAGAAGGTTTGATTTATGTCGTCATGCATGCCCTTCATAAATCGAACCATCACCGAGGAAGTTCCATGCTTTCGAGAGGGAAATCACCAAGATTGAAGGGGAATCCAAATTTCCGTCCTAGTTTGTCATTCAGTTTTTTTCCAACGATCAACATACCCCCTCCAATGCAACGTGTTCAAATTTGACAATTTTTCGGGCTCATTTACCATATTTAGGGGATTATGTGCATTTTCTAGGCATTAATGCACATAATTCAAATTCGAACAATCGGTGCATGAAAAGGTGCACAAGAACGGTCTGGAAAACCATGCTCGTGCTATTTAGTAAATTCTCATGCCTTTTACAAGGAATGGGCAGAGATTTCAAGGAAATGTGTGGCAATAGTCAACCACAAACGCGTCGTTTACTGGGTTAACAACTATACAAAAATGAAATACATGCTTGGAAAACATGACGCCTGGCGTGGTGCCATGGTATGGCCTCACCGTGCCTAAAAATTTGAGAATGTTTGCCTTATGTTGTCTTGCACGCCTTTCATAAATCGAACCATCACCGAGGAAGTTTCATGGTTTCGAGGGGGAAATCACCAAGATTGAAGGGGGATCCAAATTTCCTTTGTCCATGAGTTTTTTTCTATGGTGAACATACACCCTGCAAATCACCGTGTTCAAATTTGGCACTTTTCCGGGTTCATTTACCATATTTAGGGGATTATGTGCATTTTCTAGGCATTAATGCACATAATTCAAGTTCAAACAATCGGTGCATGAAAGGGTGCATAAGAACGGCCTGGAAAACCATGCTCGTGCCATTTAGTAAATTCTCATGCCTTTTACAAGAAATGGGCAGATATTTCGATGAAATGTGTGGCAATAGTCAACCACAAATGTTTGTTTATTGGGGTTTTTAACTATAGAAAAAATGAAATAAAGCTTGAAAAACATGACGCCTGGCATGGTGCCATGGTATGGCCTCACCATGCCCTGGTAAAAATTTGAGAAGATTTGGCTTATGTCGTCATGCACGTCCTTCATAAATCGAACCATCACCGAGGAAGTTCCATGCTTTCGAGAGGGAAATCACCAAGATTGAAGGGGAATCCAAATTTTCTTCGTTCTTTGCCCTGGAGTTTTTTTCTACGACGAACAAACACCCTGCAAATCACCGTGTTCAAATTTGGCATTTTTTCGGGCTCATTTACCATATTTAGGGGATTATGTGCATTTTCTAGGCATTTAGCGCATATAAATCCAATCCAGCTACAGCTGCACGGGTGTGATGTGAGGGACGTGGATTGCAGTTCGATCGCGGCGCATCCTACGGTGCACACGCGTGATCCGCGTGGCTGGGGTTCCGGCCAATCATAACGCAACACACAATAGGCTCAGCGCACACTGTTTTCGGAGGCGACGGAGATGAACCGTGTGTGATAATGAACGAGCAAAATTATAAGGGAAGCCAAATTTCCTTCGTCGTTTGTTGTTGAGCTCTTAAAAACCACCGCACTGTAAGGCTGCCCGGCCACTCCGTCCCAGAGCTCTCTCCAAGCGTCATTCATGGCACCGCGACGCACAATAACTGGTAAGGAAGAGATGGCATCCCGCCGCGCCGCGTTCCTCGCCGCCCGCGACCGCACACATGGTAAGGAAGCGATGGCATCTCGCCGCGCCGAGTTCATCACCGCCGCCGGCCACACAGTTACGTGGGCGGACTTTGAGGCTGCCATGGCCGAATGGGCGGTGGATCTAGAGGCGGCCAAAGCCGCACAGAAGGAGCGGAAAAGGCAGAAAGCAGTCAAGAAGAGAGAGTCCCGCCGCCGCAAGAAAGAAGAGGCCGCACGCCGTGCTGAGGAGAGCTTGGCGGAGATCGAAGCACGGTGGGCTGCCGCCTACAAGGCCGGGAAGGAGAACTCCGTCGTCTGGCCAGCATGCCCTAATGGCAGCATGTGAGAAGTAGTTAGTGCGTGTGTCGCCCGTAAGTTTGTATAATTAATTACGAGCATCTACCAGTACTACATACGTACTAGTCTTAGAGCAAATTACCAGTAGTACTTTAAGTTGGGACTATCTATTATTAACGTACAATGTCGGTAGGCGCATCCTTTGAGAGCTTTGAGCGTTGATTAGCATGTGTTCACTGAAGTTTTGTAGCCGCACCCCGGCCCCAAATACTCCCGAAACGTCCGCCCGCAGCCACCGGAGGATACTAGAGCTAGCTGTAGCTGGTTTTTAGTTCCACCTCGCCGCGCGAGTTGGCCACACACTGGCTTAAATTGTCGTGCCGGTGGATGGCAGCAAGCTTCTCTCTTGTTACATAGGATCAAATCTGGCTACGCGAGCGAGGCAGGTTGACACTTGATTGCATTTCATAAACCGATGATTGCTCATCCGGTGTCACCTTGCCTCGTTCATGTACATTGAATAATCCTGATACAATGAAAGAGATTTTTGAAATTATGTGCGGTTGGAGATGCTGATAGATATAAGAATTATTAGAAGATCACAAAACACACGGTTTCTATGGCGTACCCGTGTGCTTTTTTTGCGTTAATGATCCATAAGTCAGTTACCTGTGCGATGTTTCCTAATAAACCAGGCGTACAATTGACCAAAAAAATCAACTACACGTGTACAGTTTTTTGGAGACGGGATCTGCCAATTTTCTCTTTTCTCGCACACGAGTATTTTACGCGCTTCGTCTGCGTTGTGTGTTTCCCCCGCCCAAGTTTCAAGTTTCGCAGCGAAATTTTCATTAGGCGCGCGATTTTAGAATTTATTCCTCCCACCACATCCCCACCTATCAAATTTCCTCAGTATCTCCCCCCTCCCCCTATCGGCAGCTCAAACCGCCGCCGCCGCAACCACAGCTTCAACCACATCTACGTTCTGCTCGGATCCAGTCAGGTAACCCACCGATCTCTATCACGGCCTCGGCCTGATTGCTTAAATGGCACCTGCGAAACATCCTCATGCCTCCAAATCCCCACCGCCCCTACCTTCAGAGCATCACCGCGCAAGCCCAACCACATATCACGTGGAGGTCGAGGAGCTGATGGCGGTCCATGGCGCGATGGCCACTGTGCATGTTGACCCGAAGCACCACCTCGCCTTCGCCGTTGCCGACTTGGTGCAGGCTCTGGCCCAGATGAAGTGCCCCAGCGACTACCCCCCAGGACTTACCAGGTATGATCTGACCAGCTCAATCTTACAAATACCACTTGCAATGGCTATGTTTTGTACGGTTGATGTATTAAGCATGTTCGTGCCTTGTTTATTTCAGTACTGCACACTGTGTGATGTTCAAGTATTAACTGTCCAGCTCAATTTTACCAATACCAGCAACAAACTTACAATACATGACTCAGGATATCACTAGAGATGCTGCCCATTTGCTATTTTTGGTGGATGCTAACCCTGTTGTACTTAACATGCCTGTCCATGTACTTACGCAGGGTCATAACGGCCGATGCTGTTGTTTGCCGTCGAGGTTAGCTGCATCCCATGTCTTACAGTATTTCACATCATTTGTGCAATTGCAGTTTAACTTATAACATTTACTGGTTGCCTGTAGGTACACATGTCAGTGGCACTGATCCATGCTTCGACCCGGAGGAACAGCTCGCCTCCGCCGCCACTGACTTTGGGCGGGCTCTGGCCAAGATGAAGTGCCCCAGCAACTACCTCTCAGGACTTACCAAGTATGAACTCACCAGTTCAATCTTACCAATACCAGTTGCAATTACTGGCTATGTTTTGTACTGTCGATGTATTAAGCATGTTGTAGTAAACATGCCTAACACGTTTTAGCTATTTTCCCTACCTTTTTATAGACAACTGGGCCATTCTCTACTCTGGCAGCACCTGCCTTGTGATGTTTAACTCTGCCAATTGCATTTTTATCAGTACCGGTTTCAATGGCTATTAAGCCTGTTGCAATTAACAGTTGTATCCATTTTTAAACAGTTGTATTTCAATGGCTACAAACTTACAAAACATGACTTAGGATGCTGTTAAGCCTGTTGCAATTAACAGTTGTATCCACTTTTTAATCTGTCCCTTTGCTACCGTGCTACTCTCTGCAATGAAGATATACTTGAGATGCTGCCCATTTGCTATTTTTGGTGGATGCTAATCCAGTTGTACTTAACATGCCTTTCCATGTACTTACGCAGGGCCATAACGGGCGATGCTGTTGTTTGCTGTCGAGGTTAGCTGCATCCCATGTCTTACAGTATTTTACATCATTTGTGCAATTGCAGTTTGGCTTCTAACATTTACTTGCTTCTTGTAGGTACACATGTCGGCGACACTGATCCACGCTTCGACCCAAAGGAAGAGCTCGCCTCCGCCGCCGCTAACTTTGGGCGGGCTCTGGCCAAGATGAAGTGCCCCAACAACTACCTCTCAGGACTTACCAAGTATGAACTCACCAGTTCAATCTTACCAATACCAGTTGCAATTAATGGCTATGTTTTGTACGGTCGATGTATTAAACATGTTGTAGTAAACATGCCTAACACGTTTTAGCTATTTTCTCTACCTTTTTGTAGACAACTCGGCCATTCTCTGCTCTGGCAACACCTGCCTTGTGATGTTTAACTCTGCCAATTGTATTTTTACCAGTACCGGTTTCAATGGCTATTAAGCCTGTTGCAATTAACATTGTATCCATTTTTAAACAGTTATATTTCAATGGCTACAAACTTACAAAACATGACTTAGGATGCTGTTAAGCCTGTTGCAATTAACAGTTGTATCCATTTTTTAATCCATCCCTTTGCTACCGTGCTACTCTTTCGCAATGAAGATATCACTACAGATGCTGCCGTTTTATTACCATTTGCTATTTTTGGTGGATGTTAACCCTATTGTAGTTAACATTAGCTTTCCATGTACTTAAACAGGGCTACAATGGGCGATGCTGTTGTTTGCCGTCGAGGTTAGCTGCATCCCATGTCTTATACACCATCTATTCCTAAATATAAGTATTTTTATAGATTCCAATATAGACTACATAAGGAGCAAAATGAGTGAATCTAGATTCTAATCTAAACTATATCTATAATTCTATATACATCCGTATGTTGTTCATATTGAAATCTCTAAAAATACTTGTACTTAGGAACGTAGGTAGTTGTATTTTACATCATTTGTGCAATCTCAGTTTAGCTTCTAACATTTACTGGTTGCTTGTAGGTACATATATGAGCGGTACTGATCCACACTTCGATCCCTTTTGAAGGAAATATGCCCTAGAGGCAATAATAAAGTTGTTATTTTATATTTCCTTATTCATGATAAAGGTTTATTATTCATGCTAGAATTGTATTGATCGAAAACTTAAATACATGTGTGAATACATAAACAAATATCGTGTCCCTAGTATGCCTCTACTAGACTAGCTCGTTGATCAAAGATGGTTAAGGTTTCCTAACCATAGACATGTGTTGTCATTTGATAACGGGATCACATCATTAGGAGAATGATGTGATGGAGAAGACCCAACCGTTAACATAGCATATGATCGTTCAGTTTATTGCTATTGCTTTCTTAATGTTAAATACATGTTCCTTCGACCATGAGATCATGCAACTCCCGGATACCGGAGGAATACCTTGTGTGCTATCAAACGTCACAACGTAACTGGGTGATCATAAAGATGCTCTACAGGTATCTCCGAAGGTGTCTGTTGAGTTGGTGTGAATCGAGATTGGGATTTGTCACTCCGTGTATCGGAGAGGTATCTCTGGGCCCTCTCGGTAATACACATCACAAGAAGCTTGCAAGCAAAGTGACTAAGGAGTTAGTTGCAAGATGATGTATTACAGAACGAGTAAAGAGACTTGCCGGTAACGAGATTGAACTAGGTATAGAGATACCGACGATCGAATCTCGGGCAAGTAACATACCGATAGACAAAGGGAATTACGTATGTTGTCATAAAGGTTCAATCGATAAAAGATCTACGTGGAATATGTAGGAATCAATATGGGCATCCAGGTCTCGCTATTGGTTATTGACCGGAGAGGTGTCTCGGTCATGACTACATAATTCCCGAACCCATAGGGTCGCACGCTTAACGTTCGTTGACGCTAGAGTAGTATTGAGATATTTGATGAGTGGTAACCAAATGTTGTTCAGAGTCCCGGATGAGATCCCGGACGTCACGAGGAGTCTCGGAATGGTCAATAGGTAAAGATTTATATATGGGAAGTCATATTTTGGGTTCCGGAAAAAGGTGCAGTTTTTTCGGTATTGTACCGTGAAGCTTCCAGAAGGTTCCAGAGGATTCCGGAGGGGTCTGGAAGTCCACAAGTGGGTTCACCACGACCCAAGGGATAGCATGGGCTGTGGAGAGGTGCCCTAGCCTTATTGGGCTAGGCGCACCAAGTCCTCAAAAGCCCATGTGGCTAGGGAAGGCAAGGGAAGGCAAAAAAGGAAGGAGTCCTAGTAGGAATAGGATTGGACTTGGAGTCCAAGTCCTCTCCCCCTTAGCTGTGCCCTAGGGCCTGGAGGGGTTGTTTCCCACGCTCCTCCACCTATATATAGAGGGGAGGGGGCGCCCCAAGAGGACACACCAAGCCCTTGGCGCCCCTCTCTCTCCCGTTACTCCGTAGTTCCACCGCCTCGTCCCGACGACGCTTAGCGAAGCGCTGTCGGTGCTCCACAACCACCATCACCACCATGCTGTCATGTTGGTTGTGATCCCATCTACTTCCCCTATCCCTCTTGCTGGATCAAGAAGGAGGAGACGTCATCGAGCCGCACGTGTGCTAAACTCGGAGGTACCGTCCGTTCGGCACTAGATCGGTTGGATCATGATCGGATCGCGAAGAGTACGACTACATCAACTGCGTGATAAACACTTGCGCTTAGCGATCTACAAGGGTATGTAGATGCTCTCCCCCTCTCGTTGCTATGCATCTCCATGGATAGATCTTGCGTGTGCGTATATTTTTTTTGTTTTCCATGCAACGTTCCCTAACAGTGGTATCAGAGCCAGGTCTATGCGTAGATGATATGCACGAGTAGAACACAAAGAAGTTGTGGGCGGTGATGTTCATACTGCTTACCACCAACATTTTATTTTGATTCTGCGGCATTGTGGGATGAAACGGCCCGGACCAACCTTACATGTCCACGTACATGAGATCGGTTCCACCGACTGACATGCAACTATCTTTGCATAAAGGTGGCTGGCGGGTGTCTGTTTCTCCTACTTTAGTTGAATCAAATTTGACTGTGGCCGGTCCTTGAAGAAGGTTAAAACAGCAAACTTGATAAATCACCGTTGTGGTTTTTGCCGTAGGTAAGAACGGTTCTTGCTAGAAGCCCGTAGCAGCCACGTAAAACTTGCAACAACAAAGTAGAGGACGTCTAACTTGTTTTTGCAGGGCATGTTGTGATGTGATATGGTCAAGACATGATGTGATATATGTTATTGTATGAGATGATCATGTTTTGTAAGTTATCGACAACCGACAGGAGCCTTATGGTTATCTCTTTATTGTATGAAATGCAAACGCCATGTAATTGCTTTACTTTATCACTATGCGTTAGCGATAGTTGTAGAAGCAATAGTTGCCGAGATGACCACGACGCAACGATGGAGATCAAGGTGTCGAGCCGGTGACGATGGAGATCATGACGATGCTTTGGAGATGGAGATCAAAAGCACAAGATGATGATGGCCAAATCATGTCATATATTTTGATTGCATGTGATGTTTGTCTTTTATGCATCTTATTTTGCTTAGAACGACGGTAGCATTATAAGATGATCCCTTCACTATATTTCAAGATGTAAGTGTTCTCCCTGAGTATGCACCATTGCGAAAGTTCGTTGTTTCGAGACACCACGTGATGATCAGGTGTGATAGACTCTACGTTCACATACAACGGGTGTAAGACAGTTTTGCACATGCAGAATACTTGGGTTAAACTTGACGAGCCTAGCATGTAAAGACATGGTCTCGGAACACTGGAGACCGAAAGGTCGAATGTGAGTCATATAGTAGATATGATCAACATAGAGATGTTCACCATTGATGACTGCCCCATCTCAGGTGATGATCGGACTTGGGTTAGTTGATTTGGATCACGTATCACTTAGATAACTTGAGGGATGTTTATTTAAGTGGGAGTTCTTTAGTAATTTGATTAATTGAACTTAATTTATCATGAACTTAGTCTTGATAGTATTTGCAAATCTATGTTGTAGATCAATAGCTCGCGATATAGCTCCACTATTTCTGATATGTTCCTAGAGAAAACTAAGTTGAAAGATGATGGTAGCAATGATGCGGACTGGGTCCATGATCTGAGGATTATCCTCATTGCTGCACAGAATTATGTCCTTGATGTACCGCTAGGTGATAGACCTGTTGCAGGAGCTGATGCAGATGTTATGAACATTTGACAAGCTCAATATGATGACTACTTGATAGTTTAGTGCGCCATGCTTTACGACTTAGAATCAGGGCTTCAAAGACGTTTTGAGCGCCATGGAACATATAAGATGTTCCAAGAGCTGAAATTAGTATTTCAGAGTCATGCCCATGTCGAGAGGTATGAGACCTCTGACAAGTACTTTGCCTACAAGATGGAGGAGAATAGCTCAGTCAGTGAGCATGTGCTCAGAATGTGTGGGTACTACAATCGCTTGAATCAAGTGGGAGTTAATCTTCCAGATACGATAGTGATTGACAAGAGTTCTCTAGTCACTATCACCAAGCTACTAGAACTTCGTGATGAACTATAATGTGCAAGGGATGACGAAAATGATTCCCAAGCTCTTCGCGATGCTGAAATCGACGAAGGTAGAAATCAAGAAAGAGCATCAAGTGTTGATGGTTAACAAAACCACTAGTTTCAAGAAAAAGGGCAAGGGACAGAAAGGGAACTTCAAGAAGAACAGCAAACATGTTTCCGCTCCCATGAATCAGCCCAAAGCTAGACCCAAACCTGAAACTGAGTGCTTCTACTGCAAAGGAAATGGTCACTGGAAGCGAAACTGCCCCAAATACTTGGCGGATAAGAAGGATGGCAAAATGAACAAAGGTATATTTGATATACATGTTATTGATGTGTACCTTACTAGTATTCGTAGTAGCCCCTGGGTATTTGATACCGGTTCAGTTGCTAAGATTAGTAACTCGAAACAGGAGTTGTAGAGACTAGTTAAGGGCGAGGTGACGATGTGTGTTGGAAGTGATTCCAAGGTTGATACGATCACCATCGTACACTCCCTCTACCTTCGGGATTAGTGTTGAACCTAAATAAATGTTATTTGCTGTTTGCGTTGAGCATGAATATGATTGGATCATGTTTATTGCAATACGGTAATTCATTTAAGTCAGAGAATAATTGTTGTTCTGTTTAAATGAATAAAACCTTTTATGGTCATACACCCAATGTGAATGGTTTATTGAATCTCGATCGTAGTGATACACATATTCCTAATAATGATGCCAAAAGATGCAAAGTTGATAATGATAGTGCAACATACTTGTGGCACTGCCATTTAGGTCATATTGGTGTAAAGCGCATGAAGAAACTCCATGCGGATGGACTTTTGGAATCACTTGATTATGAATCATTTGATACTTGCGAACCATGCCTCATGGGCAAGATGACTGAAACTCCGTTCTCCAGAACAATGGAGCGAGCTAATGACTTATTGGAAATAATACATACTGATGTATGTGGTCCGATGAGTATTGAAGCACATGACGGGTATTGTTATTTTCTCACCTTCACTGATGATTTGAGTAGATATGGGTATATCTACTTGATGAAACACAAGTCTGAAACATTTGAAAAGTTCAAAGAATTTCAGAGTGAAGTTGGGACTCATCGTAACAAGAAAATAAAGTTTCTACGATCCGATCGCGGAGGCGAATATTTGAGTTACGAGTTTGGCCTTCATTTAAAACAATGTGGAATTGTTTCACAACTCACGCCACCTGGAACACCATAGCGTAATGGTGTGTCCGAACGTCGTAACCGTACTTTATTAGATATGGTGCGTTCTATGATGTCTCTTACCGATTTACCACTATCGTTTTGGGGTTATGCATTAGAGACAGCTGCATTCATGTTAAATAGGGCACCGTCTAAATCCGTTGAGACGACACCGTATGAACTATGGTTTGGCAAGAAACCTAAGCTGTCATTTCTTAAAGTTTGGGGATGCGATGCTTATGTCAAAAGGCTTCAGCCTGATAAGCTCGAACCTAAATCAGAGAAGTGCGTCTTCATAGGATACCCTAAAGAAACTATCGGGTACACCTTCTACCACAGATCCGAAGGAAAGATCTTTGTTGCTAAGTTTGGGTCCTTTCTAGAGAAGGAGTTTCTCTCGAAAGAAGTGAGTGGGAGGAAAGTAGAACTTGATGAGGTAATTGTACCTTCTCTCGAATTGGAAAGTAGCATATCACAGAAAACCGTTCCCGTGATGCCTACACCAACCAGAGACGAAGCTAACGATGATGATCATGAAACTTCAGATCAAGTTACTACAGAACTTCGTAGGTCGACCAGAACCTGTTCCACACCGGAGTGGTACGGTAATCCTGTCCTAGAAGGCATGTTATAAGACCATGGCGAACCTACGAACTATGAAGAAGCTATGATGAGCCCAGATTCCGACAGATGGCTTGAGGCCATGAAATCTGAGATAGGATCCATGTATGAGAACAAAGTGTGGACTTTGGTGGACTTGCCCGATGATCGGCAAACCATTGAGAATAAATGGATCTTTAAGAGGAAGGCGGACGTTGATGGTAATGTTACTGTCTACAAAGCTCGACTTGTCGCAAAAGGTTTTCGGCAAGTTCAAAGGGTTGACTATGATGAGACTTTCTCACCCATAGCGATGCTTAAGTCTGTCCGAATCATGTCAGCAGTTGCCGTATTTTATGAAATCTGGCAAATGGACGTCAAAATTACATTCCTTAATGGATTTCTTAAAGAAGAGTTGTATATGATACACCAGAAAGGTTTTGTCGATCCTAAAGGTGCTAACAAAGTGTGCAAGCTCTAGCAATCCATCTATGGACTGGTGCAAGCATCTCGGAGTTGGAATACACGCTTTGATGAGGTGATCAAAGCATATGGTTTTATACAGACTTAAGGTGAAGCCTGTATTTACAAGAAAGTGAGTGGGAGCTCTATAGCATTTCTGATATTATATGTGGATGACATATTATTGATTGGAAATGATATAGAATTTCTGGATAGCATAAAAGGATACTTGAATAAGAGTTTTCAATAGAAGACCTCGGTGAAGCTACTTATATATTGGGCATCAAGATCTATAGGGATAGATCAAGACGCTTAATAGGACTTTTACAAAGCACATACCTTGACAAGATTTTGAAGAAGTTCAAAATGGATCAGTCAAAGAAAGGGTTCTTTCCTGTGTTGCAAGGTGTGAAGTTGAGTAAGACTCAAAACCCGACCACGGCAGAAGATAGAGAGAGAATGAAAGTCATTCCCTATGCCTCAGCCATAGGTTCTATAAAGTATGCCATGCTCTGTACCAGACCTATTGTGTACCTTGCCATGAGTTTGGCAAGGGGGTACAATAGTGATCCATGAGTAGTTCACTGAATAGCGGTCAAAATTATCCTTGGTTACCTAAGAGGACTAAGGAAATATTTCTCGGTTATGGAGGTGATAAAGAGTTCGTCGTAAAGGGTTACGTCGATGCAAGCTTTAACACCGATCTAGATGAATCTGAGTCTCAATCTGGATTTGTATTGAAAGTGGGAGCAATTAGCTAGAGTAGCTCCATGCAGAGCATTGTAGACATAGAAATTTGCAAAATACATACGGATCTGAATGTGGCAGACCCGTTGACTAAACTTCTCTCACAAGAAAAACATGATCACACCTTAGTACTCTTTGGGTGTTAATCACATGGCGATGTGAACTAGATTATTGACTCTAGTAAATTCTTTGGGTGTTGGTCACATGGCGATGTGAACTATGGGTGTTAAATCACATGGTGATGTGAACTAGATTAATGACTCTAGTGCAAGTGGGAGACTGAAGGAAATATGCCCTAGAGGCAATAAGAAAGTTGTTATTTTATATTTCCTTATTCATGATAAAGGTTTATTATTCATGCTAGAATTGTATTGATCGGAAACTTAAATAAATGTGTGAATACATAAACAAATATCGTGTCCCTAGTATGCCTCTACTAGACTAGCTCGTTGATCAAAGATGTTTAAGGTTTTCTAACCATAGACACGTGTTGTCATTTGATAACGGGATCACATCATTAGGAGAATGATGTGATGGACAAGACCCAACCGTTAGCATAGCATATGATCGTTCAGTTTATTGCTACTGCTTTCGCAATGTCAAATACATGTTCCTTCGACCATGAGATCATGCAACTCCCGGATACCGGAGGAGTACCTTGCGTGCTATCAAACGTCACAACGTAACTGGGTGATCATAAAGATGCTCTACAGGTATCTCCGAAGGTGTCTGTTGAGTTGGTGTGAATCGAGATTGGGATTTGTCACTCCGTGTATCGGAGAGGTATCTCTGGGCCCTCTCGGTAATACACATCACAAGAAGCTTGCAAGAAAAGTGACTAAGGAGTTAGTTGCAAGATGATGTATTACGGAATGAGTAAAGAGACTTGCCGGTAACGAGATTGAACTAGTTATAGAGATATCGATGATCGAATCTCGGGCAAGTAACATACCGACAGACAAAGGGAATTACGTATGTTGTCATAAAGGTTCAATCGATAAAAGATCTTCATGGAATATGTAGGAATCAATATGGGCATCCAGGTCCCGCTATTGGTTATTGACCGGAGAGGTGTCTCGGTCATGACTACATAATTCCCGAACCCATAGGGTCGCACACTTAACGTTCGTTGACGCTAGAGTAGTATTGGGATATTTGATGAGTGGTAACCAAATGTTGTTCGGAGTCCCGGATGAGATCCCGGACATCACGAGGAGTCTCGGAATGGTTGAGAGGTAAAGATTTATATATGGGAAGTCATATTTTGGGTTCCGAAAAAAGGTGCAGTTTTTTCGGTATTGTACCGGGAAGCTTCCAGAAGGTTCCAGAGGATTCCGGAGGGGTCTGGAAGTCCACAAGTGGGTTCACAACGACCCAAGGGCTAGCATGGGCTGTGGAGAGGCTCCCTAGCCTTTTTGGGCTAGGCGCACCAAGTCCTCAAAAGCCCATGTGGCTAGGGAAGGCAAGGGAAGGCAAAAAAGGAAGGAGTCCTAGTAGGAATAGGATTGGACTTGGAGTCCAAGTCCTCTCCCCTTTAGCTGTGCCCTATGGCTTGGAGGGGCTGTTTCCCACGCCCCTCCACCTATATATAGAGGGGAGGGAGTGCCCCAAGAGGACACACCAAGCCCTTGGCGCCCCTCTCTCTCCCGTTACTCCGTAGTTCCACCGCCTCGTCCCGGCGACGCTTAGCGAAGCACTATCGGTGCTCCACCACCACCATCACCACCACGCCGTTGTGTTGGTTGTGATCCCAGCTACTTCTCCTCTCCCTCTTGCTGGACCAAGAAGGAGGAGACGTCATCGTGCCGCACGTGTGCTAAACTCGGAGGTGCCGTCCGTTCGGCACTAGATCGGTTGGATCGTGATCGGATCGCGAAGAGTACGACTACATCAACCGCGTGATAAACGCTTCTGCTTAGCGATCTACAAGGGTATGTAGATGCTCTCCCCCTCTCGTTGCTATGCATCTCCATGGATAGATCTTGCGTGTGCGTAGAATTTTTTTTGTTTTCCATGCAACGTTCCCTAACACCTTTTTCGTATGGGGCAATAAGATATTCATGAACAAGCGTCAAGTGAGGAAACTAAGAAAGATTGTTAGGCGAAAGAAATGGGTGATGGGAATTAAGCTCTTTATTTACACTTTGTCCAAGACAACAGTGAACTTTAGGATGGTAAGTAATGTGTTGCCTTTTCCCCGTGCCCACAACAAGTTACTCTATTAGACCTCAGTATCTGAAAATTTTCCCTTTTCAGTGGTTTCCGAAACTATTTACTGATGATTACCTTGCAAACTACATGACCAGAGTGGAGGCAACTAAGGTTAAAGTATATAATTCATGCTACCATGATAATGCTCTAGAAGTCTCCCTGAAGGCGATGAAGGATGGGCGGGCGATCGTCACAAGGGATTGGACAAAAGTTGTTCGTGCCTATGGCATGCAGGAAGGCACATTATGGGTATTCCGTTTCTTCAACACCATCGGCAGTCAAAATGATTTACACTTATCTCTTCACCGTTACCGTCTCTAAATATTGTGGTTCATCATAGTTAATTGCTGTCTAATCCTGTAATTACTGAACATATTGTACTGACAATTTTATTTATGGATTCGTTGTTGAACCATTGTGCTGAGAATTTGAATTCCATGTTTTATATTTCAAAATTTCCAATTTGAATAATAAATTAGAGGGAAAAATAAAATTATACAGGAGCGAATAAAATAATGTGCATACGGTTAGAAAGAAAACAGCGTGTGCGATGAAAAATAGAGAACAGACGGTTCTTTGACGTGAAACGTTTGCGATGCCCAACGGACGCACACACAGTTTTGTCTCATATGCGTGTGCGATTCATGGTAATACGGCAAACGTTTCAAACCAGTGTGCGTGTGTGATAGGAATACCAATCGCACATAGTTATGAAAATGGACACGTTGGCGTTAGTAGAGGCACCGCACACATTTTACATTCTTGAATCGTGTGCGATAACGTACCTATCACAAACATATCGGTAGATTAAATGTTGATGTCCACCTTTTTCACATGACTATAGCAGCGTAATTGTTTGGGATGTCTCTCTGATCAGAAATGTAACGTCGAGATGTAACGTGTGGGACTGGGGCGACTTCTCATACGTTTATTCTATGGCGATCGTCAGTAGCCGCTCGCCTATCCCCGACGGTTTCTGGGTCATGTGGGAAGGACCCCCCTATTGCAGTCACTCACTAGGCGACGGTTCCAAATGCCGTCACAGAAAGGGGTTAAAAACTGTTTGTATAGCACCTTACGGTACCAGTGAGGTCTTGGGACTTACTCTTGAGGTGGCCTCGACCTGACCAGGCTCGCCTACCCGGCAAGGGAGGCTTTTCCCTTGGTGATATCTCGCTGTCTTGGCTTGTCTTGGACTTCTTGATCCGCCCTTTGGTTTCCCAAAGAGCTCATTTCTCTCTGGCTTGGTCTTGGGGAAGCTTGCTTCATTGCTGCCGTGCATGTGTACGGTCCGGGCAACACACGCAAAGGTTTGTTGCACCGACAGGAGCCCCCGGGCCTGGTCCAACGTGCTGCTGAGCATCGTTGGAGTAGGCCCTTTTAGGTACACAGGCAGGGGTCTTGTGCTGATATTCTTTTCTTCCTTGATATTTTCCTTACTTCTTCATTAATCTGTGCTTGAGTCAGTTTCCAGTTTTTCCTACGAGACGTGCGATGCCAAATGCAGTGGGGGCCGTCCGGTTATGGCCTGTGAATGACTTTATCTCACGGGGCGGTAACTACCATTTTACTCTTCCCACTATGCCCGTCCCGTCCGTCACGTATGCCGCATGCACCACGCGGGGTAGGTGACAGATGGGCATGGTGTATGGGAGAGCGCTACGGCAAGGACCCAGATCTTTCGGATTGGTGCAGAGGGGCGGTCGATGGGCTCGGCCATAATCCGTAGCTAGGACGGGTCGGATTCGGAGGAGCCCATGGGAGTGGGTGAAAGACCAGCCCCCGGCCCCGGCTCGCCTATAAAAGGGAGCACTAAGGGGAGTGGAGGCATCCACTCACGCACTTCTTCCTTGCCTCCTCCTTCATTATGCCGAAGGAAAGAGACTGGGGTTAGGCCCCGGGTCTCAGCTCGAGGGCGATGACGCCGAAGGTTAGTGCCGTCGCTCGGGGAGTGAGTCTGGTCCGGGGCCGCGGGAGGCGCATCGACCGTAGTAGGGGTGGCCCAAACTCATGGCGGCGTGCCTGCGAACGCCATGCCGATCCCGGCGTGGAGGGTGCAACGCCTCTTCATAGTGACGGAGCGCTCGCCCCTTCCGCGCGAGCTCGCCGACCGGGGGAGAGGTGTCGCCTCTTCCGCAAGCTGCCGGAACTTGTCGACCCATCGGTGGAGCCCTCAGGGCTCCTGGTGCTCGCCTGCAGGGTCGCACTCGGGATCTTCAGTAAACCCAGCACTGCTCTCTTCGGCGAGGCCGGGGGTGATGCTGAAGATGGCGGTGCCATCCTACCCGCCAAGGTGGGGAACAGTGCTCCCTGTGCGCCTTGGGCGCCACCGCCGTCGCCGGTCGCTCCTTCGGGGGAGGTGACTGACCAAGGGCCCGGTACCTCCCTTGAACGACAGTGACGAGGAAAAAAATGGGCGGAGACAATGAAGGCGGGGGACAGGCCGTCAGGTCAGAGTACGATCGCACCGACCCGTTCATCTCGTTCCTCCTGCCAGCCGCCCCGTCTTCCAGCTCTTTGCCACCCTCCCCGGCACCATCATCACCAGCCTCTTCCGGGTGGTTACCGAGGGGGGGGGGATGTTCTCTTGGTGCCATCGCCTCCTCCAGTAGTCTTCTGGCTGGTCCTCGGTAGGCCTTCCCACCGGTCCTGGAGGTGCTGACCAGGGCACCGTCAAGCTGCTCTCTCCATCTCCCTCCTTCGCAGCCTCGCCACTCCCGATCCTATCAGGCTGCTCCCAGCAGGCCCTGACGGGGCAGGGCTGGGCTTCTGCTTAGGCACTCCTTTTTCCCTCTTCACCTCCCACTGTAGTTCCTAGGAGGAGAGGGACAAGAAAGAGATTACGGGGCACGTATCTTTTTTCAGTCTAAGACATGTAGGCATTTGCCAAATTGTAGTCTCAAATATGTAATCTTCTTTATCCATGTTTGTGTTCTATAAGACCTGTACTTGCTTATTCACACATTAATGAAAAAGACAAGCTTTGTCAGGTACTTGTGCATGTATTACATTCATGCAGAGGTGGAACACCTCTATACGTACAAGTAAACAAGTTTTCTCCGGCAAGCTATCCTGTCGGTGCCTTTTGTATGTTGCCGCGGGGCTTGGCCTACTGGGATCGAAACTATGAAAAGGGACCAGCCCCCCTGTCGAACCCTCTCCACCAAGGGCCACTACAACCACCTTGACTGAAGCAACGTTCGAGTCAAAGGATGGGAGCACCCATGCTTCGAATGTGACGGGGTTTCTATATGCACAAGTTTTGCTTCTTACAGAACATGCATGGATAAGAAGGAACTTATCTATTTGGCTTGTCGAGGACCGATATGCAGGCTTGTTTCTGTTTCTTCTTTTCGGGACCGAGTCCGCGGCAAGAGCCCTGCAGTTTAGTGCAGAGGAAAACAAAGCTGCATATGACCTTATCTACATGATCATGCCATGCTATGCATGCATGCAAGTTTTTGGGGCCCCCAGCGCTTCATTTATTTATCTGCTGGTCAGGGTCTGCGCCTGGCTTTGTACAAATGGTTACATGCAGCATCGACAAGGCTTGTACAAAAGGGTGGCTGCCGGGCAGGGTCCGACAGCCGCGCCTTACGGGTAGAACTTACGGAGATGCTCAATATTCCATGAGTTTTGCAATTGAATGCCATCTTCGGTCTCCAGAAGGACTGCGCTAGGTCTGGTGACTCGTACCACCCGGTAAGGGCCTTCCCACTTCGGCGTCAACTTGTTTGCACCCTTGGCGGATAGAACGCGCCTAAGGACAAGGTCGCCTTCCTCAAGGCTCCGGGGGTGAACCCTGTGGCTGTGATAGCGACGCAGGGCTTGCTGATAGCGTGTAGCACGCGTAACAGCCCGGAGATGGTTCTCCTCGAGGAGCACGACATCGTCATGCCGGTGCTGCTCTTGCTTTACTTCATCGTAGGCAAATACTCGAGGTGACCTATATATGAGTTCCATGGGGATCACTACTTCTGCCCCATAGACTAGGGAGAAGGGAGTCTGGCTGGTAGCTCGATTTGGTGTCGTACGGAGGGACCAAAGAACCACCGGCAGCTCGTCGATCCAACGCTTGCCACACTTCTGCATCCTATCAAATGTTCTTGTCTTGTGTCCTCGTAGCACTTCAGCATTCCCCCTCTCAGCTTGTCCATTGCTTCTGGGATGAGCAACAGAGGCGAATGAAACCTTGCTTCCGAGGGCTTGAACGTATTGCATGAAGGCGCGGCTCATGAACTGGGTGCCGTTGTCAGTGATGACCCTGGCGGGTACTCCGAAGTGGCACACTAGTCCTTTCAGGAACTTGATAGCTGACTGTGTGGTCACCTTCCTCACGGGCTCCACCTCCGGCCACTTCGAGAACTTGTTGATGGTGACGTACAAGAACTCAAAGCCCCCAGTAGCACGGGGGAAGGGGCCCAAGATATCGAGCCCCCAGACCGAAAAGGGCAATGACAAAGGGATCATATGGAGAGCTTGAGCAGGTTGATGGATATTCTTGGAGTGGAACTGGCAGGCTTCACATCTGGTGACTAGCTCGATTGCATCTTGGAGGGCCGTGGGCCAGTAGAAACCTTACTGGAAAGCTTTTCAAACCAAGGCCCTTGATCCAATATGAGAGCCGCATATGCCTCCGTGTATCTCTGCCAACAGTTCCTTCCCCTCTTCCCAGCAAATGCACTTCAATTTCACACCGTTGGGCCTCCTTCTGTATAGTGCGTCATCGACGAACTTATACATACTAGCCCTCCGGGCTACTCTTTCAGCTTCTTCTTGCTCTTCGGGAAGTTCTCTTGTTTGGAGGTAACAGACTATGTGTCGTGCCCAAGTTGGAGCCTGAGACTCAACAACAAGGACCAGCGGAACCTCCTCGTTTGTGGGAGCGCATGCCTCAACCGCGAGGATTGGTAGTTTGGCGGGAGGGTGCTGCTCGCCAAGTGAAGTGGAGTTGTTCCTGCCAACCTCTCTGCCGGGGGCTTTAGGAAGCTCTGCCGGGAGAGGCTTGTCGGAGTCCAGTTTCCTCCTTTTTCTGGCTATTGTTGCCGGGGATACGGAGGGCTGAGTCAGGTGGAGAATAGAAGTCCCTGGTTCCACAGGAAGCTTTTCTGTAGCGCACTTTGACAGATGATCAACAATGTTGTTTTCCGCACGGGGTACGTGCTCTGTTTGCAATCCGTCAAAGCGCTCCTCCAGCTTTCTCACTTCCTCCACGTATGCCTCCATCAATGGACTCTGATAATCCTTGTTCACTTGCCTCACCACAAGCCGTGAGTCTCCTTGTATGATCAACTTCTTAATTCCAAAATTTGTCATGATTCTGAGCCCGGCAAGGAGTCCTTCATACTCTGCAGTGTTGTTAGTTGCCTTCTCCTGGGGGAAATGCATCTGGATCACATACTTGAGGTGCTCTCGAGTGGGTGCGACGAGGAGCACGCCAGCTCCTGCACCTTGTAGTGAGAAGGCACCATCAAAGTACATGATCCATTCTTGGGGTGCTTCCTTGCTGGGGATAACCGTTTCCAGTGCCTCTTTGTCTGGGGTAGGTGTCCACTCCGCAATGAACTCTGCCATTGCTCTGCTCTGAATGGTTGATGTGCTCTCAAACTTCAAACCAAAGCTTGATAACTCCAAAGCACATTCCACTATTCTGCTAGTGGCCTCTGGATTCCTCAGTATGCGTTGCAAAGGGAATTGGGTGACGACTGTGATCTCGTGGGCTTGGAAGTAGTGGCACAGTTTCCTTGATGCCATGATGAGGCCAAAAATCAACTTTTGCACGCCAGAGTACCTTGACCTAGCCCCCTGCAATAGGGAGCTGACAAAGTAAACTGGCCGATGCACCACCTTCTTCCTTACCGCAGTCTTGGGATTGCCTTCGCTTCTCTGCTCTTCTTTCTCTTGTTCTGTGCCCAACCTTGCCGTGACTGGTTCACTTCCTTCTCCCGGGAGGACAGTAGCTGCAGTTACTCCTTTTCCACTTCCCGCTGTGCCACCAGTGCTGCACTAACCACTTGATTGGTTGCCGCCAGATACAGCAGCAACGACTCTTGTGGTTTAGGAGCGACCAGGGTGGGAACAGAGGAAAGGTAGGTTTTTAAGTCCTGCAGCGCTGCTTCTGCCTCCGGGGTCCACTTTACGGGCCCTGCCTTCTTCAAAATTTTGAAGAACGATAGGGCGCACTCAGCGGACTTGGAAATGAACCTACTCAGCGCGGCAACATATCCAGTTAAACGCCTCACTGTCGGTGCAACAAACCCCAGGTATGTTGCCTAGACTGTACATAGGCTCAAGAACAAGATTGCAGCGTCCAGGACAAGGCCAAGCAGAAGAGATCAGATCTTTGAGGAATCAAAGGGCGGATCAAGAAGACCAAGATCAACCCAAGGAGTAAAATACCATGATGAGAAAACCTCCCCTACCGGGCAGGCAAGCCTGGTGGGGACGAGGTTGCCCCAAAGACAAGTCTCAATATTACCCCGGCAAGCTTGCCGGGGACGCTGAGGGCGGATTACCCCGCCAAGGCTCCACCGCTCCACCTCACAGCAACGCAAGTCACCGATCGGTGCGGTGTCGAGCCCCCAAGATGCTAGGTGGCCATTATTTGGCACGTGGCGGCCATCCCCAGAGGAAATCACCTCCAAATGACACTCGTCCAGCGACGTGTCACGTAGGCAGGAGAGAAGGTGGCAAAACAGCATGGCAAGGCTTGCCGGGCTAGGCTACGATGTGACACTAAGCGGCGCATTTAATGCGCTCTATCCAGTCTGCAGAGTTAGGTATGATGGCACTGTTTTCTATCTAATAAGTACGCAATGACTCATTTGCCATTGTGGTGACCCCTTGATCTATAAAAGGAGGGCCATGGCAACCTTAGAAAGGATTCGGACCCCTGTACACTCATACGCGCGTAGCTGCTCTCGCCCTGAGGCGACCTTGCCGGGCTAGAGCGCTGCGCCTCCACCATGGTCCTCTCATCAATCCACCAAAGCAGGAGTAGGGTTTTACGCCTCGCGGCGTTCCGAACCTAGCTAAAAACTGCCCGTGTGATCATTGCCGTGCTGCCCCGCGCCCTCCGCTCTTTGTGCAATGCGTCCTTTCCCCCTGCCGAACCACAAGGGGCCGATGGCCCCATAGGTGGCCGTGTTTTCCCATGACATCTTTGGCGCGCCAGGTAGGGGGAAGCACTTGCGCGAACCCGAGAGCATACGCAGCGCGTCATCTTCATCATCGTTTTCTTCCTCGATGGCTTTGTCATCCATGGCGCCCAAGAAGAGAACCGGTGCCGCAGCTCACCCGTCCGTCTCGAAGGCCCCTCCATACGCGGCTGCCAACGCCGTCGAGGCTACGAGGGCACACGGGGACGTGCACGCTGCGGGGGATGTGACCGGCGCAGGCGGCATCGCCACCACCTCCCCCATAGCCGAAACGCGAGCAGGAGACACCGGAGAAGGACAGCGCCAACAAAATCCCGACGGACACGCTCTGCAAGGTGTGGGAGGAGAGATCATTCCGTCCGTGCCTCTCCACCCCGCCGAAGGACGCGGCCACAGCGGTGATGCTCGCCTTGGGGCGAACTACAATCCTCCGACCGCCCCCGCTGCGGATGTGGCCGCAGGGCATGCGTCGACCCCAGGATGGGCTGGCCAAGCCGATGCGCCTAACGGAGCCGCCGATCCCCAAGAGCATCCACCTCGCCTCCGCGGCGCCCTAGCGACTGGCTCACAGCGTCAGGAGCACGGCGCTGCTACTATTGCACCATTAGAAGCCTGGCGACGCTACGGTCTACATCGTCATCCATGCCGAGCACTGCTTCAGAGGCCATGGCGCGGGCCGAACTCCTGTTGAGATTTCCGCCGTCGGCTGATCAGATGGATGAGTGGAGAGCCACCATTCAGAGCTTGATTGGTTTCGCCGAGGTGGGAGGATCGCAGCGAGCAGGCCCGTCACAGCCTCCACCGGCGGCGGCAATGGCCCGAGCTGCTGGCCGTATCGAAGGGGTCACCCCCATGGTGCAATCCCCTCTGCGGCGGCCAGCGCAGGGGCCACGGCCAGAGGAACGCAACCAAGAACCCGACAACGTATCGATGGCCTCGTATGATCCTCGAGCACGACGAGAACAGCGGCGAGTCCTGGAAGACAGACGGGAGGAAGACGCGCGCGTCACCATCGAATGATGCTGCGAAACCCAACGCTAGTCTGATAGGCGCAACGGCTCCAACATCGACGAGCCTACGCCCAGTGAGGGTGGGTGCCTACCTTTTGGGGTTGGGTGCCCTGCCTTCACTCGTGAGCTGCGGCAAGTCCGTTGGCCATCTGCCCGCACGTTCAAGCCAGAAATACCAGAGAAGTACGATGGAAGACTGAACCCGACAGAGTTCTTGAGCATCTACACCATCGCTGTTCAAGCTGCCAGGGGAAGAGATGAGAAGGTGTTCGCCCACTACTTCCCCTTGGCACTCAAGCCAAATGTGAGGTCTTGGTTGATGCACTTGCCAGAGAATTCCATGAGTTTGTTGGCGCCTTCACGGGTGGCCACTAAGAACCAGGACGGCCCAGCGACTTACAGCTACTCCCGCAAAAGGAAGGAGAGAGCCTGCGGAAGTACATGCAGAGGTTCAGCCGGGTGCAGTGAATGAGCTATACGTTCCAGTCCAACGTGCGCAACCGCCGGATACGTTCTAAAATGAACGTTCGTTTGCCCAAGACTGTGAATGAGCTATACACTCTGGTGGATAAGTGCGCTCGAGTAGAAAGAGGGGAGACGACTCCCAGGTGAAGAGGATGGCATCGATGTTGACTCAGAAGACGACGACGATGCCACCAGCAGGAAGAAGAAGAGCAAGAAGCGCAATGATAAAGTGGTGATGACCGTTGAAGGGTCGAGTGCACCTGGTACCGGCAAGAAGGTCAAGACCGAGGTCCCCGGCAAGGAAGTTGCCACGTGCACTGATTGCCGGGAAGCCGCGGCTGCCGAGAAAGCTGGGAAGAGCGATGGGCCGTACTGCAAGATCCATCGGACCAAGGGCCACGATCTCCAGGAGTGTCATCAGGTTGAGCAGCTCGTCCAGAAGTAGAGGGCTGAGTACGAGAAGTGTGATAAGGAGAAAAACCAAGATGGCGCTGGCGTGAAGGGCCCAGGTGGCAGAATAGGTCTCCTCGGCAAGGCTCCTCAATATCAAGGGAAACCCGCCAAGGGCCATGAGAAGAAGGATTGCGAGGACGGAAGTGACGAAGGAAACCAGCAAGCAGGAATTCCAGAAAGCCACTGACGCCCTATGCATTGACGGGGGTGCATGTCTGCACCCCTCTCACCGCCAACTTAAAATGTAGGCGCGTGAGGTCAATGCCGTGGAGCGAGCGGCAGATTCTCGGAAGCCGCTCAAGTGGTCCCGCACGCCCATCATCTTTGATGAGGAGGATCACCCTGACCATCGTTGTTGGTTTTACTAACAATCCGCAACCTCAAGGTCACAAAGATGTTGGTTGACGGCGGGGCCGGGTTGAATCTGATTTCTCCAAAGGTCACCAGCAAACTCCATATAGCAGATGAAGAGCTCAAGGTTACTGGTACGTTCCAAGGGATCAACCCCGGCAGGAGTCATCCTAAGGGGAAGATCACACTGTCGGTAACATTCCGGGGGGGGGGGGGAGTTGAACTACCGAACTGAGAAGATTGTGCTTGATGTGGTTGACCTCCCCCTGCCGTACAATGGAATCCTTGGTCGTCCTGCCCTGGCCAAATTCATGTGGCATCCCACTATGCCTACAGCACTTTGAAGGTGCCAGGACCAATGGGCGTTATTTCTATCCCATCAGACAAGAAAGATGCAATCATATGCGTGGACAAGATGTACCGGGAGGCAGTTGCTGCAGAAGCTGCGGAAGCCGCTGCCCCCGCCAAGGAAAGCAAGAAAAAGAAGAAAGGAAGCAAGGATGCCAGCGAGGAATCCGGGAAGCATGCCTCTCCGGAGTGCGCTGCGCCTGTTGATGACTTGCCGGAGAGTTCCAATAGCAAGAGACCAAAGGCTGCTGCACCATCTGTGAAAAAGGTCCCGGCAGGGCTGGCTGGTGCTAGTGGTACATTTACCATCAGTGCCACCCTCGATGATAAATAGGAAAGCACGCTCATTGCCTTCCTGCGGGCGAATGTCGATGTGTTTGCTTGGCAACCATCTGACATCCCCGGTGTTCCCAGGGAGGTAATCAAGCACCACCTTGCTGTCTGCCCACATGCCCGGCCCGTCAAGCAGAAGGTTTGGAAGCAAGCTTTGGAGCGGCAACAGTTTATTGCCGAGGAGATCAAGAAACTTGAGGCAGCTGGATTGGTCAGAGTAGTATTGCATCCAACGTGGTTAGCAAACCCAGTGGTGGTGCGCAAGGCAAATGGGAAATGGAGGCTTTGCATAGATTTCATGGATCTTAACAAAGCATGCCCGAAGGACCCATTCCCCTTGCCGCGCATCGACCAGATTGTGGATTCCACCTCCGGATGCGACTTGCTCTCCTTCCTGGATGCCTACTCTGGATACCATCAGATCTTCATGTCCAAGGAGGACGAAGAAAAAACCGCGTTCATAACTCCATGTGGCACGTACTATTTTGTACGGATGCCCTTCGGGTTGAAGAGCGCTGGATCCACTTTTGCAAGAGCAGTACAGATTGGCTTTGTGTCCCAATTGCACAGAAATGTTGAAGCCTACATGGATGATATTGTGGTCAAAACCAAGGACAGAATGACTCTCATTCAGGATTTGGAAGAGACCTTTGCAAATCTGCGCAGGCTCAATTTGAAGCTGAACCCGGAGAAGTGTGTGTTTGGCGTTCCTTCCGGCAAGCTACTTGGTTTTTTTGTGTCCCACCGGGGGATAGAAGCCAACCCCGACAAGATCAGGGCTATCGAGCAGATTCAAGCACCAAAGACAATCAAGGACATGAGGCATTTGACTAGATGTGTTGCCGCGCTGAGCAGGTTCATTTCCAAGTCCGCTGAACGTGCCTTGCCATTTTTCAAAATCTTGAAAAAGGCAGGGCCCATGGAGTGGACCCCGGAGGCAGACGCTGCGCTACAAGATTTGAAGGCCTACCTTTCCTCTGTTCCCACCTTAGTCGCTCCTAAACCACAAGAGCCGTTGCTGCTATATCTAGCAGCGACCAATCAAGTGGTTAGCGCAGCACTGGTGGCACAACGGGATGTAGATGAAGCAACAACCACCGCCACCATCCCCTCTGGAGAGAAAAGTGAACCAGTCCCGGCAAGATCAGATGCAGTTCAAGACAAAGAAGAGCAAGGCAGTGGAGACAGTCCCAAGATCACGACAAGGAAGAAGGTGGTGCAGTGCCCAGTGTACTTCGTCAGCTCCCTACTGCAGGGGGCTAGGTCGAGGTACTCTGGCATGCAAAAGTTGATTTTTGGCCTCATCATGGCCTCAAGGAAACTGCGTCACTACTTCCAAGCCCACAAGATCACGGTTGTCACCCGCTTCCCCTTGCAACACATACTCCGAAACCCTGAGGCTACTGGCAGGATCATGGAATGGGCTTTGGAGTTATCCAGCTTTGGTTTGAGGTTTGAAAGCACCTCAACTATTCAGAGCAGAGCACTGGCAGAGTTCATTGCAGAGTGGATGCCATCCCTGATGAGGAAGTACTGGAAATAGTTATCCCCGGCAAGGAAGCGCCCCAAGAATGGATTATGTATTTTGATGGTGCCTTCTCCCTACAGGGTGCAGGAGCTGGCGTGCTTCTCGTTGCTCCCACTGGGGAGCACCTTAAGTACGTTGTTTAAATGCATTTTCCTCGGGAGGAGGCTACCAACAATACTGCAGAGTATGAAGGGCTCCTTGCCGGGCTTAGGATTGTGACAGAGTTGGGAATCAAGAAGCTGATCATGCATGGAGACTCACAGCTTGTGGTGCGACAAATCAACAAGGACTACCAAAGCCCATTGATGGAGGCATACGTCGAGGAAGTGAGAAAGTTGGAGGAACACTTTGACGGATTGCAAACAGAGCACGTACCACGTGCAAAAAACAGCCTTGCTGATCATTTGTCAAAGTGCGCTGCGCAAAAACTCCCTGTGGAACCAGGGACTTTTGTTCTCCATCTGACACAACCCTCCGTATCCCCGGCAACAATGGCCAGCAAGAGGAGGAAATTGAAATCTGGCAAGCCTCTCCCGGCAAAGCTTCCCGAAGCCCTCGGCAGAAGGCTTGGTGGGAACAACTCCCCTTCGATTAGTGAGTTGCACCCTCCTGCCAAATTACTAGTCTTTGCGGTCAAGGCGTGCGCTCCTATCGACAAGGAGGTGCCTCTAGTCCTTGTTGCCGAGCCCTAGGCTCCAACTTGGGCATGACACATTGTTCGTTTCCTCCAAACAGGAGAACTTCCTGAAGAACAAGAAGAAGCTGAAAGAGTAGCCCGGAGGGCCAGTATGTATCAGTTCGTTGACGACACGCTATACAGAAGAAGGCCCAACGGTGTGAAATTGAAGTGCATTTGCCGGGAAGAAGGAAAGGAACTGCCGGCAAAAATACACAAGGGTATGTGTGGCTCCCACATCGGATCAAGGGCCTTGGTTGGGAAAGCTTTCTGGTAAGGTTTCTACTGGCCCACTGCCCTCCAAGATGCAATTGAGCTAGTCACCAAGTGTGAAGCCTGCCAGTTCCACTCCAAGAATATCCATCAGCCTGCTCAAGCTGTCCAAACAATCCCTTTGTCATGGCCATTTTTGATCTGGGGGCTCGACATCCTGGGTCCCTTCCCCCGTGCTACCGGGGGCTTTGAATTCTTGTTCGTCGCAATCGACAAGTTTACAAAGTGGCCGGAGGTGGAGCCCATGAGAAAGGTGACCGCACAGTCAGCTATCAAGTTCTTGAAAGGATTGTTGTGCCGCTTCGGGGTACCCGCCCGAATCATCACCAACAATGCCACCCAATTCACAAGCCGCGCCTTCATGCAATACATTCATGCCCTCAGAAGCAAGATTTCATTTGCCTCTGTGGCCCATCCCAGAAGCAATGGACAAGCTGAGAGGGGGAATGCTGAAGTGCTGCGAGGTCTCAAGACAAGAACTTTTGATAGACTGCAGAAGTGCGGCAGGCGACGGATTAATGAGCTGCCGGTGGTTCTTTGGTCCCTCCGTATGACACCAAATCGAGCTACTGGATAGACTCCCTTCTCCCTAGTCTATGGGGCAGAAGTAGTTATCCCCACGGAACTCATATACGGGTCTCCTCGAGTGCTTGCCTACGATGAAGTAGCGCAGGAACAGCACCGGCGTGGCGATGCTATGCTCCTTGAGGAGAACCGTCTCTAGGCTACTACGCGTGTTGCACGCTACCAGCAAGCCCTGCGTCGCTATCACAGCCGCAGGGTTCATGCCCGGAGTTTTGAGGAAGGTGACCTTGTCCTTAGGCGCGTTCAGTCCGCCAAGGGTACAAACAAGTTGAAGCCGAAGTGGGAAGGCCCTTACCGGGTAGTACGAGTCACCAGACCTGGCGCAGTCCGTCTAGAGACCGGAGATGGCATTCAATTGCAAAACTCATGGAATATTGAGCATCTCCGTAAGTTCTACCCGTAAGGCGCGGCTGTCGGGCACTGCCCGGTAGCCACCCTTTTGTACAAGCTTTGCCGAAGTTGCATGTAACCCTTTGTACAAAGCCAACCCTGAGCAACAGAGAAATAAATGAAGCGCTGTGGGGGCCCCCGAAACTTACATGCATGCATAAGCATATCATGAGCATAGCATGATCATGTAGAAGAGGGCGCATGTGGCATTGTTTTCATGTGCATTAAGTTGCAGGATTCTTGCCATGGACTTGGTCCCGAAGAAAAGGAATGAAGATGAGCCCACGTGACGATCCCCGGCAAGCCAAACAGAGAAGTTCCTTCTTGTCCATATTTGTTCTGTAATTTGCAAACTTGTGCATATGAAAACCCCGCCACCTTCGAAACATAGGTGCTCCTACCCATTGACTTGAACACTGCTTCAGTCAGGGTGGTCGCAGTGGCCTTTGATGGAAAAGGCTCGGCGGGGGGCTGGCCCCTTTTTTATGGTTGTGCCCGGCAGGCCTAGCCCCACAGCAACAAACTAAGGGTACCGACAGGATAGCTTGCCGGAGAAACTTGTTTACTTAAATGTATAGAGGCATTTCACCTCTGCATGGAGATGATACATGCACAAGTGCCCGACAAAGTTGTCTTTTTCATTAATATGCTGATAATCAAGTATAGATCTTACAGAACACAAACATGGATAAGGAGATTTAAATTATTTAGACTAAAGTTTGGCCCATGCCTACACATTTTAAACGGAAAAAGATAAGTGCCCCGTAATCCCTTTCTTGCCCTTCTCCTCCTAGGCACTACGGCAGGAGGCAAAGAGGGCAAAAGGGGCGCCTGGGCAGAAGCCCAGCCCGACCCCGTCAGGGCCCCATGACAGGGAGCTCAACAAGGTCGGGAAGGCACGGACGAAGGTGATGGTGAAGAGAGGATCGGAAGGGTTCCCCTGACCACCGCCACCAGGGCCAGCAGGACACGGCAGGGTGAACGAAGCTGCAGTCCGCGAGGAAGCCTACCGGGGTCTAGCTGGTAGACTGCTGGAGGAGCCCGGGGCACCATCCCCACCCCTGCATCCAACTCCCCGGCAAATCGCCTTGCCGGGAATGAGATGCAGGTGCAGATGATGGTGCCGACGCCTGACGGTGATGGTACGGCCGGCGTTCAACTGGAGCCGGAGCTGTCGCCCTCCCCATCGATGCCGTCGTCATCGCCGTCACTGTCCTCCTCGTCGCTATCGCTCGAGGTGGAGCTTTCATCGTCAGTCGAGCTCTCCGCGCAGCACCCTAAATGAGCTCCCGAGCATCCGAAGACCTTGACGGAGAGCAGCTCGGCATCCATTAATTTAAAATGGAGGACGTGCCCCTCCGACAAGTTGTGAGCGTGAGCAAAAGTCTTCCAGCCGCGTCGGAAGAGCATGGCATGAGGGGCGGGGTAATCCACATCCACCCGCTTGCTGCCATTACAGCAACCCCTCATGTGCAGTTTCAGCGCGTGCGGCTGTTCAAGCTCCATCACCCTCAAAAATGGAGTAGGGAGGCGGAGGCGGCCACGCGGGGGCTTATACAACCTGATGATGAACTCCAGCGGTTGATCTCCGACGTGGCCTTCCATTGGGGGATGAGCGGCCGGCGGAGGTGTGACTAGAGCACCCCCTCGTCCTCCTCGACCCCGGGCACGACGGCGGCCGCGACCTCACCCCCTCCCACCTCCTCTCACGGCGGGCTCCGCCCCCGCGTTCCCAATAGGAGGAGGCATGCGTTGTCGAGAAGAATCGCTCGTCGCCACCGCCGGAGAACCGCCACGACCCCTGCCGCTCACCATAATGGGCAAGAACTGCTAAAGGGAAAGGAAGGAGTGAGATGTGTGGAGAAGCACCATGCCCTGCCATGGAGGCTATTACTGACTTGCGCTTCCACGAGGCTGAGATGCAAACCCATCCAGGTTTCCTCCACTATCCCACCCTGTCGCCTACGACAGGGCGAGTCCTTTTCTCACCGGTAGACCCGGCGTGTGATCATGCGGCTGTTGTTTTGTCTCGCTACCTGAACGCCTGTTATCGTATGATCATTTCCTTGGCTGAGGAGCTGTGTCTTGTTTAGGGGGCACTTGCAGAAGTGACTCCAACACCCCCTCCCGTAGTTCCACCTAGTTATCCACCACTAGTTCCACCTCCATGTGCATTTGATACCCCTTCTGGTTCTTCTGGACCATCGGGCTTATCCTCTGGTAGTCGACTTGAGACCCTAACTGAGTGGGCCTCACTTCTAGCCACTCCTGCTCCACCGATGCTGAGGCGACGTGCTCTTTCTTCCGTGGAAGGAGAGCCGTCCCAGCAGCGACGTCGTGTCTCCTTTGACCCGGTGACTCACAACATCAGTTCTGATTCTGACTCAGGATCTGAGGACGAGGATTCTTCAGATGAGCAGTGTTCATGTCACCGATGCCACTAGACTGGAGCTTGAGTAGTAATGCATGCATCTTTGCATATGTCAACTGCCGTATGAGCAGTCTAGCCATAACATTCCCCTACTAGCTTGCCATGTATGATGTTGGGTTATCTTGTATAATTATGTTGTTCCCTTTATTTGCCTTTTTCATGAATTTTCTTTTGGTGTCATATAACCGTATTTCTCCTTATGGATGTTGCTCATCAATTCGGTGTTTACTATGGGAACAAAAATTAGGATGAAGAAAGGAAGTAGTAGTAAAGCCGGCGATGGAAACCCCGTCCGTCGATCCGCCAGGTAGGCAGGGCAATCGCCCGAAGACTTACCACCACCGCCACCTCAAGCACCAACCACAGATTAGATAATGAGAATGTTTGAGGAAAAGAGAAACCAAGACCTCATGGAAATTCTCAAAAGTATGCAGACAATAGTAGGTCAGAATAATGGCAATGGGGTGCGTTCTAAACTGACTGACTTCCAGCGCACCAAACCACCCAACTTTGGTCAGGCCGTGGATCCTATTGAGGCTGATGACTGGTTGAGAACCATGGAGAAGAAATTGGACACCGCTCATTGTGAGGAAGCAGATAAGGTCCCATTTGTCACCCATTATCTCGAAGGACCGGCAGCCATATGGTGGGATAACACCAAGCTAATGTGGCCTGCAGAAGAGATTTCTTGGGAGAAATTCAAAGAGCTGTTCCGCAAGTATCATATCCCCATGGGTATCATGAAAGTGAAGCAGAGAGAATTCCTGGCTCTCACACAAGGAAACATGTTTGTGGGAGAATATTTAAACAAGTTCAACAATTTGGCTCGGTACTCTCCTCATGATGTGGCTACCGAGGAACCGAAAATAGAACGGTTCCTCGGAGGACTTAATCACACCCTCCGATGTCAGCTATGCATGTTGGACTTCCCTGATTTCCAAACCTTGGTTGATAAGGCATTCATCGCCGAACGAGAGCACAAGTCTGGGAATGATGATCGTAAGAGGAAGTTTGAGCCCAAGAAGGACAGCAAGGAACCATATGCGCAAAAGTTGCGCAGTTGGCAGTCAGGGTCATCTGAAAACAAACCAGTGTGGAACGATGGTGGCAACAATAGCAAGCCAGGTAGCCAGAACAAGACCTTCGGCAAGCAGCCAGTCATAGAGGACTACCGCCGCAACAACACTTGTTTCACTTGTGGCCAGAGTGGACACTACGCCAAGCAATGCCCTACTAACAACAACGGAAAGCAATCAGCTGGCCACAAGCCACAAGTCAACCATCTTGGACGCCGCCCCAACCACAACTTCAGCCACGGATGCGTCCACCACGTCTCTGCCGAAGAAGTTTGCGAAGCTCCAGACATTGTCCTTGGTATGTTTTCTATCAATAACATACCTACCGTAATTTTATTTGATTCTGGGGCTTCCCATTCGTTTATTTCGTGAAGTTTTGCCACCTTGCACAAGTTTTCTCCTTCGCTTTTGGACAAAATCATGGTGGTACAATCCCCTGGCTCTATGCTCAGAACAAATATAATATACAAGGGGCTGGAAATCTCGATCCATGGAGTCAAATTCCCAGCTACCCTGGTTGCTATTGACTCCCCAGGACTGGACATAATACTGGGAATGGACTGGTTGGCACCGCACCAAGTGTGTATCAACTGCGCCACCAGAACGGTGACATTGGTGAACCCCTCCGGACAGACCATTCAATTTCTGGCCAGCAGAATGATAACAAGGAAGGGCACGGCATACCAGACTACTGTTACAGATATGAACCTGATCCCAGTAGTCTGCGAGTTTCCAGATGTGTTCCCTGAGGAATTACCAGGAATGCCGCCCGATCGAGAATTGGAGTTCGCCATTGAAGTAATTCCTGGTACAGCTCCAATATACAAGAAATATTATCGTATGCCAGGCCCAGAACTGGCAGAGCTAAAGAAGCAGTTAGACGAATTGCTACAGAAAGGATATATTCGTCCAAGCATCTCGCCATGGGGGTCACCACTATTATTTGTCAAGAAGAAAGACGGAAGTTTACGGATGTGCGTAGACTATCGCCAGCTTAATGAGGTCACTATCAAGAACAAGTACCCGCTTCCTCGAATTGACGACTTATTCGACCAGTTGAGTGGAGCACGGGTATTCTCTAAGATCGACCTCAGAACGGGATATCATCAACTGAAAATCCTAAAGGAGGATATCCCTAAGACAGCGTTCACCACTCGTTATGGGCTATATGAATTTACAGTTATGGCGTTTGGTTTGACCAATGCTCCAGCCTACTTCATGAGCATGATGAACAAAGTCTTCATGGACTTTTTGGACAAGTTTGTAGTGGTGTTCATTGACGACATCCTGATATACTCTAAGGATGAAGAGGAGCATAAACAACATCTTAGAGCTGTCTTGGAAAGGTTGAGAACCCATCGCTTATATGCCAAGTTCAGTAAGTGTGAATTTTGGCTAAAAGAGGTGGGATTCCTTGGACATATTCTGTCAGTGAAAGGGATCGCTGTTGATCCCAGTAAGGTTACTGCGGTCTTGAACTGGAAGACACCAGCTACGGTGACTGAAGTCCGTAGTTTCCTGGGATTGGCAGGCTACTACCGTCGCTTCATTGAAGGCTTTTCTAAGATAGCCAAGCCACTGACAGAATTGTTGAAAAAGAACCAAAGGTTTATCTGGACAGACGAGTGCGACAGCAGTTTCCAGGAATTAAAAACAAGGCTAACCACAGCCCCTGTCTTAGTCCTCCCAGACATTCACAAGAGTTTCGAAATATATTACGACGCATCCAGGCGTGGAATTGGATGTGTGCTAATGCAAGAGGGAAATGTTTTATCCTATGCGTCACGACAGCTACGACCTCATGAGGAGAACTATCCCACACATGATTTGGAGCTAGCTGCTATGGTTCATGCCCTGAAAATTTGGAGGCATTACCTTATTGGACAACGATGTGAAATATACACAGACCACAAGAGTCTCAAGTATATTTTCACTCAACCCGACTTGAACCTCAGACAACGAAGATGGCTTGAGTTGGTCAAGGACTATGATGTTGGAATAAACTATCATCCAGGGAAAGCGAATGTGGTCACTGACGCCCTAAGCAGGAAACAAGCTGCAGTAAATGCACTCGTCGAGGGTATGCATCCAAGCTTACAAGAGGAGTTTGTTAAGCTCAATATGATGCTATGTGGCCAAATGACCCCGGATACATTGGAAATTACTCCAACCCTTATGGAGGAAATCAAGAAAGAACAAAAGTCAGATGAAGAAACTCGGAAGATCAAAGAGTTAACTCAGCAAGGGAAGGCCAAGTCCTTCCGTATAGATGAACAGGGTACCGTGTGGTTCGAGAAACAAATTTGTGTGCCGAATCAGAACAACTTGAGGCAACAAATACTCAAGGAAGCACATGAGTCCACATATTCGATTCACCCGAGAGGTACTAAGATGTATCAGGACTTGAGAGAAACTTTTTGGTGGTCTGGAATGCGGAAAGATATAGCATACTATGTCGCCTGCTGTGACATTTGCAACAAGGTCAAAGCAGAGCATCAGAAACCCGCTGGGCTACTGCAGCCTTTACCAGTACCCCAGTGGAAGTGGGACGACATATGTATGGATTTTATTGTGGGACTGCCCAAGTCCACGAGAGGCAATGATGCTATTTGGGTCATTGTAGACATACTCACGAAGGTGGCTCACTTTATCCCAGTAAAGACCACTTTCAATGCAAATCAGCTGGCACAACTCTACATGTCCCGGATAGTCAGTCTGCACGGAGTACCCAAGTCTATCACTTCAGATAGGGGTTCCCTATTTACCTCAGCTTTCTGGCTACGGCTACATCAAGCATTGGGAACAATGCTAAAACACAGCACAACGTACCATCCGCAGACAGATGGACAGACCGAGCGAGTGAACCAAATATTAGAGGATATGCTTCGGTCATGTGCTCTATCCCATGGACCCAAATGGGAGGATAGTTTGCCGTACGCTGAGTTCTCCTACAACAACAGCTATCAGGCAAGTCTCAAGATGTCACCTTTTGAGGCATTATACGGACGGAAGTGCCGCACACCACTGAACTGGTCCCAGACAGGAGATAGTCGCATTTTTGGTACAGACTTGATGCTCGAAGCTGAAAAGCAAGTCAAGGATATTCAAGAACGACTACGAGCAGCCAAGTCCCGACAAAAGAGCTATTACGACCCAAAGCACCGGGAAGTAACTTTCGAGCTCGGAGACTATGCTTATCTACGGGTAACTCCTATGAAGGGAGTAAAGAGGTTTGACACCCGAGGTAAACTGGCCCCAAGATACATCGGTCCCTTTCCAGTGATTGCCAGGAAGGGCAGAGTCGCATATCAGTTGGAATTGCCACCAGCACTGTCTGACATTCATGATGTCTTTCACATCTCATAATTAAGGAAATGCATTGCACCCCCAGCCAAACAAGCGGATATGAGTGAATTAGAATTGGCTAAGGACCTGACCTACGAAGAAAAACCTGTCAGGATCTTGGATGAGATGGAAAGAACAACAAGGAGTAAGGTGATAAAATTTTACAAGGTGCTGTGGGAGCACCACACCGAGGAAGAGGCCACCTGGGAAAGAGAAGATTTTCTAAGATCCGCTTACCCATATTTGTTCCCCGAGCAACCGAATCTCGAGGACGAGATTCATCCTAAGGGGGGTAGGTTTGTGACACCCTGATTTTGATAAATTTTTTTCTTTTCAAACTTTTCCTGGTTTTATTTGGAATTTGAATGGATTTTGAATCTTTCACTTGGTCTTGGACATTCTTGGCTCTTCTTCCAAGTGATCCAAAGCCTCATCATCTTACCAAAACCCTGTCAAGCACCCCAAGGACCCAAATCCCAATTTGAATCATCTTCAAAAACCCTTTTCTTTGATTTGAGAATTTAGGGCATTACTATGGGTTGTGAAGCAACCTATAGTTGGGATGCTCAGAAAATTCTCAAATAATTCTTAAAAATACCTTGGACTATATCTTGCTCCAATATCCAAAAATATTCTATATACTTTGCAAAATAAATCATTTTTGCTCCTGGTCAGACTGGACCCTTGTGAAGGAAGTACATGCTAGGTTTATTCAAATGCTCTCAAATTTTTGTGGCATGAGGACATCTACAAACAACTTCCCTCCACCAAGATTCAGTCCCAGAAGATCATCCAAGTGAGCAGCGCATCAATATTTCCATTCTGGACCAGTTTTGCAAGTTGCACATGAACTACCCTCAATTCTTATCCAAACCACCTCAAACTTGGCCAGTTTGGAGTCCTTCCAACGTGGATCACTCCAGACACCTTCTTTGACTCAATCTCCACCTCATTTCTTCTCTGGAATCTCCCCAAGTTTACTGTCAGAAACTACAGTTGATTCTACCATTCATCTCAGATCGAACCAAGCCAAACCAAGGGTACAGGTGAAGTGAGGGATCGAAGGTCGATGTGTTAGACAAGAAATGCCAGGCATACGTGGCCTCCTGGTGCCAAGCACCATGGTGAGCACGGCGCTGGCATGCCTGTCGCCGCGCTCTGCGCTGCGCCAAACTCGGGTCTCATCCGAGCGAGACCATGGCGCCGCAGCAGCTTGTCCAGGCATGCCGACCTCGTCCTTGGTTGCCACCTAGCCCCTCCAGAACCCTCGCCCTCGCCGGAGATGCCCTCGCCGGCCACCACGCCATCGCCGCACTGTGAGACTCGTGCAGTCATAGTTGCGGCGCTGCTCATCGTTTCCTCCCGAGCCGTCGCCTCCCGCATTGAATGCTGCTGCCCTCTCAAGTCCCTTCGCCGCAAGCATCCAGCCAGCGCGGCGTACGTCTCGCCGGCGCCATGGCCCGCATCTCGCCGCTTCCAGAGCGCTCGCCGAGCGCCTCTTCTCGGCTATAAAAAGCCCCGTCCAGCCTCACCTAGCTCCTCACCCTCTCCCTCCTCCTCAATCGCCCCTAAAGAGCAAGAGCCAAGGCTAAGAGGCCCTCTGGCCTCAAGCTTCGCCGGAGCTCCGCCACCCGCTGAGCTGCACCACCAGCCCTTTCCAAGCCATCCCAGCTCCGCCCGAGCCCACCGCTGAGTTTGTGGTGTTCCACTGGTGCTTCCAGACCCCTCCCCGAACCGAACCGCCGCCGGAATCGCCATCGCCGACGATCACCGTAGCACCCGTCCGCTGGAGAAGAAGGGCGTGACGCCGTCTGGCCATCTCCGGAGGAGCCACGGGTACGGGGTGAACCACCGTCGAACGCCCGATCCATCCCCACCATCCACGAGCCCCACCGCCGTCGCTATCGTCGGCAATCATCGCCGGTGAGCCGCCCCTCTTCTCTGCTCTTTCTCCCTCCTCTGTTTAAACGGGCCGGGCCCCACTTGGCAGTGACTGGACGAAGAGGTAAGTGGAGACACCCGGGGTAAATACGCCTTCGACGTGGCCCGTTCTGGTTTTTTTCATTTTTGATTTATTTAACAGAGTTGACCAGTAAGTTTGACTGCTTATAACTTTTTACAGGAAGGTCCATTTGACCTGATTCTTTTTGCATTGTGTTCATAATGAAGCCCTTTATTTTTCCACCAAGTTTGGTATTTTTCCAATACTCACAGAATTTTTGGTGAATAAAAAGGCTTTATGTGACATTTTCTTTTGCCATTTAAAAATATTTTGAGAAGGAGATACTTGTGGATTTGAAGACCAGGAGTTTTTGAACAACCCAACTGATCAAGGCAGGCCAGGACATCCATATTATGAAGCATTTTATAGCATTGCATAATTCATATTCATTTCTTGCATATATTTAACATAGATAATTCATAGTAAATTATTTAAATGCCTATAGTTGATAACTCAGGATGACATGATCAATGATTATACTTGCTAAGTGAAACCTAGTTGGTTGATCAAGAGTCACCTGTCCGGGCTTACCCGTGCAGCCACATTTGCCGGTATGGGACGGCCTTGACTTGGTCTGGCTCGGTGCTCTTTCACCGGTACCTCCAAAGAGGGAGGGTTACGCATGCATGCTGCCCTGATCAGGTAGACGGCGGTAACCCTATGAGCCCAGTTGAGTTGTTTGCCGGCGTCCCCATTTGGGACAGTTTAGTTAGGCCACGACGGTGGCAGGTGTCACGAGGTGACACAGGGCCACCCAAGGCTTGACTCCGGGGGAGTGTGATTGCCGGTGGTATGATGGAAGAGTCACGGGTCAGGCAGGTTTCGTTGGAGCAACACTGGTCCACCCGAATGGGATCACGAGGTCAGTGCCCCATAGTGTGGGTAAAGTGCGCAACCTCTACAGAGTGTAAAATCCATTCGAATAGCCGCGTCCACGGTACTGGACAGCCCGACCAGACCTCTCTAGGTGATCAACCATAATAACCATAGTAATGATGGAAGAACTTGTCTTTCGAGCGGAAGTACTCGTTGGTATCGAGTATTCCGAGGGATTGGAAGGCAACCTAGAGATGAGTAAGTTGGTAACAGTAAGTGAATCACTTAAGACTTAACATGTTGATTTGCCATGCTATTATTTGCTGCATATTTGGTTGTCATGTGCTTGCGAGTACATTCAAAGTACTCACCTGGCGTATCATGCCAGATGCAGGAGAAGACTAAGACGGAGGTCTCGAGGTCCATGTTGCGATGCCTAGGATGTGTCCACAGCAGTGTCCCTGTGGATGGAGTCTCTATCATGTTGCGCTACGCTGTAGTCTTCCGCTGTAGTATTCCGTAGTAATACCGAGGCCCTGATATGTTGGATAAATAATGTAGATATTGTCATAGCACTAGATGTGCTTTTGGCCTCGATGATCATGTAATATATGTGAGCTTGTACTCGACTATCATCAATAAAAGTTCAGCTGTGTTCTGTTCCAAGTTGTTGTGTGTTTCCAGAAGACATGATCTCTGGGTTGGAAACACTGGTAAACCGGTTCTCTGAGCCGGGGTGCCACATTCGGGCATGCTTTATTCAGATATGTGAAATCTATGCAAAGCCTCCATTTCCCATTCGCCTTGCACACCACCACTGGATTTGCCAACCATGTTGGGTGCAATACCCCTCTGACCAAACCAGCTGCCTCAAGTTTCTTGATTTCCTCGGCAATGAATTGCTGCCGCTCCAAGGCTTGCTTTCGGACCTTCTGCTTGACGGGACGGGCATGAGGGCAGACAGCAAGGTGGTGCTCGATTACCTCCCTGGGAACACCGGGGATGTCAGATGGTTGCCAAGCAAACACATTGACATTCGCCCGCAGGAAGGCAACGAGCGCTCTTTCCTATTTGCCGTCAAGGGTGGAGCTGATAGTGAATGTACCATCAGCGCTAACCAGCCCTGCCAGGACCTTCTTCACAGTGGGTGCAGCAACCTTGGATCTCTTGCTAGTAGAACTCTTCAGCAAATCATCGAGGGGTGCAGCATACTCCGGAGAGGCGCGCTTCCCGGATTCCTTGCCGGTATCCTTGCTAGCTTTTCTCCCTTGTTTGTTTTCCTTGGCGGGGATTGCAACTTCCGCGGCCTCGGCAGCGACCGCCTCCCGGTACATCTTGTCCATGCATATGGTCGCGTCCTTCTTGTCTGATGGGATAGAAATGACGCCCATCGGTCCTAGCATCTTCAGGGTGTTGTAGGCTGATAACCCATAAGTATAGGGGATCCCAATAGTTTTTGAGGGTAGAGTATTCAACCCAAATTTATTGATTTTACACAAGGGGAGCCAAAGAATATTTGCAAGTATTAGCAGCTGAGTTGTCAATTCAACCACACCTGGAGATTAATTATCTGCAGCAAAGTGATCAGTAGCAAAGTAGTATGATAGTTTTGATAGTAGTAGCAACAGCAATAGTAACGGTAACAGTGATAGCAATGATTTTGTAGCAAGTGCAACAATAACAATAGCAGTAGTAACTTAGCAAGAACAATATGAGAGAAATTCGTAGGCATTGGGTCGGTGAATTCGTTGGATGATATTCATCATATAACAGTCATAACCTAGGGCGATACGGCACTAGCTCCAGTTCATAAATATAATGTAGGCATGTATTCCGTAAATAGTCATACGTGCTTATGGAAAGAACTTGCATGGCATCTTTTGTCCTACGCTCCCGTGGCAGCGGGGTCCTATTGGAAACTAAGGGATATTAAGGCCTCCTTTTAATAGAGAACCAGAACAAAGCATTAACACATAGTGAATACATGAACAACTCAAACTACGGTCATCACCGGGAAGTGTCCCGATTATTGTCACTCGGGGTTGCCGGATCATAACACGTAGTAGATGACTATAACTTGCAAGATCGGATCTAGAACATAGATATAATGGTGATAACATAAATGGTTCAGATCTGAAATCATGGCACCCGGGGCCAAAGTGACAAGCATTAAGCATGGCAAAGTTATAGCAACATCAATCTCAGAACATAATGGATACTAGGGATCAAGCCCTAACAAAACTAACTCGATTACATGATGAATCTCATCCAACTCCTCACCGACCAGCGATCCTACAAAGGAATTACTCACTCCCAGTGGGGAGCCTCATGGAAGTGGCGATGGAGAAGGGTTGGTGATGACGAAGATCGAAGATCCCCCTCTCCGGAGCCCCAAACGGACTCCAGATCTGGCCTCCCGATGAAGAACAGGAGGTGGCGGCGGCTTCGTCTCGTGAAACATGATAAGTCTTTCTCTCTAATTTTTTTTCTCCAAATATGTGATTTTATAGTATCAGGGTTGGAGTCTGCGGGGCCACCAGGTGGGGACAACCCACCTGGGCGCGCTTGGAGGGGGGGGGGCGCCCTGGTGGGTTGTGCCCACCCAGGTGGCCCCCTCCAGTGGTTCTTGGATCCAGAAATTCTTATTTATTGAATAAAAACTCCTCGCAAAGTTTCGTTCCAATCCGAGAACTTTTATTTCTGCACAAAAACAACACCATGGTAGTTCTGCTGAAAATAGTGCCAGTCCGGGTTAGTTTCATTCAAATCATGCAAATTAGAGTCCAAAACAAGAGGAAAAGCATTAGGAAAAGTAGATACGACGGAGACCTATCAACTCCCCCAAGCTTAAACATTTGCTTGTCCTCAAGCAATTCAGTTGGTAAACTGAAAGTGAAAAAGAAAAACTTTTACGAACTCTTTTGCTCTTGTTTACATAAATAAGCTTAAGTAGCACCCAGGTTTTCAGCAAAGATTATAACTAACCATGTCGACAATAACTCTTAAAAATTATATTAACTCATAACAATGGCATAACCAACTAGCGAGCAATAATAAGATATCTCAAACAATCAACACTTTGTCAAAGCAAGCATGATATAATATGACAACAGTGGTATCTCGCTAGCCCTTTCTGAGACCGCAAAACATAAATGCAGAGCACCTCCAAAGTTCAAGCAGCGACTAAACATTGTAATTCATGGTAGAAAAGATCCAGTCATGATGCACCCAACATTAGCTACACACAATGCATGAGGATGACAATAGTGCTCTCAGGTTCTAGCGCTTATTTGAGAAGGTGATGACACAACATAAAAGTAAATAGATAGTCCCTTTGCAGAGGGAAGCAGTGATTTGCGGAGGTGCCAGAGCTCAAGTTTTAAAAACAGAGGTAAATGAAATTTTGAGAAATGCACCCTTCTTATTTACTTCGTGACCATTAGTTATCAGTATCTTCCATGCTAAACACATTAGTGGCGGTTCCCAAGCGATAAAAGTAAAGGTTTACTCCCCCTCCACCAACAATCACACTCCACGGCTTGTCCAAAACAACGGGTGCTGTCCATACCAACAACATTCTTGGGGGAGTTTTGTTTAATTATTTGCAATTTGTATTCGGGACTGGGAATCCCTATAACCGCCCCTCTCGTGCAAGGACGAGTGAATAAACACTCATCATGAGAATAACCCACTTAGCATGGAAGATACTGACTACCTCCTGTCGCTCTATGAACAATCCAGGCACACAAAAAGGATATTTATTTGAAGTTTTTTTTAGAGGTGGCACATGCAAATTTACTTAGGACGGCAGGGTAATACCGCATATAGGTAGGTATGGTGGACTCATCTGGAATAACTTGGGTTTCAGGGTTTTGATGCACAAGCAGAATTCCCACTTAGTATAGGCGAAGGCTAGCAATTAGGTTGAGAAGCGGCCAGCTAGAGAGTGAAAACGGTCATGAACATGCATTATGCATAAGTAACATTGGATACTAGCATGAGTAGGATATGAACACCATGAACATAAATATCATAGAGGCTATGTTGGTTTTGATTCAACTACATGCATGAACATGTGCCAAGTCAAGCCACCCGAACATTCAGAGGAGGATACCATATCATCATACTACATCACAATTATTTTAACGCAATGTTGACATCCAAGATAAATCATTATCCACTCCTAGCTACTTAAGCATGACATGAGAAACTATAATATCTAAGGGTCATTGCAAACATGTTTGATCATAATGAGCTGAATCATGGATACTAGGTTAAACATATTTACAAAAACAGAACAAGTTGAGTTCATACCTGTTTCTCTCTGCCACAGCCAGTTCATCAAATATCGTCATTATTGCCTTTCACTTGCACGATCGAACGATATGAAAATAATAATAGTGCAAGAGTGCCATGGACTAAGCTGGAATCTGCAAACGTTTTATTCAAAAAGAAGAAAACAAGGTAATACGGGCTCTCTGTTAGATAAAAAACAATGCATATGAGAGCCACTCAACATTTTCATCGTGGTCTTCTCCTCGGTATGACTCAATAAAAAGAAATTTAGAGAAACACACTGAAATATTTTTGGAGTTTTTGGTTTTCTGAAAGAAAGCAAATTTAAGAAAGAAAAACAAAAACGAGAAAAACTATTTACACGGGAGAGCTCCCAACAAGCAAAAAGAAGAACAAGGAAATCTTTTTGGGTTTTCTTTTTAAATACTACAGCTGGTTATACTAGAAAGAAGCAGGAAATATTTTTGTATTTTCTCAAAAAAAAATTTGAACACACAAGAAGAAGGCGAAAAAAATAAATCTAGCATGGATAATACAATGAAAAAGTGTGGACACCGACAACTGGAATGAAATGTATGAACATGAATGTAATGTCGGTGGAAATATGTACTCCCCCAAGCTTAGGCTTTTGGCCTAACTTGGTAATCTTCATCAGTAGCCTGCATAATGGTCGGAGTGATAGCTCACGGAGGCTCTAGGTGCAGATGTCTCAGCCCGTCGTGCAGCCACAACTGCCGCGTTATGTGCTCGGGCCTCGCTCTCAAGAACGTAATATCTTCCCTTGCTGTGAACATCAAAGAGAGCAGGTGCAGGCAAAAAGGTGTCCACGACGGACCTTTTATTAAACAACAGGTTATAAGTAAAAATATGGGGTTCACCACTAAATATCTTATGACGTTTCATAGCATCGAAGTCAAGGTATTGCGTGGGTAAGATGGGGTCATAAGGCCAAGGTGAAACACCTAGCTCTCTTGCTAAGCGCGTGGCGTAAATCCCACCATAAAAATATCCACTACCAGTGTTGTGTTGCAATCTACGTGCCACTATCGCTCCAAGGTTATAACTTTTGTCACCGGTGAGAGCGGTGCGGATAAGGCTCAAGTCTGGGGCACAAAGTGTACTACAATCTTGTTTTCCTACAATGCATTTTCCATTAAATAGTGCAAAGTATTGGATTGAGGGAAAATGAATGCTCTTTATTCTACCTTGAGTCACTCCTCTAGTCTCACCATAGCATAAGCTAGTCAAGAATATCTCAAATTCCGACCTTGGTGGCTCGTCTAATGAACCCCAAAATGGAATTTTGCAGTGATTAGAAAATGTCTCTAGAGATATAGTAAATGAATTGTCATATAGTTTAAATGATACTCTGGACTCACGAGGATGGAATTTAAATTCTTTGGTAAATGATTCAGTGAGGCTGAGGTGTTGGTTGCACTTATCTGCAATGTAGGGACCGAGCTTGGCATTGTGAACATATTGCTCAAATTCTTCTTTAATGCCCACACGCTCCATGTAATCGTTGCATGGCCATAAACATGATTTGGTGGCGGCATCTCGAATGGAATTTTCACTTGGTTCAACATAAGACCGGCGAACGGAGCTGCTACTAAAAGATGCCTCCGAGGACCTCCGCCTCGAAGAACTCCTTCCAAAGAGGTTCATCATATTCACGTACAATTTTCTGAAAATTTTTGGGTCACAAATTTTTATCAACAAAACTTAACAAGATTGATAGCAACTTCTCATAGGGATGCATAGAGGCCATATCAAGCATTCAAACTACTTAGAACTCTAAGAATTCAGCATGCAAGCTCATCTACAGCAGCACCAAGAGTCACTAATTATTCTAAATATAAACCACTAAAGCAAAAAACTAATTGGACCAATGGAGGAGGCACATACCAAGCAACAATCCCCCAAAACAGTTTCAGAAACAGAGCTTCGAGCAAAGAGATTGAAATCCGTGGGTTTGAGAGAAAGAACACGAGAGAGAGCATTGGTGATTTTTTTCTAGAGGTAGGTGATGATATGGAGTGAAGGGGTAAGTGAGGGGGCCCACGTGGGGACCACAACCCACCATGGCGCGCCTGGGGGTGCTGGCGCGCCCAGGTGGGTTGTGCCCACCTAGAGCACCTCCCTATGATGTTATTTGCACCAAAAATTATTAAATATTCAGAAAAAATCGTATTAAATTTTCAGAGCATTCTGAGAACTTTTATTTTTGGGTCATTTTTTACTGCACGGAAAACTCAGGAAACAGGCAAAGCATGGCATTTTATTTTATTTAACTAATAAAAACAGAAAACAAAAGGAAGGGACAGAAGGTAGTGCTCACTAAATTCATCAACTTCATACCTCTTAAAAATGATTTATTAATAAGGTTGATCAAGTCTTATTAACAACCACTTCCGATTAGCATGAAACCGAAGAACTTTCATAAAACACTAAGTTACCTCAATGGGGATATGGATGTCCCCAACAATAAGCATTTCATATTTCTTTTTGGCAGTAGCTAGAGGTAGTTGAAAACTTCCAATAGTGATTGTCGGAGATTTTTCAATAACATTAATACCATTCACTTGGAATTGTTTCTTCGGAAAGTGCACCGTATGCTCATTACCATTGATATAAAAAGTGACCTTGCTTTTATTGCAATCAATAACAGCCCCTGCAGTATTCAAGAAGGGTCTACCGAGGATAATCGACATGTTTTCGTCCTCGGGCATCTCAAGTATAACAAAGTCAGTCAAGATAGTAACATTAGCAACAACAACGGGCACATCCTCACAAATACCGATAGGTATGGCAGAGTATTTATCAACCATTTGCAAAGATATTTCAGTAGGTGTGAGTTTATTCAAATCAAGTCTTTTATATAAAGAGAAAGGCATAACACTAACACCAGCTCCTAAATCACATAAAGCAGTTTTCACATAATTTCTTTTGATGGAGCAAGGTATAGTTGGTATTCCCGGATCTCCAAGTTTTTTAGGTACTCCATCCTTAAAAGTATAATTAGCAAGCATGGTGGAAATTTCAGCTTCAGGTATTTTTCTCTTATTGGTGATGATGTCTTTCATGTACTTTGCATAAGGAGGCATTTTTAAGATATCAGTCAAGCGAGTATGCAAAAAGACTGGCCTCAACATTTCAGCAAAGCATTCAAATTCTTCATCATCTTTCTTTTTGGTTGACTTAGATGGAAAGGGCATAGGTTTTTGAACCCACGGTTCTCTTTCCTTATCGTGTTTTCTAGCAACAAAGTCTCTTTTATCATACCTTTTATTCTTGGTTTGTGGGTTATCAAGATCAGCTGCTGGTTCTATCTCAACATCATTATCTGGTTCTTTATTATTTGATTGAGTGGCTTCATGAACCTCATCATTGTCTTTTTCATTATCAGAGGTGGGTGTTCACTACCAGATTGAGTTTCAGCATCAGAGATAGAGACTTCATTATCATTATCAGGACGTTTTTCAACTTCAGGTTCACTAGAGGCATGCAAAGTCCTATCATTTTTCTTCTTCTTTTTCTTTTTAGAAGGACTAGGTACATTAGTGTCAACTCTTTGAGAGTCTTGTTCAATTCTTTTTGGGTGTCCCTCAGGATAAAGTGGTTCCTGAGTCATTCTACCTCCTCTAGTCATTACTCTAACAGCATGATCATTGATATTATTATTCATTTCATCAAGCAAATCTCTTTGAGATTTAGCAACTTGTTCTAATTGAGTTTGAACCATAGAAGCATGTTTTCCCACACCTCTAACATCATTTGAGATTCTAAATAACAAGTCACTCAAGCGAGCAATCATACCAGAATTGTATTTCAATTATTTCATAACATTTGCATTGAAGTGATCTTGTTTTCTAATGTAATTATCAAACTCATAAAGGCATTGACTAGGATGTTTATTATAAGGAATATCACCTTCATCGAACTTTAGTAAAGAATTTACCTCTACCACCTTAGGTGGTGGTGGTGTTTCGCCCATGTATTTCTTCGGTAGGTGGTAAATTTTTAACATCCTCTGCTTTAATACCTTTTTCCTTCATGGATTTCTTTGCCTCTTGCATATCTTCAGGATTGAGATATAAGATACCCCTCTTCTTCGGAGTAGGTTTGAGTGGTGGTTCGGGAAGAGTCCAATCATCATAATTTTTCAATATGTTATTCAATAATTCTTCAGCTTGTTCAAGAGTTCGCTCCCTGAAAACACAACCAGCACAACTATCTAGGAAATCCTTAGAAGCATCAGTTAGTCCATTATAGAAGATATCAAGTATTTCATTTTTCTTCAGAGGATGATCAGGCAAAGCATTAAGCAATTGGAGAAGCCTCCCCCAAGCTTGTGGGAGACTCTCTTCTTCAATTTGCGCAAAGTTAAATATTTCCTGTAAAGCAGCTTGTTTCTTATGAGCAGGAAAATATTTTTCAGAGAAGTAATAAATCATATCCTAGGGACTACGCACACAACCAGGAGCAAGAGTATTGTACCAAGCCTTAGCATCACCCTTTAATGAGAACGGAAATAATTTGAGAATATAATAGTAGCGAATTTTCTCATCATGAGCAAATAGGGTGGCTATGTCATTTAACTTAGTAAGATGTGCCACAACAGTTTCAGTTTCATAACCATGGAAAGGATCAGATTCAACCAAAGTAGTTAACTCTGGGTCGACAGATAATTCATAATCCTTATCATCAACAAAGATAGGTGAATTAGCAAACTTAGGATCACATTTGATTCTAACATTCAAAGTCTTTTCTTTATACTTGCATAATAATTTTTCCAGATCATCTCTATCCTTACAAGCAAGAATGTCTCTAGTTCTCTCCTCATCCATAACATAACCTTTCGGTACTTTTGGCAATTCATATCTAGGAGAACTAGGTCTAATAGGTGTTTCAAGATTTTCAGTTTCAAGCTCTTCATCAGTTTCAACAATTTCATCAGTTTCAACATTCTCAAAAGCTTTAGTTCTAGCAAGTTGTTCATCAAGAAATTCACCTAGTGGCACATTATCATCAAGCAAGGTACTAGCATCATCATGAGTAGCATTCATAGCAGAAGTAGCATCATCAATAACTTGCGACATATCAGAATTGATAGCATGTGGTGGTGTTGCAAGTCTACTTATAACAGAAGGTGAATCTAAAGCGGAGCTGGATGGCAGTTCCTTACCTCCCCTCGTCTTAGAGGAAAAAATCTTAGTCTTAGCATCCTTCAGATTCTTCATAGTGATAATTTGATAATAATCCCAAGTGACTCAACAAATATAGCTATGCTCCCCGGCAACAGCGCCAGAAAAAGGTCTTGATAACCCACAAGTATAGGGGATCGCAACAGTTTTCGAGGGTAGAGTATTCAACCCAAATTTATTGATTCGACACAATGGGAGCCAAAGAATATTTGCAAGTATTAGCAGCTGAGTTGTCAATTCAACCACACCTGGAGATTAATTATCTGCAGCAAAGTGATCAGTAGCAAAGTAGTATGATAGTTTTGATAGTAGTAGCAACAGCAATAGTAACGGTAACAGTGATAGCAATGATTTTGTAGCAAGTGCAACAGTAAAATAGCAGTAGTAACTTAGCAAGAACAATATGAGAGAAATTTGAAGGCATTGGATCAGTGAATTCGTTGGATGATATTCATCATATAACAGTCATAACCTAGGGCGATACGGCACTAGCTCCAGTTCATAAATATAATGTAGGCATGTGTTCCATAAATAGTCATACGTGCTTATGGAAAGAACTTGCATGACATCTTTTGTCCTACCCTCCTGTGGCAGCGGGGTCCTATTGGAAACTAAGGGATATTAAGGCCTCCTTTTATTAGAGAACCGGAACAAAGCATTAACACATAGTGAATACATGAACTCCTCAAACTACAGTCATCACCGGGAAGTGTCCCAACTATTGTCACTCCGGGGTTGCCGGATCATAACACGTAGTAGGTGACTATAACTTGCAAGATCGGATCTAGAACATAGATATAATGGTGATAACATAAACAGTTCAGATCTGAAATCATGGCACTCGGGCCCAAAGTGACAAGCATTAAGCATGGCAAAGTTATAGCAACATCAATCTCAGAACATAATGGATACTAGGGATCAAGCCCTAACAAAACTAACTCGATTACATGATGAATCTCATCCAACTCCTCACCGAGCAGCGAGCCTACGAAGGAATTACTCACTCCCGGTGGCGAGCATCATGGAAGTGGCGATGGAGAAGGGTTGGTGATGACGAAGATCAAAGATCCCCCTCTCCGAAGCCCCAAACAGACTCCAGATCTGGCCTCCCGATGAAGAACAGGAGGTGGCGGCGGCTCCGTCTCATGAAACGCAATAATTCTTTCTCTCTGATTTTTTTCCTCCAAATATGTGATTTTATAGTATCAGGGTTGGACTCTGCGGGGCTACCAGGTGGGGACAACCCACCCAGGCGCGCCTAGAGGGGGGGGGGCACCCTGGTGGGTTGTACCCACCCAGGTGCCCCCCTCCGGTGGTTCTTGGCTCCAGAAATTCTTATTTATTGAATAAAAAATCCTCGCAAAGTTTCGTTCCAATCCGAGAACTTTTATTTCTGCACAAAAACAACACCATGGTAGTTCTGCTGAAAACAGCGTCAGTCCGGGTCAGTTTCATTCAAATCATGCAAATTAGAGTCCAAAACAAGAGGAAAAGCATTAGGAAAAGTAGATACGACGGAGACGTATTATAGGCATAGTGGGATGCCGCCATGAACTTTGCCAGGGCAGGTCGCCCGAGTATCCCATTATATGGCAACGGAAGCTCGACCACATCGAACACAATCTTCTCAGTCCAGTAGTTTAATTCCCTTCCAAACGTCACCGACAGTGTGATCTTCCCCTTTGGACGACTCCTGTCGGGGTTGATTCCTTGAAACATGCCAGTAACCTTGAGCTCTTTATCTGTTATCTGTAGCTTGCTGAGCACCTTGGGGGAAATCAGATTCAACCCGGCCCCGCCGTCAACCAACATCTTTGTGACCTTGAGGTTGCGGATTGTTGGTGAAACCAACAACGGCAAGCACCCTACCGTAGTGGTGCGGTCAGGGTGATCCTCTTCGTAAAAAATGAAGGGCGTGCGAGACCATTTGAGTGGTTTCCGGGAGTCCGCCGTTGGCTCCACAGCATTGAATTCATGTGCCCATTGTTACAGTTGGTGGTGAGAGGAGTGCAAGGATGCGCCCCCATCAATGGATAGGGCATCAGTGGCTTTTTGAAACTCTTGCTCACTGGTTTCCTCTTCATCCCCTTCATCGCTTTCGTCACCACATTCCTTCTTCTCATGGACTTTAGTAGGTTTTCCCTGATGTTAGGGGACCTTGCCGGGGCAGCCTCCTCAGCCGCCTCGGCCCTTCCCGCTAATGCCATCTTGGTCTCTCTCCTTATCTCACTTCTCGTACTCAGCCTTCTGCTTCTTGACGAGTTGCTCAACTTGGTGACATTCTTGGAGATCATGGCCTTTGGTTCGATGGATCTTGCAGTATGGCCCGTCAGCCTGCCCAGCCTTCTCGGCCGCCGTGGCCTCCCGGCAGTCGGCGCATGCGACAACCTCCTTGCCGGGGGCTTCGGTGTTGGCCTTCTTGCCAGTACTAGGAGTACCTGACCCCTCGACAGCCAGCATTTCTTTCTCCTTGCGCTTCTTGTTGCATTTCTTGTTCTTCTTCTTCTAGTTGGCGGCATTGTCATCATCTTCTGAGTCGACGTCGACGCCATCCTCTTCTTCGAGGAGATGCCTCCCCTCCCCCGTACGGGCATACTTATCCGCCAAGGTGTAAAGCTTGTTCAGTCTTGGGCAACCAGACGTTCATTTTGGAACGTACCCTGTGGTTGCGCACATTGGACTGGAACGCGGTAATCACAGCTGCCGGGTGGATATCTGGAATGTTCCTGTGCACCCGGCTGAACCTCTGCATGTACTTCTACAAACTCTCTCCTTCCTTTTGTGGAAGGAGCTGCAAATTGTTGGGCCGCCCTAGTTCTTCATGGCCGCCCGTGAAGGCACCAACAAACTTGTGGCCCAGATCTGCCCAAGTCGAGATGGAGTTCTCCGGCAAGTGCATCAGCCATGACCTCACATTTGGCTTGAGCGCCAAAGGGAGGTAGTTGGCGAATATCTTTTCATCTCTTCCTCTGGCGGCTTGAACAACAATGGTGTAGATGCTCAAGAACTCTGCCGGGTTCAGTCTTCCATCGTATTTTTCTAGTATCTCTGGCTTGAACGTACAGGCAGATGGCCAACGGACTTGCCGCAACTCATGAGTGAAGGCAGGACACCCAACCTCGAAGGGCAGGTATCCGTCTCCACTGGGCGCAGGCTCGTCGACGTTGGGGCCATTGCGCCTGTCAGTCTGGCGGTGGGTTTCGTGACTCCGTTCTATGGTGATGTGCGCGTCTTCCCTCCGCCTGTCCTCCAAGACCTGCCGCTAATCTCGACGGGCTCGAGGATCAGATGAAGCCATCGACACCTTGTCATGTTCTTGGTTGTGCGGCTCTTGCTGCGGCCCCTGAGCTAGCTGTTGTGGGGGGGGGGGGGGGACTGCACTGTAAGGTTGGCCCCTTCAGCATGGCCACCGGCTCGGGCCGTTGTCGCTGCTTGCGGATACCGTGGCAAGCCCGCTCGTTGTGATCCCCTACCTCAGAGAAACCAATCAAACTTTGAATGGTGGCTCTCCATTCATCCATTTGGTTGGCCGCTGGTGGGAATCTCAACAAGAGCTGGGCTCGAGCCATGGCCTCCGAAGCAGTGCTTGGCATGGACGATGATGCAGATCGCGACGTCGCCCGACTCCTGATGGTACGGGTAGTGGCGGCGTCGTGCTCTTGTCGTCATGAGCCAGTCGCAAGGGCGGCATGACGACGAGAAGGATGCGCTTGGGGGTTGACAGCCCCGTTCGGCGCTTCGTCTTGATGGCCTTGCTCTGGGAAAGGCGTGTGCCTTGTAGCTGCACCTGTAGCGGGCGCCATCGCTGCGGCTGCGTTCTCCAGTGAGGTGGAGAGGCGGGGATTAGATGTTCTCCCCTCCCGCATCTTGTGGAGCTCGGCCGCTAGAGTGTTGTTGATGCTGTCCTCCTCTGGCGCCTCCTGCTCCCACCTCAGCCGCGGGGGGAATAATGATGGCGCCGCCTGCGCCGGTCGCGTCCCCCGCGGCGTTTGCGTCCCCCGACGCCACCACAGCCCCCATGGGATCTGTGGCTACATGCGAGGGGGCCTTCGAGGTGGAAGGATGGGCTGCTGCGCCGGACTTTTTCTTGGGCGCCACGGATGATGACGCCGTCGTCGAAGAAGATGGTGATGAAGATCGACGCGCTGTTTACGTCCTCGGGTCCGCACAAGCGCTCCCCCCTACCTGGCGCGTCAAAGATGACGTGGTTCGACACGATCACCTATGGGCCATCGGCCCCTTTGTGGTTCGGCAAGGGGGATGGGTACGTTGCACAGAGAGTGGAGGTCGTAGAACAGCATGGCAATGGTGACGCGGGTGGTTTTTACCAGGTTCGGGCCGCCGCGAGGCATAAAACCCTACTCCTGCTTAGGTGGATTGAGTGGAAGACTGTGATGAACGCGCAGTGCTCAAGCCCGGCAAGGTTGCCTCGGGGAGAGCAGCTATGCGTGTATGAGTGTACAAGGGTCCGAATCCTTTCTAAGGTTGCCTCGGCCCTCCTTTTATAGGTAAAGGGGTTACCACAGTGGCAAAACAGTCATTATCCAGTGATTAGATAGCCACAGTGCTATCATACCTAACTCTGCAGACAAGACAATGTGCATTAAATGCATCGCTTAGTTTCACATCGTGGATGCAGCCCGGCAAGCCTTGCCGTGCCATTCAACCACCTTCTCACCTGTCTGCGTGACACGCCACTGGACGGGTGTCATTTAGGGGTGATCTTCCTCAGAAATGGCTGCCACGTGCTGAATGACTGCCACTTATTCACTTGGGGGCTCGACACCGCACCGATAAGTGACTTGCGTCACTGTGAGGTGGAGTGGTGGAGCCCTGGCGGGATAGCAGGCCGCCAGCGCCCCGGCAACACTTGCCAGGGAGGTCTTGGGACTTGCTCTTGAGGTGGCCTCGACCTGACCAGGCTCGCCTGCCCGACAAGGGAGGCTTTTCCCTTTGTGATATCTCGATGTCTTAGCTTATCTTGGACTTCTTGATCCGCCCTTTGGTTTCCCAAAGAGCTCATTTCTCTCTGGCTTGGTCTTGGTGAAGCTTGCTTCGTTGCTGCCGTGCCTGTGTACGGTCCGGGCAACACACGCAAAGGTTTGTTGCACCGACAATTACCAATGTTAAACTTCACCCTCTGAAAAAGGTTTCTTTCATCCTCATTAGTCCTTTCCAGAAAGGCGAGTCATTAGGCCTTACCGTAACCTAGCCCAATGTCTTAGATTGTGGGTACTTATTACCCAAAATTTGTACCCACGTACCCTCGGTCTCAACAGACAACCCAAATAACCATTTGCTAAGTAGCCATCTATTTTTAACCTTTAAGTTCTCAACCCGTAGCCCTCCTTGGTCCTTGGGTTTACAAATTATATCCCACCTGGTCAACCTGTATTTCTTTTTTACTTCATCACATTGCCAGAAAAAATGATATCGATAAAAATCCAACTGTTTCTGTACCCCTATCGGTGCTTCAAAGAAAGATAAGAGGAACATAGGCATACTAGTTAAAACTGAGTTTATCAACACTAGCCGGCTCCCATATGACATAAGCTTACCCTTCCAGCAGCATAGTTTTTTTTTATCAAATCGATTCAAGGCACTTCCACTCCTTATTCGATAGTTTTCGATGATGGATTGGTATCCCTAGGTAAATAAACGGTAGGGATCCCATTTCACACCCGAACAATTGTCGATACACATCTTGTTCATCTTTGGCCCTCCTGAAACAGAATAATTCGCTCTTGTTAAAATTAATTTTCAATCTCGACAATTATTCAAAAAGGGATAGTACTAACTTCATATTTCTGGCCTTAGGAAGATCATGTTCCATGAATATAATAGTATCATTAGCGTATTGTAGTATGGATACTCCCCCATCCACAAGATGCGGAACTAGTCCTCCTACATGGCCATTCTCCTTAGCCCGACTGATGAGAAGTGCCAACATATCTGCTACTATGCTGAATAGAATAGGGGACATCAGGTCTCCCTGCCGCAAGCCCTTGTGTGTCTGAAAATAATGACCTATGTCATCATTTACTTTAATTTTAACACTACCTTTTTGAATAAAGGAGTCCACCTGCTTCCTCCAGACATCATCAAACCCCTTCTTGCGCAAGGCCAGTTCGAGAAAGGGCCATTTGACCTTATCATACGCTTTCTCGAAATCCACTTTAAAGATAACCCCATCCAGTTTCTTTGAATGGATTTTGTGAAGAGTTCCATGTAAGACAACAACTCCTTCTAGGATGTGTCTCCCCGGCATGAACGCAGACTATGTTGGTTGCACCATCGAATGGGCAATCTGCGTCAACCTATTCGTGGCAACCTTAGTGGATATTTTGAAGCTCACATTGAGTAGGCATATCGGCCTGAATTGCTCAATGCGCACAACTTCCTCCTTCTTTGACAACAACGTTATTGTTCCAAAGTTTAGGTGGAAAAGTTGTAGGTTACCATTAAATAAGTCATGGAAGATGGGCATAAGGTCATCCTTAATAATATGCCAGCATCTCTTATAGAACTCTGTTCGAAAACCGTCCGGACTAGGAGCCTTATTCTGTTTCATTTGCGTTACCACTTCAAACACCTCTTTCTCAGTAAACAGAGCAGACATCATCTCATTTTCATCTGTACTAGGCTGAGGTACATCCCCAACCGCGGACTCATCAAGCGACACAAAATTCTGGTCGGGAGCCTCAAAAAGTTTTTTTTATAGTAGTTCGAGATGTACAACTTTAGGTTCTCATGCCTAATACGTCTCCAACTTATCTATAATTTATGAAGTATTCATGCTGTTATACTATCATTCTTGGATGTTTTACAATCATTTTATAGCAACTTTATATCATTTTTTGGGACTAACCTATTGACATAGTGCCCAGTGCTAGTTGCTGTTTTTTGCTTGTTTTTTACATCGCAGAAAATCAATATCAAACAGAGTCCAAACGCAGCAAAAAAATTTGGAGAATTTTTTTGGACCAGAAGACCTAGGATGGGCTAAAAAAGTAACAAAAGGGAGGCCTGAGGTGGGCACAACCCACCTGGGCGCGCCCAGGAGCCCAAGCGCGCCCAGGGGGGTTGTGCCCCCCTCGATGACCACCCTCACCGCCTCTTCGCCCTATAAATTGCCAAATATTCCAAAAACCCTCGGGGTAACCCTAGATCAGAAGTTCCACCGCTGCAAGCCTCTTTAGCCATGAAAAACCAATCTAACCCCGTTCCGGCACCCTGCCAGAGGGGGAAATCATCACCGGTGGCCATCTTCATCATCTCCTCGGCCACCATGATGAGGAGGGAGTAGTCCATCCTTGGGGCTGAGGGTTTGTACCAGTAGCTATGTGTTTAATCTCTCTCTCTCTCTCGTGTTCTCGAGATGTCATGATCTTGATGTATCGTGGGCTTTGTTAATATAGTTGGATCATACGGTGTTTTCCCCTCTCTATCTTGTTGTGATGAATTGAGTTTTCCCTTTGAGATTTCATTTTATCGGATTGAATACTTTTACGGATTTGAGAGCACCTGATGTATGTCTTGCTATGAATACCCGTGGTGGCAATGGAGTATCATATTGATTCACTTGATATGTGTTTTGGCACTCAACTCGCGGATTCCCGAGGTGACATTGGAGTAATCTATGCATAGGGGTTGATGCATGTTTTCGTCCTTGTTTCTCCGGTAGAAATCTTGGGGCACCCTTTGAGGTTCTTTGTGTTGGATTGAGTATTATGAATCTGAAATTGTTTGATGCATGTCGCATAATCAACTCACAGATACTCGCGGTGACATTGGAGTATCTAGGTGACATTAGAGTTGGTTGATGTGTATCATATGGTATTATTTTAGTACGAACTCTTGGTTAGATCGATCAGAAAGAATAGCTTGGTGTTATTTTAGTACGAACTCTAGGATAGATTGATCGGAAAGAATAGCTTTGAGGTGGTTTCGTACCCTAAACAATTTCTTCTTATGTTCTCCGCTAGACAGTAACTTTGGAGTGATTTTTCATCGCACGTTGAGGGATGGTTATGTGATCCAATTATATTAGCATTGTTGAGAGATTGCACTAGCGAAAGTACAGACCCTAGGCCTTGTTTCCAAGCATTGCAATACCGTTTGTGCTCACTTTTGTTACTTTCTACCTTGCTGTTTTTTATTGTTCCTATTACAAAAATCAATATCTACTATCATTACTACACTTGTATCACCATCTCTTCGCCAAACTAGTGCACCTATACAATTTACCATTGTATTTGGTGTGTTGGGGACACAAGAGACTCTTTGTTATTTGGTTGCAGGGTTGTTTGAGAGAGACCATCTTCATCCTACGCCTCCCACGGATTGATAAACCTTAGGTCATCCACTTGTGAGAAAATTGCTACTGTCCTACAAAACTCTGCGCTTGGAGGCCCAACACGAGTCTACAAGAATAAAGTTGCATAGTAGACATCAAGCTCTTTTCTGGTGCCATTGCCGGGGAGGTGAGTGATTGAAGGTATATCTTTAGATCTTGCAATTGAATCTTTTAGTTTCTTGTTTTATCACTAGTTTGGTTCCTAAAAGAAAACTACAAAAAAAATGGAAGTGAGGTGGCCTGATATTATTCGTCTTTATCATGTCTTTCTTGAGAATGATGGAAAGGAAAATTGTGCTCAATTGATAGAAGAAGAATTCAATAAAATGTTTGGCATAAATTATGAGCATGATTGCAATGTTGCTACTATGAATTCTTGGAATATCCATGATGCTAACGATATGCAAAGCCATAAGCTTGGGGATGCTATATTTGATGAAGATGATATTTTTACTCCCCCAAGTTTTGGTGAGAAAATTTATTACGATGAAAACATGCCTCCTATTTATGATGATTATATTTATGAAAGTGGATTTGGAGAGGTCGTGATTTTATTTAGTGATGATTCCTCTATCTTGGAAGAGGTTTCAATTGATTATGACAACAAAGTTGCTATATATGATGATTATGGTGATGACATGTATGCTATATTGAATAATGATAACCATGAAACTTGTCATCATGATTTTATGTTTCAATCACATGACAGTTATTTTGGTGAATTTGCTCCCACTACTATTGATGAGAATAAATTTGCTTATGTTGAGAGTAATAAAATTTCTATGCGTATGGATCATGAAAAGAATGCTTTATGTGATAGCTATATTGTCGAATTCATTCATGATGCTACTAAAAATTATTATGAGAGAGGAACATATGCTTTTACATATTGCAATAATATCAAGTTTCCTCTCTATGTGTTGAAAATCTTTAAGTTTTGCTTGTTTTGCCTTCCTATGCTAGTTGATTCTTGTTCCCATAAGTTGTTTGCGCACAAAATCCCTATGCATAGGAAGTGGGTTATACTTAAATGTGCTAGTCATATGCTTCATGATGCTCTCTTTATATTTCAATTCTTATCTTTTATGTGAGCATCATTGAAATCATCATGCCTAGCTACAAAGGCATTAAAGAAAAGCGCTTGTTGGGAGACAACCCAACATTTACCCCTACTGTTTTTTGTGTGTTCACATGATTAGGCTACTGTAGTAATCATGTTTTAATAGCTTTTAGTTCAATAAAGTGCCAAGTAAAGCCTTTGGGATAGTGTGGATGATAGTTGACTTGATTCTGTGCAAAAACAGAAACATTTGCGCCCAGTACCAGAATTGTTTAAATTCACTGGAGAGTATAAAAGCTCTAAATTATTTACAGTTGATAGGTATACAAATTTTATACGTTTTCCTAGGTTTTAAAAAAATTTGGAGTTACATAAGTACGACTAAAATTCAGATCCTTACATACTGTTCTGTTTCTGACAGATTCTTTTTTCAATGCATAGTTTGCTTGTTTTATGGTTTCTATGGCTTATATTGCTTAATATAAATTGTGGAAATTGTATAGTACAGTAGTAATTATGTGGAAACAATTATGAATCTTATCTTGACAGTACCAAGGTGAATGATTTGTCTTTATCAAACTAACCCATCTAACGAAGTTCCGTTAAGTTTTGTGTGATTGAAGTTTTCAAGTTTTGCGTGAGATATCGATATGAGGAGAATAAGGAGTGACAAGACCCTAAGATTGGGGATTCCCAAGTCACCCCAAGGTAATATTAAAGGAATATTCAAGCAACTAAGCTTGGGGGATGCCCCGGAAGGCATTCCCTCTTTTGTCTCCAAGATTATCGGTAACCTTACTTGGAGCTATATTTTTATTCGTCACATGATATGAGTTTTGCTTGGAGCATCATTTTATTTTATTAGGATTTTCTTGATTTTATTTAGAATAATGTTTGATATCTTTTATTCCAATAAAAGTTCATGAGTATCCTTCACCATGTTTAGTTTGCAAGTATTTGTGTTGCTCTTTGAAAACACAAAGTTGCACGCTATTGCCTGAAGTCTTGAGAAAAGTCAGAATGTGATAAAATGTTGAAATCTTTTGCACAATAAGCTATGATAAATTTTCCACAGTGTGGTAAATTTTCATAATTTTTGGAGTTATGGAAGTTTGAGTAAAATTGCACTCTTTACAGACTATCCTGTTTAGACAGATTGCTGTTATGTTTGCATTGTTTGCATATGTTTGCTTGTTTATTGATTCTATTTGAGGATAGGAGTATTAAATATGCAGAGGCATTTAGTATGCAATGTTAAATAATAATTTTAGTGATTTTCTACAGTAGAGAATGATAAGGTGTTGCATTGATTTTTACTAACTTATCTCACGAGTTCTTGTTGAGTTTTGTGTGGATGAAGTTTTTGAGATTTAGGGAAACCGTGATATAAAAGGAAATAAGGAGACACAAAAACTCAAGCTTGGGGATGCCCAAGGAATCCCAAGATAATATTTCAAGAAGTCTCAAGCATCTAAGCTTGGGGATGCCCCGGTAGGCATCCCACCTTTCTTCATCAACAATTATCGGTTAGCATCGGTTTAGCCTAAGTTTTTGCTTCTTCACATGAGTTGTGCTATTCTTGGAATGTCATTTTATTTTTGTTTTGCTTGCTATTTTAATAAAATACTTAGATCTGAAAGTTTTTAAATAAGAGAGAGTCCTCAAATAGCTACCCGTTTACTTAACTACTCGCATGGTCTTCACTTATACCTTTTGGAGTAGTTTGTCATTTACTCTTGTGCTTCACTTATATCCTATGAGTAAATTGTTGAATGAATTGAATATCATGAAGTTGAAATTATATGTCCATATCATGCCTAGAAGTAGCTTCACATTGGGTTTAGAAAAATGATATCTTTTGAAGCTTGACAATCACAATATTGGTCATACAAGCAATTCATGAATGGTTAGTATAAGGAAGAGAACTTTCACATACAAATATATTATCTTGGACATCTTCTATGATCGTGAATACCCATTAATTATTTTCAAACTTGAGCAAATTAGTTGAAGTTGGACAAGGAAGACAACATAATGAGTTATGGTTGTGTATATTTGCGTAGAAGTTATATTGTCATGGGTCCTCCAACATGTGGTATTTGCCTAGGATCTTTTGCTAGCCAAAAATTTGTACTAAGTAGAGATACTACTTGTGCATCCAAAAACCCATAAACCCAGCTTCTTGCCATGAGTGTCCACCATACCTACCTATGGATTGAATAAGATCCTTCAAGTAAGTTGTCATCGGTGCATAAAGCAATAAAAATTGCTCCTAAATATGTTTGATCTTTTATTGCAAGGGAAAATTGAGCGTTGTACGAACTTGTGATGGCAAAGTAATAAAAGCAACGAACTGCATAATAAAGGTTGCTATCATAAGGGGCAATATAACATGACGTTCCTTTGCATTAAGAGCTTGGGCATCCAAATAAAAAGCGCATGACAACCTCTACTTCTCTCTGCGAAGGGGCTATCTTTTACTTTTCAGTATTTACTTTTATGCAAGAGTCAATAGAATGCATTCTCATTTAAACCTCAATTTTTCCCTAGCTGGCAAGCATCATGTGGTGGGGAAAGATCTAGGCACAAATGACCAGTCAAATATATTTGATCATGATTTATTATAGTTGACAATTATCTCTATGATAAATGAGTTGGGGGGCGAAATATTAAGCCCCTATCTTTCTCTATGTTCGATGGATGCCATTTGTTACAAGAATATGCTTTGAGTACTAGCAATCATAGAAGACTATATGATGATTGAGTATGTGGAGCTCTTACTTAGACTCTGTTGAATAAGTTGAATCGAAATTGTTTGGTGACTGAGAACGTAGGTTGTTGAGTTTCAAGAGAATTCATTGTTTGAACCTTAACATGTGAATTGCTTGCTCCTTTAACATGAGAAGTTTTATGAGAAAGAATTGTTGTTATGATGCTAGGAACTATGATTGAAATTATCATTGATCAAACTTATGCACTTTGCTAGCATCCACACTTCATAAATTATTTCTTTTATCATTTACCTACTCGAGGACGAGTAGGAATTAAGCTTGGGGATGCTGATACGTCTTCAACATATCTATAATTTATGAAGTATTCATGCTATTATACTATCATTGTTGGATATTTTACAATCATTTTATAGCAACTTTATATCATTTTTTGGGACTAACCTATTGACATAGTGCCCAGTGCCAGTTGCTGTTTTTTTGCTTGTTTTTTACATCACAGAAAATCAATACCAAACGGAGTCCACACGTAGCTAAAATTTTTGGAGAGTTTTTTGGACCAGAAGACCCAGGATGGGCTAACAAAGTACCAGAGGGGAGGCCCGAGGTGGGCACAACCCACCTGGGCGCGCCCAGGAGCCCAGGTGTGCCCAGGGGGGTTTTCCCCCCTTGGTGACCTCCCGCACCGCCTCTTCGCCCTGTAAATTGCCAAATATTCCAAAAAACCCCGGGGTAACCCTAGATCAGAAGTTCCGCCGCCGCAAGACTCTGTAGCCACGAAAAACCAATATAGACCCTGTTCCAGCACCCTGCCAAAGGGGGAAATCATCACCGGTGGCCATCTTCATCATCCTGGCGGCCACCATGATGAGGAGGGAGTAGTCCATCCTCGGGGTTGAGGGTTTGTACCAGTACCTATGTGTTTAATCTCTCTCTCTCTCTCTCTCTCTCTCTCGTGTTCTTCAGATGTCATGATCTTGATGTATCATGGGCTTTGTTAATATAGTTGGATCATATGGTGTTTTCCCCTCTCTATCTTGTTGTGATGAATTGAGTTTTCCCTTTGAGATTTCGTTTTATCGGATTGAATACTTTTATGGATTTGAGAGCACTTGATGTATGTCTTGCTATGAATACCCGTGGTGACAATGGGGTATCATATTGATTCATTTGATATGTGTTTTGGCACTCAACTCGTGGATTCTCGAGGTGACATTGGGGTAATCTATGCATAGGGGTTAATGCACGTTTTCGTCCTTGTTTCTCCAGTAGAAATCTTGGGGCACTCTTTGAGGTTCTTTGTGTTGGATTGAGTATTATGAATCTGAAATTGTTTGATGCATATCGCATAATCAACTCATGGATACTCGCGGTGACATTGGAGTATCTAGGTGACATTAGAGTTGGTTGATGTGTATCATATGGTGTTATTTTAGTACGAACTCTTGGTTAGATCGATCGGAAAGAATAGCTTGGTGTTATTTTAGTACGAACTCTAGGATAGATTGATCGGAAAGAATAGCTTTGAGGTGGTTTCGTACCCTAAACAATTTCTTCTTATGTTCTCCGCTAGACAGGAAATTTGGAGTGATTTTTCATCGCATGTTGAGGGATGGTTATGTGATCCAATTATATTAGCATTATTGAGAGATTGCACTAGCGAAATTATGGACCCTAGGCCTTGTTTCCAAGCATTGCAATATCGTTTGTGCTCACTTTTGGTACTTGCTACCTTGCTGTTTTTTATTGTTCCTATTACAAAAATCAATATCTACTATCATTACTACACTTGTATCACAATCTCTTTACTGAACTAGTGCACCTATACAATTTACCATTGTATTTGGTGTGTTGGGGACACAAGGGACTCTTTGTTATTTGGTTGCAGGGTTGTTTGAGAGAGACCATCTTCATCCTACGCCTCCCACGGATTGATAAACCTTAGGTCATCCACTTGAGGGAAAATTGCTACTGTCCTACAAAACTCTGCGCTTGGAGGCCCAACACGAGTCTACAAGAATAAAGTTGCATAGTAGACATCAGTGCCCAACAATCGTACCCTCATCCTGTTCTAGCTGGATAATTTTCTTTTTTCTGTGTTTCCCATTTGCAATAATATGGAAGAACTAGGTGTTGTCATCCCCTTGGATGACCTTTCTCACCTTAGCTCTGAGAGCCCATTTCATCTCTTCTTCTCTAAGAAGAGCACATGACTTTTGCTCAGCCTCATTCTTAGCCGTGCGTTCGGTCACATTAAGAAGGTTAGATTCCACCTTCAGATCTAACGCATTTATGAGCTGTGTAAGTCTCTCTTTTTCTACTTTATATATTTTACTCTGATTTTTGGCCCAGTCCCTCAAGAACTGGCACAAATGTCAAGTTTTATTTTGCCACCTATCGACATTCGAAGACCCACTTGCCTCCTTAGCCCATTAAGTAGCAATAAGATCCATGAAACACTCCCTTTCGAATCATCCTAATTCAAAAGATAAAATATTTTTCTTGCCGACATGGGTCGCTTCCCCTAGTCTACCAGCAACGGTGTGTGGTCAGAAATGGCCCTCTGTAACACCTGTACCGTTACCTGAGGGAACTTTTGTTCCCATTCAACACTGGTAAGAATCCGGTCCAACTTCTCATAAGTTGGATCAGGCAGTGTATTTGCCCACGTGAACTGTCTGCCATTGAGATCAATCTCCCTCAGATCGAGACTCTCAATGCATTATTTCTTAGCAAACTGATTAGCTTAACGTGTGACCTTAGAACCCAACCCAAAACACAAAGGAACTTATAATTAGGAAAGCCACTATTTTATATGCATTAATCTCTGAAATCATAACCTCTTTGCAAATCTGGAATTTTTCTTTTAGTTAACATAGATCATGTATTAATAATATAACATGCCATGCCCTATATTATTCTCATGCCAAGGGATGAAAGGAACACCTACTCACACATGTAAATGATTGAATCTACAACTGAATTGAATCTATGAAGACAATTAACTTCTAAGGCATTGTTTCATTTATGATGCAAAGCCATGTGTGCTCGAGGTGGCGATGAGTTGATTTGCATCACAACTGCACGAGAGGTCTTGTTCAGCATCGATGACCAGTCTTGTTCGCTAGCTCTGAAATGCAGAATCTACATAAGCAGGTCTGCTTCTTACTGGATAACTAAAGATAACCTTCCACATGTACAACTTCAGAAACACCTATTATGAAACTGATCACTCGATAAAAGTATACAACTCAATATCAGGAACGTGATACAAACAATGTGACGCTGGATACACACACAAAAAGGCCTTCTGTTAACATAGCCAAAATTTCATACTCCTATTAATAAGAACTAGATGAATGCCCATGCGTTGCCACGGACAATAAATTTATAGATCGAGATATTGATTAGAACATCATTGTAACTCCGAGAATGAGCATGGCATGTGATTATCACTGCATTGAGATAAACATCGCCTTACTCTTGCTTCTCGTATACATGCAATCACCTCAAGTCTTTCAAGTTTCTTTTCTTTCCGCACATGAAAATTCACATGTATACAAAAAATAGTCATAGAATGATAGAATACACAAAAAAATCTCACCTCGACTTCAAATGTGTTTCGAGTAAAGCTATTAACATCATACAGTAAAAGCAAAGCTAATTCTCACTTAGCTATACAATCCATGATGATCTGCTTGACTATTACACAATTGTTTCCCTTTTTATCAAACAATTTGCAAGTACAAGCATAGTACAGAAAGAATAACCACAAATGCACTTTGATTCCCTTGTCTGAAATCAAAACAGACTACTTGGAACTTTTCTTCTTTTAGTTTCTTAGTTATCTTTTTGTTTTGGATCTGTCTCACTCATTAACCCCTTGCTCCCAGGTTTTGCCCAGTAGAGCAAACAGAAAGATCTAGGCAAAGGATTGCAATGAAGTAAATATGCCCTAGAGGCAATAATAAAGTTGTTATTTTATATTTTCTTATTCATGATAAAGGTTTATTATTCATGCTCGAATTGTATTGATCGGAAACTTAAATACATGTGTGAATACATAAACAAATACTGTGTCCCTAGTAAGCCTCTACTTGACTAGCTTGTTGATTAAAGATGGTTAAGGTTTTCTAACCATAGACATGTGTTGTCATTTGATAACGAGATCACATCATTAGGTGAATGATGTGATGGACAAGACCCATCTGTTAGCTTAGCATAATGATCGTTCAGTTTTATTGCTATTGCTTTCTTCATGTCAAATACATATTCCTTCGACTATGAGATTATGCAACTCCCGGATACCAGAGGAATACCTTGTGTTCTATCAAACGTCACAACGTAACTGGGTAATCATAAAGATGCTCTACAGGTATCTCCGAAGGTGTTTGTTGAGTTGGCATAGATCGAGATTAGGATTTGTCACTCTGAGTATCGGAGAGGTATATCTGGGCCCTCTCGGTAATACACATCATAAGCTTGCAAGCAAATGACTAAGGATTTAGTCAAAAGATGATGTATTATGGAACAAGTAAAGAGACTTGCCGGTAACGAGATTGAACTAGTTATGAAGATACTGACGATCGAATCTCGAGCAAGTATCATACCGATGGACAAAGGGAATTACGTATGTTGTCATAACAGTTCGACTGATAAAGATCTTCATGGAATATGTAGGAGCCAATATGGGCATCTAGGTTCCGCTATTGGTTATTGACCGGAGAGGTGTCTCGGTCATGTCTACATAGTTCTCGAACCCGTAGGGTCCGCATGCTTAACGTTCTATGACGATATAGTATTATATGAGTTATGTGTTCTGGTGTCCGAATGTTGTTCGGAGTCCTGGATGAGATCACGGACATGACGAGGAGTCTCAAAATGGTCGAGAGGTAAATATTGATATATAGGACGATTGTATTCAGATACCGGAAGTGTTTTGGGGGTACCGCGTACTTATCGGGTCACTGGAAAGGAGTTTCGGGAATCCCCGACAAAGTTATGGGCCTTATGGGCCAAGAGAGGGAACACACTAGCCCACAAGGGGCTGGTGCACCCCCATAGCAGGCTGGCCTATGAGGAGGAGAAGGAAAGAGGGGAGGGCAAGGAAAGTGTGGAGTAGGACTCCCCCTTCCTTCACTCTCCCCCTCTTTCGTTCCCACTTCTTCATACAAGGAAGGGGGGGGGTGCGCAGGAGGGCAGGAGCCCTAGGGCTGGCGGCCAACCCCTTGGGGCGTGCCCTGGCTGCCCTGGGCTGCCTCCTACCCCCTCCCACCTATATATATGTGGGGAGGGGGCGCCACACAAGGACACAACATTGTCTTAGCCATGTGCGGAGCCCCCGTCCACCGTTTACTCCCTCGGTCATATTTTCGTCGTGCTTAGGCGAAGCTCTGCGGAGATCACATCACCATAACCATCACCGTCACTACGCCATTGTGCTGCCGGAACTCATTCACTACTTCACCCGTCTTGCTGGATCAAGAAGGCGGAGGATGTCACCGAGCTGAGCGTGTGCAGAACGTGGAGGTGCCGTACGTTCGGTACTAGATCGGTTGGAGCGCGAAGAAAATTCGACTACATCAATCGCGTTGTGAAATGGTTCCGCTTACGGTCTACGAGGGTACGTAGACACACTCTCCCCCTCGTTGCTATGCATCTCCATATAAATATCATTGCGTGTGCGTAGAATTTTTTTTGTTTTCCATGCAACGTTTCCCAACAGTGGCATCATGAGCCAGGTCTATGCGTAGATGATATGCACGAGTAGAACACAAAGAGTTGTGGGCAGTGATAGTCATACTTCTTACCACCAACATCTTATTTTGATTCGGCGGTATTGTGGGATGAAGCGGCCCGGACCAACCTTACATGTCCACGCACATGAGACCGGTTCCACCGACTTACATGCAACTAGTTTTGCATAAAGGTGGCTGGCGGGTGTCTGTTTCTCCTACTTTAGTGGAATCGAATTTGACTGTGGCCGGTCCTTGAAGAAGGTTAAAACAGCAAACTTGGTAAATCACCGTTGTGGTTTATGCCGTAGGTAAGAATGGTTCTTGCTAGAAACCCGTAGCAGCCACGTAAAACTTGGAACAACAAAGTAGAGGATGTCTAACTTGTTTTTGCAAGGTATGTTGTGATGTGATATGGTCAAGACATGATGTGATATACGTTATTGTATGAGATGATCATGTTTTGTAAGTTACCAGCAAACGACAGGAGCCTTATGGTTGTCTCTTTATTGCATGAATTGCAAATGCCATGTAATTGCTTTACTTTATCACTATGCGTTAGCAATAGTTGTAGAAGCAGTAGTTGGTGAGACGACCCCGACACAATGATGGAGATCAAAGTGTCGAGCCGGTCACGATGGAAATCATGACGATGCTTTGGAGATGGAGATCAAAAGCACAAGATGATGATGACCATATCATGTCACATATTTTGATTGAAGGAAATATGCCCTAGAGGCAATAATAAAGTTTTTATTTTATATTTCCTTATTCATGATAAAGGTTTATTATTCATGCTAGAATTGTATTGATCAGAAACTTAAATACATGTGTGAATACATAAACAAATACCGTGTCCCTAGTATGCCTCTACTAGACTAGCTCGTTGATCAAAGATGGTTATGGTTTCCTAACCATGGACATGAGTTGTCATTTGATAACGGGATCACATCATTAAGAGAATGATGTGATGGACAAGAGCCATCCGTTAGCGTAGCATAATGATCGTTCAGTTTTATTGCTATTGCTTTCTTCATGTCAAATACATATTCCTTCGACTATGAGATTATGCAACTCCCGGATACCGGAGGAATGCCTTGTGTGCTATCAAACGTCACAACATAACTGGGTGATTATAAAGATGCTCTACAGGTATCTTCGAAGGTATTTGTTGAGGTGGCATAGATCGAGATTAGGATTTGTCACTCCGAGTATCGGAGAGGTATCTCTGGGCCCTCTCGGTAATACACATCATAAGCTTGCAAGCAAACGACTAAGGAGTTAGTCACAAGGTGATGTATTATGAAACGAGTAAAGAGACTTGCCGGTAATGAGATTGAACTAGGTATGAAGATACCAATGATCGAATCTCGGGCAAGTAACATACCGACGGACAAAGGGAATTACGTATGTTGTCATAACGGTTCGACCGATAAAGATCTTCGTAGAATATGTAGGAGCCAATATGGGCATCCAGGTTCCGCTATTGGTTATTGACCAGAGAGGTGTCTCGGTCATGTCTACATAGTTCTCGTACCCATAGGGTCCGCACGCTTAACGTTCGTTGACGATATAGTACTATATGAGTTATGTGATTTGGTGACCGAATGTTGTTCAGAGTCCTAGATGAGATCACGGACATGACGAAGAGTCTCGAAATGGTCGAGAGGTAAAGATTGATATATAGGACGATGGTATTGGGACACCGGAAGTGTTTTGGGGGGTACCGGGTACTTATCAGGTCACCGGAAGGGGTTCCGGGCACCCCCGGCAAAAGATATGGGCCTTATTGGCCAAGAGGGGAAACACACCAGCCACAAGGGGCTGGTGCGCCCCCCATATGGGCCGGCCTAAGGAGGAGAAGGAAAGCGGAGAAGGGAAAGGTAAATGTGGATTAGGATTCCCACATCCCTCTCCCCCCCTCTTTCCTTCCCCCACCGACAAACATGGCAGGGGGGCGGCCAAGGGCAGGAGCCCAAGTAGGATTCGGACCTACTTGGGGCGCCCCTTGGCCTCTCCCCTCTCCCTCCCACCTATATATATAAGAGGAGGTGGGGGGGCCTAGCACGCCCCAGACAATTGCCTAGCCGTGTGCGGGGCCCCCTCCACCGTTTACACCCCGGTTATATTTTCGTAGTGCTTAGGCGAAGCCCTGCAGAGATCACTTCACCATCACCGTCACCACGCCGTCGAGTTGACGGAACTCATCTACTACCTCGACGTCTTGCTGGATCAAGAAGGCGAGGGACGTCACCGAGCTAAACGTGTGCAGAACGCTGAGGTGCCGTGCGTTCGGTACTTGATCGGTTGAAGCACGAAGAAGTTCGACTACATCAACCGCGTTGTGAAACACTTCCGCTTATGGTCTACGAGGGTATGTAGACACACTCTCCCCCTCATTGCGTGTGCGTAGAAATTTTTTGTTTTCCATGCAACGTTTCCCGACAGTGGCATCATGAGCCAGGTCTATGCGTAGATGATATGCACGAGTAGAACACAAAGAGTTGTGGGCGGTGATAGTCATACTGCTTACCACCAACATCTTATTTTGATTCGGCGGTATTGTGGGATGAAGCGGCCTGGACCAACCTTACATGTCCACGCACATGAGACCAGTTCCACCGACAGACTTGCAACTAGTTTTGCATAAAGGTGGCTGGCGGGTGTCTGTTTCTCCTACTTTAGTTGAATCGAATTTGACTATGGCAGGTCCTTGGAGAAGGTTAAAACAGCAAACTTGACGAATCACCATTGTGGTTTTGCCGTAGGTAAGAACGGTTCTTGCTAGAAACCCGTACTAGCCACGTAAAACTTGCAACAACAAAGTAGAGGACGTCTAACTTGTTTTTGCAGGGTATGTTGTGATGTGATATGGTCAAGACATGATGTGATATATGTTATTGTATGAGATGATCATGTTTTGTAAGATATCAGGCAACCGGCAGGAGCCTTATGGTTGTCTCTTTAGTGTATGAAATGCAAACGCCATGTAATTGCTTTACTTTATTGCTATGAGTTAGCAATAGTTGTAGAAGAAATAGTTGGCGAGATGACCATGACGCAACGATGGAGATCAAGGTGTCGAGCCGGTGACGATGGAGATCATGACAGTGCTTTGGAGATGGAGATCAAAAGCACGAGATGATGATGGCTATATCATGTCACATATTTTGATTGCATGTGATGTTTATCTTTTATGCATCTTATTTTGCTTAGAACGACGGTAGCATTATAAGATGATCCCTTCACTAAATTTCAAGATATAAGTGTTCTCCCCGAGTATGCACCGTTGCGAAAGTTCATCGTTTTGAGACACCACGTGATGATCGGGTGTGATAGACTCTACGTTCACATACAACGGGTGTAAGACAGTTTTGCACATGCAAAATGCTTGGGTTAAACTTGACGAGCCTAGCATGTACAGACATGGTCTCGGAACACTGGAGACCGAAAGGTCGAACATGAGTCATATAGTAGATATGATCAACATAGAGATGTTCACCATTGATGACTACCCCATCTCACGCGATGATCGGACATGGGTTAGTTGATTTGGATCACGTATCACTTAGACAACTTGAGGGATGTTGATTTAAGTGGGAGTTCATTAGTAATTTGATTAATTGAACTTAATTTATCATGAACTTAGTCCTAATAGTATTTGCAAATCTATGTCGTAGATCAATAGCTCGCAATATAGCTCTCCTATGTTTTTGATATATTCCTAGAGAAAAATAAGTTGAAAGATGATAGTAGCAATGATACAGACTGGGTCCGTGATATGAGGATTATCCTCATTGCTGCACAGAAGAATTATGTCCTTGATGCACCACTAGGTGACAGACCTGTTGCAGGAACAGATGCAGACGTTATGAATGTTTGACAAGCTCGATATGATGACTACTTGATAGTTTAGTGCGCCATGCTTCACGGCTTAGAACCGGGACTTCAAAAACATTTTGAAGACTACGAAGCATATGAGATGTTCCAAGAGCTAAAAATTGGTATTTCAGACTCATGCCCGTGTCGAGAGGTATGAGACCTCTGACAAGTACTTTGCCTACAAGATGGAGGAGAATAGCTCAGCCTGTGAGCATGTGCTCAGAATGTCTGAGTACTACAATCGCTTGAATCAAATGGGAGTTAATCTTTCAGATAAGATAGTGATTGACAGAGTTCTCTAGTCACTATCACCAAGCTGTTAGAACTTCGTGATGAACTATAATATGCAAGGGATGACAAAAACAATTCCCGAGCTCTTCGCGATGTTGAAATCGGCGAAGGTAGAAATCAAGAAAGAACATCAAGTGTTGATGGTGAATAAGACCACTAGTTTCAAGAAAAAGGGCAAGGGATAGAAAGGGAACTTCGAGAAGAATGGCAAGCAAGTTGCCACTCCCGTGAAGAAGCCCAAAGCTGGACCCAAGCCTGAAACTGAGTGCTACTACTGGAAAGGAAATGGTCACTGGAAGCGAAACTGCCCCAAATACTTGGCGGATAAGAAGGATGGCAAAGTGAACAAAATTATATTTGATATACATGTTATTGATGTGTACTTTACTAGTGTTCATAGTAGCACCTGGGTATTCGATACCGGTTCAGTTAATAAGATTAGTAACTCGAAACAGGAGACGCAGAATAAACAGAGACTAGTTAAGTGCGAGGTGACGATGTGTGTTGGAAGTGATTCCAAGGTTGCTACGATCACCATCGCACACTCCCTCTACCTTCGAGATTAGTGTTGAACCTAAATAAATGTTATTTGGTGTTTGCATTGAGCATGAATATGATTAGATCATGAATATGAGATTATGCAACTCCCGGATACCGGAGGAATGCCTTGTGTGCTATCAAACGTCACAACGTAACTTGGTGATTATAAAGATGGTCTGCAGGTATCTCCGAAGGTATTTGTTGAGTTGGCATAGATCGAGATTAGGATTTGTCACTCCGAGTATCGGAGAGGTATCTCTGGGCCCTCTCGGTAATACACATCATAAGCTTGCAAGCAAACGACTAAGGAGTTAGTCACAAGGTGATGTATTACGGAACGAGTAAAGAGACTTGCCGGTAACGAGATTGAACTAGGTATGAAGATACCGACGATCGAATCTCAAGCAAGTAACATACCGATGGACAAAGGGAATTACATATGTTGTCAAAACTGTTCGACCGATAAAGATCTTCGTAGAATATGTAGGAGCCAATATGGGCATCCAGGTTCCTCTATTGGTTATTGACCGGAGAGGTGTCTCGGTCATGTCTACATAGTTCTTGAACCCGTAGGGTCCGCACACTTAACGTTCGTGAGTTATGTGATTTGGTGACCGAATATTGTTCGGACTCCCGGATGAGATCACAGACATGATGAAGAGTCTCAAAATGGTCGAGAGGTAAAGATTGATATATAGTACAATGGTATTCGGACACCGGAAGTGTTTCGGGGGGTACCGGGTACTTATCGGGTTACCGGAAGGGGTTCCAGGCACCCCGGGCAAAAGATATGGGCCTTATGGGCCAAGAGGGGAAACACACTAGCCACAAGGGGCTGGTGCGCCCCCATATGGGCCGGCCTAGGAGGAGAAGTAAAGGGGAGAAGGGAAAGGTAAGTGTGGATTAGGATTCCTGCTTCCTTCCCTCTCCCCCCCTCTTTCCTTCCCCCTCCGACAAACATGGCAGGGGGCATGGCCAAGGGCAGGAGCGCAAGTAGGATTCGAACCTACTTGGGGTGCTCCTTGAGGAGGGGGGGTGCCTAGCACACCCCACACAATTGCCTAGGCGTGTCCGGCGCCCCCCTCCACCGTTTACACCCCCGGTCATATTTTTGTAGTGCTTAGGCGAAGCCCTACGGAGATCACTTCACCATCACCATCACCACGCCGTCGGGCTAACGGAACTCATCTACTACCTCGACGTCTTGCTAGATCAAGAAGGCGAGGGACGTCACCGAGCTGAACGTGTGCAGAACGCGGAGGTGTCGTGCATTCAGTACTTGATCGGTTGAAGCGCGAAGAAGTTCGACTACATCAACCGCGTTGTGAAATGCTTCTGCTTACGGTCTATGAGGGTACGTAGACACACTCTCCCCCTCGTTGCTATGCATCTCCATGGATAGATCATTGCGTGTGCATAATTTTTTTTGTTTTCCATGCAACGTTTCCCAACATTGATTGCATGTGATGTTTATCTTTTAAGCATCTTATTTTGCTTAGAATGACGGTAGCATTATAAGATGATCCCTTCACTAAATTTCAAGATAAAAGTGTTCTCCCCAAGTATGCACCATTGCTAAAGTTCGTCATTTCGAAGCACCACGTGATGATCGGGCGTGATAGACTCTACGTTCACATACAACGGGTGTAAGCCAGATTTACACACGCAGAATACTTGGGTTAAACTTGACGAGCCTAGGATGTACAGACATGGTCTCGGAACGCTGGAGACCGAAAGGTCGAACATGAGTCATATAGCAGATATGATCAACATAGAGATGTTCACCATTGATGACTACTGCATCTCACGTGATGATCGGACATGGTTTAGTTGATTTGGATCATGTATCACTTAGATAACTTGAGGGATGTTTATTTAAGTAGGAGTTCATTAGTAATTTGATTAATTGAACTTAATTTATCATGAACTTAGTCCTAAAAGTTTTTGCATATCTATGTTGTAGATCAATAGCTCGCGATATAGCTCCCCTATTTTTTTTGATATGTTCCTAAAGAAAACTAAGTTGAAAGATGATAGTAACATTGATGCGGACTGGGTCCGTGATCCGAGGATTATCCTCATTGCTGCACAGAAGAATTATGTCCTTGATGCACCGCTAGGTGACAGTCCTATTACAGGAGCAGATGCAGGCGTTATGAACGTTTAGCAAGCTCGATATGATGACTACTTAATAGTTTAGTGTGCCATGCTTTACGGCTTAGAACCGGGACTTCAAAAACGTTTTGAATGCCATGGAGCATATGAGATGTTCCAAGAGCTGAAATTGGTATTTTAGGCTCATGTCCGTGTCGAAAGGTATGAGACCTCTGACAAGTACTTTGCCTACAAGATGGAGGAGAATAGCTCAGCCAGTGAGCATGTGCTCAGAATGTCTGGGTACTACAATCGCTTGAATCAAGTGGGAGTTAATCTTCCAGATAAGATAGTGATTGACAGAATTCTCTAGTCACTATCACCAAGCTACTAGAACTTCGTGATGAACTATAATATGCAAGGGATGACAAAAATGATTCCCGAGCTCTTCGCGATGCTGAAATTGGCGGAGGTAGAAATCAAGAAGGAGCATCAAGTGTTGATGGTTAACAAGACCACTAGTTTCAAGAAAAAGGGTAAGGGAAAGAAAGGTAACTTCAAGAAGAATAGCAAGCAAGTTGCCACTCACGTGAAGAAGCCCAAAGCTGGACCCAATCCTGAAACTGAGTGCTTCTACTGCAAAGGAAATGGTCACTGGAAGCGGAACTGCCCCAAATGTTTGGCGGATAAGAAGGATGGCAAAGTGAACAAAGGTATATTTGATATACATGTTATTGATGTGTACCTTACTAGTATATGTAGTAGCCCTTGGGTATTTGATACTGGTTCAGTTGCTATGATTAGTAACTCGAAACAAGAGTTGCAGAATAAACAGAGACTAGTTAAGGGTGAGGTGACGATGTGTGTTGGAAATGATTCCAAGGTTGATACGATCACCATCGCACACTCCCTCTACCTTCGGGATTAGTGTTGAACCTAAATAAATGTTATTTGGTGTTTGCGTTGAGCATCAATATGATTGGATCATGTTTATTGCAATACGGTTATTCATTTAAGTTAGAGAATAATTGTGTTCTGTTTACATGAATAAAACCTTCTATGGTCATACACCCAATGTAAATGGTTTATTGAATCTCGATCGTAGTGATACACATATTCATAATATTGATGCCAAAAGATGCAAAGTTGATAATGATAGTGCAACATACTTGTGGCACTGCCGTTTTGGTCATATTGGTGTAAAGCGCATGAAGAAACTCCATGCAGATGGACTTTTGGAATCACTTGATTATGAATCATTTGATACTTGCGAACCATGCCTCATGGGCAAGATGAGTAAAACTCCGTTCTCCGAAACAATGGAGCGAGCTGATGACTTATTGGATATAATACATATCAATGTATGCGGTCCGATGAGTGTTGAAGCACGCAGCGGGTATCGTTATTTTCTGACCTTCACAGATGATTTGAGTAGGTATGGGTATATCTACTTGATGAAACACAAGTCTGAAACATTTGAAAAGTTCAAAGAATTTCAGAGTGAAGTGGAGAATCATCGTAACAAGAAAATAAAGTTTCTACGATATGATCATGGAGGCGAATATTTGAGTTACGAGTTTGGCCTTCATTTAAAACAATGTGGAATAGTTTCACAACTCACGCCACCTGGAACACCACAGTGTAATGGTGTGTCCGAACGTCATAACCGTACTTTATTATATATGGTGCGTTCTATGTTGTCTCTTACCGATTTACCACTATTGTTTTGGGGTTATGCATTAGAGACAGCTGCATTCACGTTAAATAGGGCACCATCTAAATCCATTGAGATGACACCGTATGAACTGTGGTTTGGCAAGAAAGCTAAGCTGTCATTTCTTAAAAGTTTGGGGATGCAACGCTTATGTCAAAAGGCTTTAGCCTGATAAGCTTGAACCCAAAGCGGAAAAGTGTGTCTTCATAGGATACCCGAAAGAAACTATTGGGTATACCTTCTACCATAGATCCGAAGGCTAAATCTTTGTTGCTAAGAATGGGTCCTTTCTAGAGAAGGATTTTCTCTCGAAAGAAGTGAGTCGGAGGAAAGTAGAACTTGATGAGGTAGTTGTACCTTCTCTCGAATTGGAAAGTAGTACATCAGAGAAAGCCGTTCCCGTGATGCCTACACCAACCAGAGAGGAAGCAAATGATGATGATCATGAAACTTCAGATCAAGTTACTACTGAACCTCGTACATCGACCAGAACACGTTCCGCACTAAAGTGGTGCGGCAATCCTGTCCTGGAAGTCATGTTGTTGGACAACAGCGAACCTACGAACTATGAAGAAACTATGATGAGCCCAGATTCCTAAAAATGGCTCGAGACCATGAAATCTGAGATAGGATCCATGTATGAGAACAAAGTGTGGACTTTGGTGGATTTGCCTGATGATCGGCAAGCCATAAAGAATAAATGGATCTTTAAGAGGAAGACAGACGCTGACGGTAATATCACTGTCTACAAAGCTCGACTTATTCCGAAAGGTTTTCGACAAGTTCAAGGCATTGACTACGACGAGACTTTCTCACCCGTAGCGATGCTTAAGTCTGTCCGAATCATGTTAGCAATTACCGCATTTTATGATTATGAAATCTGGCAAATGGATGTCAAAAACTTGCATTCCTTAACAGGTTTCTTGAGGAAGAGTTGTATATGATGCAACCGGAAGTTTTTGTCGATCCTAAAGGTGCTAACAAAGTATGCAAGCTCCAGCGATCCATCTATGGATAGGTGCAAGCATCTCGGAGTTGGAATATACGCTTTGATGAGGTGATCAAAGCATATGGTTTTATACAGACTTATGGTGAAGCCTGTATTTACAAGAAAGTGAGTGGGAGCTCTGTAGCATTTCTGATATTATATGTGGATGACATATTTGCTGATTGGAAATGATATAGAATTTCTGGATAGCATAAAAGGATACTTGAATAAGAATTTTTCAATGAAAGACCTCGGTGAAGCTACTTACATATTGGGCATCAAAATCTATAGAGATAGATCAAGACGCTTAAATAGGACTTTCACAAAGCACATACCTTGACAAAGTTTTGAAGGAGTTCAAAATGGATCAGTCAAAGAAAGGGTTCTTTCCTGTATTCAAGGTGTGAAGTTGAGTAAGACTCAAAGCCCGACCACGGCAGAAGGTAGAGAGAGAATGAAAGTCATTCCCTATGCCTCTGCCATAGGTTCTATAAAGTATGCCATGCTGTGTAGCAGACCTGTTGTGTGCCTTGCCATGAATTTGGCAAGGGGGTACAATAGTGATCCAGGAGTAGATCACATGACAGCGGTCCAAATTATCCTTAGAGGACTAAGGAAATGTTTCTCGGTTATGGAGGTGATAAAGGGTTCGTCGTAAAGGGGTACGTCGATGCAAGCTTTAACACTAATCTAGATGACTCTGAGTCTCAGTCTGGATACGTATTGAACGTGGGAGCAAATAGCTAGAGTAGATCCTTGCAGAGCATTGTAGACATAGAAAATTGCAAAATACATACGGATCTGAATGTGGCAGACCCGTTGACTAAACCTCTTTCACAAGCAAAACATGATCACACCTTAGTACTCTTTGGGTGTTAATCACATGGCAATGTGAAATAGATTATTGACTCTAGTAAACTCTTTGGGTGTTAGTCACATGGTGATGTGAACTAGATTATTGACTCTAGTAAACTCTTTGGGTGTTAGTCACATGGCGATGTGAACTATGGGTGTTAATCACATGACATTGTGAACTAGGTTATTGACTCTAGTGCAAGTGGGAGACTGAAGGAAATATGACCTAGAGGCAATAATAAAGTTGTTATTTTATATTTCCTTATTCATGATAAAGGTTTATTATTCATGCTAGAATTGTATTGATCGGAAACTTAAATACATGTGTGAATACATAAACAAATATTGTGTCCCTAGCAAGCCTCTACTAGACTAGCTCGTTGATCAAAGATGGTTAAGGTTTCCTAACCATAGACATGTGTTTTCATTTGATAATGAGATCACATCATGGGGAGAATGATGTGATGGGCAAGACCCATCCGTTTGCTTAGCATAATGATCGTTCAGTTTTATTGCTATTGCTTTCTTCATGTCAAATACATATTCCTTCGACTATGAGATTATGCAACTTCCGGATACCGGAGGAATACCTTGTGTTCTATCAAATATCACAATGTAACTGGGTGATCATAAAGATGCTCTATAGGTACCTCCGAAGGTGTTTGTTGAGTTGGCATAGATCGAGATTAGGATTTGTCACTCCGAGTATCGAAGAGGTATCACTGGGCCCTCTCGGTAATACACATCATAAGCTTGCAAGCAAATGACTAAGGAGTTAGTCACAAGGTGATATATTATGGAACGAGTAAAGAGACTTGCCGGTAACAATATTGAACTAGGTATGAAGATACCGACGATCGAATCTCGGGCAAGTAACATACCGATGGACAAAGGGAATTACGTATGTTGTCATAACGGTTCGACCGATAAAGATCTTCATAGAATATGTAGGAGCCAATATGGGCATCCAGGTTCCGCTATTGGTTATTGACTGAGATGTGTCTCGGTCATGTCTACATAGTTCTCGAACCCGTAGGGTCCGCACGCTTAACGTTCGATCACGCTATAGTATTATATGAGTTATGTGTTTTAGTGACCGAATGTTGTTCGGAGTCCTAGATGAGATCACGGACTTGAAGATGAGTCTCAAAATGGTCGAGAGGTAAAGATTGATATATAGGACGATAGTATTCGAACACCGGAAGTGTTTCGGGTGGTACCGGGTACTCATCGGGTCACAGGAAAGGAGTTTCGGGCACCCCCGGCAAAGTTATGGGCTTTATGGGCCAAGAGAGGGAACACACCAGCCCACAAGGGCTGGTGCACCCCCATAGTAGGCTGGCCTATGAGGAGGATAAGGAAAGAGGGGAGGGCAAGGAAAGTGTGGAGTAGGACTCCCCCTTCCTTCCCTCTCCCCCCTCTTTCCTTCTGCCTTCTTCATACAAGGAAAGGGGGGGGGGGGCAGGAGGGCAGGAACCCTAGGGCCGGTTGCCAGACCCTTGGGGCACTCCCTGAATGCCCTAGGTTGCCTTGTCCCCACTCCCACCTATATATATGTGGGGAGGGTGCGCCACACAAGGACACAACATTGTCTTAGCCGTGTGCGGCGCCCCCGTCCACCGTTTACTCCCTTGGTCATATTTTTGTAGTGCTTAGGCGAAGCCCTACGGAGATCACATCACCATCACCGTCACCACGCCGTCGTGCTATCGGAACTTATCCACTACTTCGCCCGTCTTGCTGGATCAAGAAGGCAGAGGACGTCACCGAGCTGAACATGTGCAGAACGCGGAGGTGCCGTATGTTCGGTACTAGATCGGTTGGAGCGCGAAGAAAGTTCGACTACATCAACCGCATTGTGAAACGCTTCTGCTTACAGTCTAGTACGTAGACACACTCTCCCCCTCGTTGCTATGCATCTCCATAGATAGATCATTGCATGTGCGTAGAATTTTTTTTGTTTTCCATGCAACGTTTCCCAACATGCAATGCCTATTAGATGAATACACATACGTTTAATAATTCACAAGAACATTTGGTTGCACATGGTAAACATGTACTGAACATAATCATCTTTTTTCACAAAAATCGATGTTTTCTCCATGAACATGCACTCATGCTTCAGAAATGTGCGCATAAAAATAGAAATTTCTTGAGATTAGATACCCCTACTTGTATCACAGTATTCTAGTATGCTCGACTTCCTTCCATTCAGTTTTGGCATGGGGGTAAATAACTTTTTGACTCGACAGGCTACTTCCTTGAAGATACTATATGTTTTCTTTTGTTGGGTTGAAAAAAACTCATTTATTTTATAGCTTGACAATGTGAAGTGATAAAAAACATTAGGAAACAATCTCACACTTTTAACCCTTGTCATTATAGCTTGACTTCGAAGCCTTGTTTTTTTGTGTGACCTGGATGCGTCATACCTTTTCCAAACAAGCCTACAACTGCTGCCTACACAAATTCCTTCGATAATGCATCATACATTTTATTTAGGTAATAGTGTAGGGCACAGTTTTGTAAATGTGTGGTTTCTGTGAACTCTATTACTAATTATCGCATAGTCTACCGTCAAAGTGCAGCTAAACTTTGGTGAAAATAAACCGTCATTAAAATTTGTAGCTAAAATATTGAAATACATAGCTCATTCTAAAACTTTTGAACTATTTATCGACATCATGAGTAGGCAAAAATATGATACATAAATTGTCAATTCGCCATGTCCGGATCTAAACAGTAACCTTTGCTCAGAGACCATGTTACTATATAACCATCCAATGCCGGGTAATGGGTTATAATGACATAAAACATAACCTCATATTGCATAGAAAAACCTCTATTGTAGAAAACAGAACACACCGTTCATATCATCATATCATGTCAAAATTATAAGCCCAGTAAAGCACAACCTCGCGCTACAAGATCCACCTCCATCCCATACCCTCATCTCAAGCAAATGCATAACATGCCAAATTCAAAGGACAAGAGCACAATTGAGGACGCTAGCAATCAGCTATTAGCGTCAAGCAAAATGAGAGAGGAGGAAGAAAGAGCACCCACAGAAGAAATGGTGAGGTTTGAAGACAACCATTGGTAGGTTCGGCTCCGGACACCGATGTGGGGAAAGAACAGATGCTATCTTACTCTGACGTGACACCAGACATGCCAGCACTATGATGCCACCCGGGATCAAGATGCCGAAGGTGGAGAGGGGACAACCTACTACGTCACTGGTAGGGAACATAAGTGGGGATCATGGGATTCTCCTAGTTGGACAGTGCGTTATTGTGTTTCTTATAGTTACGCAGTTCTGAGATAACTGAATTATAGAAAAGAGAATAGAAAGATACAAACTAATTAGTAGCATTATTATTAATAGGCATGGTCATGATTGACTAACAGTGAGGCGGCTTGGACGATGACAATAGCATTGTTGAGGCATTAATAATTTTAAATTACATGCATTTTCTTTCCTTGCCCAAACTTAACCATTTCTTTGCATATTCTCGAGGTCCTAGAAAGAATGTGAGAGGTACTTTTACTAAGTGCCGACGCCCTCGGAAAAGAATGCCATGGACGGAGTGCTGAAGGGCCATTCTTTTCCAAGAGTATCCCTCAGAAAAGAATGCCTCTACTGGAGTGTCATTCTTTTTCAAGAGTGTCCCTCGGAAAAGAATGCCACTACACTAGTTAAGTGCTCAGGCGACCCCTTTTCCGAGAGCCACCTCATGAAAGTGTGGGTTTCTGAATGTTGCTTTCAGTAATATGTCCCATTGCTTCTTTTGTGAAGTTGTTTGTTATCTAGTCCCTGAAACTGAAAACAACTACATACATATTCTCCCTATATCTTCACTTCGTAAGTGCAGCAAATGTTATGATATCAAATGAATGTGGGAGCTAGGATCCCCCTAGAAATTCCTCGAGCAACACATCACACACATAGGCATAATTTAAACTAGCTCTCATAAGGTCAGAATGACTAGTTCACATAGGCCATTGTTTCATACAAGTTCATAGAGCAAAACAATTGCTCTTGTGGCCATTGCCGCGGTAGGAGGTAGACCGAATGGCCGGATGGCGGTTCACGTCGATTTCATCATAACCTCTTCCCTCTCAAGATTCAGCATGCTCCGTGCTATGAGTACTAGCTCTACTCCTACCATAGAGCGTCACGTACCACATACCGTGGCCATTATTGAGAAAATTCAGGTCGGTGCTTCTTCATTGATCCTTCATGGTCCTGCATGTTTGCATTTCAACACGAATAACATTTGCATGGCCATATTATAGAGTGAAGTCTTTACAACATATGGTGGCCAATCTTTATTCCATGCAGGACAAACCAGTGCCAGCGACACAAGGGTGGAACATTGTGAGTTCCGTGTGAACTATTTCTATCACCATTTTTGGCATTACCACATGCATTCATCTTATTGTCTCAAAATTCTTAAAGCTCAATCCATCACATGGGTCGAATAATGTTCCGGTAGTTCCACCTCAAGTTGGCAGAGTTGGGGAAGCAAACAAATTGACGCCTTCTGATGTTGATGTTCCCACTTCGATCTCCAAAACTGTGTGAACTTCATGTTATGTTGATGTTTGAAACTCTTCCTTGTGTGTGCTTGAGAACTATTGCATTTTGTGTGTTCTTGAGACTAGTGAACTTGTGGTAGTCGAGTGTGCTTGACAACTATTGCACCTTTTATGCACTATTGCTTCTATGTGGGATGTGCTTGAGAATTATTGCTTTTTATGTGTGATGCTGCTTATATGTGAGATGTTCTATGTGGGATGCACTATATACTGCTGTTGTATATGTTTTGCTGTAGGGATGAAACAAAAAACAAAACAAAAGACTGTTGGACAAAACTTCCCCTAGAGGGACACTCGGTAACATAACTTCTGCCGTGTGGGGCTCTCGGTAAAGTCTCTAGAACTGGAGTAGGATATAATCTTTACCGAAAGGGCTCTTGGTAATATGTGCCAACATGTAGAGCCTGACATCTTTACCGAGAGGCACCACGTCTAGGCAAACGATATAATGTTTGCCCAGAGCAGCTCTTGGCAAAGCACAAACTCGGCCTATCACGTGGATGACACGTGGCTGTTTCCTGCTGCCTATCTTTGCCGAGCATGGCTCTCGGCAAAGTTGGCGCTCGGCGTAAGGTGTGGGACCAGGCCATCAGGTAGTGGACACGTGGCTATTTCCTAGTGGATAGCTTTGCCGAGCGTCGCTCTCGGCAAAGTTAGCGCTTGGTGTATGTTGTGGGACCCACCTATCAGATGCTTGATGTGTGGCTGTTCCTTATTGGCTGGCTTTGCCGAGCGTCGCTCTCAGCAAAGGCAGCTCTCGGCATATGGTGTGGGAGCCTCTGATATGTCCATTTTGCATCATGTTTTCCTATTGTTATTTATAATGTTTGTGGAGCACTTTGTGGAGCAATTCTAATGCCTTTTCTCTCTTAATTTGCAAGATTTATATGAACAGGGAGATTGCCGGCAGCTGGAATTCTGGACCTGAAAAAGTGTCCGAGATACCTATTCTGCACATCTCCAAATGAGCTGAAATTTCACGGAGAATTATTTTGGAATAAATAAGAAATACTGGAAGAAAGAAATAACAGAGGGGGCCACCCAGGTGCCCACGAGGCACCAGGGCACGCCCTGGTGGCTTGTGAGGCCCCTAGCCAGCCTCCGATGCCCATCTTCTGGTATATAATCCCATTTGCCCTAGAAAAAAAATAAGGAGAGGACTTTTGGGAAGGAGCGCCGCCGTCTCGAGGCGGAACTTGGGTAGGAGCACTTTTGCTCTCCGGCGGAGCGATTCCGCGAGGGATACTTCCCTCCGGGAGGGGGAAATCAAAGTCATGGTCATCACCAACAACCCTCTCATCGTGGGAAGATCAATCTTCATCAACATCTTCACCAGCACCATCTCATCTCAAACCCTAGTTCATCTCTTGTATCCAATCTTTGTATCAAAACCTCAGATTGGTACATGTGGGTTGCTAGAAGTGTTGATTACATCCTGTAGTTGATGCTAGTTGGTTTATTTGGTGGAACATTAAATGTTCAGATCCATTATGCTATTCAATACCCCTCTGATCTTGAACATGAACATAATTTGTGAGTAGTTACTTTTGTTCTTGAGGACATGGGAGAAGTCTTGTCATAAATAATCATGTGAAGGTATTCGTTCGATATTTTGATGATATGTATGTTGTTGTTTCCCTTAGTGGTGTTATGTGAACGTCGACTACATGCCACTTCACCTTCTTTGGGCTTAAGGTAATGCATTATGGAGTAGTAATTAGATGATGGGTTGCTAGAGTGACAGAAGCTTAAACCCTACTTTATGCGCTATTCCGTAAGGGGCTGATTTGGATCCATATGTTTAATGCTATGGTTAGATTCATCTTAATTCTTCTTTCATAGTTGCGGATGCTTGCGAGAGGGGTTGATCATAAGTGGGAGGCTTGTTCTAGTAAGAACAACACCCAAGCACCAGTCCACCCAGATACCAAATTATCAAAGTAGCGAACGCGAATCAAACAAACATGATGAAAGTGACTAGATGAAATTCCCGTGTGTCCTCAAGAACGCTTTGCTTATTATAAGAGACCATTCCGGCCAGTCCTTTGCTACAAAAAGGATTGGGATACCTTGCTGCACTTTTATTACAATTACTACTTATTGCTCGTTACAAATTATCTTGCTATCAAACTATTTGTTGCCGACAATTTCAGTGCTTGCAGAAAATACCTTGCTGAAAATCGCTTGTCATTTCCTTCTGCTCCTCGTTGGGTTCGACACTCTTACTTATCGAAAGGAGTACGATTGATCCCCTATACTTGTGGGTCATGAAGACTCTTTTCAGGCGCCATTGCCGAGGAGTGAAGCACCTTTGGTGAGTGGAATTTGGTAAGGAAACATTTATATTACGTGCTGAAATTTACTGTCACTTGTCACTATGGAAAACAATCCTTTGAGGGGTTTGTTCGGGCTATCTTCACCTCGACCGTAAGAACAAAGAGTTGCTCCTCAACATACTGCACCTACTAAAAATATTTACTATGATATTCCTTCGGGTATGATAGGAAAATGGCTAGCTAATCCTTATGCAGGAGATGGAACAATACATCCTGATATGCACCTAATCTATGTGGATGAAGTTTATGGATTATTTAAGCTTGCAGGTTTACCCGGAGATGAAGTTAAGAAGAAGGTTTTGCCTTTATCTTTGAAGGGAAAGGCATTGACATGGTATAGGTTTTGTGATGATATTGGAACGTGGGACTGGAACCGATTGAGATTGGAATTTCATGAAAAGTTTTATCCTATGCATCTGGTTCATCATGATCAGAATTATATACATAATTTTTGGCCTCGTGAAGGAGAAAGTATCGCTCAAGCTTGGGGGAGGCTTAAGTACATGATGTACACATGCCCCAATCATGAGCTCTGAAAAGAAATTATCTTACAGAATTTGTATTCCCGGCTTTCTTATGATGATCAAACCATGCTCGATTCTTCTTCAACTGGCTCCTTTATGAAGAAAGCTATTGAATTCAGATGGGATCTTCTGGAAAGAATTAAATGTAACTCTGAAGATTTGGAACTCAACAAAGTTAAAGAGTCGAGTATAATACTTAAGTTTGATTGTGTTAAATCTTTTATGGATACCTATGCTTTTCATAAGTTTAGCACTAAATATGGACTTGACTCTGATATAGTACCTTATTTTTGTGAATCATTTGCTACTCATGTTGATCTCCATAAGGAGAAGTGTTTTAAATATAATCCACCTATCAAAGAAAAGATTGAGGAACCTGTTATAGTTAAAGACCAAACTATCATTTACATTGTTGATCCAGTTGTGCCTACCACTTATATTGAGAAACCACCTTTTCCTGTTAGGATAAAGGAACATGGTGAAGTTTCAACTGTGGTTAACAAAAGTAATATTAGAGCACCTAGACCCTCTGAACAAATTAAATTTGAACCTAATGTTTCTATGGTTAAAGATCTCTTGGTCGATAATATAGATGGGCATGTTATCTAGTTTTGTGGTGAAGCCGCTAGAATTGCTAAGCCCGATCCTAAAGATAAGAATAAACCTATCATTGGCATGCCTGTTTTCTTAGTTAAGATAGGAGATCATTGTTATCATGGCTTATGTCAAGAGATTGTGAATGATATTGCACCTATTGAGATAGAAGACATTGATGTTACTATTAAACTTGCGAATAGAGATACTATTTCACTGCTTGGGATTGTTAGAGATGTTGAAGTCTTATGTGAAAAAATAAAATACACTACTGATTTCCTAGTTCTTGGTTCTCCACAAGATGATTTTTGTCCCATTATATTTGGTAGACCTTTCTTGAACATCGTTAATGCCAAGATTGATTCCAATAGAGAAATTGTTAGCGTTAACTTTGGTGATGTATCTCATGAGTTATATTTCTCTAAATTTTGTAGACAACCTCATGATAAAGAATTGCCTAGCAAGGATGAAATTATTGGCCTTACTTCTATTATCGTACCTCCTACTGATCCGTTAGAACAATATTTGCTAGACCTTGAGAATGATATGCACATGAATGAAAGAAATGAAATAGATAAGATGTTCTTTGATCAACCGCCTATCCTGAAACACAATTTGCCTGTTGAAACTCTAGGAGGTCCTCCTCCAACTAAGGGTGATCCTGTGTTTGAATTGAAACAATTGCTTGATACATTGAAATATGCTTATCTTGATGAAAAGAAAATATATCCTATTATTATTAGTGCTAACCTTTCAGAGATTGAAGAAAAGAGATTAATTAAAACTCTGAGGAAGCACCGTGCCACTATTGGATATACTCTTGATGATCTTAAGGGCATTAGTCCCACTCTATGTCAGCACAAGATTAATATGGAGCCTGATGCTAAACCAGTTGTCGACGATCAACGACGATTAAATCCTAAGAAGAAGGATGTGGTAAGACCTGAAATATTAAAGCTTCTGGAAGTAGGTATAATCTATCCCATAGCTGATAGTAGATGGGTAAGTCCTGTTCATTGTGTCTCTAAGATAGGAGGCATTACCATTGTTCCTAATGATAAAAATGAGCTTATTCCACAAAGAATTGTAACTGGTTATAGGATGGTAATTAATTTTAGAAAATTAAATAAAGCTACTATAAAAGATCATTACCCATTGCCTTTATTGATCAAATGTTAGAAAGACTATCTAAGCACACACACTTTTGCTTCCTTGATGGATATTCTGGTTTCTCTCAAATACATGTGTCACAAGAAGATCAAGAGAAAACTACTTTTACTTTCCCTTTTGGAACTTATGCTTATAGATGTATGCCTTTTGGTTTATGCAATGCACCTGCTACTTTTCAAATATGTATGACTGCTATATTCTTTGATTTTTGTGAAAAGATTGTTAAGGTTTTCATGGATGATTTCTCTGTTTATGGGGCTTCTTTCGATGATTGCTTAAGCAACGTGGATCGAGTTTTGCAGAGATGTGAACAAACTAATCTTTTCTTAAATTGGGAGAAGTGCCACTTTATGGTGAATGAAGGTATTGTCTTGGGGCATAAAATTTATGAATGAGGTATTGAAGTAGACAAAGCTAAGGTTCATGCAATTGAGAAAATGCCATGTCCTAAAGATATTGAAGGTATAAGAAGTTTTCTTGGTCATGCTGGTTTCTATAGAAGGTTTATTAAAGATTTCTCTAAAATTTCTAGGCCTTTTACCAATATCTTAAAAAAAGATGTTCCATTGGTTTTTGGTGATGATTGTGTAGAAGCCTTTGAAACACTTAAGAAAGCCTTAACCTCTGCACCTATTGTTCAACCAACTGATTGGAACTTGCCTTTTGAAATTATGTGTGATGCTAGTGATTATGCTGTTGGTGCTATATTAGGACAAGGAGTTGATAAGAAATTAAATGTTATACATTATGCTAGTAAAACTCTAGACAACGCTCAAAGAAATTATGCTACTACTGAGAAAGAATTTTTAGCAGTTGTGTTTGAGTGTGATAAATTAAAAATCTTACATAGTTGATTCTAAAGTAATTGTTCACACCAATCATGCTGCTATCAAATATCTTATGGAAAAGAAAGATGCTAAACCTAGACTCATTTGGTGGGTTCTATTGCTACAAGAATTTGACTTGCATATCACAGATAGAAAAGGAGCTGAGAATCCAGTCGCTGATAATTTTTCTAGATTGGAAAACATTCTTGATGACCCACTGCCTATTGATGATAGTTTTCCTGATGAGCAATGTAACACCCCCAGTGGTTAGCTACAGTAATCACCCTTTTGATAATGCCATGTCATCATCATTATCAGTGCTTAATCATCATTAGTATCATATCTCAAATCAAATTCCAATTCAAATCAGAATTCAAACTTAAAGTGAAAATAAAAGTTGTTCAAATTTGAAAACTAAAATGTTCACAGTATTTTAAATAATCCAGTGACAATTCTAAAATTGTAATCAACATTTACTAAATTAGTTAAGTGACTCTAGCAGCAAGAAACAGCAACAAAACAGAAGTATTTAATCCATTTATAATTAAATAAAATCCAAATGAAATTATATGAATTCAAAACCTTTTTATGGCAGTAGTAAATGTTGCACTGAAGTATTGTGGCTAGTTCACATATTTTACAAAACTATATTTGGATCCACACATTTTACAAAACAGAAAAACAAAAGAAAAAAAAACAGAAAAGAAATAGAAGAAAAGAAAAAAAAGCCCGCAGCTACTGGGCCTGAGTCACCCGGCCCAACTCCACCTTCCCCTTCCTACTGCACACGCGCGCGCGCTGTCGTCTCCACCGCAGCCGCCGCGCATGGCCCCCCCTCGTCCCTGCTCGACAGCGGCCACCCGCGCTCATCGTGGAGGGGATAAGAACCCCTCCTCCACCCCGAGGACGAACCCTAGCCGCCCCATTCACCCCTCTCCCTCGTTCCTCACCTCGCCCGACGCTGCCATGGCCGCGCCGCCGTCGTCTGCGTAGCCTCGGTCGCCGCCTCGCCTCTCCGTCTCGCCTCGAGCTCCGTCTTGGTCGTCCACGTCTCCCCGTCGAGCCACGCAACGCCGGACGCCTCCAGGAGCTGCCCCGACCTCTTCTTCCCCTTCGGCACCGGCGAGCACCACCGCTTCGATTCGCCGTCCCCCTACGCTTCGTGACCTCGCCGGGCCTTTCATGCGCCCCTCGGTGAGCTCCCCGTCGAACCCCCCTCTCCCCTGCCTCATTATTGCCCCCCTAACTACCCTCCGCCGCACCCGCGAGCTCACCACCACCTGCTCCATCGCCGCTGTAGCTAGGTCCGCCGTTGTTCGCGCTTGAGTACTTCAACGTGCTCCTGGCACTGCCAGGAGGCCGTCGAACTCTCCAGCTCCTCTCCCCATGCTCTCTTTCGATGAAACCGAGCTCACCCGAGACGGCCGCCGCTCCATCTCATCGCCGGCGTCGTTTCCAACCATCTCAGCCGCCCTAACCAACGCCATTCGATGCGGCTCGTTCTCCGCATTCGAACGAGCCCTTCCCCGCACCAAATGGTGGCCGGGAGGTCATTTCCGTGCCGCTCCGCCATGTCTGTGGTCGCCGGAACTTCACCGCCGGCGCGCCACCGCGGAGACACTGGTCGGGCCCACTCGCTAGGCTGTTTAGGTGCTAACTAGCCCCTAATCACCCGTTGACATGTGGGGCACATGTACTGTAGCAATTAGTATTAGGGTTAATTAACTAAACTGCTAAATACTCACTGACAGGCTGGGCCCATGTCTTAGTTAGAGTAATTAAATTAGCCTAACTACTGTTAAGTTAACCAGAGACTGACCACTGGGTCCCACTGGACCCAGTTGACTGGTCAACTAGCTGACTGGACCAGTCCAGTCACTTACTGGTGGAGCGAGTGAGCCCCCCTTGACTAGTCAAGCCCCCAGTCAATGCTGACGCCATGATTGTGTCAGGATGACATCATTTTCCTTTTCTGGCAATTTCTGTCAATTCAAATAAATCAGATATACTTTAAAACTTTGATAAATCATAGAAAATAAACAATAGCTCGGATCGAAAAACTTTATACATGAAAGTTGCTCAGAACGACGAGACGAATCCAACCGTGCCATCTGTTTCCGTGTCGGGACCCTCTACGGAGGTGAACCCATAACTTTTATTCTATTTCTGATTGATGAATAGTGCATATACACCGGTTAATAAATCCAACTTTAATCCTTAAATAATTAAAATGATTTAGATATGTCTTTAGGCAGCCCTGCACTGCACGTTAGCATAGCATGCTCTATGTTGCATATATTTGCCGTGTATTTATCTGTTTCCTCCCCCTCTTCTCTCTCAGTAGACCCCGATACAGACGCAGTTCCCGAGACTGACGCAACTCAGGAGCCCGACGACGCCATTGATGACCTTGCCTTTGCCGCCGAGCACCCAGGCAAGCACCCCCCCTTGAGCATGCCTATATCGCCTATTCTTTCCCTCTTATGCTTGCATTAGAATTGCTGCTGTTACTGTTTATCCTATTCTGATGCATAGCCTGTTTTTGTAACTGATGTTGATACCTACCTGCTTATCCTAAACTGCTTAATATAGGCTGGATAGAGACCCCAGTGACTTCACTTGTCCCGGTTGCCCCGCTGGATCATCAGAAGACTCGACGACCATGCCCCAGCACCGCACATCACATCCCTTTTATCTCTACGACACTGCAGCGTTACTATCGAGTGTCAAGGGTGATACCTCATAAGCACTTCTGATGTTAACTCTGTGGAGTAGTTACTCGGTCATGGTCATTGAGGGTGATTCCTCCTTCACTACTTCCGGTAACGACGCTGTCGTGCAACCCCTTAAGTGTGAACCCATCGAGGGTGATTCCTCCGAGTTCACCTTGACAGTTACATCAACTAGGAATCCAACGAGGGTGATACCTCGGATTCCCCTGATGTTATGGACACACGGATACTTGGATTTTACAATTGTTATTTGGAAAGGCGGGTCGATCCTGAGGGGTACCCCCATGAGCCTAAGTGGCGAGTGACGTGGAGACGGGTTGACCTGGAGGGTACCCGAGAGTTGAATACAAGGCGTGGCCGGGCATTCTTAGCCCTTGCCGCAAGTCCTCGAGACGGGGCGACGGGGTCACATCGATCGTGAGTCTCTGCTCGTTACCACATGCTACCAACACACTAACGGTTTGGATATTTGATCCGAGTGGGCCTCTGGCCCGATAGCACTAACCATCACATGGGAACAGTTATGGGCACTCTGCGTCGTATGCATCAGTGATACGTCTCCAACGTATCTATAATTTTTTATTGTTCCATGCTATTATATTATCCATTTTGGATGTTTTAAATGCATTAATATGCTATTTTATATGATTTTTGGGACTAACCTATTAACCTAGAGCCGAGTGCCAGTTCCTGTTTTTTTCCTTGATTTAGAGTTTCGTAGAAAAGGAATACCAAACGGAGCCCAAACGGAATGAAACTTTCGCGATGATTTTTCTTGGACCAGAAGACATCCAGAGGACTTGGAGTGCACGTCAGGAAAGCCACGAGGCGGCCACAAGGTTGGAGGGCGCACCCCCACCCTTGTGGGCCCCTCGTGACTCCACCGACCTATTTCTTCAGCCTATATATTCTCAAATACCCCAAAACCTATCAGGGGAGCCGCGAAACCACTTTTCCGTCGCCGCAACCTTCTGTACCCATGAGATCCCATCTTGGGGCCTTTTTCGGCATCCTGCCGGAGGGGGATTCGATCACAGAGGGCTTCTACATCAACACTATTGCCTCTTCGATGAAGCGTGAGTAGTTTACCTCAGACCTACGGGTCCATAGCTAGTAGCTAGATGGCTTGTTCTCTCTCTTTGATTCTCAATACAAAGTTCTCCTCGATGTTCTTGGAGATCTATTCGATGTAATACTCTTTTGCGGTGTGTTTGCCGAGATCCGGTGAATTGTGGATTTATGATCAGCTTATCTATGAATATTATTTCAATCTCCTCAGAATTCTTTTATGCATGATTTGATATCTTTGAAAGTCTCTTCGAACTATCGATTTGGTTTGGCTAACTAGATTGGTATTTCTTGCAATGGGAGAAGTGCTTAGCTTTGGGTTCAATCTTGCGGTGTCCTTTCCCAGTGACAGCAGGGGCACCGAGGCATGTATTGTATTGTTGCCATCGAGGATAAAAAGATGGGGGTTTCATCATATTGCTTGAGTTAATTCCTCTACATCATGTCATCTTATTTAATGCGTTACTCTGTTCTTCATGAACTTAATACTCTAGATGCAGGCAGGAGTCGGTTGATGTGTGGAGTAATAGTAGTAGATGCAGAATCATTTTGGTCTACTTGACACGGACGTGATGCCTATATTCATGATCATTGCCTTAGATATCGTCATAAATTTGCGCTTTTCTATCAATTGCTCGGCAGTAATTTGTTCACCCACCGTAATAATTTCTATCTTGAGAGAAGCCTCTAGTGAAACCTATGGCCCCCGGGTCTACTTTCCATCATATAATCTTCTACTTTCCATCTTATAAGTTTCCGATCTACAATTTTAGTTTCCTATTTACTTTCTTTGCAATCTTTTACTTTCCGTTCCATAAACCAAAAATACCAAAAATATTACTTTACCGTTTATCCATCTCTATCAGATCTCACTTTGCAAATAACCATGAAGGGATTGACAACCCCTTTATCGCGTTGGGTGCAAGTTGGTGTTTGTTTGTGCAGGTATTCGGTGGCTTGCGCGTTGTCTCCTACTGGATTGATACCTTGGTTCACAAAACTGAGGGAAATACTTACTCTACTTTGCTGCATCACCCTTTCCTCTTCAAGGGAAAAACCAAGGCAAGCTCAAGAGGTAGCAGGAAGAATTTCTGGCGCCATTGCCGGGGAGATCTACGCCAAGCCGAGACATACCAAGTACCCATCATAAACTCTCATCCCTTGCATTACATTATTTGCCATTCGCCTCTCATTTTCCTCTCCCTCACTTCTAAAATGATTTTTGAAAAGATTTGCCTTTTCTTCGCCCCTCTTCCATTCGTCTTCTCCGCTTGCTTTTTGTGTGCTTATGTGTTGGATTGCTTCCTTGTCTCGATGATTCCTCCAAAAAACATCGATCCTCACCTCAAGAGGTTGGACGAAATTGAAAATAATGTCAGAAGCTTTATGTCTTTGCAATTTAAGCATAATAATTTCTTTAGGAACGAGCTCAAGGAGCAGATTTTTTTTATGGAATACATGAATAAAGAGCTTGATGATATGTCTAAAGAATTTTATGGTTTGAGATCTCAGTTTGCGCATCATGAAAATTTAGAAGGTCAAATCTTTGATAAGCAAGGTACTTTAGTAAACAAAATGGCCGCCAAACCAGAGGCTCTAAATAATGATGAAGATCTAAAAGTGATTGATGTGACTCCTATTGAATCTTTGTTTTCTAATGTAAATCTTGATAAAGATGGGACTAGAGATGAGTCAACTTTAGTTAGAAGGCGTCCCAATGATTCAGAGTTTTTAGATCTTGATGCAAAAATTGATAAAAGTGGGATTGGAGAGGTCAAGACTTTTGGTAGCAATGAACCCACTATTTTGGATTTCAAGGACTTTAATTATGATAATTGCTCTTTGCTAGATTGTATTTCCTTGTTGCAATCCATGTTGAATTCTCCTCATGCTTATAATCAAAATAAAGCTTTTACTAAACATATCGTTGATGCTATGATGCAATCTTTTGAAGAAAAGCTTGAATTGGAAGTTTCTATCCCAAGAAAACTTTATGATGAGTGGGAACCTACTATTAAGATTAAGATTAAAGATTATGAGTGCCATGCTTTGTGTGATTTGGGTGCTAGTGTTTCCACGATTCCTAAAACTTTATGTGATGTTTTAGGTTTCCGTGAACTTGATGATTGTTCTTTAAATTTGAATCTCGCGGATTCCACTATTAAGAAACCTATGGGAAGGGTTAATGATGTTCTTATTGTTGCAAATAGGAATTATGTGCCTGTAGATTTCATTGTTCTTGATATAGATTGCAATCCTACATGTCCTATTATTCTTGGTAGACCTTTCCTTAGAACGATTGGTGCAATTATTGATATGAGAGAAGGAAACATTAGATTTCAATTTCCGTTAAGGAAGGGCATGGAACACTTTCCAAGAAAGAAAATTAAATTGCCTTATGAATCAATTATGAGAGCCACTTATGGATTGCATGCCAAAGATGATAATACCTAGATCTATTTGTGTTTTATGCCTAGCTAACGGCGTTAAACAATAGCGCTTGTTGGGAGGCAACCCAATTTTATTTTTGTTTTTGCTTTTTAGGTTCTGTTTAGAAATAAATAATTAATCTAGCCCCTGGTTAGATGTGGTTTTATGTTTTAATTAGTGTTTGTGCCAAGTAAGACTTTTGGGATAGCTTACGGTGATAGTTGCTTTGATCTTGCTGAAAAACATAAACTTTTGCGCCCAGGAAAATAATTTTTATAATTCACAGAAGAGATATTTTGAGTTGATTTTTTTTTCATAAGATTAATAAACAAATTTCTTAGGTCTTCCTAATTTTTCAGAATTTTTAGAGTTACAGAAGTATTCGAGATTTCCAGATTGCTACAGACTGTTCTGTTTTTGACAGATTCTGTTTTCTATGTGTTGTTTGCTTATTTTGATGAATCTATGGCTAGTATCGGGGGGTATGAACCATGGAAAAGTTGTAATACAGTAGATATTACACCAATATAAATAAATAATGAGTTCACAACAGTACCAAAATTGGTGATTTATTTTCTTATACTAACGGAGCTTATGAGATTTTCTATTGAGTTTTGTGTTGTGAAGTTTTCAAGTTTTGGGTAAAGATTTGATGGACTATGGAATAAGGAGTGGCAAGAGCCTAAGCTTGGGGATGCCCAAGGCACCCCAAGGTAATATTCAAGGACAACCAAGAGCCTAAGCTTGGGGATGCCCCGGGAAGGCATCCCCTCTTTCGTCTTCGTCTATCGGTAACTTTACTTGAGGCTATATTTTTTATTCACCACATGATATGTGTTTTGCTTGGAGCGTCTTGTATGATTTGAGTATTTTCTTTTTAGTTTGCCACAATCATTCTTGCTGTACACACTTTTTGAGAGAGACACGCATGAATCATGATTTATTAGAATGCTCTTTGTGCTTCACTTATATCTTTTTAGCTAGGCAATATCGCTCTAGTGCTTCACTTATATCTTTTTAGAGCACGGCGGTGGTTTTATTTTATAGAAATTGATGAACTCTCGCACTTCACTTATATTATTTTGAGAGTCTCTAAACAGCATGGTAATTTTCTTTGGTTATAAAATTAGTCCTAATATGATAGGCATCCAAGAGGGATATAATAAAAACTTTCATATAAAGTGCATTGAATACTATGAGAAGTTTGATTCCTGATGATTGTTTTGCGATATGAAGATGGTGATATTAGAGTCATGCTAGTGGGGTAATTGTGAAATTGAGAAATACTTGTGTTAAGGTTTGTGAGTCCCGAAGCATGCACGTATGGTAACAGTTGTGTAACAAATTTGGAGCATGAGGTATTTTTTGATTGTCATCCTTTGTGTGGAGGTCGGGATCGCGCGATGGTTAACTCCTACCAACCCTTCCCCTAGGACCATGCGCGTAGTACTTTGTTTCGATGACTAATAGATTTTTGCAATAAGTATGTGAGTTCTTTATGACTAATGTTGAGTCCATGGATTATACGCACTCTCACCTTTCCGCCATTGCTAGCCTCTCTTGTACCGCACAACTCTCGCTGGTACCATACACCCACCTTATACCTTCCTCAAAACAGCCACCATACCTACCTATTATGGCATTTCCATAGCCATTCTGAGATATATTGCCATGCAACTTTCCACCGTTTCGTTTATTATGACACGCACCATCATTGTCATATTGCTTTGCATGATCATGTAGTTGACATCGTATTTGTGGCAAAGCCACCTTTCATCATTTTTTATACATATCGCTCTTGAGTCATTGCACATCCCGGTACACCGCCGGAGGCATTCATATAGAGTCATATTTTGTTCTAGTTTCGATTTGTAAATTTTGAGTTGTAAGTAAATAGAAGTATGACGATCTTCCTTATTAGAGCATTGTCCCATGTGAGGAAATAAAAGAAAAAAAAGAAAGAAAAAAAAGGAAAAAAAAGAAAGAAAAAAAAAGAGAAAAAAAAGAAAAGAAAAAAAAGAGGAAAGAAAAAAAAGAGAGAAGGGGCAATGCTACTATCCTTTTTCCATACTTGTGCTTCAAAGTAGCACCATGATCTTCATGATAGAGAGTCTCCTATGATATCACTTTCATATACTAGTGGGAATTTTCATTATAGAACTTGGCTTGTATATTCCAACGATGGGCTTCCTCAAATTGCCCTAGGTCTTCATGAGCAAGCAAGTTGGATGCACACCCACTTAGTTTTCTTTTTGAGCTTTCATACATTTATAGCTCTAGTGCATCCGTTGCATGGCAATCCCTACTCACTCACATTGATATCTATTGATGGGCATCTCCATAGCCCGTTGATACGCCTAGTTGAGGTGAGACTATCTCCCTCTTTTTGTCTTCTCCACAACCACCTTCTATTCCACCTATAGTGCTATGTCCATGGCTGACGCTCATGTATTGCGTGAAAGTTGAAAAGGTTTGAGAACATCAAAAGTATAAAACAATTGCTTGGCTGAAACCGGGGTTGTGCAAGATTTGAGTATTTTGTGTGACGAAGATGGAGCGTAGCCAAACTATATGATTTTGTAGGGATAAGCTTTCTTTGGCTATGTTATTTTGAGAGGACATAATTATTTTATTAGTATGCTTGAAGTATTATTGTTTTTATGTCAATATTAAACTTTTGTTTTGAATCATACGGATCTGAACATTCATGCCACAATAAAGAGAATTACATGGCTAAATATGTTAGGTAGCATTCCACATCAAAAATTCTGTTTTTATCATTTACCTACTCGAGGACGAGCAGGAATTAAGCTTGGGGATGCTTGATAAGTCTCCAGCGTATCTATAATTTTTTATTGTTCAATGCTATTATATTATCTGTTTCGGATGTTTTATATGCATTAATATGCTATTTTATATGATTTCTGAGACTAACCTATTAACCTAGAGCCCAGTGCCAGTTCCTGTTTTTTTCCTTGTTTTAGAGTTTCGCAGAAAAGGAATACCAAATGGAGTCCAAACGGAATGAAACTTTCGCGATGATTTTTCTTGGACCAGAAGACATCCAGAGGACTTGGAGTGCACGTCAGGAAAGCCACAAGGTGGCCACAAGGTTGGAGGGCGCGCCTAGGGGGGTAGGGCGCGCCCCCACCCTTGTGGGCCCCTCGTGACTCCACCGACCTATTTCTTCAGCCTATATATTCTCAAATACCCCAAAACCTATCAGGGGAGCCACGAAACCACTTTTCCGCCACCGCAACCTTCTGTACCCGTGAGATCCCATCTTGGGGCCTTTTCCGACATCCTGACGGAGGGGGATTCGATCACGGAGGGCTTCTATATCAACACCATTGCCTCTTCAATGAAGCGTGAGTAGTTTACCTCAGACCTATGAGTCCATAGCTAGTAGTTGGATGGCTTTTTCTCTCTCTTTGATTCTCAATACAAAGTTCTCCTCGATGTTCTTGGAGATCTATTCCATGTAATACTCTTTTGCGGTGTGTTTGCCGAGATTCGATGAATTGTGGATTTATGATCAGCTTATCTATGAATATTATTTGAATCTCCTTAGAATTCTTTTATGCATGATTTGATATCTTTGCAAGTCTATTCGAACTATCTATTTGGTTTGGCCAACTAGATTGGTTTTTCTTGCAATGGGAGAAGTGCTTAGCTTTGGGTTCATTCTTGCGGTGTCCTTTCCCAGTGACAGCAGGGGCAACAAGGCACGTATTGTATTATTGCCATCGAGGATAAAAAGATGGGGTTTTCATCATATTGCTTGAGTTAATTCCTCTACATCATGTCATCTTACTTAATGCATTACTCTGTTCTTCATGAACTTAATAATCTAGATGCAGGCAGGAGTCAGTCGATGTGTGGAGTAATAGTAGTAGATGCAGAATTTTTTCGGTCTACTTTACACAGACGTGATGCCTATATTCATGATCATTGCCTTAGATATCGTCATAACTTTGCGCTTTTCTATCAATTGCTCGGCAGTAATTTGTTCACCCACCGTAATAATTTCTATCTTGAGAGAAGCCTCTAGTGAAACCTATGGCCCCCGTGTCTACTTTCCATCATATAATCTTCTACTTTCCATCATATAAGTTTCCGATCTACAATTTTAGTTTCCTATTTACTTTCTTTGCAACCTTTTACTTTCCGTTCTATAAACCAAAAATATTACTTTACCGTTTATCCATCTCTATCAGATCTCACTTTGCAAATAACCGTGAAGGTATTGACAACCCCTTTATCGCGCTGGGTGCAAGTTGGTGTTTGTTTGTCCAGGTATTTGGTGGCTTGCGCATTCTCTCCTACTGGATTGATACCTTGGTTCTCAAAACTGAGGGAAATACTTACTCTACTTTGCTGCATCACCCTTTCCTCTTCAAGTGAAAAACCAACGCAAGCTCAAGAGGTAGCAATCAGTCGAAGCTTAATGGACGTTAGCGACTGAGCAGTGCATGCCGGGTTGGACAGCGTAACGCAACCGCCTTGATAGTGTGGGTTGCTAGGTCTGCTCTCAGTGGCCCCGCAATGTGCAGGAGTTCCCTGGGCGATGGCCCAAGACCACTGGGGGCATAGGTTTAGTCTGGCGTGCTGACCTCTCTGCTAAGCCTAGGTCGGGTTGCGGCGTATCATTTGGCCGAGGCCGGGCATGACCCAGAAAAGTGTGTTCGGCCGGAGTTAATCGAGCATGGTGGGTAAGTTGGTGCACCCCTGCATGGAAGAACTAATCTATGCATAGACGGATCCTCGGTAACGGACGCTCGGAGTTGTATCCCGATCGACGATCGATACAACTAGAACTTAATGATGAGAAATGGATACTAGGGTTCTAGGATTGCTTTCTCGCAGGGAGTCGAGAAAGGATCTCTGGCCGAGGTTGATACTTAATGTTACTACTACTTTATGCTATTCTTATCTACACTCTTCTAATGCTACAAGACTGCTGAAGATGCTAGTCTTCGATAGGACTAGGCCTTCCCTCTATTCTGGCATTTCTGCAGCCCAGTCCACATATAAAGCCTCTCTTTGAAAATGTTGCATAAGTAGTGTAGATCCTTGCTTGCTGAGTACTTCGGATGAGTACTCACAGTTGCTTTGCTTCCTCTTTTTCCCCTTTTGCTTTGATGCAACCAGACGACGGAGTACCGGAGCCAACTGCCCCCGCCAACGACTACTACTACCACCCCGAGGGTGGTTACTACTATGAGCTTGCCGACGACCAGGAGTAGGATCGGAGGGTCCTAGGCAGGAGGCCTGTGCCTTTTTGATCGTAGCTTTTGTTTTGCACCGCCTTCTTAAAGGCTTATCTGTTTCTCTTTTATATCTGTACTCAGATATCTAACGCGTCCGCTGATGCTTGTTGACATCAAGCTTATGTATTCGAGCCCTCGAGGCCCTGGCATGTAATATAATGCTTGTATGCCTTTATTTATGTTTTAGAGTTGTGTTGTGATTCCTACAAGTGAATCCTTAGGCTTGATCGTGTGCATTTGTGTGTATGATTAGTGCACGATTAAGCCGGGGGCATCACAGGTTGGTATCAGAGCCGACTGCCTGTAGGAAGCCCCCTTCCAATTCCTTGGTCGAAGTTGAGTCTAGACATTGAAAAACCAATTTACTAACTTTGCTGTGTGGCTTACGGGCCCACGTCGCCAACTGGGTGGTATTAGGATCTTTTATTCCTGGTCTATACTCTGGGACTCTGATCTCTCTTCTACTCGGGTTAAAATGAATTTACTAACTCTAACATTTGGATCTCGTGATCACGTCCACCCGAAGAGCCCCTTATTACACATGATCGCCTGCTGCACCAGAAGATTCCGAAGATACTCTACAATGTTCTCTTGAGGCTTTGTGCCATCGCTTTTGCAATTCCCTTCCACCGATAAACCCCCTATGGATAACCACGTACACTTGCCATTCATACAATCATTCCCCGTTGATCTTGTTTTTACAAGATACCTCGAAATTCTCTCTATTGTTCTGAGAATACTTTGTGCCTACTGCCTTGTAGTTCTTTGCCACCTGAATACCCCTACGGTTATTTCTCGCACTTACCGAGTATCCGTTCGTCCCCAGTTGTTCATGTGTTCCACAAAGGTCTTCGAAATACTATTCAATCTTCCAAAAATCCTCAACCGCCAATGGCTCTTGAAATTCTTGCTTGCTTGCCTTATGATTAATCCCATAAGTCTGGTATTCTTTTTGGCATCCTTAGTCATTATCATTTTGAGTCCATTGATTCGATATGTTTGTGAATGGGCACAATCATCAGTCGAAACTAGAATTCATCCTTCTGGCTCGGACGTCATTTTGAACAAGAGCTAGTTCTCGACCAATCAAATTGCCGTCGATTATACCCCTAAGTCTATTCAACTTACCCATCCTTAATTAGAGCATTTGCTTCTGATCCCTTGAATCGGAAATCATAATTCCTTGGCATTTGAGCTTTGAATTAGTCAGTTGTTTCTATAAACTGATCTCCTTGCATTCTTCTTCTGGTTGAGTACCGATGCTCACATAACATCCCTTGTGGACCACCGAATCCTTTGTTGGATTTTATCCGACAACATCCTTCATATTCAATCACCTTGTGAGTTCTTTCCCTGATACGTAATGCCTTTTTGGTAAATCGTGTCTTATGCCTTTGGGAGAATGGAATCCTCTGTTTTGACAACCATGTTCTACTGTCGAGCTTGTGTTATTTATCCTTTAAGTTTGTGGTATAGGTTCCTAAGATGCCCCGATGGGTTGAACCTATGATGTCCTTAATTTTGTGTGAACCCAGAAAATCCTATGGGTCATACTCAACTGGCGTTACGCCGGATAGAATTCCAACACTACAATTACATCGAAAGCGAGAAGTGAATGGAAAGTTGTGCATTGGAGAAGTGCTAGTCGACCTTGAACTTTGTGTTCATGCCCATGGACACGATGTAGATCTTATCATAGAAGCTTCTCGTAATAATAATTATCCCCCCGGTATAAATTCATCTTATATATGAGATTTGGTCTTTTGCAATCATGGTTCCGACCATATTGTTCTTCTTTGATCCCGATTCTCGGACAAATTAAAGTACTTGTCTTCTGCGGATCAATACACTTGTCCAACCTCTATTCTGCTCTACCTTCGGGTACTACCCTTTGGTATCTCGATAATATCACCAAACCATGTTGCTTATTATGAGCCTTCAGCAAGTATTATTCCTCACTGATTCCAATCTTTCCTGGGTTCTGAGTTGTTAGTCACTCGAGGACACCGATAACTAAATTGGGTCCGCACCACGATTAAACAACTCTTAGTAATCTCCTTTACTTATGAGTTTGTACTCGATGACGTCATTCCTAGCCTGCTCGGCTATATCATTATCGTGCCGATTTTAATTGGGCTACCTGGTCCTTACTCCCGAAGCACAACTTTTGACGATGAGCTTACCTTACGTCGAATTCCTCGTCTTATCGTTTTACCTCGAACAGCAAACTTGATTCCGAGTTTGTGTCGTATCTGTGGTTCCAATAATCTTTCGCTGCATCAGTCCTTTTTGCTTGATGCAGCCGCTGTGGAGCCTCTCGACCAAATTGTCATATCTTCTTTAACAATTGGACTCTATCCGGGATATCAATCGAATTCATGATGATAAGTACCATCCTCGTCCCTTGGTAATCTGAGTTACCATCGACAACATCCTTACCTTCCTTCGTCACAAACTTGTTCATGTTATGGATGCAACTTGTTATCCAGCTTGTATTATGTTCTACCTTAAAGTATTACTGTCTTTTATGTCAAGGATGTTGTGAGGACTGCTCCACCTCTTAAGGAATTCTTGGTATTGTGATACTTCTCACCCTCACCATTCTTTCTTGGTCCCCATGTTAATTCTAACTGGGATACCAACAAGTGAAAGGTGTTGTTCGGATTCTGTACTTCTAGCAACCCTATTGCTTTGAAGTGAATAGTCGATAGTTTCATTCTAAGTCTTTTGGTTGTTGAATCACCGTTCTATCATTGATCATGCTACTTGGTCCATATTTTCAGGTGCACTTTCGTTCAATGTTTAATTGTGGATGTTCTCCTCGAACATACTTCATTATATACTTGGTGTGTCCAATGCTACCACCTTGTTCACTTAACTGTGGAAATCCATCTTTTTGGGAATCTCGATGAATGGTCGCTGAGTCCATCAACCACCTCCTCATCCTCTCCATGGTTTAATGATGAACTCTTGTTATGGAACTTGCTTCTATAGTTCATTTCCCGAGAATCTTATAGTGCCATCTCGTCAATTTATGTGCACATTTTCTTCTCAGGCATCCTGAGTCTGAGATATCCTGACACCAATCAGATCCAGATCTCGGTCAGATATGATGGTTGGGACATATTTCCAAGAGTCATAACATTGCTCTTTTCTATAACCCAGTAAGGTGATGTCATGCTTATCACACCTGCCCGGAGGACCTATTGTTATAGCATCCTCTTTAGCAAGGTTAACCATTCTTCCATGAGGAAATTGTACGACTTATTCTATGAGTTGTTCCTGATGGATCCTCTGTGTATCCAAAGTCTGACCTTTGCTTGAAGACCATGTCAGTGCTATCCCGAAGCATGACTGTGGTACTCAAACATCAAAAGGAGCATTCTAAGCGCAATGCTAAATGTTTCTTAATCAGTTGTCCAAACACCATTGTATGGGTGCATATCATGATTTTTCGTACCCCTATTAACCAAATGGCCATGCCTTTGATCTCCTGACACGTATATCATGTCCTGCTTAACCTTGGGAAGGATATACTCCTATTACTTGTGTTTAAACAAAATTTCCTTTCCATTGGTTTGTTTAAACTGATAATCAAATTTTTCTTTCCATTGGTTTGTTTAACGTTTCTTGTGGTCTGTAAGATATGAGTAGAAATAAATCCCTGCTTAGGTAAGCACCTCGGTGTACAACTCTGTCAGCAAGACCCTGTTACTATATGTTGATAACATTTCGGTAACCACCAATGGACGAGAACTTTGCCTATTGGTCCGCCTCATTTCAACGAGCAGGAAAATGGTTCTCTTCGTCCCTCGCCCTTGGTACCAACATTGTTGCCAATATAACTGGCAGGCTATGCTCTGACCTACCCTGCTATCATGAGCGTACAAGATGTCAATGCTCCTTCTACCTTTAACCCACATGATGGGCCCATAACCCACAGTTCCACAGGACCGAAACCTGACTCTCCTGTACACCCCTGTTTCTAAAACTTATTCCTCACGCTTGGCTTCTTATTTAATTCGCGGGCCACCTTCCTAGTGGTCAGTTCTGGTACCTGACACAATACTTATTCTTGTTGCTCTGGACCCCCTTTCACACCTTGTTCAGACATAGAACGATTATCTATCCGTTTGAAACTTCTAATCGTGCCTTCTTATTTTGCTCTCGAGGTGTTTTAATTGTTCAACTCGAGGGATACTCATGTGTTCATTCATGGGATAACCCCAGATGATTACCCCTTATAGCATTCTAGCGTTGTCGAGCTGTCCCTTACCTATCCGTAAGTACGTTGGAATTCCCAGAGAAAAGATGCCGGCTTCATCATAATGACCTAAAGCAGAGAAATGAAGACGTCAACGGAAGGGATCGACTTCTTCCAGAATGGCAACCCAGAACAAAAGGATCCGTTAGAATTTCGTAACCAGAACATTCCCCCTTACTCCCCCGCTTAAATCTCGGGACGAGATTTCTTGTAGTGGAGGAGATTTGTTGTAATACCCCCAGTGGTTAGCTACAGTAATCACCCTTTTGATAATGCCATGTCATCATGATTAACAGTGCTTAATCATCATTAGTATCATATCTCAATTCAAATTCCAATTCAAATAGAAATTCAAACTTAAAGTGAAAATAAAAGTTGTTTAAATTTGAAAACTAAAATGTTCATAGTATTGTAAATAATCCAGAGAAAATTCTAAAATTGTAATCATAATTTACTAAATTAGTTAAGTGACTCTAGCAGCAAGAAACAACAACAAAACAGAAGTATTTAATCCATTTATAATTAAATAAAATCCAAATGAAATTATATGAACTCAAAACCTTTTTAGGGCAGTAGTAAATGTTGCACTGAAGTATTGTGGCTAGTTCAAAGTAGCACCATGATCTTCATGATAGAGAGTCTCCTATGATATCACTTTCATATACTAGTGGGAATTTTCATTATAGAACTTGGCTTGTATATTCCAACGATGGGCTTCCTCAAATTGCCATAGGTCTTCATGAGCAAGCAAGTTGGATGCACACCCACTTAGTTTTCTTTCTGAGCTTTCATACACTTATAGCTCTAGTGCATCCGTTGCATGGCAATCCCTACTCACTCACATTGATATCTATTGATGGGCATCTCCATAGCCCATTGATACGCGTAGTTGATGTGAGACTATCTCCCTCTTTTTGTCTTCTCCACAACCACCTTCTATTCCACCTATAGTGCTATGTCCATGGCTCACGCTCATGTATTGCGTGAAAGTTGAAAAAGTTTGAGAACATCAAAAGTATGAAACAATTGCTTGGCTGAAACCGGGGTTGTGCATGATTTGAGTATTTTGTGTGACGAAGATGGAGCATAGCCAAACTATATGATTTTGTAGGGATAAGCTTTCTTTGGCTATGTTATTTTGATAGGACATAATTATTTTATTAGTATGCTTGAAGTTTTATTGTTTTTATGTCAATATTAAACTTTTGTTTTGAATCATACGGATCTGAACATTCATGCCACAATAAAGAGAATTACATGGATAAATATGTTAGGTAGCTTTCCACATCAAAAATTCTGTTTTTATCATTTACCTACTCAAGGATGAGCAGGAATTAAGCTTGGGGATGCTTGATACGTCTCCAACGTATCTATAATTTTTTATTGTTCCATGCTATTATATTATCTATTTTGGATGTTTTATATGCATTAATATGCTATTTTATATGATTTTTGGGACTAAACTATTAACCTAGAGCCCAGTGCCAGTTCCTATTTTTTTCCTTGTTTTAGAGTTTCGCATAAAAGGAATACCAAATGGAGTCCAAATGGAATGAAACTTTTGCGAAGATTTTTCTTGGACCAGAAGACATCCAGATGACTTGGAGTGCATGTCAGGAAAGCCACGAGGCGGCCAAAAGGTTGGAGGGCGCTCCCCCCACCCTTGTGGGCCCCTCGTGACTCCACCGGCCTATTTCTTCAGCCTATATATTCTCAAATACCCCAAAACCTATTAGGGGAGCCACGAAACCACTTTTTCGACGCCGCAACCTTCTGTACCTATGAGATCCCATCTTGGGGCCTTTTCCGGCATCCTGCCGGAGGGGGATTCGATCACGGAGGGCTTCTACATCAACACCATTGCCTCTCTGATGAAGCGTGAGTAGTTTACCTCAGACCTACGGGTCCATAGCTAGTAGCTAGATGGCTTTTTCTCTCTCTTGGATTCTCAATACAAAGTTCTCCTCGATGTTCTTGGATATCTATTCCATGTAATACTCTTTTGCGGTGTGTTTGCCGAGATCCGATGAATTGTGGATTTATGATAAGCTTATCTATGAATATTATTTGAATCTCCTCTGAATTCTTTTATGCATGATTTGATATCTTTGCAAGTCTCTTCGAACTATCGATTTGGTTTGGCCAACTAGATTGGTTTTTCTTGCAATGGGAGAAGTGCTTAGCTTTGGGTTCATTCTTGCGGTGTCCTTTCCCAGTGACAGCAGGGGCAGCAAGGCACGTATTGTATTGTTGCCATCGAGGATAAAAAGATGGGGTTTTCATCATATTGCTTGAGTTAATTCCTCTACATCATGTCATCTTACTTAATGCATTACTCTGTCCTTCATGAACTTAATACTCTAGATGCAGGCAGGAGTCGGTCGATGTGTGGAGTAATAGTTGTAGATGCAGAATCGTTTTGGTCTACTTGACACGAATGTGATGCCTATATTCATGATCATTGCCTTAGATATCGTCATAACTTTGCGCTTTTCTATCAATTGCTCGGCAGTAATTTGTTCACCCACCGTAATAATTTTTATCTTGAGAGAAGCCTCTAGTGAAACCTATGGCCCCCGGGTCTACTTTCCGTCATATAATCTTCTACTTTCCATCATATAAGTTTCCGATCTACAATTTTAGTTTCCTATTTACTTTCTTTGCAATCTTTTACTTTCCGTTCCATAAACCAAAAATATTACTTTACCGTTTATCCATATCTATCAGATCTCACTTTGCAAATAACCATGAAGGGATTGACAACCCCTTTATCGCGTTGGGTGCAAGTTGGTGTTTGTTTGTGCAGGTATTCGATGGCTTGCGCGTTGTCTCCTACTGGATTGATACCTTGGTTCTCAAAACGGAGGGAAATACTTACTCTACTTTGCTGCATCACCCTTTCCTCTTCAAGGGAAAAACCAACGCAAGCTCAAGAGGTAACAACCAGCCAAAGCTTAGTGGACGTCAGCGACTGAGCGGCGCATGCCGGGTTGGACCGCGTAACGCAACCGCCTTGATAGTGTGGGTTGCTAGGTCTGCTCTCGGTGGCCCCGCAACGTGCAGGAGTTCCCGGGGCGATGGCCCAAGACCCCTGGGGGCATAGGTTTAGTCCGGCGTGCTGACCTCTCTGTTAAGCCTAGGTCGGGTTGCGGCGTATCATTTGGCCGAGGCCGGGCATGACCCAGAAAAGTGTGTCCGGCCGGAGTTAATCGAGCGTGGTGGGTAAGTTGGTGCACCACTGCAGGGAAGAACTAATCTATGCATAGCCGGATCCTCGGTAACGGACGCTCGGAGTTGTATCCCGATCGACGATCGATACAACTAGAACTTAATGATGAGAAATGGATACTAGGGGTCTGGGATTGCTTTCTCACAGGGAGTCGAGAAAGGATCTCTGGCCGAGGTTGATGCTTAATGTTACTACTACTTTATGCTATTCTAATCTACACTCTTCTAATGCTGCAAGACCGCCGAAGATGCTAGTCTTCGATAGGACTAGGCCTTCCCGCTATTCTGGCATTTCCGTTGCCCAGTTCACATATACAGCCTCTCTTTGAAAATGTTGCATAAGTAGTGTAGATCCTTGCTTGCTGAGTACTTTGGATGAGTACTCACGGTTGCTTTGCTTCCTCTTTTTCCCCTTTTCCTTTGATGCAACCAGACGACGGAGCCCCGGAGCCAGCTGCCCCCATCAATTTCTACTACTACCACCCCGAGGGTGGTTACTACTATGAGCTTGCTGACGACCAGGAGTAGGATCGAAGGGTCCCAGGCAAGAGGCCTGCGCCTTTTCGATCGTAGCTTTTGTTTTGCACCGCCTTCTTAAAGGCTTATTTGTTTCTCTTTTATATTTGTACTCAGATATCTAACGCGTCCGCTGATGCTTGTTGACATCAAGCTTATGTATTCGAGCCCTCGAGGCCCTGGCATGTAATATAATGCTTGTATGCCTTTATTTATGTTTTAGAGTTGTGTTGTGATTCCTTCAAGTGAGTCTGTCGGAGTAAATGACCACGGGTAGCCTCATCAGCTCCCCTTGGTATTTCAAGACGTCGGGGCAGGCTGCGCCCCTCAAACATCAAAGACAAAGGACCACCTTCCTGGGGCCGGCTGGTCCAGAGGGCCGGTTGCCAGGAGGTGGCGGAGCATAGAAGACGGCCATGAAGTGGGCGGACTCCTAGCGGGCGGCTTCCTGGGAAGCCGGGTCCTAGCAGGCGGCCCCTCGCGCCCTCAAAGTTAGCGCCAACATAAACGTGATGAGACAAGGCATGGCTACAGTACAAGCCTGCCACCCCCGAATCCAGGGCAGGACGTGCCCACAGTACAGCGTACCAAGCGGAAACCCTGCACCCAATGCGGCACTGTTGCCATGCAGCTCATGACATCACCCATGGCAGAAGAAGCCATGCTCCCACGATGGGCGGTCAGTACGGCCCACAGGCGGCGGGCCCTACCTGTCCGTGAGAAGCCAGAGGGCGGTGAGCCCTTACCAGTCGGCTTAGGAGGAGGCCGGCTCCTAGCAGGCGGCCCTCCCCCTCCCTCGAAGTCTGTGCGCCATTAACCAGATGTGACGGGGTGTGGCTAGAGTGAGCACCCGCCAGGCGGCGGGACTGTATCCACGCTCCCCCTGACAATGCCTCCGTCATCAGGAGCAATGCTACAGCATAAAGCAGTACACATGGCCCGCAGGAGGCGGGCCCTACCTGTCGGCTGAGATCACGGCAGTCGGCGGGACCCATCAGGCGGTGGGCCCCAGTGGTCGGTGGAGAAGCCGGCAACCAGTGATGCCGACAGCTGGGTCCCGCATCTGGCCAAATTACCATTGCACCCCTGGGGGTTAGGCCTATATAAACCCCCCAGGTCGCCCCATGCAGGGGGTTGGAACCTCGACCGAGCACCCAAGATCACCTTACACACATGCAGAGAGAGGGGAATAGAGTGAGCCTTGCCTTTCTTCCTCCTCTAGCCAAACAGCTCATGGAGCAAGCTTGTAGCTACTTGTTGAGGTAGTGGTCATGCGGAGACCCCGCAGAGCAGGACTAGGGGTGTTATCTCTTAGGATAGCCCCGAACCTGGGTAAGATCAGCAAGCGTACGCGGTCTCGCTCACTCCCGCTTCTAGAGCCCGGCGACGTACTTTTGTCCCCACCCATGATCAGCCACCCCCTGGCATATGTCACACGATATCCCCGACATTTGGTGCCCACCGTGGGGCTAGGTGCACCGTTGTCCGGAAACACGTTCTAGACGGGAACCCTCTTCCTCCCTGGCGAGCGCAGCCAGCCCGGTACGCCCGATGGCGTTTGCGCCGGCACGCTGCACGGCGTGGAAGCAGCTTGCGCCGCAAGCAGCCTCGCTGATCTCATCGGCGGGATCCGCCTCTCCGACGAGCCCGCGCTCGACGCGGGCGCAGCTAGCTCCGAGAGCTGCCTCGTCGATCTCCTCGGCAAGCTTCACATCACCGATGAGCTGGTCTCCGACCCGGAGTCCGTTGGCTCCACCGACCTGCTCGTCGACATGATCATCGACGCCAACGCCGCGTTTTCTGATGCCTTCCCCGGTGACGTGGTGATCTTCGATGACCCACTCCCCGCTGCAGACAGCAGCGCCAGCGCCAGCACCAGCACCGTCACTGAGGTGCGGGTCATCAGCCACGACGGAACCTCCGACCAGGCTGGCCGGGACCCGTTGCAGGTGGCAATGCGGGACCTGTCCGCTCCTGTAGCGCCCGGTGCGAACGGTGAAACACTGGAAGCATGCCGTATCGCACTCCTCGACAGCACCAACAAGTTGGCGGCCATGAGATGCCTCATCGAGGCCTACCACCGCGAGATCGACCGTGCCGTCTGCGGCACGCCGGCTGCTGGCGAGCCTAGCCGAGCGGGCACGGTCCGGCAGCACGACGCGGCTATAGCCAGCATGTTGGGGGCCGACCGCCCAGTCTACGCCACGCCAATGGAGAAATTACGCGCTGCCCAGGCGGCGGCAGACGAGCTGGACCGCCTGGAGGGCGACGAGCGTCGCTGCATGATGGAGCGCGTCCAGCAGCTCATTGACGCGGCCGCCGCACAGCAAGAAGCTGGCCACCGCATGGTGGAGCCTGGCTTACTGGCCGAGAACCTTCCCCCTCATTGAGAGCACGGCGCGACCTCCCGGACGCCGACAGACGGCGCCCGCGGCCGAGGAGACCCATAGCCGGTTGCTAGCCGCAGCCGCACCCGTATCTCCATCGAGCACGACCAGGACGGCCGCCCACGAGCAGTAGAACAGCAGGACGGTCGTCAGCCCCTCCCCTCCCCCCCCCCGCGCAGGGAGGGGCGTGCCTCCCCGCCGCCTGTTGAGCATCCGACTCTCGGGCGCCGGCTGGGCCCCCACGGAGGAGTCGGAGAGAATGACGCCCGCAACCGGATTGACCGCTTGGCTCGATCCCTGGCGTTGGAAGAAGAGGATGCAATCGGCCCGCCTTGTTTCGGCCCCCGCATTCGGGACGAGCCCTTCCCCAAAGGGTTCTCGCTCCCTCGGGACACTCCCAAGTACAACGGTTCTGTGAAGCCGGAAGATTGGCTGGTTGACTACTCCACTGCCGTCAACATAGCGAACGGCAACAAGCGTGTCGCTGTGAAGTATGTTCCGCTCATGCTCCAGGGCACGGCCCGGACATGGTTGAACATCCTCAAGCCCTACAGCGTCAACAGCTGGCTAGACTTCACCGAAGTTTTCATCCGCAACTTCACCAGCACCTACAAGCGGCCGCCCAAGGCTCGCCAGCTCTCCCTGTGCATCCAAGGCCCGATCGAGTCCACCCGCGAATACCTAATGCGGTGGGCCAAGCTACGCAACTCCTGCGAAGGGGTTCATGAGGTGCAAGCCATCGAATACTTCACTACCGGGTGCCGAGAAGGCACCCTACTCAAGCATCAACTCCTCTGCGACGAGCCAGCCACGCTCGACGAGCTGCTGATCATAGCGGACAAGTACGCCACTGCCGACTCCTCCATGAAGTCGAAGCTCCGAGTGGATGCGTCAGGAAAGATGCTCCCTCCGGCCCCTCAGACGCCGGCTGGTGATCCCTGTCGGCGCCAACAGTCAAATGACAACAAGCGCAAGGCCCAGCAGCCAGCTACCACCAGTCGGCAGGTGGCGACAGTCGAAGATCGGTAGCCAGAGGAGCAACCCGGCCCCAAATGCCAGAAGGACGACAAGCCTGCCTGGTTGCCCGCCTTCTCGTTTGAGCAAACCCTTGATGCTCCCTCCAAGTTCCACAGCGGCGCGAAGCCATCCAACCACACCACCCAGAAATGCCACTGGTTCACCCGCATCGCCAGAGGCGAAGGACTGCCTCCGCCTCCCCAGCAGCCGGCGGTCCAGCCGGTCGGCGCAATCCAAGATGAGTTTCCCTAAGAGCATGGAGCTTACGTCGTCTTCACCAGCGTGGCTGACGACAAGCACAGCCGGTGTCAACAGCGCCGAGCGGTGAATACTGTCGCCTCTGAAGCCCCAGAGTTCATGCACTGGTCGGAGAAGCCGATCAGTTGGAGTCGAGCTGACCACCCGGAGGTGATGCCTTCTCCGGGTTCCTACGCCCTGGTGTTGGATGCCACCTTTGCAACAGAGAGACGAGCCGCTCGTTTCTCCCGAATTCTAATAGACGACGGTAGCAGCATCAACATCCTCTACCGCAACACCATGGAGAAGTTGTTCATCAAAGAGAAACAGCTCCAGCCCAGCCGAACTGTCTTCCATGGCATTGTGCCAGGCCTTTCCTGCTCACCAATCGGCAAGATCAAGATAGACGTCCTCTTCGGAGACAAGAATCACTTCCGCTGAGAGCTAATCTGGTTCGAGGAGGTTGACCTTGAGAGCCCCTACCATGCGTTGCTTGGCCGGCCTGCCCTGGCCAAGTTCATGGCGGTTCCTCACTACGCCTACCTCAAGATGAAGATGCCGGGTACCAAGGGCATTATCACTATAGCCGGCGACTACCAGAAGTCTGCCGCCCGTGCCACTGCCAGCAGTCGGCTGCTCGAGTCCCTTGTGATTACTGCCGAGAAGCGGCTCCTTGATCGGGTTGTGGCCATGGCTGGCAAGCAGCCAGACCTATCGCCAGACCCTAAGGAGTCAGAAGCTCAGGGCTCTTTCCAGCCGGCTAAAGAAACCAAGAAGATACCCTTGGACCCGGAGCACCCGGAGAGGTTCGCCGTCATAGGAGCTCGCCTTGACAGCAAATAGGAAAGCGAGCTCGTCGATTTCCTCTGTGAGAATCGGGACATCTTTGCATGGTCTCCCAAGGACATGCCGGGTGTTCCGACGGATTTCGCCAAGCACAAGCTACATGTCAGGGCAGATGCAAAACTAGTCAAGCAACCCCTCCGCCGCCTGTCGGAGGAGAAGAGAGGAATTGTTGGTGAATAGATAGCCCGGCTTCTAGCAGCCGGCTTCATCATGGAAGTGTTCTTTCCAGAGTGGCTTGCCAACCCAGTCCTTGTACTGAAGAACAACAACAAATGGCGCATGTGTATTGACTATACCAGCCTAAACAAAGCTTGCCCAAAAGATCCGTTCGCCTTGCCTCGGATTGACCAAGTGATAGACTCCACAGCCGGATGCGAGCTGCTGAGTTTCTTGGATGCCTACTCAGGGTACCACCAGATCAAGTTAAGCCCGGCCGACCGCCTGAAGACCGCCTTCATCACACCATTCGGAGCCTTCTGCTACCTGACCATGACATTCGGCTTGAGAAATGCCGGTGCCACATTTCAGCGTTGCATGCAAAAGTGCCTCCTCAAGCAACTCGGAAGAAATGCCCATGTATATGTGGACGATATTGAGGTGAAGACGGAGGCGGAGGCGAGGGAAGCACGAGAAGACGGCGTCGATCTGCTGGAAGAGGGTCGGCTGTTAGCACTCAGCCGGTCCGCCATCTACCAGCAGAGCCTGCATCGCTACCACAGTCGGAAGGTCAAGCCACGATCCTTCCAAGAGGGAGACCTTGTGCTCCGGCTGATCCAGCGAACAGCCGGCCAGCACAAACTCTCGGCCCCTTGGGAAGGCCCCTTCATCATCAGCAAAGCCTTGGGCAACGACTCCTATTAACTGATCGACGCGCAGAAGCCCAGGGCGCGCAAGAGGGACGATTCCGGCAAGGAAACAGAGTGTAACACCCCCCAGTGGTTAGCCACAGTAATCCCATTTTGATAATGCCAAGTAAGCATGATTAACAGTGCATGATCATCATTTGCATCATAATGCATTTCAACTCCTAACTCAAAATTCAAATTTAGATGAAAGTGAAAAATAAAAGTTGTCCAACATAGAAACTAAATTGTTCATTAAATAGCAGATAAATAAGAGGCTATGTTAAAATTGTAAACAACATTATTAAAATTGGATAAGTGACTCAAACAACTTAAAACAGTGGCTGAAAATGACATTTAGTAACCTTTTAATTTATTTAAAACAAATAGGAAATGATGTTTTGCCCAAACTAGTTTTTGGTGTTAGGGTATAAAGCACTGGTATTTATGGACAAGGTCTCCCTTTTTACAAAAACCATTTGGGGCCTAAACAATTAACAGAATAGAAAAGAAAAGAAAGAAAAGAAGAAATGGAAAAATGCCCCTGTGCACTTAAGCCCACAGCCGCACAGGAGCTGGTCCAGCCCAACTAGCCCCCTCCTCCTACCCCTGACACCGCGGGCGCGCTGTCGAGCACCCTGCGTGCGCGCGCGCCCCCGAGCCCGGCCCCCCTCCCTCGGCACTCGACAGCGCGTCGCGCGCTCGCCATGGATAAAGAGCACCCCGCGGACACCTCCGAGCCCTCCCTCGCTCACTTTCCCCCTCTCTTTCCTCCCTGCCTCCTCCCTCCGAGCGCCGCAATGGCCTCGGCCATCTGATACGCGCGGCCACCGTCGCCCCTACACCTCGCGGCAGTGCTAGGTCGCCCCGCCATCCCCTGCTGCTTCGCCTGCTGCATCGAACCGGAGCGGAAATCACCTGCCTCATCGCGCACGAGCTCGTCTTCAAGCTTCGGGCGCCGGTGATCGCCGTCACGATTCGCTGTCGTTGCGCTACCCCGAGCCCACCCTTGCACGCCTACAGGACCACCATGAGCACCCCGTCCTCCTCCCTCTCTCCCTGCGTCTCCCCGTAGCCGTAGCTCGCCGCCACCGTGCTTGTGCTCTGTCCGCCGCCGTCGCTGCCATTGCTGCGCTCCCAGAGCCGCTCGGCTCAGTCCCGCAACACCAACGTGCTCCTGGTGAGCCGTAGAGGCCGCCCCGCCTTTTGCTTTGCTCGCTAGCCCACTGCAGCCACGCGCCCGTGCACCACTCGAGAGCCCCGCCGCCAACCGTCGTCGCCGGCGTTGTTCCGACCACCCCCGGGGCCAACCACCACCACCACGCGATGCGGCTCGCTGCGCCCGTTCGTTAGAGCCCAAGCACGCCCTCGGAGATGCCCTGTGGGCGAAACCCGGGCTCGCCGGAGCTCGGCGCCGCGTTCGAGCTCGCCGGCGTGCTCCGGTGGCCGGCGCCGACGTGGCACGTGGCCCCCACCGCCTGTGCCACTGATTGTTGGGCCCCGCGGGCCCCCAGTTGACCTGTTGACCAGGTCAACAGCTGACATGGCCGTTCTGTCTCGCTAACATGCGGGCCCCACTCGGTTAAACTGATTTAAATAACTAGAAAATCTGTTAATTAGTTAATTAATTAGTTTAAACACTAATCAGTCACTGACATGTGGGCCCAGTAGCCTAATTAGTTGATTAGTTAAAAATTAAACTCTGTTTAGACTAATCAGAGGCTGACATGTGGGCCCCACTGGTCAGGTTTGACCCTGGTCAGCCGACCGTTGACTGCTGACGTCAGCATTACGTCACAGTGACATCACCCTGCTACTGTTTCGGATAATCTTGATTTAAATAATTAAATAAATTCTAAAAAATCAATTAAAACTTTAGAAAATCATATCTTTTAATCCGTAACTCCGATCGAAAAACTTTGTACATGAAAGTCGCTCAGAACGACAAGACGAATCCGAAAACGCGGTCCGTTCATCCGTCACGCGTCCCTAACTATCTGAACATGCAACCGTCCCTCTCCGGTCATCTGTCTGACAAATGTCCGGAACCGGGAAAACATTCCCGGATGGATTCCTCCTTTCTCGGTAACGTGCAACCACACGTTAGAACACACCCGACACTGCATATTGTCATGTCGTACTTTGTGTTGCTCATGTTTGCTCTATATTTATACTATTTCCTCCCCCTCTTCTCTCTCGATAGCCCCCGACCTCGACGTCGTCCCCGAGACCGACGCAGTTCCGGAGACCGAAGCCACCGTTGACGACCTTGCGCTTGCCGCCGAGCAACCAGGCAAGCCCCCCTTTTGATCATCCCGATATCGCCCATTCTAATTTCCCATGCTTGCATTAGAATTGCTGCTGTTGCTGCTTTACCTATTCTGATGCATAGCCTGTTTATTGTAACCTGCTATTGATAATTACCTGCATACCCTAAACTGTTTAGTATAGGCTGGGTAGAGACCTATCAGTGACCCCACTTATCCCGACTGCCGCGCTGGATCGTCAGAAGACCCGATCAACGGGATTGAAGATCAGGTCCCGACACCGCACATCACCCCCCTTAGTTGTAACGACACTGCAGCGTTACTATCGAGTGCCGAGGGTGAAACCTCTTGTAGCACTTCTGATGTTAACTCTGTAGAGTAGCTATTCGGTAGTGGTCATCGAGGGTGATTCCTCCTTCACCACCTCCGGTAACGATGCTGTCGTACAACACCTCAAGTGTGAACCCATCGAGGGTGAATCCTCCGAGTTCACCTTAACGATTACATCGAGTAGGAATCCAACGAGGGTGATACCTCGGATTCCCCTGATGTTATGGACACACGGATACTTGGACTTTACACTGTTACTTGGATAGGCGGGTCGACCCTGAGGGGTACCCGCGTGTGCCTGAGAGGCGAGTGTTGTGAAGACGGGTGCCAGTGTGGTGCCCGAGTGGTGAATACGAGGCACGGCCGGGCATTCTTAACCCTTGCAGCAAGTCCTCGAGACGGGGCGACGGGGTCACATCTTTCGTGAGTCTCTGCTCGTTACCGCAAGCCCTAGTCCATTAACGATTTGGATATTTGATCCGAGCAGGCCTCTGGTCTGATAGCACTAACCATCACATGGGCATAGTATGGGCGTTCTGCATCGTAGCATCAGCCGAAAGCTCTGTCAGACGTCTAGTTCAGCCTTGCGGTCGGGACGGACCGGCGCCCCCCTGGTGCCTGGCTTCCCCCTGCACGCAATGACTCGGAGTGCACAGGGCGATGGCCCAAGATCTCTGAGCGCTTAGGATGTAGACCGACGGGGACCTCTCTGCTGAGCTCTAGGTAGGGTTGCGATGTGTCGTTTGGCCAAGGCCGGGCATGACCCAGGAAAGTGTGTCCGGCCGGAGTTAATCGAGCGTGTTGGGTAAGTTGGTGCACCCCTGCAGGGAAGAACATTTCTATCGATAGCCGGTCCTACGGTAAAGGACACTCGGAGTTGTATCCTGATTGATACAATTAGAACTGGATACTTGGATACTATGGCTCTGGGATTGCTTCTCGCAAGGAGTCGAGAAGGGATCTCTGGACGAGGTTGATGACTGTATGGCTCTGGGATTGCTTTCTCGCAGGGAGTCGAGAAAGGATCTCTGGGTGAGGATGAGACTTAATGATACTGTTTCATTATATTGAACTGTTCTACTCTCTTCTACTGCTGCAAGACCGCTGAAGATGCTAGTCTTCGATAGGACTAGGCCTTCTCTCTATTCTGGCATTTCTGCAGCCCAGTCCACATATACAGCCTCCCTTTGAAAATGTTGCATATGTAGTGTAGATCCTTGCTTGCTGAGTACTTCTGAGTACTCACGGTTGCTTTGTTTTCCTTTTCTCCCCATATCAGTTTGTCGTGACCAGATAACGGAGCCCCCTGAGACAGATGCCCCGTCGATCGTCTACTACTACTACCCAGAGGATGGATACTGCTACGAGTTGACTGTCGACCAGGAGTAGGATCGGAGGGTCCCAGGCAGGAGGCCTACGCCTTTCGATCGTAGTGTTTTATTTTGCCCCGCCTTTCTAAAGGCCTTTCTGTTTCTGTTTGATATCTGTACTCAGATATCTGATGCTTCCGCTGACGCTTGTTCGCAAGCTTATGTATTCGAGCCCTCGAGGCCCCTGGCTTGTAATATAAAGCTTGTATGACTTTATTTATGTTTTAGAGTTGTGTTGTGATATCTTCCCGTGAGTCCTTAGGCTTGATCATGTGCATTTGCGTGTATGATTAGTGCACGATCGGGCCGGGGGTGTCACAAGTTGGTATCAGAGCCGACTGACTGTAGGAACCCCCCTTTCCAACTCCTTGGCCGAAGTTGAGTCTAGTAACTAAAAAACTATTTTACTAACTTGGCTGTGTGGCTTACGGGCCCACGTCGCCAATTGGGTGGTATTAGTATCTTTTACTCCACGACCTATACTCTGGGACTCTGATCTCTCTTCTATTCGGGTTAAAATTTTACTAACCTCAACATTAGGTTCTCGTGATCACATCCACCCGGTGTTCTGAAATATTCCCCCCTTGCTCCAAGATTGTGGACCAGGTTCTGCTTGCAGGATCCTCTTATCGAGGGCACCCTGTGTTTCACTTGCAGATTCCTCGCCCCAATAGTTTTCTCCGACGTTGATGTAGCCTTTGCTATGTCTCGTTATGTACTTCCCTACTGCTTGCCTGCGCGCCGCCTAGATGTCTAGCCCTCCCTTTTCAACTGTCGTAATGCCGGATTGTAACCAAGGCTATGTTTGGCTTTGAATGTCTGGTGCGAATATGCTAAATTATCTATTGCACTTTCTTCTGTTGTGCGTGATACTTCATGAATCATTCCGTACACTTGCAGTTTTCTTGCTAAACTGCCCCTGTTGATTTGGCAGGATGGCTGACGATCCTCCACCTCCACCCTATATTGCCGCAATGATGCAGCAGTTTGAATTGAACCGTCAGCTCAACGAGAGTCTGGTAAGATGTTTGGAACGCAACGAGGCTCGCCAGGAGCCTGGACCGATCTCGCTGCCAGAATTTGTGCGCCTCAACCCGTCCGTTTTCCGCAACTCCACCAATCCTATGGATGCTGATGATTGGCTTCGTGACATCCTGTTTGAAATGGAGTCAGCTAATGTTGCCCCTGACAGTTACGTCACCTTTGCGACATTCCACCTGAAGGGCCCAGCTGCTCAATGGTGGGAAAGCCACAAGGGTATGTTGCCTGCAGAGACTGTAACCACTTGGCAGGAATTTCAGTCAGCCTTTCGTGCACAGTACATTCCTCAAGGTCTGATCGACCAGAAGAAGCAGGTGTTCCGCCAACTCTCACAAGGCAAAATGACTGTGGATGAATATCAGAGGAAATTTATCGAACTGTCCCGCTATGCTGCGGATGACATCGACACTGACACTCGCAAGCAGGAGAAATTCCGTGGAGGACTACGTACTGATATAAAACTTGCACTTGCTGTCCATGATTGCACAGAATTCGCAACGCTTGTCAGCAAATCTTTCCAAGTTGAAACAGCTCTGACTGAGTACCAGGAGTCGCTCAAGCGCACTCGTGATGTTGGTTCGTCTTCGGGTCGACCTGTTCAGAAGCGTCGAGTGTGGATCCCTCACAATGTTCATCACCGACCTGCTCCAACACCAAGACCGTCTTATGTTGCACCTCGTCTGCCTTCACTGCCGAGACAGCTTACGGTTCATGATGGACTGCCTAATGTTATGGCTTCTCCTCAGGATGTACCACGTCCTCCTGATAGTCGTCCGAAGGGCCATCGAACCCATCGTTGCAGAAATCGTAAGGCCAGGATGTCTACTATGGACCGAGGCCAGGTTACTCACGTCAAAATGGGAGAAGCTCGTGAGTCTCCAAAAATCGTGATGGGAACTCTGTCAGTTAATTCAGTTGCAGCTTCTGTTCTCTTTGATTCCGGGGCATCACATTCCTTTGTGTCTCAACAGTTTGCTCAGTGACATGAGCTACCTCTATAGTTATTGCCCACACCATTAGAGATTATCACTCGCCGTTCTAGGTGGCAAACCAAGATGGTAAGTCACAACAATCAGATCAAAATTGAAGGGTTGATGTTCTCTGCTTCCCTTATTGCTCTTGGACCTTCCGACAGAGACATCATTCTCGGTATGGACTGGTTGACAGCCCATAATGCTTTGATTGACTGTGCCACTAAGACAGTCCAGCTCACACACCCTTCTGGTCAGATGATCCATTACTCAGCCCGAATAGCTCAAGATGCTGAGAGCCAGATATATGTTCTGAATGCATTGAACGCTTCCCCTCTTGAAGGCATCGAGAACGTTCCAGTTGTTCGTGATTTTCAAGATGTATTTCCAGAAGAACTTCCAGGGATACCCCCTGCTAGAGCTGTTGAGTTCGTCATCGACTTGAAGCCTGGCACAACACCTATTGCGAAGCGTCCTTATAAGATGCCTCCGCATCATCTTCTCGAGCTTAAGGAAGAAATCGACACATCACTTAAGAAAGGTTTCATCCGCCCCAGTTCCTCTGCTTGGGGAGCACCTTCACTCTTCGTTAAGAAGAAGGATGGAACTAATCGATTGGTTCAGGATTATCGGCCCATTAACCAAGCAACACTCTAGAATAAATATCCGCTTCCTCGGATCAATGATTTGTATGATCAACTTGCCGGTTCCTCAGTATTCTCTAAGCTTGATTTGAGATTGGGATACCATCAGATCCGTGTTCGCGAAGAGGATATTCCGAAGACTGCATTTGTTACTCGTTATGGCTCCTATGAGTACACGGTCATGTCGTTTGGCTTAACAAATGCTCCAGCCACATTCTCCCGTCTGATGAATTACATCTTCATGGATTACCTCGACAAGTTCGTCGTGGTTTATCTAGATGATATTCTGGTATATTCGAAGAATAAGGAAGAACATGCTGAACACCTCCGTCTAGTACTGGAAAGGCTCCGAGAACATCAGTTGTATGCCAAATACTCCAAATGTGAATTTTGGCTTTCTGAAGTGACATACCTCGGCCATGTAATTTCCAAAGATGGAATTGCCGTTAACCCAGAACGAGTTCAGGCTATTCTTGATTGGACTCCTCCGAAGAACGTCAAGCAAGTAAGAAGTTTTCTCGGCCTTGCAAGTTATTGCCGTCGTTTTGTCGAGAACTTTTCTAAGATTGCTAAGCCCCTGACTGATCTGCTTCACAAGGGCGTTAAATTTGAATGGACAGAAAAATGTCAGGAAAGTTTCCACACACTCAAAGACAAGCTAACATCTGCCCTAGTACTATCTCCTCCAGATACCCGCAAAGACTTTGTGATTTATTGTGACGCATCCCCTGAAGGATTAGGCTGTGTCCTAATGCAAGAGCGTAAAGTGATTGCTTATGGCTCTTGTCAGTTGCGCCCACATGAAGAGAATTATCCGGTACATGATCTAGAACTAGCTGCTATGATCTATGCATTGCAGTTGTGGTGACATTACCTTCTCGGTAATCGTTGCGAGATCTACACGGATCATAAAAGTCTGAAGTACTTGTTTACTCAACCATCTCTAAACCTCCGTCAGCAAAGATGGATGGAGGCCATTGCGGACTATGATTTGGGTATTTCCTATACCCCTGGCAAGGCTAATGTGATGGCTGATGCCTTAAGCCGCAAGTCCTATTGCGACAACCTCATGGTTAGGCGAGCTCAACCTCGTCTTTTTGAAGAACTTTGCAAGCTGAATCTGCTTATTGTTCCACAGGGTTCTCTTAATAACCTTGTGATACAACCATATCTTGAGAAAGCTGTTAAGAATGCGCAAGCTAAAGATGCTGAAATTGATCTCATGAAGAAAGACCTTCACCTTGTAAAGTACAGGGATTTCTCACTTTCTGAAGATGGAACTTTGTATTTCAGAGACCGCATTGTCGTACCTCGCTTCGAGCTTATGACCGACAAGGTCATGAAGGAGGCACATGATACCCTGCTGTCTATTCATCCGGGTAGCACCAAGATGTATCGTGATCTCCGTCAAAGGTACTGGTGGTCTAGAATGAAGCAGGACATTGCTCGTTATGTTGCTGAATGTGATGTGTGTCGACGCGTTAAAGCAGAACATCAGAAGCCTGCTGGAATTCTGCAACCGCTTCCTATTCCTCTATGGAAATGGGACAAGGTTCAAATGGATTTCATTACTGGCCTTCCCAAGTCACAGAAGGGTCATGATGCTATTCTTGTCGTCGTCGACCAACTCTCTAAAGTTGCACACTTTCTGGCTGTCAAAGAAACTATCACTGCTAGTCAGTTAGCAGAGTTGTATATCTCTAGAATTGTATCACTCCATGGTATTCCGAAGGAGATCAGTTCGGACCGTGGCGGCCTTTTCACTTCCAAATTCTGGGAAAGTTTCCAAACAGCTATGGGAACTCATATTACCTGGAGTTCAGCTTATCACCCCCAATCTCAAGGCCAAGTCGAACGAGTCAATCAAGTGCTTGAAGACATGCTTCGGGCTTGTGTTATTTCTTTTGGCAAGAAGTGGGAAGAATCTCTTCCATATGCTGAGTTCTCTTATAACAACAGCTATCAAGCCAGCTTGAAAATGGCTCCCTTCGAAGTACTCTATGGACGTAAGTGTTGAACCCCTCTGAATTGGTCAGAAACTGGGGAACGACCGCTCGTGGGTCCGGATATTATTCAACACGCCGAAGAACAAGTTCGTATTGTCCGGGAAAATCTCAAGGCGGCTCAGGACCGCCAGAAGAGCAACTATGATCGCAAACGATGGGGTATGACTTATCAACCTGGTGATCAAGCTTATCTTCGTGTCACTCCTATGAAGGGCACTCACCGTTTTGGAATCAAGGGGAAGTTAGCTCCACGCTACATTGGTCCTTTCCGCATTATTGCTAGATGTGGCCAGGTGGCATATAAATTGGAATTGCCGCCGCAATTCTCTCATATCCACGACGTCTTCCATGTGTCGCAGCTTCGTCAATGCTTCAAGGAATCTCCGCACCGAGCTGTGGATCACGAGGTGCTCGAATTGCAAGATGACCTATCTTATAAGAAGCATCCGATCCGCATTCTCGATGAAGCTGAACGTCGGACCCGTCAGAAGGTTACCAAGTTCCTCAAAGTGCAGTGGTCAAATCATACCGAAGATGAAGCCACTTGGGAACGCGAGGATAATCTTCGTGCGAAATACCCCGAACTTTTTCCTTCTACCTCTTAATTCTCGGGACGAGAATTCTTGTTAGTAGAGGAGATTTGTAACACCCCCAGTGGTTAGCCACAGTAATCCCATTTTGATAATGCCAAGTCAGCATGATTAACAGTGCATGATCATCATTTGCATCATAATGCATTTCAACTCCTAACTCAAAATTCAAATTTAGATGAAAGTGAAAAATAAAAGTTGTCCAACATAGAAACTAAATTGTTCATTAAATAGCAGATAAATCAGAGGCTATGTTAAAATTGTAAACAACATTATTAAAATTGGATAAGTGACTCAAACAACTTAAAACAGTGGCTGAAAATGACATTTAGTAACCTTTTAATTTATTTAAAACAAATATGAAATGATGTTTTGCCCAAACTAGTTTTTGGTGTTAGGGTATAAAGCACTGGTATTTATGGACTAGGTCTCCCTTTTTACAAAAACCATTTGGGGCCTAAACTATTAACAGAATAGAAAAGAAAAGAAAAGAAAAGAAGAAATGGAAAAATGCCCCTGTGCACTTAAGTCCACAGCCGCACAGGAGCTGGTCCAGCCCAACTAGCCCCCTCCCCCTACCCCTGACGCCGCGGGCGCGCTGTCGAGCACCCTGCGTGCGCGCGCGCCCCCGAGCCCGGCCCCCCTCCCTCGGCACTCGATAGCGCGTCGCGCGCTCGCCGTGGATAAAGAGCACCCCGCGGACACCTCCGAGCCCTCCATCGCTCACTTTCCCCCTCTCTTTCCTCCCTGCCTCCTCCCTCCGAGCACCACAATGGCCTCGGCCGTCTGATACGTGCGGCCACCGTCGCCCCTACACCTCGCGGCAGTGCCAGGTCGCCCCGCCGTCCCCTGCTGCTTCGCCTGCTGCATCGAACCGGAGCGGAAATCACCTGCCTCGTCGCACACGAGCTCGTCTTCAAGCTTCGGGCGCCGGTGATTGCCGTCACAATTCGCTGTCGTTGCGCTACCCCGAGCCCACATTTGCACGCCTATAGGACCACCGTGAGCACCCCGTCCTCCACCCTCTCTCCCTGCGTCTCCCCGTAGCCGTAGCTCGCCGCCACCGTGCTCGTGCTCTGTCCGCCGCTGTCGCTGCCTTTGCTGCGCTCCCAGAGCCGCTCGGCTCGGTCCCGCAGCACGAACGTGCTCCTGGTGAGCCGTAGAGGCCGCCCCGCCTTTTGCTTTGCTCGCTAGCCCACTGCAGCCACGCGCCCGTGCACCACCCGAGAGCCCCGCCACCAACCGTCATCGCCGGCGTCGTTCCGACCACCCCCGGGGCCAACCACCACCACCACGCGATGCGGCTCGCTGCGCCCGTTCGTTAGAGCCCAAGCACGCCCTCGGAGATGCCCTGTGGGCGAAACCCGGGCTCGCCGGAGCTCGGCGCCGCGTTCGAGCTCGCCGGCGAGCTCCGGTGGCCGGCGCCGACGTGGCACGTGGCCCCCACCGCCTGTGCCACTGACTGTGGGGCCCCGCGGGCCCCCAATTGACCTGTTGACCAGGTCAACAGCTGACGTGGCCGTTCTGTCTCGCTGACATGTGGGCCCCACTCGGTTAAACTTATTTAATTAACTAGAAAATCTGTTAATTAGTTAATTAATTAGTTTAAACACTAATCAGTCACTGACATGTGGGCCCAGTAGCCTAATTAGTTGATTAGTTAAAAATTAAACTCTGTTTAGACTAATCAGAGGCTGATATGTGGGCCCCACTGGTCAGGTTTGACCCTGGTCAGCCGATCGTTGACTGCTGACGTCAGCATTACATCACAGTGACGTCACCCTGCTACTGTTTCGGATAATGTTGATTTAAATAATTAAATAAATTCCAGAAAATCAATAAAAACATTAGAAAATCATATCTTTTAATCCGTAACTCCGATCGAAAAACTTTGTACATGAAAGTCGCTCAGAACGACGAGACGAATCCGAACACGCGGTCCGTTCGTCCGTCACGCGTCCCTAACTATCCGAACATGCAACCGTCCCTCTCCGGTCATCTGTCTGACAAATGTCCGGAACCGGGAAAACATTCCCGGATGGATTCCTCCTTTCTCGGTAACGTGCAACCACACGTTAGAACACACCCGACACTGCATATTGTCATGTCGTACTTTGTGTTGCTCATGTTTGCTCTATATTTATACTGTTTCCTCCCCCTCTTCTCTCTCGATAGCCCCCGACCTCGACGTCATCCCCGAGACCGTCGCAGTTCCGGAGACCGAAGCCACCGTTGACGACCTTGCCCTTGCCGCCGAGCAACCAGGCAAGCCCCCCTTTTGATCATCCCGATATCGCCCATTCTAATTTCCCATGCTTGCATTAGAATTGCTGCTGCTGCTGCTTTACCTATTCTGATGCATAGCCTGTTTATTGTAACCTGCTATTGATAATTACCTGCATACCCTAAACTGTTTAGTATAGGCTGGGTAGAGACCTATCAGTGACCCCACTTATCCCGACTGCCGCGCTGGATCGTCAGAAGACCCGATCAATGGGATTGAAGATCAGGTCCCGACACCGCACATCACCCCCCTTAGTTGTAACGACACTGCAGCGTTACTATCGAGTGCCGAGGGTGAAACCTCTTGTAGCACTTCTGATGTTAACTCTGTAGAGTAGCTATTCGGTAGTGGTCATCGAGGGTGATTCCTCCTTCACCACCTCCGGTAACGACGCTGTCGTACAACACCTCAAGTGTGAACCCATCGAGGGTGAATCCTCCGAGTTCACCTTGACGATTACATCGAGTAGGAATCCAACGAGGGTGATACCTCGGATTCCCCTGATGTTATGGACACACGGATACTTGGACTTTACACTGTTACTTGGATTGGCGGGTCGACCCTGAGGGGTACCCGCGTGCGCCTGAGAGGCAAGTGTTGTGAAGACGGGTGCCAGTGTGGTGCCCGAGTGGTGAATACGAGGCGCGGCCGGGCATTCTTAACCCTTGCAGCAAGTCCTCGAGACGGGGCGACAGGGTCACATCTTTCGTGAGTCTCTGCTCGTTACCGCAAGCCCTAGTCTATTAACGATTTGGATATTTGATCCGAGCAGGCCTCTGGTCTGATAGCACTAACCATCACATGGGCATAGTATGGGCGTTCTGCATCGTAGCATCAGCCGAAAGCTCTATCAGACGTCTAGTTCAGCCTTGCGGCCGGGACGGACCGGCGCCCCCCTGGTGCCTGGCTTCCCCCTGCACGCAACGACTCGGAGTGCACAGGGCGATGGCCCAAGACCTCTGAGCGCTTAGGATGTAGACCGACGGGGACCTCTCTGCTGAGATCTAGGTAGGGTTGCGATGTGTCGTTTGGCCGAGGCCGGGCATGACCCAGGAAAGTGTGTCCGGCCGGAGTTAATCGAGCGTGTTGGGTAAGTTGGTGCACCCCTGCAGGGAAGAACATTTCTATCGATAGCCGGTCCTACGGTAAAGGACACTCGGAGTTGTATCCTGATTGATACAATTAGAACTGGATACTTGGATACTATGGCTCTGGGATTGCTTCTCGCAGGGAGTCGAGAAGGGATCTCAGGACGAGGTTGATGACTGTATGGCTCTGGGATTGCTTTCTCGCAGGGAGTCGAGAAAGGATCTCTGGGTGAGGACGAGACTTAATGATACTGTTTCATTATATCGAACTGTTCTACTCTCTTCTACTGTTGCAAGACCGCTGAAGATGCTAGTCTTCGATAGGACTAGGCCTTCTCTCTATTCTGGCATTTCTGCAGCCCAGTCCACATATACAGCCTCCCTTTGAAAATGTTGCATATGTAGTGTAGATCCTTGCTTGCTGAGTACTTCTGAGTACTCACGGTTGCTTTGTTTTCCTTTTCTCCCCATATCAGTTTGTCGTGACCAGATAACGGAGCCCCCTGAGACAGATGCCCCGTCGATCATCTACTACTATTACCCAGAGGATGGATACTGCTACGAGTTGACTGTCGACCAGGAGTAGGATCGGAGGGTCCCAGGCAGGAGGCTTACACCTTTTGATCGTAGTGTTTTATTTTGCCCCGCCTTTCTAAAGGCCTTTCTGTTTCTGTTTCATATCTGTACTCAGATATCTGATGCTTCCGCTGACGCTTGTTCGCAAGCTTATGTATTCGAGCCCTCGAGGCCCCTGGCTTGTAATATAAAGCTTGTATGACTTTATTTATGTTTTAGAGTTGTGTTGTGATATCTTCCCGTGAGTCCTTAGGCTTGATCGTGTGCATTTGCGTGTATGATTAGTGCACGATCGGGCCGGGGGTGTCACACAGAGCGCCCATGGAACACAAATCTCCTCCGAAGATTTTACAGTTAATGCAGTATGTACCACGCTACCTTTTGTATTAAGCGCAAAGACACCGGGTCCCTCGAAGAGCACCCGGGGGCTACCCTTTCTTATCTATGTGATAAGTTTCACGCCTGTGAATGAGTTATTTCATTCATCCGCCCGGCACCGGGTCCGACTAGTCGGCCCGGGGGCTTGCTGCCTTGTACTATGTCAGTGCTACCTGCAGTCGGACAAGTAGTGTGCCGGCAGCTAAGCCCTCTCTTGCCAAAAGCCGCAGCTCACAGAGCGACTGTCTGGCTGGCAAGAGTCAAAGGCAGGAAATGCTGCCCACATGAAAAATGGCTAAGGACGAAAGCACTCACATAGGCCAAGCCAGCTCCTCGCCTAGCCGTCCGGTTGCTGAGCAGCCGGCCGGCCGGTTTCTCACTTAACTTGCTACGTTCTGAGCGGCCAAAGTACTTGCCTTCCCAAAATGGCCAAGTACCTGACCCTGCCAACAGACCGAAGAGCGGCTTTCTGGCTGGAAAGGTGGTGGCCAAGGGAAGGCGGCAAAGGAAAAAGCCAAAAGAACAGAAAGCAAGATAAGTCGGAGCTCGGCAGAGCACAACCTGTGCGAGAATTAAATTATATAGCTAGAGGCCCTTGGCTAGCATTCAACAAAGTTTGAATACACCCCCAGTGGGTGGGCCCAACAAAGTTTGTTCTAGAGACTACAAAAGCAGATAAGATAAGTTGGCAGCCTAGGCCAGAGGAGCAGTAGGCGGGTCCGGCAGGTTGGCGGAGTCGGCGGCACCGGCTGGTGGAGTGGCCATTTCGCGAGTCTCGGCTTGGTCGCCATCAGCAGCAGTCGGTGCACCCGCGCGTGGCTCGTTGCTCGAGGCCCGATCGAGCTGAGGCTGGCCGTCCGCTCCGCCCTCCGGTGCGTCATCTTCATCATCCTCGCCTTCCTCGTCCTCGCCTCCGTCGCTGGAGGTGATCTCTTCCGCCGAGTCCTCGCCGTCATCAGGGTTCATCCTGAACCAGTCCGGTGGCACCTCGGCACCCTCCTTGTCCAGCTCAGGGAGGAAGACACCGGTCTCAGTGTACTCGATGATCGCCGCCGCTCGACGAGTGAGCGCAGGCCCCACTGCTACCAACTCTTCCATGGCCTCCTGCCGGAACGTGGCCAACTGGGCTAGGTCCAGCCCAGGGTACCACGCCTTAACGAACTCCAAGGCCCTTCGGGCGCCTGCCCGAGCGGAGGAGCCCTTCCAAGCTTCGAAGCGGCTGATTGCCGCCTCCAACCAGTCGGCGGTCCGACTGGGGCCGCGTGGGGCTTGGCCGCCTGGCCAGAGGGCGGAAACCAGCTGGGACCCGGCACGCTGAAGGCGGCGGAGCAGACGGTGAATCGGCTGCAAGCGCGTCCGGACGGCCAGGAGCTGCTGGTTCATGTTTCGAGGCGCGTCGAGCGGGATCTCCACTCTTTCCCTCCTACGCTGGTCGCGCCACGCCCCAATGGCCTGGCTGACGGCGTACCCAGGAAAGAAGTCTACGCAAAGAAAAAACAAAGATCAGAAGTCGGAAGCCGACTCTCGATGCAGTCGGCAGCTATTCCAAAGAAAGAAGTTTACCGTCGATCATATCCTCAATCTCGCCGTAACCAGCGGCGAGGATCGCCTCCTTCTCGACCCACTTTGAGCGTTCGGTCTCAAACTCGGCCTGAAGGGCGCCTTCCACCTCCTTGAGTTTCTAGAGCTCCGCCTTGTGCTGACCCGCCTGGTCCGCCAACTTCTTGGCCAGACGGTCGTGCTCCAGGGCTGCCTTGCTGCACTCCGCCTCTTTGGCGCGCAGCTCGGTCTGGACTTTGCCCAGGCGCTGCTGCAGAGTGGCATTGGCTCCTGCAAAAATGAGAAAGAGAAGACAAATCAACAAAGTTGACGAAAAAGAAAAGTGGTCGCCGGAAGATCCGGCCCGACTGCTCAGCAGTCGGCCCAAATCTCGGGGGCTACACCCAGCGGGTGCGCTGACGCGCCCCCATGAGGAAGAAGACAGAATGCTTACTTCGGCTCTCGGTCAAGTCGGCGGTCCGCTTAGCTAGCTCCTGGACCTGGGAGTTGAAGGCGGCCGCACGGATGTTGTGGTAGTCCTGCAACAAAGACAAAGAAGAAAAAACAAGTTAGCACTCGAAACTTATCTTAAAGTTCCGGGCTGCCTGCTCAGTAGCCGGCCCGGAACTTGGGGGCTACACCCAGTGGGTGCGCTGGCACGCCCCCACGGAAGAGTGCAAAAAGCAAAAGAAAAAAAACAAAGCAAAAAGCGTACCCGGACGGCCGTTCGCGTCTCCAAGAACGCCTTCGTATACTGCTGAAGGGCGGCGCTTTGGGCCTGAAGCTGGGCCTGAACGTCCTGCGCAGCCTTGTTCAACACGCTCATCCCGCCCCCAGGCGTCCATTCTGGTGGGATGGCACTGGTGGCCTCTGCGTCTGGGGTCGACGAGCTTGCGGCCCCGATCTCCTGCGCCCGTGGCGCCGAGGCCGCCTTCGCCGCACGACGGCGCCCCGGAGGACGAACCACAGGGGTCGCCCCCACCACCAGCTCGCCACTGACCGGCGGCGCCGGTGGCACGTCAGACCTACTGCCTCGGGCCTCGGCAGTCGGCGCTTGCGGGAGCACCTCCGCCCCCGGGACGATGGCATCGCCTCCTCTCCTCTCCACGACCGGCTGATCGTTGCCGGCCCCTCCGGCCGGTGCCGGGTTCTCTGGCGCTGGCGGCACTACACGCAGCGGGATGACGAGTTGCTGAGTCTGGCCGCGTGTGGCCTCTTTCGCTTGCGCCTGGGCGGCCGCGTCCGCCTGGGCCTTGGCTGCGGCGTCCGCCTGGACCTTAGCCGCAGCATCGGCTTGGGCCTTGGCCGCCGCGTCCAAGTCCGCCTGCGCCGCCTCCGCCTTCTGCCGTTCCACCGCCTCCCGCACCTCCCGCGCGTTCCTCTCCGTCGCCTCCCGGAGGTCGGCACGCGGGTCCACATGACGGGTTTTGGCGGAGCCTTCCGCCACCTGGATCACTGAAGCAGCGGCAAACCGCTCAAGAGAGAGTGGGGCCCTGTTCAAGTAAGGCAAGAGGAAACTCAGAAAGAGTTTGCAAGAAAGAAGAAAAGAAAACGAAACCAAGAACTTACACGGACACCATCGGGGGTTGCCTCGGGGTTTTCTGGAACTGGGCCACCTTCGCGGCGGCCTCCTGCCGCTTGGTCACGGCGGCCGTGTTCTTGGGCTTCTTCGGCCGGCTACCGAATAGCAACGAGCCGGCTCTACGCTTTTGTGCACCGCCTGGTGCAGTCGGCGCGGCCGAGGAGCTCGCGCCCGCGGCTCGTTCTCCTCCTCATCATCATCCGGCCAGTCCTCGAGGCCGCCTCCTCCTCCAGAGCCGCCTGCTGCACCGCCGCCGCCTGTGGCGTCGTCCTCCTCCATGGCGGCCGCCCCCAAGTCGGGGTCTTCCACGTCGCTCCTCGTTCGGTCCGGCATATACTGCTGACCTGGATCCAGAGCGCCGGCGGCCGACTGGGCCGGGAGGACCTGCACCATGGCCGACTGGTCAGACGGAGAAACAAGAGCTCGGACCAGCTAAAGAGAAAGAATTATAAGACTCACCGCAGGCGGCGGATGTGCACGGTCATACAGCCACTTGCCGAACCGCCAATCCGTCTCCGATAGCTTACAATTGGAGATGTAGTTGACTAGTCGGGCCACCTCCACGTCCCGCAGCTCCCATGTGCACATCCGGCACGGGTCCCGACGCCAGCTCATGCAGCTGACAATGTGAGGCCGGGCTTGGAGGGGAAGCACTCGGCGCGTCACGAAGGCGGCCAGCAGGTCCGAGCCCTTCAGACCCTCCAACTCCGTCATCACTTGAAGTCAGATGAAAGTGGCGGAGGAGGCGGCCGATAGGGAGCTCGGCTTGTACTGCCAGTTGGCTCGCGGCTCAGCTGGCGGACCGGCCACGTAAGCCGGCAACTTGATGTAGTCGCTCGTCGGATGGATATTCTTGACGTAGAAGTAGGACTTCTGCCACAGCTTCGCCGACTGCAGCAGAGAGATGGGTGGGAAGCGGTTCCCAGTGCCCGGGCGCCGCACCGCCACACAGGCTCCGCATTGAGCTGCCTGGCCCTTGGCGGCGGTGCCGAGTTTGAGATAAAAGCACTCCCCCCAGAGCTCGAGGGTGGGGAGAGTGCCGAGGTACCCTTCGCACATGGTGACGAAGGCGGCCAGCAGCACCACCATGTTTGGTGTGAGGTGGTGCGGCTGGACTCGATAGAAGTCAAGGAAGGAGCGGAGGAAGCCGCTCGCCGGAAGGCCGAAGCCGCGAAGAAAATGGGACCGGAAGACAACGCGTTCATCGCCCTCCGGCGTCGGCGAGATTTCCGCCTCGAGAGGGATGCGTACCTGCACGTTCGTCTCCCGGGGCAGCCGCCGTGTTTGACGAAGGAAGGAGAGGTGATCCTCATTGACGTTGGAGCCATCCCAGTCGCCGGCTCGTGAGCGCGCCATGGACGAAGGAGCTCGTCGTAGGCGTGGCGCGGTGGCGAGCGGGCGAGGCTGCGACGGAGCGAGGAAGCCGCAGCGAGAAAATGTTCGACGACGGTGGGCTGCGGCAGCGCTTTGGTGGAAGGAAAGGGCGCTGCGGCAGCGAAGAAGGTGAAGAGCGGCGAGGGGAGAGGAGGGCGCGTGTGCATCTGCTGCCCCCCCCCTCTTCCCCCTACTTATAGCCCCAGGCGGCGAAGCCGAGGGGGCGGGAGCGTGGGGGATCGTGGGATTAACTGCCACCACTCCCCCACAATCCCACGATTGCGGCGCCCGTAAAGGCATGTATTAATTGCCGCGGAAGCCCAACCGTCTACCTTGGATGCAGCGGATCCGCGCGCGGGCCGAGGCACTATAGCGGCGGGCCCCAGCCTGCGGTGACGTCCTGTCACGCGCGTGGGCTGGTAGGCCGGCTTGACCTGCTAACACCACGTGGCCGACAGGCGCGGGCGGCGAGTCTGACGTCTGGCTGGCGTGCCATTTGGTCCCCACCACGACGCTTCGAAATTGCCAGGCGGCCAGCCTCATCGCGGCCGACACCTACCAGTCGGCACTTCGGAAGACGGACAAAACAAAATACCAACCGACCCGGAGTATGAAGCTGCTGAGGCTTCTCGCCCCTTCAGCCGTAGCGGCCCACCAGCTTCGGGGACTACTATCGGAGTAAATGACCATGGGTAGCCTCATCAGCTCCCCTTGGTATTTCAAGACGTCGGGGCAGGCTGCGGCCCTCAAACATCAAAGACAAAGGACCGCCTTCCTGGAGCCGGCTGGTCCAGGCGGCCGGTTGCCAGGAGGTGGCGGAGCCTAGAAGACGGCCATGAAGTGGGCCGACTCCTAGCGGGCGGCTTCCTGGGAAGCCGGGTCCTAGCAGGCGGCCCCTCGCGCCCTCAAAGTTAGCGCCAACATAAACGTGACGAGACAAGGCATGGCTACAGTACAAGCCTGTCACCCCCGAATCCAGGGCAGGACGTGGCCACAGTACAGCGTACCAAGTGGACACCCCGCGCCCGATGCGGCACTGTTGCCATGCCGCTCATGACATCACCCATGGCAGAAGAAGCCATGCTTCCATGACGGGCGGTCAGTACGGCCCGCAGGCGGCGGGCCCTACCTATCCGTGAGAAGCCAGAGGGCGGCGAGCCCTGACCAGTCGGCTCAGGGGGAGGCCGGCTCCTAGAAGGCGGCCCTCCCCCTCCCTCGAAGTTTGTGTGCCAATAACCAGATGTGACGGGGTGTGGCTACAGTGAGCACCCGCTAGGCGGCGGGACTGTATCCACGCTCCCCCTGACAAGGCCACCGTCATCAGGAGCGATGCTACAGCATAAAGCAGTACACATGGCCCGCAGGAGGCGGGCCCTGCCTGTCGGCTGAGATCACGGCAGTCGGTGGGACCCATCAGGCGGCGGGCCCCAATGGTCGGCGGAGAAGCCGGCAACCAGTGACGCCGACAGCCGGGTCCCGCATCTGGCCGAATTACCATTGCACCCCTGGGGGGTAGGCCTATATAAACCCCCCAGGTCGCCCCAAGCAGGGGGTTGGAACCTCGACCGAGCACCCAAGATCACCTTACACACACGCAGAGAGAGGGGAATAGAGTGAGCCTTGCCTTTCTTCCTCCTCTAGCCAAACAGCTCAAGGAGCAAGCTTGTAGCTACTTGTTGAGGTAGTGATCATGCAGAGACCCCGCAGAGCAGGACTAGGGGTGTTATCTCCTAGGAGAGCCCCGAACCTGGGTAAGATCCGCAAGCGTACGCGGTGTCGCTCACTCCCGCTTCTAGAGCCCGGCGACGTACTTTTGTCCCCATCCACGATAAGCCACCCCCTGGCATATGTCGCACGATATCCCCGACAGAGTCCTTAGGCTTGATCATGTGCATTTGTGTGTATGATTAGTGCACGATTAAGTCGGGGGCATCACAGGTTGGTATCAGAGCCACTGCCTGTAGGAAGCCCCCTTCCAATTCCTTGGTCGAAGTTGAGTCTAGACATCGAAAAACTAATTTACTAACTTGGCTGTGTGGCTTACGGGCCCACGTCGCCAACTGGGTGGTATTAGGATCTTTTATTCCTGGTCTATACTCTGGGACTCTGATCTCTTTTCTACTCGGGTTAAAATGAATTTACTAACTCTAATATTAGGATCTCGTGATCACATCCACCCGGAGAGGCCCTTATTACAGATGATCACCTGCTGCACCAGAAGATTCCAAAGATACTCTACAATGTTCTCTCGAGGCTTTGTGCCATCGCTTTTGCAATTCCCTTCCACCGATAAACCCCCTATGGATAACCACGTACACTTGCCATTCATACAATCATTCCCCGTTGATCTTGTTATTACAAGATACCTCGAAATTCTCTCTATTGTTCTGAGAATACTTTGTGCCTACTACCTTGTAGTTCATTGCCACCTGAATATCCCTACGGTAATTTCTCGCACTTACCGAGTATCCGTTTGTCCACAGTTGTTCATGTGTTCCACAAAGGTCTTCAAAATACTATTCGATCTTCCAAAAATCCTCAACTGCCTATGGCTCTTGAAATTCTTGATTGCTTGCCTTATGATTAATCCCATAAGTCTGGTATTCTTGTTGGCATCCTTTGTCATTATCATTTTGAGTCCGTTGATTCGATATGTTTGTGAATGGGCGCAATCATCAGTCGAAACTAGAATTCATCCTTCCGGCTCGGACGTCATTTTGAACAAGAGCTGGTTCTCGACCGATCAAATTACCGTCGATTATACCCCTAAGTCTATTCAGCTTACCCATCCTTAATCAAAGCGTTTGCTTCTGATCCCTTGAATCGGAAATCATAATTCCTTGGCATTTGAGCTTTGAATTAGTCAGTTGTTTCTATAAACTAATCTCCTAGCATTCTTCTTCTGGTTGAGTACCGATGCTCACATCACATCCCTTGTGGACCACCGGCTCCTTTGTTGGATTTTATCCGACAACGTCCTTCATATTCAATCACCTTGTGAGTTCTTTCCCTGATACGTAATGCCTTTTTGGTAAATCGTGTCTTATGACTTTGGGAGAATGGAATCCTTTGTTTTGACAACCATGTTCTACTGTCGAGCTTGTGTTATTTATCCTTTAAGTTTGTGGTTTAGGTTCGTAAGATGCCCCGATGGGTTGAACCTATGATGTCCTTAATTTTGTGTGAACCCAGAAAATCCTATGGGTCATACTCAACTGGCGTTACACCGGATAGAATTCCAACACTACAATTACATCGAAAGCGAGAAGTGAATGGAAAGTTGTGCATTGAAGAAGTGGGAGTCGACCTTGAACTTTGTGTTCATGCCCATGGACACGATGTAGATCTTATCATAGAAGCTTCTCGTAATAATAATTATCCCCCCGGTATAAATTCATCTTATATATGAGATTTGGTCTTTTGCAATCATGGTTCTGACCATATTGTTCTTCTTTGATCCTGATTCTCGGACAAATTAAAGTACTTTTCTTCTGCGGATCAATACACTTGTACAACCTCTATTCTGCTCTACCTTCGGGTACTACCCTTTGGTATCTCGATAATATCACCAAACCATGTTGCTTATTCTGAGCCTTCAGCAAGTATTATTCCTCACTGATTCCAATCTTTCCTGGGTTCTGAGTTGTTAGTCACTCGAGGACACCGATAACTAAATTGGGTCCGCACCACGATTAAACAACTCTTAGTAATCTCCTTTACTTACGAGTTTGTACTCGATGACGTCATTCCTAGCCTGCTCGGCTATATCATTATCGTGCCGATTTTAATTGGGCTACCTGGTCCTTACTCCCGGAGCACAACTTTCGACAATGAGCTAAGCTTACGTCGAATTCCTCGTCTTATCGTTTTACCTCGAACAGCAAACTTGATTCCGAGTTTGTGTCGTATATGTGGTTCCAATAATCTTTCGCTGCATCAGTCCTTTTTGCTTGATGCAGTCACTGTTCGGTTGCTTCTTCGTGGAGCCTCTCGACCAAATTGTCGTGATCTTCTTTAACAATTGGACTCTGTCCAGGATATCAATCGAATTCATGATGATAAGTACCATCCTCATCCCTTGGTAATCTGAGTTACCATCGACATCCTTACCTTCCTTCATCACAAACTTGTTCATGTTATGGATGCAACTTGCTATCCAACTTGTATTATGTTCTACCTTAAAGTATTACTGTCTTTTATGTCAAGGATGTTGTGAGGACTGCTCCACCTCTTAAGGAATTCTTGGTATTGTGATACTTCTCACCCTCACCATTCTTTCTTGGTCCCTATGTTAATTCTAACCAGGATACCAACAAGTGAAAGGTGTTGTTTGGATTCTGTACTTCTAGCAACCCTATTGCTTTGAAGTGAATAGTCGATAGTTTCATTCTAAGTCTTTTGGTTGTTGAATCACCGTTCTATCATTGATCGTGCTACTTGGTCCATATTTTCAGGTGCACTTTTGTTCAATGTTTAATTGTGGATGTTCTCCTTGAACATACTTCATTATATACTTGGTGTGTCCAATGGTACCACCTTGTTCACTTAACTGTGGAAATCCATCTTTTTGGGAATCTCGATGAATGGTCGCTAAGTCCATCAACCACCTCCTCATCCTCTCCTTGGTTTAATGATGAACTCTTGTTATGGAACTTGCTTCTATAGTTCATTTCCCGCGAATCGTATAATGCCATCTCGTCAATTTGTGAGCACCTTTTCTTCTCAGGCATCCTGAGTCTGAGGTATCCTGACACCAATCAGATCCGGATCTCGGTCAGATATGATGGTTGGGACATATTTCCAAGAGTCATAACATTGTTCTTTTATATAACCTAGTAAGGTGATGTCATGCTTAGCACACCTGCCTGGAGGACCTATTGTTATAGCATCCTCTTTAGCAAAGTTAACCATTCTTCCATGAGGAAATTGTACGACTTATTCTATGAGTTGTTCCTGATGGATCCTCTGTGTATCCAAAGTCTGACCTTTGCTTGAAGACCATGTCAGTGCTATCCCGAAGCATGACTGTGGTACTCAAACATCAAAAGGAGCATTCTAAGCGCAATGCTAAATGTTTCTTAATCAGTTGTCCAAACACCATTGTATGGGTGCATATCATGATTTTTCTTACCCCTATTAACCAAATGGCCATGCCTTTGATCTCCTGACACGTATATCATGTCCTGCTTAACCTTGGGAAGGATATACTCCTATTACTTGTGTTTAAACAAAATTTCCTTTCCATTGGTTTGTTTAAACTGATAATCACATTTTTCTTTCCATTGGTTTGTTTAACGTTTCTTGTGGTCTGTAAGATATGAGTAGAAATAAATCCCTGCTTAGGTAAGCACCTCGGTGTACAACTCTGTCAGCAAGACCCTGTTACTATATGTTGATAACATTTCGGTAACCACCAATGGACGAGAACTTTGCCTATTGGTCCGCCTCATTTCAACGAGCAGGAAAATGGTTCTCTTCGTCCCTCGCCCTTGGTACCAACATTGTTGCCAATATAACTGGCAGGCTATGCTCTGACCTACCCTGCTATCATGAGCGTACAAGATGTCAATGCTCCTTCTACCTTTAACCCACATGGTGGGCCCATAACCCACAGTTCCACAGGACCGAAACCTGACTCTCCTGTACACCCCTGTTTCTAAAACTTATTCCTCATGCTTGGCTTCGTATATAATTCGCGGGCCACCTTCCTAGTGGTCAGTTCTGGTACCTGACACAATACTTATTCTTGTTGCTCTGGACCATCTTTCACACCTTGTTCAGACATAGAACGATTATCTATCCGTTTGAAACTTCTTATCGTGCCTTCCTACTTTGCTCTCAAGATGTTTTAATTATTCAACTCGTGGGATACTCATGTGTTCATTCACGGGATAACCCCAGATGATTACCCCTTATAGCATTCTAGCGTTGTCGAGCTGTCCCTTACCTATCCGTAAGTACGTTGGAATTCCCGGAGAAAAGATGCCGGCTTCATCATAATGACCTGAAGCAGAGAAATGAAGATGTCAACGGAAGGGATCGACTTCTTCGAGAAGGGCAACCCAGAACAAAAGGATCCGTTTGAATTTCGTAACCAGAACTTTCCCCCTTACTCCCCCGCTTAAATCTCGGGACGAGATTTCTTGTAGTGGAGGAGATTTGTAACACCCCCAGTGGTTAGCTACACTAATCACCCTTTTGATAATGCCATGTCATCATGATTAACAGTGCTTAATCATCATTAGTATCATATCTCAATTTAAATTCCAATATAAATGGAAATTCAAACTTAAAGTGAAAATAAAAGTTGTTCAAATTTGAAAACTAAAATGTTCATAGTATTGTAAATAATCCAGAGACAATTCTAAAATTGTAATCAACATTTACTAAATTAGTTAAGTGACTCTAGCAGCAAGAAACAACAACAAAACAGAAGTATTTAATCCATTATAATTAAATAAAATCCAAATGAAATTATATGAACTCAAAACCTTTTTATGGCAGTAGTAAATGTTGCACTGAAGTATTGTGGCTAGTTCACATATTTTACAAAACTATATTTGGATCCACACATTTTACAAAACAGAAAAACAAAAGAAAACAGAAAAGAAATAGAAGAAAAGAAAAAAAAGCCCGCAGCTACTGGGCCTGAGTCACCCGGCCCAACTCCCCCTTCCCCTCCCTACTGCACACGCTCGCGCGCGCTGTCGTCTCTGCAGCAGCCGCCGCGCCTGGCCCCCCCTCGTCCCTGCTCGACAGCGGCCACCCGCGCTCGTCGTGGACGGGATAAGAACCCCTCCTCCACCCCGAGGTCGAACCCTAGCCACCCCATTCGCCCCTCTCCCTCGTTCCCCACCTCGCCCGACGCTGCCATGGCCGCGCCGCTGTCGTCTGCGTAGTCTCGGTCGCCGCCTCACCTCTCTGTCTCACCTCGAGCTCCGTCTCGGTCGTCCATGTCTCCCCGTCGAGCCACGCGACGCCGGACGCCTCCAGGAGCTGCCCCGACCTCTTCTTCCCCTTTGGCACCGGCGAGCACCACCGCTTTGATTCGCCGTCCCCCTGCGCTCCGTGACCTCGCCGGGCCTTTCATGCGCCCCTCGGTGAGCTCCCCGTCGAACCCCCCCTCTCTCCTACCTCGTTATTGCCCCCATAACTACACTTCACCGCACCCACGAGCTCACCGCCGCCTGCTCCATCGCCGCTGTAGCTAGGGCCGCCGTTGTTCGCGCTTGAGTACTTCAACGTGCTCCTGGCACTGCCAGGAGGCCGTCGAACTCTCCAGCTCCTCTCCCCATGCCCTCTTTCGAGGAAACTGAGCTCACCCGAGACGGCCGCCGCTCCAGCTCGTCGCCGGCGTCGTTTCCGACCATCTCAGCTGCCCTAACTGACGCCATTCGACGCGGCTTGTTCTCCGCGTTCGAACGAGCCCTTCCCCGCACCAAATGGTGGCCGGGAGGTGATTTCCACGCCGCTCCACCGTGTCTGTGGTCACCGGAACTTCGCCGCTGGCGCGCCACCACGGAGACGCCGGCCGGGCCCACTCGCCAGGCTGTTTAGCCGCTAACTAGGCCCTAATCACCCATTGACATGTGGGGCACATGTACTGTAGCAATTAGTATTAGGGTTAATTAACTAAACTGCTAAATACTCACTGACAGGCTGGGCCCACGTCATATTTAGAGCAATTAAATTAGCCTAACTACTGTTAAGTTAACCAGAGACTGACCACTGGGTCCCACTGGACCCAGTTGACTGGTCAACCAGGTGACTGGACCAGTCCAGTCACTGACTGGTGGGTCCAATGGGCCCCACTTGACTAGTCAAGCCCCCAGTCAATGCTGACGCCATGATTGTGTCATGATGATGTCATTTTCCTTTTCTGGCAATTTCTGTTAATTCAAATAAATCAGAAATACTTTAAAACTTTGATAAATCGTAGAAAATAAACCATAGCTCGGATTGAAAAACTTTATACATGAAAGTTGCTCAGAACGACGAGACGAATCCAACCGTGCCATCTGTTTCCGTGTCGGGATCCTCTATAGAGGTGAACCTGCAAATTTTAGTCTGTTTCTGACAGATGAATAGTGCATATACACCGGTTAATAAATCCAACTTTAATCCTAAAATAATTAAAATGATTTAGATATGTCTTTAGTCAACCCTGCACTGCATGTTAGCATAGCATGCTCTGTGTTGCATATGTTTGCCGTGTATTTATCTGTTTCCTCCCCCTCTTCTCTCTCGGTAGACCCCGATACAGACGCAGTTCCCGAGACCGACGCAGCTCAGGAGCCCGACGACACTGTTGACGACCTTACCTTTGCCGCCGAGCAACCAGGCAAGCACCCCACCTTGAGCATGCCTATATCGCCTATTCTTTCCCTCTTATGCTTGCATTAGAATTGTTGCTTCTACTGTTTATCCTGTTCTGATGCATAGCCTGTTTTTGTAACTGATGTTGTTACCTACCTGCTTATCCTAAACTGCTTAGTATAGGATGGATAGAGACCCCAGTGACCGCACTTGTCCCGGTTGCCCCGCTGGATCATCGGAAGACTCGACGACCAGGCCCCAACACCGCACATCACATCCCTTTTATCTGTACGACACTGTAGCGTTACTATCGAGTGCCGAGGGTGATACCTCATAAGCACTTCCGATGCTAACTCTGTGGAATAGTTACTCGGTCGTGGTCATCAAGGGTGATTCCTCCTTCACTACTTCCTGTAACGACGCTGTCGTGCAACCCCTCAAGTGTGAACCCATCGAGGGTGATTCCTCCGAGTTCATCTTGACGGTTACATCAAGTAGGAATCCAACGAGGGTGATACCTCGGATTCCCCTGATGTTATGGACACACGGATACATGGATTTTACAACTGTTACTTGGAAAGGCGGGTCGACCCTGAGGGGTACCCGCGTGAGCCTAAGTGGCGAGTGACGTGGAGACGGGTTGACCCGAAGGGTACCCGAGAGTTGAATACGAGGCGTGGCCGGGCATTCTTAGCCCTTGCCGCAAGTCCTCGAGATGGGGCGACGGGGTCACATCGATCGTGAGTCTCTGCTTGTTACCGCATGCTACCAACACACTAACGGTTTGGATATTTGATCCAAGTGGGCCTCTGGCCTGATAACACTAACCATCACGTGGGAACAGTTATGGGCACTCTACATCATATGCATCAGCCGAAGCTTAATGGATGTCGGCGACTAAGCGGCGCATGCCGGGTTGGACCGCGTAACGCAACCGCCTTGATAGTGTTGGTTGCTAGGTCTGCTCTCGGTGGCCGCGCAACGTGCAGGAGTTTCCGGGGCGATGGCCCAAGACCCCTGGGGGCATAGGTTTAGTCCGGCGTGTTGACCTCTCTGTTAAGCTTAGGTCGGGTTGTGGTGTATCGTTTGGCCGAGGTCGGGCATGACCCAGAAAAGTGTGTCCGGCCGGAGTTAATCGAGCGTGGTGGGTAAGTTGGTGCATCCCTGCAGGGAAGAACTAATCTATGCATAGCCGGATCCTCGGTAAGGGACACTCGGAGTTGTATCCCAATCGACGATCGATACAACTAGAACTTAATGATGAGAAATGGATACTAGGGCTCTGGGATTGCTTTCTCGCAGGGAGTCGAGAAAGGATCTCTGGCCGAGGTTGATACTTAATGTTACTACTACTTTATGTTGTTCTAATGTACACTCTTCTAATGCTGCAAGACCGCCGAAGATGCTAGTCTTCGATAGGACTAGGCCTTCCCTCTACTCTGGCATTTCTCCAGCCCAGTCCACATATACAGCCTCTCTTTGAAAATGTTGCATAACAAGTGTAGATCCTTGCTTGCTGAATACTTCGGATGAGTACTCATGGTTGCTTTGCTTCCTCTTTTTCCCCTTTTCCTTTGATCCAACCAGACGACGGAGCCCCGGAGCCAGCTGCCCCCGCCGACGACTACTACTACCACCCCGAGGTTGGTTACTACTATGAGCTTGCCGACGACCAGGAGTAGGATCGGAGGGTCCCAGGCAGGAGGCCTGCGCCTTTTTGATCGTAGCTTTTGTTTTGCACCGCCTTCTTAAAGGCTTATCTGTTTCTCTTTTATATCTGTACTCAGATATCTAACGCGTCCGTTGATGCTTGTTGACATCAAGCTTATGTATTCGAGCCCTCGAGGCCCTGGCTTGTAATATAATGCTTGTATGCCTTTATTTATGTTTTAGAGTTGTGTTGTGATTCCTTCAAGTGAGTCCTTAGGCTTGATCGTGTGCATTTGTGTGTATGATTAGTGCACGATTAAGCCGGGGGCGTCACAAGCAATTATATGTTATAAATGCTTTTCGTAATACTCCTTGGTATGCATACTATGCTAATTACATAATTGCTAAATTTATACCACCTAGTTTCACATACCAACAAAAGAAAAAGTTCTTCTTTGATTTAAGACATTACTTCTGGGATGACCCACATCTTTATAAAGAAGGAGTAGATGGTATTATTAGACGTTGTGTACCTAAGCATGAACAGGAAGAAATCCTATGGAAGTGTCATTCTGAGGCCTACGGAGGACACCACGCTGGAGATAGAACCGCACATAAGGTATTACAATATGGTTTTTATTGGCCTACTCTCTTCAAGGATGCTCGTAAGTTTGTCTTAGCTTGTGATGAATGTCAAAGAATTGGTAATATTGGTAGGCGTCAGGAAATTCCTATGAATTATTCACTTGTTATTGAAACATTTGATGTTTGGGGATTTGATTATATGGGACCTTTTCCTTCCTCTAATGGGTATACACATATTTTAGTTGTTGTTGATTACGTTACTAAGTGGGTAGAAGCTATTCCAACTAGTAGTGCTGATCATAACACTTCTATTAAAATGCTTAAAGAAGTTATTTTCTTGAGGTTTGGAGTCCCTAGATATTTAATGACTGATGGTGGTTCACATTTTATTCATGGTGCTTTCTGTAAACTACTTGTTAAATATGATGTTAATCATAGAATTGCATCTCCTGATCACCCTCAATCTAGCGGTCATGTTGAATTGAGCAATAGGGAAATAACGTTAATTTTGCAAAAGTACGTCAATAGATCTAGAAAGAATTGGTCTAAGAAACTTGATGATTCATTATGCGCTTATAGAACCGCTTATAAGAATCCTATGGGTATGTCTCCGTATAAAATGGTTTATGGAAAAGCATGTTATTTACCTCTTGAGTTAGAACATAATGCATATTGGGCAATTAAAGAAGTTAATTATGACTTTAAACTTGCCGGTGAAAAGAGGCTATTTGATATTAGTTCGTTAGAAGAATGGAGAACCCCAAGCATATGAAAATGCCAGTTTATTTAAAGAAAAACTTAAAAGATGGCATGATAAAAGAATTCAAAAACGGGAATTCAAGGTGGGTGAGTACATTCTATTGTACAATTCTCGTTTCAGATTTTTTTTTAGGAAAACTTCTCTCTAAATGGGAAGGACCATATATCATCGAAGAAGTTTATCGTTCTGGAGCTATTAAGATAAACAACTCCGAAGGCACTAATCCAAAGGTGGTCAATGGACAAAGAATTAAGCACTATATCTCAGGTACACCTATTAATGTTGAAACTAACATTATTCAAACTATGACACCGGAGGAACACATAAGAGAGACCCTCCAGAACACTCCAGAACCCTGGAGAGGAATAGGTATGTGATACGGTAAGTAAACCAACTTCAAAAATTCCATAAAAATACTTTCTATCAGATTTGGAATATTAGAAAAAATACAAAAATAAGAAACAACCGAGGGGAGCCACGTGGTGCACAAGAGGCACCAGGGCGCCCCCACCCCCCTGGGAGCACCCTGATGGCTCATGGGCACCTCGTGGTCCTTCTCGACTTCGTTTTCTTCTGGAATACTTGTTTTGCAAGACAAAAATTCTTTATATATACTGCCGGACGTTTTGACCACCGCATCGTAGAAATATCTGCTATTCTTGTTTTGTGCTATTCTCTGTCAAATCTACCAAGCCAGGCATCATGTCTTATTCCTCCTCCAACAGCGTAGAAGACAATGCTTGCTTGCTGTAGATGGAACTAAGGAGACTGCCATGGAAGAAGATGAAGGAGACTCGCTCGGAGTCCACCCTTCGGCCTCGGAGAAGGGCATGCTGGCTAGCATCTCCACTACTCCGAACCCCCATCAAGCCATGAGGCCGATGAACAACCAAGAGAATCATGAAGTGCAAGGAGGGCTTCCCCCTAGGAGGCCCTTCCATAGGTTACATCAGAACAACTTTCATAATTTGGTTCACAATTATGGGGTTGAAAAATACTCCTCGTATGCACATACCATCCAATTGGGAAAGTGATGCAGGAACAAACACTTGGGGACCAGAGAATAAACATATTATGGCTGAGGTGGGAAAGAATACTGATTTAACTCGTTAGGCGCTCCAGGAAATTCAGAGTTTGAGGGAGGCTCTCATGAGCATTATGGAGAACAAGCCCACTACTTCATCACCACTGATACGTCTCCATCGTATCTACTTTTCCAAACACTTTTGCTCTTGTTTTGGACTCTAATTTGCATGATTTGAATGGAACTAACCCGAACTGATGATGTTTTCAGCAGAATTGCCATGGTGTTATTTTTGTGCAGAAATCAAAGTTCTCAGATTGACCTGAAAATTTAACGAGAATTTTTGTGTAATATATAAAAAATACCGATGGAAAATGATACCAGAGGGGGGCCACCCAGGAGCCACAAGCTCAGGGGGGCACACCTAGCGAGTTTCTGGCCCCCTTGGACCTCCGACAACCCTAACTCCTACTCCATATATACCTATTCGCCAAGAAAAAATTCAGAGAGAAGGATTCATCGGGTTTTACGATACGGAGCCACCGCCACCTCCTGTTCTTCATCGAGAGGGCTGATCTGGAGTTCGTTCGGGGCTCCAGAGGGTGGAATCCGTCATCGTCATCATCATCAACCTTCCTTCACTACCAATTTCATGATGCTCAACCCCGGGAGTGAGTAATTCCTTCGTAGGCTTGCTGGACGGTGATGGGTTGGATGAGATTTATCATGTAATCGAGTTAGTTTTGTTAGGCCTTGATCCCTAGTATCAACTATGTTCTGAGATCAATGTTGCTATGACTTTGCTATGCTTAATGCTTGTCACAAGGGCCCGAGTGCCATGCTTTCAGATCTGAACCTAATATGTTTTAATGAATATATGTGTGTTCTTGATCCTATCTTGCAAGTTATACGCACCTATTATGAGTTATGATCCCCATACCCCAAGGTGACAATAATTGGGATTCTTTCTGGTGATTATCGTAGTTTGCGGAGTTCATGTATTCACTAAGTGCTAATGCTTTGTTCCGGTTCTCTATTAAAAGGAGGCCTTAATATCCCTTAGTTTCCTTATGGACCCCGCTGCCACGGGAGGGTAGGACAAAAGATGTCATGCAAGTTCTTTTCCATAAGCACGTATGTCTATATACGGAATACATGCCTACATTACATTGATGAATTGTAGCTAGTTCTATGTCACCCTAGGTTATGATTGCTACATGATGAATATTATCCAACACAATTATCCATCGCTGATCCAATGCCTACGAGATTTTCATATGTTGATCTTTGCTAAGTTACTTTCGCCATTGCTACTATTACAATCATTACAAGACTGTTACTATTACTATTGCCACTGTTACCGTTACTATCATACTAATTTTCTACTAAACCTTGCTGCAGATATTAAGTCTTTCAGGTGTGGTTGAATTGACAACTCAACTCCTAATACTTGCGAATATTGTTTGGCTCCCCTTGTGTCGAATCAATAAATTTGGGTTGAATACTCTACCCTCAAGAACTGTTGCAATCCCCTATACTTGTGGGTTATCAAGACCTTTTTCTGGCGCCGGTGGCGGGGAGCTTAGCTCTATTTGTTGAGTCACTTGGGATTTATATCTGCTGATCACTATGAAGAATCTGAAAGATACCAGAACCAAGATCATTCCCTCTAAGACGAGGGGAGGTAAGGAACTGCCATCTAGCTCTGCACTCAATTCACATTCTGTTTTGAGTAAGCATGCGACACCACCACCTGCTATTAATCCTGATATGTCGCAAGTAATTGATGATGCTACTTCTGCTATGAATGATACTTATGATGATGCTAGTACTTTGCTTGATAAGAATGTGCCACTGGGTGAATTTCTTGATGAACAACTTGCTAGAACTAAAGAAAATGAGATGACTGAAACTGATGAAATTACTAAAACTAAACACTTTGAAACACCTATTATACCTAGCTCTCCTAGACATGAATTGCCTGATATACCTGAGGGTTATGTTATGGATGGAGATGTAGGTAGGGATTTTCTTGCTTGTAAAGATAGAGATGATCTTAAGAAGTTACTAGTCAAGTTGAAAGAAAAATCTTTGAATGCTAGAATGAAATATGATCCTAAGTTTGCTACTTCACCTATCTTTGTTACTGAAAAAGATTACAAATTCTCTGTCGATCCTGAGTTATTTACTTTGGTTGAATCTGATGCTTTCCATGGTTATGAATCTGAAACTGTTGTGGCACATCTTACTAAATTGAATGATATAGCCACCCTATTTGGTCATGAGGAAAAAATTTGCTACTACTATATTCTTAAGTTGTTTCCTTTCTCATTAAAGGATGATGCTAAGATATGGTTTAATTCTCTTGCTCTTGGTTGTGTGCGTAGTCCCCAGGATATGATACATTGCTTCTCTGAAAAATATTTTCCTGCTCATAAGAAACAAGCTGCCTTATAGGAAATATTTAACTTTGTGCAAATTGAATAAGAGAGTCTCCTACAAGCTTGGGGGAGGCTTCTCCAATTACTTAATGCTTTGCCTGATCATTCTCTCAAGAAAAATGAAATACTTGATATCTTTTCTAATGGACTAACCGATGCTTCTAGGGACCACCTAGATAGATATGTTGGTTGTGTTTTCAGGGAACGAACCGTTGAACAAGCTGAAGAATTATTGAATAATATATTGAGTAATGATAATGATTGGACTCTTCCTAAACCGCCGCCCAAACAAACTCCGAAGAAGAGAGGTATTCCATTTCTCAGTCCTGAAGATATGCAAGAGGCAAAGAAATCTATGAAGGAAAAAGGTATTAAAGCTGAAGATGTTAAGAATTTACCACCTATTGAAGAAATACATGGTCTCGATACCCCGACACAGTTTTTAGAGGTAAATTCTCTTTATAGATTTGATGAAGGTGATATTCCTTATACTAAATCTGCTAGTCAATGCTTAGATGAATTTGATAACTTTATTGTTAAACAAGAAAATTTTAATGCATATGTTAGTAAACAATTGAAATGAAATGCTTATATGATTGAATGCTTGAGTGACTTTATGTTTAGAACTGTTAATGATGTTAGGGGTTTGAATAAACATGCATCCATGATAAAAACTCAAGTAGAACAAGTACTCAAGTCACAAAATGATTTGCTTAATGAGATGAACAATAAGATGAATGATCATGTTGTTAGAGTTGTGACTAGGGCTGGTAGAATGACTCAGGAACCTTTGTATCCTGAAGGTCACCCTAAGAGATTGAGCAAGATTCTCAAAGAATTTACTGATGCACCTAGTCCATCTAAAAAGAAAAAGAAAGATGATCGGACTTTGCATGCCTCTAGTGAACCTACTATAGACACACCTGAGAATCCAAATGATATTTCTATTTCTGATGCTGAAACACAATCTGGTGATGAACATGAACCTAGTAACAATAATAATGATGATTTTCATGTTGATGCTCGGCCTAATAATGATAATGATGTGGAAATAGAATCTGCTATTGATCTTGATACCCACAACCGAAGAATAAAATATATGATAAGAGAGACTTCATTGCTAGGAAACATGGTAAAGAAAGAGAACCATGGGTTCAGAAACCCATGCATTTTCCTCCTAAAGCTTCAAAGATCAAAGATGATGAAGAATTTGAGTGCTTTGTTGAAATGCTTAGGCCTGTGTTTTTGTGCCTTCGTTTGACCGATATTCTGAAAATGTCACCTTATGCTAAGTATATGAAAGATATTGTTACAAATAAAAGAAAGATGCCGGAAGCTGAAATTTCCACCTTGCTTGCTAATTATTCATTTAAGGGTGGAATATCAAAGAAACATGGAGACCCAGGAATACCAACTATACCGTGCTCCATTAAAAGTAACTATGTTGAAACTGCTTTATGTGATCTAGGAGCCGGTGTTAGTGTTATGTGTTTTTCTTTATATCATAGACTTGAGTTGAATAAGTTGACACCCACTGAAATCTCTTTGCAAATGGCTGATAAATCAACTGCTATACCCATCGGTATTTGTGAGGATGTGACTGTCGTAGTTGAAAATGTTACTATCTTAACGAACTTTGTTATTCTTGATATACATGAGGATGACAATATGTCGATCATCCTTGGTAGACCCTTTTTGAATACTGCAGGGGCTGTTATTGATTGCAATAAAGGAAATGTCACTTTTCATGTTAATGGTAATGAGCATACGGTGCATTTCCCGAAGAAACAACCTTAAGTGAATAGTATCAACTCTATTGGAAAATTTTCAACAATTAGTATTGGAGGTTTTGAATAACCTATTCCTACTATCAAAAAGAAATATGAAATTCTTATTGTTGGGGACATGCATATCCCCATTGAGGTAACCTAGTGTCATACGAAGATTCTCCGGTTTCATGTCATTCGAAAGAATTTTTTAATAAGACTTGATCAACCTTATTAATGGATTCCTTTTGACGGGCATGCGGTCGATGAATTCAGTAAACACAACTTTCTGTACCCACTTTTTACTTTCTGTTATTTAGAATTAATAAAGTAGAATGCCATTATTTCACAATTTTCTGAATTACCCGTGCAATAAAAAATGACCAGAAAATGAAAGTTCTCCAAATGCCCTGAAAATTTAATATAATTTTTTCTGCAAAATATAAAAAATTGTGGCACTGAACACACCCCAGGGGGGATGCACCTGTGAGCCACAAGCTCATAGGGCACGCCTAGCAAGCTTGTGGGGCCCACGTAGGCCCCCTCACTTATTGTTTCCACCCATGCTCTTCTTCTTCCTCCAGAAAAAATCACTTGCTTGCTCAAACCCGTGTTCTTGCTCATCTTGCTGCCATTTTTGATCTCCTTGCTCGTAGCCCCATTTCCAAAACTGTTTTGGGGGATTGCTCATCGGTATGTGACTCCTCCAATGGTCCAATTAGTTTTTGTTCTAGTGGTTTATTATTTGCAAATTTACCACTGTTGGTGACCATGTTCTTGAGCTTGCATGACGAATTTATATGGTTCAAACTAGTTTTGGTGCATGATATAGCCTCTAGACATGTGTAGGAGTAGTTGCTATCGATTTTGTTGAGTTTTGTTCATTTTTATTTTGAGTCACTAAAAAATTTAGAAATTTTCAGAGGGAGAAAATGTTTAGGAAGATGTTCCAAGGTGGTTCCTCGAGCAAGAAATCCCCAAGGCTCGCTCTACGTGAGCCGGACCACGAACCACCACGGGAAGCTCTAGTGCAACCTTGCGAATGTCCGTCGGATTATTTACTGACTCAAGCTGGTTTCAATTAAGAATTTGATATGTACGTGCACAATGTCGGCTTGATGGACTTCATGTCAGATAAGTGCTTGCAATATTACAATCTCACTGATTCTTTTGTGTGGAAATTTGAGTATTCAGTCCATCATAATACGTATGCTGTTTTATTTAATCTCTATGAATAATCATTTCGCATGGACCTTGAAGAAGTTAATGAAGCATGCAAAATTCCGCAATGGGGCACTTACACTGAACCTCGTAAATCTGATTGCATTGAGTTTCTTGCTAGCATAACTAGAGGTGAAACTAGATGCATTACACAAGCTACCATAGGGAGCATTCACTTTCCCGCTTTACATTATTTTGCACTGTTCATAGGTAGTTGCATTAACGGTTAGCATGACCATAGCCACCTTTGCGCTTCTGATTTGACCATTCTTAAGAGTGATGTAATGAATGAAAAACAATTTAACTTTGGGGATATTTTTACATGTCGGTTACATATTAATGCCCTAGATGGAGATTCGTTTGGTGGAATTTATGCTACTCGTTCAGCTAATTATCTTGGGGTGCCGATAAAAGGAAATGATACTCAGTTGCCGCCTGCTTACCTTGATTATGCCACTATGGAGCGTTTCCAATTTCATGAAAGGGGCGATATGTCGTTCCAGTACAGACTAATTTTTAACAGGCGCCGCATTTTTCATATTACGCTTCCCGCTCCTGCCTTCTTTAACTTTCAGGAAAAATAAAGATATTTTATACTTATGGACGAGGTAGAAGACTATGAGAGGGTGAGGGAGACTGCTCACCTCAACGAGGCGGCCTGCCAAGCGGTGGCGGCTGCAATCCAGTACAACCCGAACTACGACTACGGGTATCAGCCAGGCCAGCCGTGGCCATAGACCAACTTAGGCCAAAAGCCTAAGCTTGGGGGTACGTATTACTCACCGACATTACATTCATGCATCACACATTCATTCCAGTTGTCGGTGTTCATCCTTTTCCATTGTATAATCCATGTTAGTTTTATTTTGCTTTCTTCTTGGGTGTTTGAAAAACTTTGATAAAATCCAAAAATATTTCTTGCTTCTTTCCTGATTTTCTTTTCAGTTTAAATTAGTAGTAGTATTAAAAGAAAACACAAAAAGATTTCCCATTCTTCTTTTGCTTGTTGGGAGCTTTCCCGTGTATATAGTTTTTCTCGTTTTCATTTTGCTTCCTTCAGAAAAATAAAAACTCCAAAAATATTTCAATGTGTTTCTTTGAAATTCTTTTATTTTCTTTGGGTCATTGTTAGGAGAAGACCACAATGAAATTGTTGAGTGGCTCTCATATGCAGTATGTTGATCTAACAAAGAGCCCATATTACCTTGTCTTCTCCTTTGAATAAATGTTTGCAGATTTCAGCATAGTCCACGGCATGTGCACTCTTATTATTATTATTCACATTGTTCGGTTGTGCAAGTGAAAGGCAATAATGACGAAATTTGATGAATTGATTGAGGTGAAGAAAAGCTGGTATGAACTCAAACTGTTTTGTTTTTGTAAATATGATTAGCTCATCATTCTTGATTCAGCCTATTATGAGTAAACATGTTTGCAATAACAATTAGAGATCATAGTTACTCATGCCATGCTTAAATAGCTAGGAGTGGATAATGGTTTATCTTGTGTGTCAACTTGCATTTAAAATGGTTATGATGTAGTATGATAGGATGGTATCCTCTTCTGAACGATTCAAGTGTCTTGACTTGGCACATGCTCACGCGTGTAGTTGAGTCAAAACCAACATAGCCTCCATGATATTTCTATTCATGGTGTTTTATATCCTACTCATGCTTGTATTGAATGTTGATTAATCTCAATACATGTTTATGACCGTTGTCGCTCTCTAGTTGGTCGCTTCTCAATCTATTTGCTAGCCTTCACTTGTACTAAGTGGGAATACTGCTTGTGCATCAACTTCCTTAAACCCAAAGTTATTCCATATGAGTCCACCATATCTACCTATGTTCGGTATTTACCTGCCGTTCCAAGTAAATTTGCATGTGCCAAACTCTAAATCTTCAAATAATAATATGTTTTGTTTGCCCGAATCGCTCATGAAGCGACATGGGGCCGGCAGTATCTTCCATGCTAGGTGGGTTATTCTCACGATGAGTGTTTATTTGCTTGTCATTCACGAGAAAGTGGCTGGTAATTGTGATGCCCAGTTCCATGATCAAAATCAAAATATAATAATGAAACAAAACTCCCCCGGATTGTTGTTTGTATGGAGGGCAGCTGATGATTCGGCTAGCCATGGCTTGTGTTTGTTGGAGGATGGGGAGTAAAACTTTACCATTCTATTTGGGAACCGCCTATAATGTGTCTAGCATGGAAGATGGTGAAAACTCTCAGTCGTTGCATTGACAATGAAAGCATACCTCCCAAAATTATATTCATCTCTGTTTTAAAAGCTTCGAGCTCTGGCACCTCTACAAATCCCTCCTTCCCTCTGCGAAGGGTCTATCTATTTACTTTTATTGCTGAGTCATCATCTTCCTATTAAAGCACTAGCTGGAGAGCACTATTGTCATTTATATGTTTTGTGTTTAGTTCATATTGAGTATGAGTGCGACTGGATTTCTTTTACCATGAATTACAATGTCTAGTCAGTGCTTGAACTTCAGAGTGGCTCTGCATTTATGTTTTGCAGTCTCAGAAAGGGCTAGCGAGATACCATTATGTCATATTATATCATGATTGTTTTGAAAAAAATGTTGTCATCCGAGGTATCTTATTATTGCTCACTACTTAGTTATGCCATTGATGTGAGTAAATATGATACCTAAGTGTTATCGTGAACATGGTTAGTTCATAATCTTTGCTGAAGACCTGAACATTGGTTAGACATATTTGCAACAACAAGATCAACCCCACCTCCCCCCCCCACACACACACACAAAAAAACAACAAGATCAAACAGAGTTTGTAAAAGTTTTTCTTTGTCACTTTCAGTTTGTCAACTGAATTGCTTGAGGACAAGCAATGAGTTAAGCTTGGGTGAGTTAATATGTCTTAATCGTATCTACTTTTCCAAAAACTTTTGCTCTTGTTTTGGACTCTAATTTGCATGATTTGAATGAAACTAAACCGGACTGATGTTGTTTTCAGCAGAATTGCCATGGTGTTGTTTTTGTGCAGAAATCAAAGTTCTCGGATTGACCTGAAAATTTACGACAAATATTTATGGAATATATAAAAAATACTAGCGGAAGAATATACCAGAGGGGGGCCACCCAGGAGCCACAAGCTCAGGGGGGTGCCCTACGAGCTTGTGGGCCCCTGGACCTCCGGCAACCCTAACTCCAACTCCATATATATCTATTCGCCTAGAAAAGAAAATCAGAGAGAAGGATTCATCGCATTTTACAATACGGAGCCGCCGCCGCCTCTTGTTCTTCATCGGGAGGGCTGATCTGGAGTCCATTCGGGGCTCTGGAGGGTGGAATCCCTCGCCATCATCATCATCAACCTTCCTTCACCGTCAATTTCATGATGAATCGAGTTAGTTTTGTTACGGCTTGATCCCTAGTATGCACTATGTTTTGAGATTGATGTTGCTATGACTTTGCTATGCTTAATACTTGTCAATAGGGCCCGAGTGCCATGGTTTCAGATATGAACCTATTATGTTTTCATGAATATAGGTGTGTTCTTGATCCTATCTTGCAAGTTATATGCACCTATTACGAGTTATGATCCGCATACCCCAAGGTGACAATAATTGGGATTCTTTTCGGAGATTACCGTAGTTTGAGGAGTTCATGTATTCACTAAGTGCTAATGCTTTATCCTGGTTCTATATTAAAAGGAGGCCTTAATATCCCTTGGTTTCCTTATGGACCCCGCTGCCACGGGAGGGTAGGACAAAAGATGTCATGCAAGTTCTTTTCCATTAGCACATATGACTATATACGGAATATATCCTACATTACATTAATGAATTAGAGCTAGTTCTGTGTCGCTCTAGGTTATAACTGCTACATGATGAATATTATCCAAGGCAGCTATCCATCGCTGATACAATGCCTACGCCTTTCATATATTGATCTTTGCTAAGTTACTTTCGCTGCTGCTGCTGTCACAATTGCTACAAAACTATTTCTGTTACTGTTACTATTGCTACTGTTACTGTTACTATCATACCACTTTGCTACTGATCACCTTGTAGTAGATATTAAGTCTTTCAGGTGTGGTTGAATTGACAACTCAACTGCTAATACTTGTGAATATTCTTTGGCTCCCCTTGTGTCAAATCAATAAATTTGTGTTGAATACTCTACCTTCGAAAACTGTCATGATCCCCTATACTTGTGGGTTATTGATACGTCTCCAACGTATCTATAATTTTTTATTGTTTGATGTTGTTATATTATCAATCTTGGATGTTTTACATTCATTTTCTAGCAACTTTATATCATTTTTTGGGACTAACCTATTGACATAGTGCCCAGTGCCAGTTGTTGTTTTTTTCTTGTTTTTTACTTCGCAGAATATCCATACCAAACAGAGTCCAAATGCAGCTAAAATTTTTGGAGATTTTTTTCTGCCCAGAAGAGACCCAGGGAGCCCAGGAGGTGTACCAGAGGAGTCCCGTGGGGCCCACAAGACACCAGGGCATGCCAGAGGCCCCAGGCGCACCCTGGTGCCATATGGGGCCCACGGTGATCTATTCCACCGCCTCTCAGCTCTATAAATACCCAGATATTCCAGAAACCCTAGGGGAGTCGAAGAAAAACAATTCCACCCGCCGCAAGTTCCAGAACCATGAGATCCAATCTAGAGCCCTTTTCCGGCACCTTGCCAGAGGGGGAAACAATCACGGGGGGGGGGGGGGGGGGGGGGGGGGGTTCATCATCCTCATTGGTGCTCCTCCGATGATGCGTGAGTAGTTTATCACAGACCTGCAAGTCCGTAGGCAGTAGCTAGATGCCTTCTTCTCTCTCTCTTTGATCTTCAATACAATGTTCTCCTCGATGTTCTTAGAGATCTATTTTATGTAATGACTTTTTGCGGTTTGTTTGTTGGGATCCAATCAATTGCGAGTTTATGATCAGTTCTATCTATGAATATTATTTGAGTCTTCTCTGAACTTTTTTATGCATGATCTTTATAGCCGCGTATTTCTTCTCCGAAACTTTGGTTTGGTTTGGCCAACTAGACTGATTTTTCTTGCAATGGGAAGAGGTGCTCTGTGATGGGTTCGATCTTGCGGTGCTTATTCTCAGTGACAGAAGGAGGCATAACACGCATGTATCGTTGCCATTAAGGATAAAAAGATGGCATCTATTCCTACAAGAATAGATCTTGTCTACATCATGTTATCGTTTTTATTGCATTACTCCATTTTTTCATGAACTTAATACATTAGATGCGTGTTGGATAGCGGTCGATGTGTGGAGTAATAGTATTAGCTGCAGGCAGGAGTCGGTCTACTAATCTTGGACGTGATGTCTATATACATGATCATTGCCTTGGATATCATGATGATTATTTGCTTGTTTATCAATTGCCCAACAATAATTTGTTTACCCACCGTATGATATTTTCTCGAGAGAAGCCACTAGTGAAATCTACGGCCCCCGTGTCTATTTCCTATCATATTATTTTCAGATCTATTATTCCAAAAACCCAAAAATACCTTGCTGCACTTTTCTTTATTTATTTTATTTTGTGTTTTTGTCAGATCTATTTATCAAATCTCATACAATTTTATCTATCTCAATACCGAGGAGGGATTGACAACCCCTCTTACGCGTTGGGTTGCAAGTATTTGTTATTTGTGTGCAGGTGTTGTTTACATAGTGTTGCTTGGTTCTCCTACTAGATTGATAACCTTGGTTTCAGAACTGAGGGAAATACTTACCGTTGGTGTGCTGCATCATCCTCTCCTCTCGGGGAAATACCAATGCCGATACAAGCAATCAAGAAGAATTTCTGGCGCCGTTGCCGGGGAGACATCATCAACATCTATCAGGTACCCAATCTCAAATCTCATCTCCTTGCAATTTACTTTATTTCCAATTTGCCTCACTTCTACAACATTTCCAGAAAAAAAACACAAAAATATTTTTCCTTTTTTTATTTGAGTCTCCACCTTCTCTTATAAAGCACCAACTAGGGAGCACTGTGATCATACTTGTGCATTGGACATAGCTAATATTCGAGTGTGTTTCATGAATGGATCAATGATTGAGCATGATGGGCTAGGGATAACTTTCTTTAGTGTTGATATTTTGAAAGACATGGTTGCTTGTTGATATGCTTGAGTATTGAAATCTTCATGTCAAATATGGACTATTGCTTTGAATCATCAAAAATTCCAATTGTCCATGCTACAAAAGAAAAGAATATGTGATAAACATGTTAGGCAGCATTCCACGTCAAAAATTCTGTTTTTATCATTTACCTACTCGAGGACGAGCAGGAATTAAGCTTGGGGATGCTGATATGTCTCCAACGTATCTATAATTTTTTATTGTTCCATGTTGTTATATTATCATTCTTGGATGTTTTATATTCATTTTATAGCAACTTTATATCATTTTTTGGGACTAACCAATTGACATAGTGCCTAGTGCCACTTGCTGTTTTTACTTGTTTTTCCTTCGCAGAATATCCATATTGAACGGAGTCCAAATGCAGTGAAACTTTTTGGAGATTTTTTCCTGCCCAGAAGACAACTTAGGAGCCAAGGAAGTGCACAAGGGGAGGCCCGTGGGGCCCACAAGACACCAGGGCACGCCAGAGGCCCCTAGCGTGCCCAGGTGGGTAGTGGGGCCCACGGGTGTCCTCTCCGCCGCCTCTCAGCTCTATAAATACCCAAATATTCCAGAAACCCCAGGGGAGTCGATGAAACACAATTCCAGCCGCCGCAAGTTCCAGAACCATGAGATCCAATCTAGAGCCCTATTCTGGCACCTTGCCGACGGGGAACACGATCACCGAGGGGTTCATCATCCTCATTGGTGCTCCTTCGATGATGCGTGAGTAGTTTACCACAGAACTACGGGTCTGTAGGCAGTAGCTAGATGGCTTCTTCTCTTTTTTTGATTCTCAATACAATGTTCTCCTCGATGATCTTGGAGATCTATTTGATGTAATGACTTTTTGCGGTGTGTTTGTTGGGATCCGATGAATTGCGAGTTTATGATCAATTCTATCTATGAATATTATTTGAGTCTTCTTTGATCTCTTATATGCATGATTGTTATAGCCTCGTATTTCTTCTCCGAAACTTTGGTTTGGTTTGGCCAACTAGATTGATTTTTCTTGCAATGGAAAGAGGTGCTTTGTGATGGGTTTGATCTTGCGGTGCTCAATCTCAGTGACAGAAGGAGAAGTGAAATGCATGTATCGTTGCTATTAAGGACAAAAAGATGGGGTCTATTCCTACATGAATAGATCTAGTCTACATCATGTCATCGTTCTTATTGCATTACTCCGTTTCTCCATGAACTTAATACACTAGATGCATGCTGGATAGCGGTCGATGTGTGGAGTAATAGTAGTAGATGCAGGCAGGAGTTGGTCTACTAATCTTGTACGTGATGCCTATATACATGATCATTGCCTTGGATATCGTCATAATTATTTGCTCTTCTATCAATTGCCCAACAGTAATTTGTTTACCCACCGTATGCTATTTTTTTCTAGAGAAGCCACTAGTGAAATCTACGGACCCCGGGTCTATCTCCTATCATATTGTTTTCAGATCTATTATTCCAAAAACCCAAAAATACCTTGCTGCACTTTTTCCTTATTTATTTTATTTTGTGTTTTTGTCAGATATATTTAACAAATCTCATACAATTTAATCTATCTCAATACCAAGGAGGGATTGACAACCCCTCTTACGCGTTGGGTTGCAATTATTTGTTATTTGTGTGCAGGTACCGCTTACATAGTGTTGATTGGTTCTCCTACTGGATTAATAACCTTGGTTTCATAACCGAGGGAAATACTTACCGTTGCTGTGCTGCACCATCCTCTCCTCTTCGGGGAAATACCAATGCTGATACAAGCAATCATGCACATGCTCACAACAAGGGTTAGTAGCATGGGCATTATCAATTAGCACAAATGGAGGGCACCTGGAAATCTCCTTGGTTAGCTTCACTCTGAGTTGATCATGAGACTCCTTGAGAGAGGCATGAACACCCTTCAAGGCCTTGTGAGCCTTGTCAAGTGTGTCAAACTCTTCCTTGAGTCTATCATGGCCAACCCCAAGTCCAACTTTCTTGGATTTAAGCACACCAGTAAGGACACTAGCATGATCAAGATCCTTTTGTAATTTAGCAAGGTCAACATTGTGTGACTCCTCAAAAGCCAAACAAAGACCTCTCTCTTCCTCAAGAGCAATGGAAAGATCCGCTATCTCATCGGCATAGTCACGACTATGCCCCTCCAACTTGGAGATCGTGTCCTCATGAGACTCAATGATATCATTGGCATCACCAAGTTGTTCCAAGAGAGCAACAAGGTGCTTCTTGGTTTCACCCTTGAGCTTGCTCAAGAACTTGTCAAAATCATTCTCATCAACTTTCACCACCTCACTATCATCTACACAATCTAACAAGGAAGGAGTAGTAGTGATGGTGGTTTTGATGTTGGGGGTTACCTTGTTGATACCTTTGGCCATGAGGCACTTGGCGATGAGGTTCTCATTGGGGGCGCCGAAGAGAGACACCTTGGAAGGGGAAGAGGTGGCAATGGCCAAGGTTGCCGTTGCCATTCCTTCACCACTTGTATCTTCATCATCATCATCGGAGGTGTACTCTTCATGTGCCACCAACCCCTTTTGAGGTATCTTCTTGGTGAAGTTGTTCTTGTTCGGAAAGGACTTGGCTTTGTCTTGGTGGATGAGCTTGCCACCATTGTCCTCTCTTTTCTCATGGGGACAATCCACCACCAAGTGACTCACATTGCCGCAATTGTAGCAAGTACTCACTCATTGCTTGTTCTTTTAACCACTTGAGTTGTTCTTGGTGAAGTTGGGCCTTGAGTTCCTCTTGTTGCCCCAAAATTGCCTTGATGCAAGAGCCATGTGCTCGTGGTAAGCATATTTGGTATCTTCGGGGCAACTTTCCTCTTCTTCCAGAATGGCCTTGGCCTTCAAGGCAAGGTTGGGTGAGCCTTTCTTTGACCGGACACGAGCTAGAGCATTGTCGGCGGTCTTGTTCATGATGTTAATGGCAATGAACTCGTTCAACACTTCACTTGAAGACAAGGTGTGGAAATCCGTCCTTTAACGAATCACGGAGGACATGGCCTTGAGAAACTTGCGCTTGATCCAATTGTCATCCGTATCCTTGCTCCTATGATCTTGGAGAGCAACTACAAGAGTTGTCACCCTCCGGTAGAGGTCACGAGGATCCTCATCTTCTAGCATCACAAATTCATCAGCCTCATCAAGGACCACTTCAAAATTGGACCATTGGATGCTTGAGCTCCCCTTGTACAAAGATATGATGTGTTCCCAACAATCCTTTGCACGAGTGAAGGGGCGCAAGTGCAATAGATCTTTGGGAGGAACCGCGGCTTGAAGGATGAACATAGCGGAGTGATTGTATTGATTGTCCGCCTCTTCTCTTGGGGTGAAATTGTTTGGATCATGCGGGTAGAAGCCTTTCTCGATGATTCTCCAAAGATTTGTTGAGCTCTGATTCAAATGAGACTTGATGCAAAAAAACAAATTAGCAAAATCACCCTTGACAAGCTTAGGAGGAGGACCAAGGTTGTTAATATGCAGTGTAGGGACCGGTCCTCCATAGACCGGGGGAGGAGGAACCAAGGCAAAGGTTCCCGGCCCATTCTTGTTTTGAGGGGAGGAGGTATGAGTACCTTTAGCTGCTTCCTTGCTGGAATTGGCCTTCGACTCCGATGCGGTGGGATTAACCACAAGTAACGGATCGGGAGGAGTTTTCAACCCCTCAAGTAATTCCTTGAGCATGGACTTGACCTCGGTCTTCATAGACATCTTAAGTGAAGCCATAGCTTCATTTAAGCCATCTCGGGTGATCGAAGTCAACTCCACGGCCTCGGGCACTTCATCCCCACTATCACCATCATCAACCATACTCTTCGGAAGGTGAAACCCTTACTAAAGAGACGAGGCTCTGATACCAATTGAAAGGATCAATATGGTTGACTAGAGGGGGGTGAATAGGCAACTACCATTTTTTAACCTTTCTTAACAAATTAGGGTTAGCAACAAATAGGTTGTCTAGATATGCAACTAGGTGAACAACCTATATGATGCTAGCAACACAACCAACACAAGCAAGCAAGGATACAACACAAGTAAAGCTTGCACAAAGTAAAGGTAAGATATAACCACATGTGGAGTCGGGGGAGACAAGGATGTGTTACCGAAGTTCCTCCCCTTTGAGAGGAAGTACGTCTCCGTTGGAGCGGTGTGGAGGCACAATGCTCCCCAAGAAACCACTAGGGCCACCGTATTCTCCTCACGCCCTCACACAATGTGAGAAGCCGTGATTCCACTAGTGGTGCCCTTGAAGGCGGCGACCGGACCTTTACAAACAAGGTTGGGGCTCTCTCCACAACCAAATTAGAGGCTTCCAATGATACCATGAAGCTTCACCACAATGGAATGTGGCTCCGAGGTGACCTCAACCGTCTAGGGTTCTCAAACACCCAAGAGTAACAAGATCCGCAAAGGATTAGTGGGAGGAATCAATTTTCTCTTGGTGGAAGTGTAGATCCGGGCCTTCTCAACCAATCCCTAGAAAATCAACAAGTTTGATTGGCTAGGGAGAGAGATCGGGTGAAAATGAGCATTGGAGCAACAATTGAGGTTGGGGGGGATGAGGTAAATCTTCTTGAGGAAGAAGACCCCCTTTATATAGTGGGGGAAAATCCAACCGTTTTCTGCCCTCAGCCCGCATCTAAGCGGTACTACCCCTCCTAGGAGCAGTACTACCGTTTAGGCGGTACTACCCAGCCCAAGTCAGTAAACAGAGGAAACAGAGGGCGGTAGTGCCACTTGCGTGGTACTACCAGAGCCCCAAGCGGTACTACCGCTAAGATGAACTGACCTGTACTGAGCAGCAGTACTAGGGCGGCAGTACCGTGTCAACCCGTAATACCGCTCTAGTGCCACTCTAGTACCGCTTAAGGAAAAAAGACAACAGAAGCTAGCACAGGGGGGAAACCCTAAGCCGTACTGGCAGCGGTACTAGGCGCAGTTGTACCGCGTGAGAAGTACTACCGTGCTACTACCGTGCTAGTGCCGCTAAATCAAACCATGCAACCTAGAGTTGCAGAATAGGAGAACCCCTAAGTGGTAGTAGGCCAGTAGTGACCAGTGGTAGTACCGCCGAGCGGTACTACCACAGTTACTAGCGGTACTACCGCCTGTGTTATCTCAAGCTGACTCGGAAAAAAGACAGAGAGCTCCAGGAAAGTGTAAAGGCAACATGGGTGCAAGTGAGGCTATGTACGTGTTGATTCCACCCATACCTCTCCAAAGTGGACCCCCTCTTATTAGTATGGGTTCCCTACGACTCAAACCACCGAAAAGAAATCGTCAGGAGAATAACCACCTTCACTTAAAGCCACCGAGGGGAAATAAACCATATTCTGCCAACTAGGATAATCTCTGAAAAAAGTCGATGCACACAGTTAGTCCGCAAAGCATATTCTCATCAATCACCAAAACCACTAAGGGAGAAATATGCCCTCAAAATGCGGATTTGTGATTCCGAAGCTTGGTGGAATATTATATGTTGTGTATTCAAATACCCGGTTATCGATTTCTAGATTACAAACTTAGGCATAATTTTCCTAGGCTCCACAAAGTTCTGGCTCCACCTGAACAGTAGGCTGTTGTTCACTCTCAACAAGAACATTAGTAGATGGAACATCATGTCACATAGTAGATTCATTAAAGATAACATTTTTTCTAATAACAGTCTTTCGGGTTTCACGATTCCACAATTTAAAACCTTTAACACCAGATTTATAACCAAGAAAAATGCACTTAACAGCCCTAGGCTCCAACTTCATTATCAACTTGAGCATAAGAAGTGCAACCAAAAACTCTCAGTTGTGAATAATCAGCAGGAGAACCAGACCATACAACAATTGGAGTTTTCTTATTAAGAGCAATAGATGATGGACGGTTGATGAGATAACAAGTAGTGGAAGCAGACTCAGCCCAAAAATGCTCATGCAAACCTACATTGGACAATATGCAATGGGCCCTGGAAATAATGGTCTTATTCATACACTCAGCAACACCATTTTGTTGAGGGGTATAAGGAACGGTGTAATGTCTGACAATCAATTCACACTTGCAATAATTCTCAAATTGCTTGGAACAGGATTCCATACCATTATCAGTGCGAAGTATTTTTACCTTCTTTTCAATTTGCCTCTCAATCATAATATTCCACTCCTTAAAACCTGAAAATGCTTGAAATTTATGCTTCAAGAAATAAGGCCAAACTTTTCTAAAATCATCAATAATAGTCAACATATAACTAGCACCACCTAGTGACTTTTTGGGTGATGGTCCCCATAAATCAGAATGCACATAATCAAGAATACCTTCAGTTGTATGAGCCAATGTGTGGAACTTCACCCTCTTGTGCTTGCCAAAGATACAATGCTCACAAAATTTTAATTTACCAGTTTCACATCCATCAAGAAGACCTCTCTTATTTAGCTCTGCCAAACCAAGTTCACTCATATGTCCAAGATGCATATGCCAAAGGTTAGCAGCATCATGATCAGAATTCTTTGACATAACTGGAGTAGCGTTACCTGAAATGGTAGAACCTCGAAGGTACTAAAGACCATTGGTCAAACTTAAGTCACCTTTCATCACAATAAGAGAACCTTTGGTGACTTTCAAAATGCTATCTCCACCTGAATACTTGTACCCCTTTGCATCAGGGGCACTCATAGAGATAGATTTATCTTCATCTTCAGAATATACCGAAGATCTGTGCCATCAAACATCTTTATTCGAATAGAACCTATGCCTTCAATTTGCATGGTGAATTATCAAAACCCTAAACCGAACTAGCAGCAGCAGTAGAATCAAAAGTAGTAAACCAATCTCTATGCAGGCACATATGAAAAGTACATGCAGTGTCAAGTACCCACTCATCATTGGTCTCAGCACATCTAGCAATAACAACAAGAGCATCATCGAAACTATCATCATGAGAAACATTAGCAGAATTTTCACGTTGTTTGTTACCTTTCAGTTTATATATACCATTCCTCTTTTCCTTGTTCTGCAACTTGAAACATTCTGAGATGTCATGCCCGTCTCTCTTGCAATATCTGCAATACTGTTTCTTGTCTGTGGATTATGATCACCCCTGTAGCCGTTCTTACTTTTGCCTCTATTTCCATTATGTGAGTTCTTCTCCTTTGTCCTGCCACGAACGGATAATCCCTCGGCTTGGGATGAACTTGGACCGTCATGAGGCACCATTAGTTTCATCTTCTCCTTAGAGTTCAAAGCTTCATAAACTTCATTAAGCGTGAGAGTATCACGACTGTATAATATGGTGTCTCTAAAATTGATATAAGAACTTCGCAGTAAACATAGTAACATTAAATTAGTATCTTTGTCTCCATACTTAACATCCATTGCAGCTAAATCAGATAATATCTCTTTGAATTCTAAAATATGATTCAAAACATTACCTCCCTCGAGTAGGCTGCGCAGGAATAATTTCTACTTCAGATGCATCTTGCTGGTGAGAGCTTTTGTCATGCAAATCCCTTCCAGCTTTAACCATAGAGCAGCGGCAGTTTTCTCGCTCAAAACTTACTGCAAAATATTATTATGTAAATGAAGTTGAATTTGTGACAAAGCCTTATGGCCCTTCTTTTTTCCTCGACAGTCTAATCCCGAATTTTATTTTTCCCAAAACTATCCAGTGCATCATCATAGTCGGCTTGTGCCAACAACGCCCGCATCTTGACTTGCCATAGGGTAAACCTTGTGTCACGGTCCAGCAGCGGAAGATCGTACTTCAACTGGATGCCATGAGTCGATAAAGCTGGTAGTCGTTGGATGTGTACGTAGCATTTCACGACAACTAGTACTAGATCTGCCAACTAGTACTACTTGTTAGATAAAACGAGACACGAGAGACACGTATTTTTACGTGCAAACCCTTGCAGGAGAACACACGAAGGTGCAATCACTATGATGGAGGAGTATTACAAGCACAAGACTACAGACCATCTTTAGGTGCGACTACATGGGGTATATATGAGGACAATAAATAAGAGTCCTTAGAGGACAAGTAAATGAGTTGTACTCGTATGCGTCGACGTCAACGCAACACCTCACACCATTTGTACTATGTCTAGTCCAACACTGTAGAATTTGGATCACAATTTAACACGTGCGATGCTCACAGGCGACACGAGGAACGGGAGAAGGGAGGTAAAGACATGGGAATTGGTTCATTAGCTGGGAGATTGGTTTCGAGCATACGTGTCGTGCATGGCGTGGCCAAGTGGGTGGATGGGTACCTATTAACTTAAGGCGTGGGATCCATCTATTGGTGTCCTGGCAGGAGGAAATATGCGAGGGCACTAAGTACCTGCAGGTCCGTGCGTTGCAACGCACTAATCCAATAACCTTGACTGAAGATCTCAATAGGTCTACTTCCTTATTAACACGCTTGACATTAGCAAAAGATCCCATCCATTGCAATGAGAAAAAAATCACCACATGCCCTATACCCAGTAACCGTGACTCAAGACCCCAATAGGTTCACGTGCGTCCCATCTGTGTTGCCGCTTATCCTACTTCCCACCCTCACTGGCGGTGGCACAAGCACAACAAATTTGAATGTGGTCAATCCTGAGGTATATGTGCGTGTCTCCTCACAAGATGAGAAATATGCTTTCTTTTTTCCCCTGCAAACTTTTGTCGAGGCGTGCATGCGAGGTTATGGATTGTTTATTTCGTATGTGGTTTTGCTGAGGTCTTGATTTCTAATCTGAATCTACATCGATACAAAAGAAAGACGAATCATGCGCTATTGATTAAGGTTGCATCCGAAATAGCATTTATAAAATATTTAACATGGTAAAATAACATCATATTCAGATTCCACATAATTTTCTAATAAACTTTCATATATACCATGTCAAAATTGAAGTTAGGGTTCAAAAGTTATTGATATTTTTAATAAGAATTTGAATCTACCCAAAAAATAATGTTATTTTTAGAGAACTGCGGGTTTCTTAAACGAAATATCATGGAGTTTTATGCAAAAAGCAATAGGTTTCCTAGATTCACTTAAAACATGACCACATGTTGATTAACTGAAGATCAAGGGGGTTTCTGCAAAAAATGAAACATTTTCTTATAAACTTAAAACAGGACCGCGAGTTGATTTCACGAAACGGTAGGGTGTTTTAGGTAATATTATCGGCAGACGGGCAGAAGCACTTCATTTTTTTGGTGATTTGAAATATTTCAAATGGGTCATTTCAAATATTCTAAACTAGCTATTTCAAACCATGCATTTAAATGTCTCAAATAAATGATTCCAATTACTTTAAAATAGTGGTATCACTCATTTCAAGAGATCCCAAATCAGTTTCACATCTGTGTGTTTCAATTATTTAAAAAGTAGAGATAATTATTATTTTAACAAGGGAAATGTTATCTGGCAGATGCTCCCTAGGAGTCCAACCCCAGCGAATGACTCCATTGCCATCACACGGATCTTGAAGTAGGGGCAATGACACGCGAATGGCTGGAGGCGTTCTTTGTCTGCTGATTCCTGGCGGACGCTCGTTTCTCCTTCCTCTTTCTTCCAAAACATGTGCAACCTGCGCGTGGGGGGAGGTTTCAAACTCGCGACCTCCCGCGGGAGTGTGGGGCTTTTTGCCAATGGGCTGGAGATGTGATTCATGAACATTCGTGTTAAAACCAATTTTTATACATAACTTGGCATTTTTGAAGCATTTTCATTTTTTAATTTGCCCGAAATCCCCTTTTTTTAACTTTCTCACATGGCAGTTTTACTATAAGAGGATGGTATTTCTTATAATAAGAGGATGACATTTTTATTATAAGAAAATGACATTTTTATTATAAGAGGGTGTCATTTTTTTATTATAAGAGGATGACATTTTTATTATTAGAGGGTGGTAGTTTTATTTAAAAGAGCATGTCATTTTTTATTTTATAATATGATAGCAATTTTATTATTGTGAGGATGACATTTTTATTCTTTAAGAGGATGCCATTTTTATTATAAGAGGATGTCATTTTTTATAAGATAAGAGGGTGGCATTTTTATTATAAGAGGATGGTGTTTTCAATATTAGAGGATGCCAATTTTATTTATAAGAGCATGGAATTTTGTATTATATAATAGGACGAGCATTTTTATTATTGTGAGGATGGCAATTTTGTTATTTTAAGAGGATGAGGTTTTTAGTATTAAGAGGTGGCATTTTCTTTCACTGCCACTTTTTTTTGCACACAAGTTTTTGATTGATGACTAGGAACATGGCAACTTTTGTGGCATTTTTTCATTTTTCAATTTTTTCATGGCATTTTCTAAAAACAACTATTTAATGGGCCTTTGGGCCAACTAGGGATCGCCATGGCCCTCCCGGCTGGCGAACGGGTGAAATGTTCGCTGGAGGACCTCCCCCATGGCGAACAAATACGTTTGATGGGAGGCTCGTCTTCGTGACCGAACGCCATCATTGTTTGAGAACACATTTTGATTATTTACAATAAGTGCAATATTGATTTCAATTATTTTGTTTCACTATTTTGTAAAATTTATGAAATAAATATATATATATATATGTTTGTACATTTTTCTGTTTCACTTACCTAAAATATCTCACTTATTTTAAATATTTTCGAATTCTACTCACTCCGCCCACAAATAGTATGTTCTAACTTTTTTCTGAATCAGATGTATATAGACACGCTTTAGTGTGTTTGTTCACTCATTTTCAATCTGTATGTAGTTCATATTGAAATATTCAAAACATCTTATATTTGTTAATGGAGAGACTATATCTCAGTAATTACAGTACGCATTTCAGTTTCACTTAGTTGGTATTTTTAACATATCACATATTTCATTTTTTCTAAAACATATATCTATGTAATTCAACTGCTTATTTCAATAGTTTTATTTACTTTCATTGTTTTCACAAAAAGTGATTTCAAATACTTCAACATGGTGATTTCATTTTTCTCAAACCAACAATTTTGATTATTTCAAAAATGATTTCAATCATTTCATGATCTCCCACATCAGTTTCATGTCATAATTCAATAAATGCAATTACTTCATATATTCCACAGGTGCGTCTCAGTTATTTAAAAATAGAGATGATTATGCCAATAAAGTGATAATGATATTTCAGAATCATATTTCAACTATTTCGCTTCTTTGAAACATTTGAGAGTTTTTAGTGAAAATATATCTTAGTAAATTGAAATGGAATTTTTTCCCCGAGAATGAAATAGTTTCTTGAGACAATAAATAACAAAATCACCTTTTCAATTTTTTTTGAAATCATCTCGTTTTGAAACAACTTAAGTCATTTTCATTTCAGAAATAATTAAAATAATTTCTGAAATAATTGAACTCATTTTCAAAATAGTTTTCACTTGTGAAATCTATTTCAATCAATTTGTAAACAATGAAATTTAAACAAGTTTAAAATATAACTCATGTTGGTCTTCTTTTAAAAGGTCTTGTTGCGAGTACACTGGTAGAAAAATGACCTTACGTTCGCATCATTAGTCCCGGTATGATTACGGCCCGGGACTAATGTGACCATTAGTCCCAGTTCCAATGGCTAGGGGCACGGGCATCATTAGTCCTGGTTCATTTTGTGCCTCTAGTCCCGGTTTGTGTCACAAACCAGGACTAAAGGGGTGGTGGCAGGCTGGCGTCAGGCTGGGGCCCCATGAGCCCCTTTAGTCCGGGTTTGTATCACTAACTGGGACTAAAGATGCCCCTATATAAACCCTTCATCTAGCCCGAGCCCATTCTCTCTGTTTTCCCCTTTCCTCTCCTCTGTTCTTCCCCTTTCTCGAGCTCATCCTCCATTTTTGCCAAGATTTGTCAAGATTTGAAGGCACCCCATCCATCCAAGGGTTCACAAAGGTTAGCAACTTTGTCCTTTCATCTCTCATTCCTAGATTAGCTCGTGCAATGCTCACTAAGTATAGTGATTTGTGTGTTTTAGTTTGGGAGTAATTATATGTGGGAGTTATATTTGATTTATATGCAATTTGAGCTCAAATTAACTTCTTAGTTTGCATATGTAGGTGTGGTTTACTTAGTGCCTTACCGTCCCTGTCCTAACCACCGTCGATCGCCCGCACCGTCCCGTCGCCGGCACCACCTTGGTGAGCCTCTTGTTCTTATCCTTTTTATAAAAAAAATCATGTTTGTATGATTTTAGATAGTTACTTTTATGATTTTCTAACCCGTATGGTTGTTTGTTATACATAGTGGCATGGTTTTGATATCCTTCCCCGTCGGCCCTCGTCTGGTTTATGATTCGGATGCAGTACATATATTCTCTTTTATAACTATTTGTTGCATTTCGTGTTTATGACAATTATGCCCATCAAGTTGACATAGATATTTTTATCTAGGAGGTATGTGAACCGGAAATTGCAACCGACCCTCTTGTTGAGAAGTTAAATTTAGTTGAAAAAGAAAACTAGTATTTGAAAGAAAAATTGGAAAGAATTGAAGAATAGAAGATGAAATTGGAGTTGTATGTTGCCGATGTCGTCGATGATCACAAGATCAAGATGGATGCAATGCCCTTGAAGATTAGAAAGATTAGAAAATATGCCGTTAACAAAGAGGCTTGGTATCACTATGTTGTTGGATCAATTGTTACCTTAGTTGCGATCTTGATCGCATTTGTTGTTGCATTTAAATGCTTTAGCTAGATAGTTTATATGTTGTTTTATGAGAATAAGTGTGTATGAAGTTTATGTATGAACTTGTATTAATTTTGTCTTTTTGGTGTTATGTAATGAAGATGAGCCGGCAATGGATGTACGATGATCGACGCTCTCCCCAGTTCATTGATGGCGTGCGTACTTTTCTGCTTGCGGCCGAGGCAAACAAGCAACCGGATGCATGGTTTTATGTGTTGTCCATGTGGTGTCTGTAAGAATCATCACAATTACTCTAACTCAAGAACCATTCACGTCCACCTGTTTACATCCGGTTTCATGTCCGGCTATAACTGTAGGACCAAGCACGGAGAAAGAGGGGTTCTAATGGAAGAGAATGAAGAAGAAGAGGATGATGACAGCTATCCTGGCCATGGCACTACAGGAATCAGCTTCTTTGCCGTCTGCCATGGCAGACGGCAAAAGCACCAAAAGCGGACGGCAAAGCTCTTTGCCGTCTGCCACCGACAGCAAAGCTGCCCGGTAAAGAACCTGACGGTAAACAGGTTCTTTGCCGTCTACTTTCCCAAAGCGGACGGCAAAGAACCTTTGTCGTCGGTGGCAGACGGTAAAGAACAGGCGTTAGCCACGTTAGGTGGCTAATGGCAGCCTTTGCCGTCTGCCAGCGAACGGCAAACATGCCCTCCCCTTTGTCGTCTGCCATAGACGGCAAAGTAACCAAATGGTATAGCTCCCAGGTTGCACTGCTTGCTGCCACGTGGCCTCTTTACCGTCTGTGGCAGACGGCAAAGAGCCCTTTGCTGTCGGTGGCAGACGGCAAAGAGGCTGCATTGCCTCTTTTTTTCTATTTTTTCTTTTATCCAAGCAATTTCACAGCAAAATATATGATATATATATTTTTCACAGGGTAATTTCACAGCAGACATATGACATATCCAACACACAAGTTTCATCATACATACATAACCAACACATAGTTCCATCCATACATATTACAATAGTTTCACATTGTTCATCCAACACATAGTTCCATCCATCTATATAACAAGTTCCACATTGTTCATCGATACAAAAGAAAAGCAAAAAGGGAAAACAAGCACTCCATCCATGCAAGCTTCCGTGAAGTGAATGAAATCGCAAAATGGGAAACAAGAAAGTTAGAAGACGAAGACTAGAAGAAGAAGAAGAAGAAGAAGAAGAAGAAGAAGAAGAAGAAGAAGAAGAAGAAGAAGAAGAAGAAGAAGCATACTTAGATAAAATGGAGCTAACCTAGCTAATTATGCCATTTTTGAGTGAACTAAGCATATTGTGCCATTTTTTATATAAAGCAGCTAAGTATAGGTCATTATTGAGCTAACCTAGGTAACTAAGCATATTAGAGCTAACTTAGAGCTAACTTAGGTAATTTTGGAGAAGAAGAAGAAGAAGAAGAAGAAGAAGAAGAAGAAGAAGAAGAAGAAGAAGAAGAAGAACAAGAACAAGAAGAAGAAGAAGGTTTTTACCCTTTTCCTTCTCATTCTTCTTCTTTTATTATTTCTTTTTCTTCTCTTTCTTCTTCTATTCTTTCTTTTTCTCCTCTTCCCTGTTTTTCTTCTTCTTATTCCTTATTTGTGTCATTTTAGAGTTTACATAGGTAATTATGCCATTTATGAGCTAACTAAGCTTATTATGTCAATTTGGAGGAAGATAAGGTAAGTATAGGTCATTTTTGTGCTAACATAAGTAATTATGCCATTTTTGAGCTAACGTAGGTAAAATGGATCATTTTGGAGCTAAGTAAGCTAATTATGTCATTTTGGAGGAAGATAAGCTAAGTCTAGGTCATTATGGTAAGCATTTTGGAGGAAATAAATCTAAGTCTAGGTCTTTATGCATTTGTTAAGCAAAACACTAGAGAAAACTTACCGTCATCATGGAGGTGAAGCACCGGCGTGGCTCATGCCCGTACCACCACCTGGAGAAGGATCGTGTGATGCTTGTCTGGAGGCACGCTGCACCAAAGATCATTTGCAATGTCTCGTTAGCATGACGACACTCAAATGTTAATACTAGTAACTAACGACCATTCAAATTAAACTCACCATGGTCCCCGGAGCAATCTCTGGCATCGGCGGAAGGGTCTGACCGGCCTTCTGGCACACAGACTGCACATTTGGTTTTCACGGGTCAGTCATACTAGTTAGTAATGAAAAGAACATTGCGTGAATGATTTGGCTAATATGCAGAAGAAACTTACCACAAGGAGATCGTACATGGCCCAGTTCAGAATGTCATTCCGTGACCTCTCCTCCTCCATCAACCTTGTCGTCTTCTCCTCCAACTCCCGCTGCTTCTCCTCCGCCTGCCGGTCCCTCTCCGCCAGAAGCGCCTGGGTTCTATCTCTCTCACTCTGAAGAGCAGCCTGCAACACCACTCCTCGTTAGCATTGTAATCATCGATTGCTGCACACACAATGTAATGCTTGAAAGAAATCAGAGTCTGTATAACTAACCTGGAAGGCGAGCTCGATTGGCCGTGGACGAGGCCTTATCTCAGGATCTGAGCTCGTTTGGCGCGCCATGATCTCCGGGAGAGTGCGAGGACAACGGATAAGTCCATCTCCAATAGCTATCGAGCCATGGGACCTCCCGCCACCAGATATCATCACCAGCTCCGGATCAAACGGCCCGCTCGGGTTAAAGTCCTTCCCTTTCCTTGCCTTCCCCTCATCTCTGTACTTCACGAGCTTATTGTGGGAGGAGATGTTGGTGAAGTTCTCTACATGATCAAGGTCAGACTCAGAGAATGCCTTGGCCTTCTTGTACGGGGCAGTATGGGCCATGGCATAGAGGTCGAACACCTCTGGCACCAGTGCCATATTGTATCCCACCTAAAAGAGAGGAACATAGTATTAGTAATGAAAGGGCTCAAGCTAGCATGACAGAATGAATTGCATGAATCATGAAGCAAACCACATACCCAGTTCCGCCCGTATTGATATAAGTTGGCGCTGCCTTGATGGTGTGGCACACCTCTCATTTGGGCACGCTTGTCCTTGGCATTTTTGTGGACGGCCCGCCATGCGTCTGAGCACCACTCATCCACCAACGCCTCCCAACAATCCATCTTATCCGCACACCATCTCGGGGGCACCTAAGTCAGTAAAGAGAAACTTGAGCGCTATGCCTACGAATCAAATCAACAAACTAAGAACAAGGCCTTAAGAATATAGGCAATTACCGTCATGTACTCCTCCTTCTTCAGAAACTTTCCACGGCACTTCTTCTTGGGCTTCCGAACACCACGCGAGGCGAAGTAGTCTCGAACAGCCTGCACCCGAGCCTCGTGCCATAAGTTTTGTAGTACGTGCCTGCACTCGGCATCGATAACCCGTGCACAGGCCTCCTCGTATCCCTCCTCACACCTGTAGAAGGTCTGCAATCAAACGAGACAACATTGATTAGTACAATAACTAAGCTTATTCGAAGATTTTAAATTGTGTAAAGGAGAAATTACCCAAAACATTCTGATCACCATGTCGGCCCTCGTGTGGGACAAGACACCGTCGATCATCTCCTCCGGTGGGGCCCGGGCAGCCAAGTAGTGCTCCCAGGTCAATCCTAGCTCTGGAAGTTGACCCTTACCGGGCAACGTGACCCACCCCGGGAAGTTTTGCCGGCAAATCACACCAAGGACTTGGTTGGGCCTGCGGACATCTTGAGGGTGATCCCAACCGCTGTAGTATCACAAGGCCAACGCATTACATATTTGAAAAAACATGATGGCAAAAGGTACAAAAAAAAGTAAATGCACTTACCTCATCCCATCAGGCCAAATCAACCACCTTTGCTCGCGGGTCGCCGGCACGGATGGGAGCCGTGTACTACCATGCTGGTAGACTATGCCCCCCTCAACCACCTCGTCCTCGCTGCTATATGAAATCTGATCTCGGCCCCTCAGGCGGATCCTGCCAGGTACCCCATCCGGACGTCTCCTAGGACGTAGCCTGGGCCGGAGTCATGTGGGCCCAAGTGTCCTGGCCCGAAGTCTCATGGGCCGAAGGCCCGTCGACTCGAGGCTCTTGGACCGGAGTCTCATGGGCTGAAGTCTCATGGGCCAAAGGCCCGTCGACCCAAGGCTCGTGGACCAGAATCCACGTAGCCTCCTCCTCAGACGTGCCCCCCTGGCAGTCGTGTGCTCGGGTGACTCTGCTGGGGGTGGCGGCGACGAAGGCGTAGGAGCCTGCCTACCTCTCCCGCGGCCACGTCCTCCCCAACCTCCTCTCCCGGTGGGCAACGACGCCGACGAAGAAGCGCCCACCGGTGAAGCCATACCCTCGTACAACGCTCTCCGGAGAGGTATGGGTGGAATGGAAGTACCACTCCCACCACGCTGAGGACCCGTGCCCACCATCTTTCAACACCTATCATGACAGAAGAGTAAACGGAATTAGTACAACATAAAAAAATTGAATACCGACACGAATAATAAAATGTATATTAACTCATCAGATAATAGGTAAAGATAGGTCCATCAGCATGTATATTCATCAGTTAATCTAGTTTGTCAATTTTGAAACTTCAAACAACCAAACTGACTCATGACAAAAGATCATCGACCATTGATCCCTCGACCATCGACCCCTCGACCCTCGACCCCACAACCCCTCGGCGATGAGGATTAAAAGCCAAGTTTTGAAACTACAAACAAACAAACAGACAAAAAATCAGGGCGTAGAAAGAGAAACGAAAGATGAAATAGTACATAGTGAGAGGTTGTGCAACTAGGATGATTTTTCTGTACCAGCTTTTTTAATGAATTGGAGACGATGATGGCGAAGAAGTCGAAAGACACCAATGGCTTTCGAGTTCTTCACCATCATCCTCTCAAATTCGTTAAAAAATCTGTTACAGAATATCATCCTAGTTGCACAACCTCTCACTACGTATTGTTCTGTCTTTGGTTTCCCTTTCTACGCTTTGATTTTTTGTCATGGGTCAGTTTGGGTGTTTCAAGTTTCAACACTTGGCTAATCCTCGGCGACCATCGACCCCTCGACCCTCGACCCTCGACCCCTCGACCCCTGACCCCTCGGCAATCCTCGACCCTCGACCCCTTGGCGGTCCTGTCGAACACCTTCACTGTGAGCATGGTGCGGCTGTTGTCGTAGCTTAAGATGCAGACGTGCCCGAGTTGAATGTCATCAGCGCGGGCGAACTGCTTCAATCCGTTCTTTGCGAACGGATGGAAGCAGTTCACCCACGCTCATGACATTTAGCTCGGGGGCGTCCTCATCTTAAGCTACGACACCAGCCGGTCAGCACTCGGACCGGAAGATCCTCGCCCCTCGACCCCTCGCCCCTCGACCACTCGACCCCTCGGCGACCCTCGACCCCTCGGCGACCCTCGACCCCTCGGCGACCCTCGACCCCTGACCCCTCGGCAATCCTTGACCCTCGAACCTCGACCCCTCGGCGGTCCTGTCGAACACCTTCACTGTGAGCATGGTGCGGCTGTTGTCGTAGCTTATGATGCAGACGTGCCTGAGCTGAAGGTCATCAGAGCGGGCGAACTGCTTCCGTCCATTCTTCGCGCACGGATGGAAGCAGTTCACCCACTCTCATGACCTTCAGCTCGGGGACGTCCTCATCTTAAGCTACGACACCAGTCGGTCAGCACTCGGACTGGAAGATCCTCGACCATCGACCCCTTGACCTTCGACCCCTCGCCCCTCGATCCTCAACCCTCTGCCCCAAACCTCGACCCCTTGGCGACCGGGCGATCCTCGACCCGGTTCCGTCGGCGCCGACGCACCCCTAACCTCGACCCGGTTCCGTCGGCGCCAACGCACCCCTAACCTCGACCCGGTTCTGTCAGCGCCGACGCACCCTAACCTCCTCTTCTTCTTCTCCCGCCTCTTCTTCTTCTTCTTCCTCTTCTTCTTCTTCTTCTTCTTCTTCTTCTTCTTCTTCTTCTTCTCCTCCTCCCTCCTCCTCCTCCTCCTCTTCTTCTTCTTCCTCCTCCTCCTCTTCTTCTTCTTCTTCTTCTTCTTCCTCTTCTTCTTTTGTTAAAACTAAACTAAAACTAAAAATAACTAAAACTAAAAATAACTAAAATAAACTAAACTAAACATAAACTAAACTAATCCTAAAACTAAACTAAACATAACCTAAACTAAACTTCTCCCTCCTCCCTCTTTTCTTCTCTTCTATTTTTCTCTCTTCTTTCTCCTTTCTTCTCTTTCTTCTTCTTCTTCTTTCTTCTTCTTTCTTCTTCTTCTCTCTTGTTTCTTCCTTTCTTCTTCTTTCTTCTTTCTTCTTCTTCTTTCTTCTTCCTTCTTCTTCTTCTTCTTCTTCTTCTTCTTCTTCTTTCTCCTCCTCCTCCCTCCTCCTCCCTTCTCCTCCTCTTCCTTCCTCCTCCTCCTCCTCCTCCTACTCTTCTTCTTCTTCTAAACTAAAACTAAAACTAAAACTAAAACTAAACTAAAATAAACTAAACTAAACTAAACTAAAACTAAAAATAAAACTAAACTAAACTAAACATAAACCTAAAAGTAAAATTAAAAAAACAGAAAAAAGGGTGAAGAGCTCACCGCAGGGGAGGGGGCGGCCGGTGGAGGAGGGGGGTCGCCCGGTGGAGTAGCTCCACCGCAGGGGAGGGGCGGTGCCGCGGCCTGCCGGGGCGGTGGGACGGCCGCCGCAGGGGAGGGGGCGGTGCGGCCGCGGGAGGAGGGGGGCGGCCCGGTGGAGTAGCTCCGCCGTAGGGGGGCGGCGCCGCGGACTGTCGGGGCGGCGGGGGGCCAGGGGCGGCGAGACGACCGCCGCATGGGAGGGGGACGAGGCGGCGGGGCGACGTGGACGGCCGCGGGGCGGCGGGACGACATGGACGGGGCGGCGGGGGCGCGGTGGCCGGCGGCGGATGGGGTTGGGTGCGCGCGGGGGGTCGGGTCAGGGAGGGAGAGAGAGAAGAGAGAGAGGAGGGGGCGGGACGACCATTACATACTCAATTCTTTGCCGTCTGCCAGCCGACGGCAAAGATTCTTTGCCATCTGCTGGCGGACGGCAAAGAGCTGGGGCTAGTGGGCCGTTAGGGTTTGGGCCTCCACTGGACCCCACCCACCTCTTTGCCGTCTGCCAGCAGATGGTAAAGAATTGGCTGATAGCGAATAGGATCTTTGCCGTCAGCCTGTTCTTTGCCGTCCGTTTTCTAGAAGCAGACGGCAAAGGCCTTCTTTGCCGTCCACTAGCAGACGGCAAAGAGCTGACTGATGGCAAATTCTCTATTTCCATTAGTGTGGGTTCCCTGAATACGATGGTACTACAATGGGGGAAGAAGCTGAAGAAGAAGCATCAGATGAGCCCGCTGATGATCTTGGTCGGGCCATTGCTGATGCAAAGGAAACTGCGCAAGTGAAAAGGAGAAGTTGAAGTTGCAGCGCATGTTAGAGGATCACAAGAAATTGTTGTACCCAAATTGCGAAGATGACAAGAAAAAGCTGGGTACCACACTGGAATTGCTGCAATGGATGGCAGAGAATGGTGTATCTAACAAGGGATTTGAAAAGTTGCTGATAATGTTGAAGAAGATGCTTCCAAAGGACAATGAATTGCCCGACAGTATGTACGAAGCAAAGAAGGTTGTCTGCCCTCTAGGATTAGAGGTGCAGAAGATACATGCATGCCCTAATGACTGCATCCTCTACCACGGTGAGTACGAGAATTTGAGTGCATGCCCGGTATGCGGTGCATTGTGCTATAAGATCAGCCGCGATGACCCTGGTGATGTTGAGGGCGAGCACCCCAAGAAGAGGATTCCTGCCAAGGTGATGTGGTATGCTCCTATAATACCACGGTTGAAACATTTGTTCCAAAACAAAGAGCATGCCAAGTTGATGCGATGGCACAAAGAAGACCGTAAGAAAGACGGGAAGTTGAGAGTACCCGCTGACGGGTCACAGTGGAGAAAAATTGAGAGAAAGTGGGGGGACTTTGCAGATGATGCAAGGAACATATGGTTTGGTTTAAGTGCAGATGGCATTAATCCTTTTGGGGAGCAGAGCAGCAATCATAGCACCTGGCCTATGACTCTATGTATCTATAACCTTCCTCCTTGGTTGTGCATGAAGCGGAAGTTCATTATGATGCCAGTTCTCATCCAAGGCCCAAAGCAACCTGGCAACGACATTGATGTGTACCTAAGGTCGTTAGTTGAAGAACTTTTACATCTGTGGGACAAAAAAGGTGTACGTGTGTGGGATGAGCACAAACAGCAGGAATTTGACCTACGAGCGTTGCTATTTGTAACCATCAATGATTGGCCTGCACTTAGTAACCTTTCAGGACAAACAAACAAGGGATACCACGCATGCACGCACTGTTTAGATGATACCGAAAGTATATATTTGGATAAATGTAAGAAGAATGTGTACCTGGGACATCGTCGATTTCTTCCGATCAAGCATCTCTTAAGAAAGAAAGGCAAGCATTTCAAAGGTGAGGCAGATCACCAGAAGAAGCCTTGCCACCGTACTGGTCGTGATATACTTGATATGGTCAAGGATTTAAAAGTAATCTTTGGAAAGGGTCCTGGCGGACAATCTGTTCTGAATGACGCTGACGGACACGCGCCCATGTGGAAGAAGAAATCTATATTTTGGGACCTACCCTATTGGAAAGAACTAGAGGTCCGCTCTGCAATCGACGTGATGCATGTGAAGAAGAATCTTTGTGTGAACCTGCTAGGCTTCTTCGGCATGTATGGGAAGACAAAAGATACACCAGAGGCACGGGAGGACCAACAACGTATGCACGAAAAAGACGGCATGCATCCAAAGCAGTATCAGGGTCATGCCAGCTACGCTCTTACCAAAGAAGAGAAGGCAATCTTCTTTGAATGCCTACTCAGTATGAAGGTCCCGTCTGGCTTCTCGTCGAATATAAAGGGAATAATAAATATGGTAGAGAAAAAGTTCCAGAACCTAAAGTCTCATGACTGCCACGTGATTATGACGCAATTGCTTCCGGTTGCATTGAGGGGGCTTCTACCGGAAAACGTTCGATTAGCCATTGTGAAACTATGTGCATTCCTCAATGCAATCTCTTAGAAGGTAATCGATCCAAAAATCCTACCAAGGTTACAGAATGATTTGGTGCAATGTCTTGTCAGTTTCGAGTTGGTGTTCCCATCATCCTTCTTCACTATCATGATGCACGTCCTAGTTCACCTAGTCGACGAGATTGCCATTCTCGGTCCTGTATTTCTACACAATATGTTCCCCTTTGAGAGGTTCATGGGAGTCTGAAAGAAATATGTTCATAACCATGCTAGGCCAGAAGGAAGCATCTCCAAGGGCCATGAAATAGAGGAGGTCATTGAGTTTTGTGTTGAATTTATTCCTGACCTTAAGCCTATTGGTGTTCCCGAATCGCGACATGAGGGTAGACTGGGTGGAAAAGGCATGCTAGGAAAGGACCAAGTAATATGTATGGACGGGCATTCTTGGGTGCAAGCACACTACACAGTTCTACAAAATTCTGCCTTGGTAGCTCCGTATATTGAGGAACAGAAGAATATTCTATGCTCCAAACACCCAGAGCAGTCTGACGACTGGATTACACGTGAACACATGGGGACTTTCGGCGGTTGGATGCAGACACGTCTCATGCACAACGACACTATTGCAGATGAGATGTACTTGCTGGCCAAGTTACCATCTTCGACTATATTGACTTTCAAAGGGTACGAGATAAATGGGAATACATTTTACGTGATCGCCCAAGATAAAAAGAGCACTAACCAAAACAGTGGTGTCCGCTTTGATGCAGCAAACACCAATAGGCCAAAGGACACATATTATGGTTACATAGAGGAGATATGGGAACTTGACTATGGACGTGAATTGAAGGTCCCTTTGTTTTGGTGCAAATGGGTCAATCTGACAGGAGGCGGGGTAAAGGAAGACCAGCGGTACGGAATGACAACAGTGGATCTCAACAATCTTGGGTATGCAGACGAACCATTTGTCCTAGCCAATGATGTGGCGCATGTTTTCTTTGTGAAGGACATGTCTACCAAGCCGAGAAAAAGAAAAGATAAGGAAGAGAATACATCATACGATGAGCCAAAGTGCCACATAGTTCTTTCAGGGAAAAGAAACATCATGGGAGTGAAGGACAAGACAGACATGTCAGAAGATTATGAAAAGTTTCGTGAAATTGCTCCCTTCACAGTGAACACTGACCCAAGCATCCTGTTAAATGATGAAGATTGTCCATGGTTACGGCGCAAAGGGACACACGCGAAGAAAAAGTTTTATACCCCAAGATCCCACTCTAGGATGTGATCGGCCGGCTTCACCGTCATCACTTTCTTCTCGAGTGAGTTTCGGACTTATCTGGAAATTCCCACTTCAGACAAACCGAAGGGAATCTTTGTAATAGTTAGGGTATATATGTGTTTTGGCATTTGAAACGCGAAGAAATATTATGTCCAAACAAAATATTTCATGCATTATGTAGGACTTCATTTGCTATTTTTTGAGCTAAATGACCTTGAAATTGAAAAGCACTACAAATGAACTCTGAAAAGGTTGAAAGTTGGCATGGTATCATCATTTCACCTGCATAGCATGTGCTAAAAAGTTGAGAGGGTTACGGCAAAAACTGGATGCACTTCATGTACAAAATGGACAATCTCTTTCAAAGTATCAGGGTTTCAGACGAAAACTCATCTGTTACAAAGGCATTTCATTTTTTTAACTCATTTTAACTCCAGACTTTTTGTGCATTCAATATGCACCATTCAAAGCCACATCATCAATTTTCAACCCTTTCTGACTTCGTTTGCTATTTTCATACATCTATTATTTTTTTTGAGCTAAATGACCCTGAAATTGAAAAGCACTGCAAATGAACTCTGAAAAGGTTGAAAGTTGGCATGGTATCATCATTCCACCCACATAGCATGTGCTAAAAAGTTGAGAGGGTTACGGCAAAAACTGGATGCACTTCGTGTACAAAATGGACAATCTCTTTCGAAGTATCAAGGTTTCAGACGAAAACTCATCTGTTACAAAGGCATTCCATTTTTTAAACTTACTCCAGACTTTTTGTGCATTCAATATGCACCATTCAAAGCCACATCATCAATTTTGAACCCTTTCTGACTTCGTTTGCTATTTTTCATGCATTTAGTGAATTTTTTGAGCTAAATGACCCAGAAATTGAAAAGCACTACAAATGAACTCTGAAAAGGTTGAAACTTGGCATGGTATCATCATTTAACCCACATAGCATGTGCTAAAAAGTTGCGAGGGTTACGGCAAAAACTGGATGCACTTCGTGTACAAAATGGACAATCTCTTTCGAAGTATCAGGGTTTTGGACGAAAACTCATCTATTACAAAAGGCAATTCATTTTTTAAAACTTATTTTAACATAAGAGAGTGTATACAAATTAGGATGTCATTTGAAGATGGTCAAAAAATTGACATAACATATGCAAAAAATAACATAAAAAATAAAAAAAATGCCCGCCTACTAGGCCACCACGGCGTGCATACGACTAGAAACCCAACTATATCTAGGCTAGGATGCAGGCCCGCAGGACAAGTAGGCCCCACAGGGCAGTGAGAGGTTCGTTAGGCCCATACAGGCCTGCTTTAAAGAGGAGCTCGAAAGGGAAGCCGCGGCGGGGCTTATAAACTGGTGCGAGCCCCATTCGCTTGGCGAGGTGGGACTAAACTTCCACCGCACCTCGCCTGCCAGCACCAGACCTTTAGTCCCAGTTGGTGGCTCGCACTAGGACTAAAGGCCCCCCTTTAGTCCCGGTGCGAGCCACCAACCGGGACTAAAGGTGTTTCGTATATAAGCAACACTTACAAATTTTTCCCCCACCCTCTCCATTCTCTCGACGCCGAACCAGCTGAGGACGCCGCCAGGCTGGTGCGTCTGAGATCACCGTCGCCTCCCCCGACGCCGGAGATCGTCGCCGCCCCCGACGCCGGCCGCTCGCGCCTCCTCCCCGAGCCTCGACACCGAACCGCTCGTCGGCGTCCCCGATTCCGGCAAGCCTGCAGCTCCTAAGCCATCACCGGGCCCTCTTGCGCCTCCCAGGTGAGCTCCGCCTGCGCCCTTCCCCTCTTCTTCCTCGCCTTGCCGCCGTTTTTGCCATGGCCGAACCCGCCACCGGGTGCAGCTCGGGCGCGCTGGCCATGTCCAGAGCACGCACACAGTGTGCTCGACCGAATGCCAGGTCATGCTAGCTTGCTCCATTGGAGCTGGAAATTTTTAGGATGGTGTATCCTTAGATGATAAAGATGGTGGTGGGGCTAGTTTGACAGAAAGAAAAACTTGCAAATGCAAGTTTTACCAGAATTCAGTTCTGGACAGAAAGTACAAGGAATCATTTGGTGAACTTAAGTTATGCTAATGGAGCTGGTCTTCTAGACTTAAGGGTTTTGTTAGAAGGACTATAAGTGGGAAAAGTTTCAGAATTTTTTGAGCAAGGAATATTAGGGTTGTAGTTATAACCTAGGAATGGGACATAATTGAAAAGAGGATATTTTGCTCAAAATTTTCAAAAGACCTATTTGGGTTCTTGCATAAAAATGATCTATAGGCATCACATGACCCCTCATAATTTCTTGTGGAATTTTAAAAAAATTATTTAAAATAGTTGTAGTGCAACGGAAGCATTTCAAAGATTGCAAATGCTATTTAAAATAGTTTCAAAAAAATTTGAGCAAGGAATATTAGGGTTGTTCAAGTGTTGGATCAATGGCTACAAAATGTTGTTCAAATTTTCCCATCTACTATATAGTTGTAAACGTTTATTAAATATGAGTAGCATAATAAAATGACAATTATTGCATATAGGAATTTGTTTTCATAAGAATTTGTTCTCGACGTCGATGATGCCCGTCCCGCATCCTCATCGTCGACTCAGTGGCGACAACCTGCTTGAGAGGCGCCATGTTCGGGACTGGGATCCGCTAGGCTGGCACTGGGAGGTGCTACCTTTCGGGGCGCGCAACTTGGTGAGGAACTGGGCTCCCGTCGTCGACCCGGAGCTTCTTTGGTGGCGGTCGCGTGGGCCACTTTCGGTGCGGAGGCAGCCGACTGCTACTTCTTGTGCTTGCGTTGGTTTTTCCCTTGAAGAGGAAAGGATGATGCAGCAAAGTAGAGATAAGTATTTCCCTCAGTTAAGAACCAAGGTATCAAATCCAGTAGGAGATACAAGCAAGTCCCCAATCTATGCATCTGCACAAACAATCAAACACTTGCACCCAATGCGATAAAGGGGTTGTCAATCCCTTCACAGTCACTTGCAAAGGTGAGATCTCATAGAGATAGATATAAAAGATTACTAAAACGTAAAACAAAGTAAAAGTAAATAAAACGCAGCGAGGTATTTTTGGGTTTTTTGGTTTATAGATCTGAAAATATATAATGGAAAATAGACCTGGGGGCCATAGGTTTCACTAGAGGCTTCTCTCTTGAAGGCAAATAATATGGTGGGTGAACAAATTACTGTCGAGCAATTGATAGAAAAGCGCAAAGTTATGAAGATATCCAAGGCAATGATTATGCATATAGGCATCACGTCCATGTCAAGTAGACAGAAACGATTCTGCATCTACTACTATTACTCCACACACCGACCGCTATCCAGTAGGCATCTAGAGTATTAAGTTCATAAAGAACGGAGTAACGCCTTAAGTAAGATGACATGATGTAGAGGGATAAACTCAAGCAATATGATGAAAACCCCATCTTTTTACCCTTGATGGCAACAATACAATACGTGCCTCGCTACCCCTACTTTGTCACTGGGTGAGGACACCGCAAAATTGAACCCAAAACTAAGCACCTCTCCCATTGCAAGAAGAACCAATCTAGTTGGCCAAACCAAACCGATAATTCGAAGAGAAATACAAAGATATCAAATCATGCATATAAGAATTCAGAGAAGATTCAAATAATATTCATAGATAATATGATCATAAATCCATAATTCATCGGATCTCGACAAACACACCGCAAAAGAATATTACATCGGATAGATCTCCAAGAACATCATGGTGAACATGGTATTGAGAATCAAGGAGAGAGAAGAAGCCATCTAGCTACTAGCTATGGACCCATAGGTCTATGGTACACTACTCACGCTTCATTGGAAGGGCAATAGAGTTGATGTAGAAGCCCTTCGTGATCGAATCCCCCTACGGCAGGATGCCGGATAAGGTCCCAAGATGGGATCTCATGGGTACAGAAGGTTATGGTGGCAGAAAAGTATTTTGGTGGACGCTTCTGTTGGTTTGGAAATATTTCTGAATTTATAGGCCAAAGATTAGGGTTAGAGGACTCCCGTGGGGCCCACAAGCCAGGGGGCGCGCCCTGAGGGCTTGTGGAGCCCTCGAGACTCTTCTGCCTTCCTCTCCAAGTCCTACATGTGTCTTCTGGTCCAAGAAAAATCATCGTAAAGTTTTATTCCGTTTGGACTCCGTTTGATATTCCTTTTCTGTAAAACTCAAAAACAAGGAAAAAACAGAAACTGGCACTGGCACTGGGCTCTAGGTTAATAAGTTAGTCCCAAAAATAATATAAAATAGCATATTAAGGCATATAAAACATCCAAAACAGATAATATAATAGCATGGAACAATCAAAATTATAGATACGTTGGAGACGTATCAAGCATCCCCAAGCTTAATTCCTGCTCGTCCTCGAGTAGGTAAATGATAAAAACAGAATTTTTGATGTGGAGTGCTACCTAACATATTTATCCATGTAATTTTCTTTATTGTGGCATGAATATTCAGATCCATAAGATTCAAAACAAAAGTTTAATATTGACATAAAAACAAAAATACTTCAAGCATACTAATAAAGCAATCATGTCTTCTCAAAATAACATGGCCAAAGAAAGTTATCCCTACAAAATCATATAGTCTGGCTATGCTCCATCTTCATCACACAAAGTATTAAATCATGCACAACCCCGATGTCAAGCCAAGCAATTGTTTCATACTTTTGATGTTCTCAAAAAATTTCAACTTTCACGCAACACATGAGCGTGAGCCATGGATATAGCACTATAGGTGGAATAGAATATGGTGGTTGTGGAGAAGACAAAAAGAAGGAGATAGTCTCACATCAACTAGGCGTATCAACGGGCTATGGAGATGCCCATCAATAGATATCAATGTGAGTGAGTAGGGATTGCCATGCAACGGATGCACTAGAGCTATAAGTTTATGAAAGCTCAAAAAGAAACTAAGTGGGTGTGCATCCAACTCGCTTGCTCACGAAGACCTAGGGCAATTTGAGGAAGCCCATCATTGGAATATACAAGCCAAGTTCTATAATGAAAAATTCCCACTAGTATATGAAAGTGACTACATAGGAGACTCTCTATCATGAAGATCATGGTACTACTTTGAAGCACAAGTGTGGTAACAGGATAGTAGCATTGTCCTTTCTCTCTTTTCACTGTTTTTTTTCTTTTCTCTTTTTTTTTCTTCGGGCTTCTTTGGCCTCTTTTATTTTTTATAAAGTCCGGAGACTCATCCCAACTTGTGAGGGAATCATAGCTTCCATCATCCTTTCCTCACATGGGACAATGCTCTAATAATGAAGATCATCAAACTTTTATTTACTTACAACTCAAGAATTACAACTCGATACATAGAATAAAAATATGTCTCTATATGAATGCGTCTGGCGGTGTACCGGGATGTGCAACGATCTAGCATAGCAATGACATAAAAAAACGGACAAGCCATGAAAACATAATGCTAGCTATCTTACGATCATGCAAAGCAATATGACAATGATGGAGCGTGTCATAATAAAACGGAACGGTGGAAGTTGCATGGCAATATATCTCAGAATGGCTATGGAAATGCCATAATAGGTAGATATGGTGGCTGTTTTGAGGAAGGGTATATGGTGGGTGTAGTGCACCGGTGAAAGTTGCGCGGTACTAGAGAGGCTAGCAATGGTGGAAGTGTGAGAGTGCGTATATTCCATGGACTCAACATTAGTCATAAAGAACTCACATACTTATTGCAATAGTCTATTAGCTATCGAAACAAAGTACAACACGCATGCTCCTAGGGGGATAGATTGGTAGGAAAAGACCATCGCTCGTCCCCGACCGCCACTCATAAGGAAGATAATCAATAAATAAATCATGCTCCGACTTCATCACATAACGGTTCACCATACGTGCATGCTACGGGAATCACAAACTTGAACACAAGTATTTCTACAAATCCACAATTACTCACTAGCATGACTCTAATATCACCATCTTTATATCTCAAAACAATCATAAGGAATCAAACTTCTCATAGTATTCAATGCTCTTTATATGAAAGTTTTTATTATATCCCTCTTGGATGCCCATCATATTAGGACTAAATTCATAACCTATGCAAATTACCATGCTGTGTAGAGATACTCTCAAAATAATATAAGTGAAGCAAGAGAGTTCAACAATTTCTATAAAATAGAGCCACCGCCGTGCTCTAAAAAGATATAAGTGAAGCACTAGAGCAAAATTGCATAGCTCAAAAGATATAAGTGAAGCACATAGAGTATTCTAATAAATTCATGATTCATGTGTGTCCCTGCCAAAAGGTGTGTCCATCAAGGATGATTGTGGAAATCTAAAAAGCAAGACTCATATCATACAAGACGCTCCAAGCAAAACACATATCATGTGGTGAATAAAAATATAGCCTCAAGTAAATTTACCGATAGACGAAGACAAAAGAGGGGATGCCATCCGAGGCATCCCCAAGCTTAGATGCTCCTTGATTATTACCTTGGGGTGCCTTGGGCATCCCCAAGCTTAGGCACTTGCCATTCCTTTTTCCATTGTCCATCAAATCTTTACCCAAAACTTGAAAACTTCACAACAGAAAACTCATGAGATCCGTTAGTATATGAAAATAAATCACCACTTTTTGGTACTGTTGTTAACTCATTCTTTATTTATATTGGTGTAATATCTACTGTATTCTAACTTCTCCATGGTTCATACCCCCCGATACTACCCATAGATTCATCAAAATAAGCAAACAACACATAGAAAACACAATCTGTCAAAAAAACAGAACAGTCTATGAAGATCAGAATTGTTATAATACTTCTGTAACTGCAAAATTGTTGAAGCATTAGAAAAACATAGGAAATTTGTATATAAATCTTGTGTAAAAAATTAAGAGATTTTCCAGGCTCCAGTGAAATTAAACAATTCTGTTACTGGACGCAAAAGTTTCTGCTTTTCAGCAAGATCAAATCAACTATCACCGTAAGCCATCACCAAGGTCTTACTTGGCTCAAACACTAATTAAAACACCAAAACACAATTACTACAGTGGTAATAATTTTTATTTATTGAAAAACAGAACCAAAAACAAAAAACATAAAAATAAAATTGGGTCATCCTTTCCTCACATGGGACAATGCTCTAATAATGAAGATCATCACACTTTTATTTACTTACAACTCAAGAATTACAACTCAATACTTAGAACAAAAATATGACTCTATATGAATGCCTCCAGTGGTGTACCGGGATGTGCAACGATCTAGCATAGCAATGACATAAAAAAAATGGACAAGCCATGAAAACATCATGCTAGCTATCTTGCGATCATGCAAAGCAATATGACAATGATGGAGGGTGTCATAATAAAATGTAACGGTGGAAGTTGCATGGCAATATATCTCGGAATGGCTATGGAAATGCCATAATAGGTAGGTATAGTGGCTGTTTTGGGGAAGGGTATATGGTGGATGTAGTGCACCGGCGAAAGTTGCGCGGTACTAGGGAGGCTAGCAATGGTGGTAGTGTGAGAGTGCGTATATTCCATGGACTCAACATTAGTCATAAAGAACTCACATACTAATTGCAAAATTCTATTAGCTATCAAAACAAAGTACTACACGTAGGCTCCTAGGAGAAAAGATTGGTAGGAAAAGACCATCGCTCGTCCCCGACCGCCACTCATAAGGGAGACAATCAATAAATAAATCATGCTCCAACTTCATCACACAACGGTTCACCATACGTGCATGCTACGGGAATCACAAACTTTAACACAAGTATTTCTACCAATCCACAATTACTCACTAGAATGACTCTAATATCACCATCTTTATATCTCAAAACAATCATAAGGAATCAAACTTCTCATAGTATTCAATGCTCTTTATATGAAAGTTTTTATTATATCCCTCTTGGATGCCCGTCATATTAGGACTAAATTCATAACCTATGCAAATTACCATACTGTTTAGAGAGACTCTCAAAATAATATAAGTGAAGCAAGAGAGTTCAACAATTTCTATAAAATAAAGCCACCGCCGTGCTCTAAAAAGATATAAGTGAAGCACTAGAGCAAAATTGCCTAGCTCAAAAGATATAAGTGAAGCACATAGAGTATTCTAATAAATTCATGATTCATGCCTGTCCCTCTCAAAAGGTGTGTACAGCAAGGATGATTGTGTAAAACTAAAAATCAAATACTCATATCATACAAGATGCTCCACGCAAAACACATATCATGTGGTGAATAAAAATATAGCCTCAAGTAAATTTACCGATAGACGAAGACGAAAGAGGGGATGCCATCTGGGGCATCCCCAAGCTTAGATGCTTGGTTGTCCTTGAATATTACCTTGGGGTGCCTTGGTAATCCCCAAGATTAGGCTCTTGCCATTCCTTTTTCCATAGTCCATCAAATCTTTACCCAAAACTTGAAAACTTCACAACACAAAACTCAACAGAAAACTCATGAGATCCGTTAGTATAAGAAAATAAATCACCAGTTTTGGGTACTGTTGTGAACTCATTCTTTATTTATATTGGTGTAATATGTACTGTATTCCAACTTATCCATGGTTCATACCCTCTGATACTACCCATAGATTCATCAAAATAAGCAAACAACACATAGAATACACAATCTGTCAAAAACAGAACTGTCTGTGAAGATCTGAAATTTTCTAATACTTGTGTAACTCCAAATATCTGAAATATGAACAAAACAGAGGAAATTTTTATATAAATATTGTGTAAAAAATTCAGAGTTTTTCCAGGCTCCAGTGAATTTAAACAATTCTGTTACTGGACGCAAAAGTTTCTGTTTTTCAGCAAGATCAAATCAACTATCACCGTAAGCCATCACCAAGGTCTTACTTGGCTCAAACACTAATTAAAACACCAAAACACAATTACTACAGAGGTAATAATGTGTATTTATTGAAAAACAGAACCAAAAACCAAAAACATAATAATAAAATTGGGTCGTCCTTTCCTCACATGGGACAATGCTCTAATAATGAAGATCATCACACTTTTATTTACTTACAACTCAAGAATTACAACTCGATACTTAGAACAAAAATATGACTCTATATGAATGCCTCCGGTGGTGTACCGGGATGTGCAACGATCTAGCATAGGAATGAAATAAAAAAAAGGACAAGCCATGAAAACATCATGCTAGCTATCTTACGATCATGCAAAGCAATATGACAATGATGGAGCGTGTCATAATAAAACGAAACGGTGGAAGTTGCATGGCAATATATCTCAGAATGGCTATGGAAATGCCATCATAGGTAGGTATGATGGCTGTTTTGAGGAAGGGTATATGGTGGGTGTAGTGCACCGGCGAAAGTTGCGCGGTACTTGAGAGGCTAGCAATGGTGGAAGTGTGAGAGTGCGTATAATCCATGGACTCAACATTAGTCAGAAAGAACTCACATACTTATTGCAAAATTCTATTAGCTATCGAAACAAAGTACTACACGCAGGCTCCTAGGGGGATAGATTGGTAGGAAAATACCATCGCTCGTCCCCGACCGCCACTCATAAGGAAGAGAATCAATAAATAAATCATGCTCCGACTTCATCATATAACGGTTCACCATACGTGCATGCTACGGGAATCACAAACTTTAACACAAGTATTTCAACCAATCCAAAATTACTCACTAGCATGACTCTAATATCTCCATCTTTATATCTCAAAACAATCATAAGGAATCAAACTTCTCATAGTATTCAATGGTCTTTATATGAAAGTTTTTATTATATCCCTCTTGGATGCCCATCATATTCGGACAAAATTCATAACCTATGCAAATTTCCATGCTGTGTAGATAGACTCTCAAAATAATATAAGTGAAGCAAGAGAGTTCAACAATTTCTATAAAATAAAGCCACCGCCGTGCTCTAAAAAGATATAATTGAAGCACTAGAGCAAAATTGCCTAGCTCAAAAGATATAAGTGAAGCACATAGAGTATTCTAATAAATTCATGATTTATGCGTGTCCCTCTCAAAAGGTGTGTACATCAAGGATGATTGTGGAAATCTAAAAAGCAAAGACTCATATCATACAAGACGCTCCAAGCAAAACACATATCATGTGGTGAATAAAAATATAGTCTCAAGTAAATTTACCGATAGCCGAACACGAAAGAGGGGATGCCATCCGGGAGATCCCCAAGCTTAGATGCTTGGTTGTCCTTGAATGTTACCTTGGGGTGCCTTGGGCATCCCCAAGCTTAGGCTCTTGCCATTCCTTTTTCCATAGTCCATCAAATCTTTTCCCAAAATTTGAAAACTTCACAACACAAAACTCAACAGAAAACTCATGAGATCCGTTAGTATAAGAAAGTAAATCACCACTTTTTGGTACTGTTGTGAACTCATTCTTTATTTATATTGTTGTAATATCTACTGTATTCCAACTTCTCCATGGTTCATACCCCCCGATACTACCCATAGATTCATCAAAATACGCAAACAATACATAGAAAACACAATCGGTCTAAAACAGAACAGTCTGTGAAGATCTGAATTGTCCTATTACTTATGTAATCAGAAAAAATCTTAAAAATTAGGAAAACATAGAAATTTGTAAATAAATATTATGTAATACATTCAGAGTTTTTCCAGGCTCCAGTGAATTTAAACAATTCTGTTACTGGACGCAAAAGTTTCTGTTTTTCAGCAAGATCAAATCAACTATCACCGTAAGCCATCCCAAAGGTCTTACTTGGCTCAAACACTAATTAAAACACCAAAACAAAATTACTACAGAGGTAATAATGTGTATTTATTGGAAAACAGAACCAAAAACAAAAAACATAAAAATAAAATTGGGTCATCCTTTCCTCACATGGGACAATGCTCTAATAATGAAGATCATCACACTTTTATTTACTTACAACTCAAGAATTACAACTCGATACTTAGAAAAAAAATATGACTCTATATGAATACCTATAGCGGTGTACCGGGATGTGCAACGATCTAGCATAGAAATGACATAAAAAAACGGACAAGCCATGAAAACATCATGCTAGCTATCTTACGATCATGCAAAGCAATATGACAATGATGGAGCGTGTCATAATAAAATGGAACGGTGGAAGTTGCATGGCAATATATCTCGGAATGGCTATGGAAATGCCATAATAGGTAGGTATGGTGGCTGTTTTGAGGAAGGGTATATGGTGGGTGTAGTGCACCGGCGAAAGTTGCGCGGTACTAGAGAGGCTAGTAATGGTGGAAGTGTGAGAGTGCGTATATTCCATGGACTCAACATTAGTCATAAAGAACTCACATACTTATTGCAAAATTCTATTAGCTATAAAAACAAAGTACTACACGCAGGCTCCTAGGGGGATAGATTGGTAGGAAAAGACCATCGCTCATCCCCGACCGCCACTCATAAGGGAGACAATCAATGAATAAATCATGCTCCAACTTCATCACATAACGGTTCACCATACGTGCATGCTACGGGAATCACAAACTTTAACACAAGTATTTCTACCAATCCACAATTACTCACTAGAATGACTCTAATATCACCATCTTTATATCTCAAAACAATCATAAGGAATCAAACTTCTCATAGTATTCAATGCTCTTTATATGAAAGTTTTTATTATATCCCTCTTGGATGCCCGTCATATTAGGACTAAATTCATAACCTATGCAAATTACCATGCTGTTTAGAGAGACTCTCAAAACAATATAAGTGAAGCAAGAGAGTTCAATAATTTCTATAAAATAAAGCCACCGTCGTGCTCTAAAAAGATGTAAGTGAAGCACTAGAGCAAAATTGCCTAACTCAAAAGATATAAGTGAAGCACATAGAGTATTCTAATAAATTCATGATTCATGTGTGTCCCTCTCAAAAGGTGTGTACAGAAAGGATGATTGTGAAAAACTAAAAATCAAATACTCATATCATATAAGACGCTACAAGCAAAACACATATCATGTGGTGAATAAAAATATAGCCTCAAGTAAATTTACCGATAGACGAAAACGAAAGACGGGATGCCATCCGGGGCATCCCCAAGCTTAGATGCTTGGTTGTCCTTGAATATTACCTTGGGGTGCCTTGGGAATCCCCAAGCTTAGGCTCTTGCCATTCCTTTTTCCATAGTCCATCAAATCTTTACCTAAAACTTGAAAACTTCACAACACAAAACTCAACAGAAAACTCATGAGATCCGTTAGTATAAGAAAATAAATCACCACTTTTTGGTACTGTTGTGAACTCATTCTTTATTTATATTGGTGTAATATCTACTGTATTCCAACTTCTCCATGGTTCACACACCCCGATACTACCCATAGATTCATCAAAATAAGCAAACAATACATAGAAAACACAATCTGTCAAAAACAGAACAGTCTGTGAAGATCTGAATTGTTCTAATACTTTTGTAACAGGAAAACGTCTGAAAAATTAGGATAGCAGAGGAAATTTGTATATAAATATTTTTTAAAACATTCATAGATTTTCCAGGCTCCAATGAATTTAAACAATTCTGTTACTAGACGCAAAAGTTTCTGTTTTTCAGCAAGATCAAATCAACTATCACCGTAAGCCATCCCAAAGGTCTTACTTGGCTCAAACACTAATTAAAACACCAAAACATAATTACTACAGAGGTAATAATGTGTATTTATTGAAAAACAGAACCAAAAACAAAAAACATAAAAATAAAATTGGGTCGTCCTTTCCTCACATGGGACAATGCTCTAATAATGAAGATCATCACACTTTTATTTACTTACAACTCAAGAATTACAACTCGATACTTAGAACAAAAATATGACTCTATATGAATGCCTCCGGCAGTGTACTGGGATGTGCAACGATCTAGCATAGCAATGACATAAAAAAAATGGACAAGCCATGAAAACATCATGCTAGCTATCTTACGATCATGCAAAGCAATATGACAATGATGGAGCGTGTCATAATAAAATGGAACGGTGGAAGTTGCATGGCAATATATCTCAGAATGGCTATGGAAATGCCATAATAGGTAGGTACGGAGGCTGTTTTGAGGAAGGGTATATGGTGGGTGTAGTGCACCGGCGAAAGTTGCGCGGTACTAGAGAGGCTAGCAATGGTGGAAGTGTGAGAGTGCGTATAATCCATGGACTCAACATTAGTCATAAAGAACTCACATACTTATTGCAAAAGTCTATTAGCTATCAAAACAAAGTACTACACGCCGGCTCCTAGGGGGACAGATTTGTAGGAAAAGACCATCGCTCGTCCCCGACTGCCACTCATAAGGAAGACAATCAATAAATAAATCATGCTCCGACTTCATCACATAACGGTTCACCATACGTGCATGCTACGGGAATCACAAACTTTAACACAAGTATTTCTACCAATCCACAATTACTCACTAGCATGACTCTAATATCACCATCTTTATGTCTCAAAACAATCATAAGGAATGAAACTTCTCATAGTATTCAATGCTCTTTATATGAAAGTTTTTATTATATCCCTCTTGGATGCCCGTCATATTAGGACTAAATTCATAACCTATGCAAATTGCCATGCTGTTTAGAGAGACTCTCAAAATAATATAAGTGAAGCAAGAGAGTTCAACAATTTCTATAAAATAAAGCCACCGCTGTGTCTAAAAAGATATAAGTGAAGCACTAGAGCAAAATTGCCTAGCTCAAAAGATATAAGTGAACCACATAGAGTATTCTAATAAATTCATGATTCATGCCTGTCTCTCTCAAAAGGTGTGTACAGCAAGGATGATTGTGTAAAACTAAAAATCAAAGACTCATATCATACAAGACGCTCCAAGCAAAACACATATCATGTGGTGAATAAAAATATAGCCTCAAGTAAATTTACCGATAGACGTGGCCTTGAATATTATCTTGGGGTGCCTGGGGAATCCCCAAGCTTAGGCTCTTGCCATTCCTTTTTCCATAGTCCATCAAATCTTTACCCAAAACTTGAAAACTTCACAACACAAAACTCAACAGAAAACTCATGAGATCCGTTAGTATAAGAAAATAAATCATCACTTTTTGGTACTGTTGTGAACTCATTCTTTATTTATATTGGTGTAATATCTACTGTATTCCAACTTATCCATGGTCCATACCCCCCGATACTACCCATAGATTCATCAAAATAAGCAAACAACACATAGAAAACACAATCTGTCAAAAACAGAACAGTCTGTGAAGATCTGAATTGTTCTAATACTTCTGTAACTGCAAAATATCTGAAAACTTAGGACAACATAGGAAATTTTTATATAAATCTTGTGTAAACAATTCAGAGTTTTTCCTGGCTCTAGTGAATTTAAACAATTCTGTTACTGGACGCAAAATTTCTGTTTTACAGCAAGATCAAATCAACTATCACCGTAAGCCATCCCAAAGGTCTTACTTGGCTCAAACACTAATTAAAACACCAAAACACAATTACTACAGAGGTAATAATGTGTATTTATTGAAAAAAAGGACCAAAAACATAAAAATAAAATTGGGTCGTCCTTTCCTCACATGGGACAATGCTCTAATAATGAAGATCATCATACTTTTATTTACTTACAACTCAAGAATTAGAACTCGATACTTAGAACAAAAACATGACTATATATGAATGCCTCCGGCGGTGTAACGGGATGTGCAACGATCTAGCATAGCAATGACATAAAAAACGTACAAGCCATGAAAACATCATGCTAGCTATCTTACGATCATGCAAATCAATATGACAATGATGGAGCATGTCATAATAAAATGGAATGGTGGAAGTTGCATGGCAATATATCTCGGAATGGCTATGGAAATTCCATAATAGGTAGGTATGGTGGCTGTTTTGAGGAAGGGTATATGGTGGGTGTAGTGCACCGGTGAAAGTTGCGCGGTACTAGAGAGGCTAGCAATGGTGGAAGTGTGAGAGTGCGTATAATCCATGGACTCAACATTAGTCATAAAGAACTCACATACTTATTGCAAAGGTCTATTAGCTATCGAAACAAAGTACTACACGCATGCTCCTAGGGGGATAGATTGGTAGGAAACGACCATCGCTCGTCCCCGACCGCCACTCATAAGGAAGACAATCAATAAATAAATCATGCTCCGACTTTATCACATAACGGTTCACCATACGTGCATGCTACGGGAATCACAAACTTTAACACAAGTATTTCTACCAATACACAATTACTCACTAGCATGACTCTAATATCACCATCTTTATATCTCAAAACAATCATAAGGAATCAAACTTCTCATAGTATTCAATGCTCTTTATATGAAAGTTTTTATTATATCCCTCTTGGATACTCATCATATTAGGACTAAATTCATAACCTATGCAAATTAGCATGCTGCTTATAGAGACACTCAAAATAATGTAAGTGAAGCAAGTGAGTTCAACAATTTCTATAAAATAAAGCCACCGACGTGCTCTAAAAAGATATAAGTGAAGCACTAGAGCAAAATTGCCTAGCTCAAAAGATATAAGTGAAGCACATAGAGTATTCTAATAAATTCATGATTCATGCGTGTCCCTCTCAAAAGGGGTGTACAGCAAGGATGATTGTGGAAAACTAAAAATCAAAGAATCATATCATACAAGACGCTCCAAGCAAAACATATATCATGTGGTGAATAACAATATAGCCTCAAGTAAATTTACCGATAGACGAAGACGAAAGAGGGGATGCCATCCGGGGCATCCCCAGGCTTAGATGCTTGGTTGTCCTTGAATATTACCTTGGGGTGCCTTGGGCATCCCAATCTTAGGCTCTTGCCATTCATTTTTCCATAGTCCATCAAATCTTTACCCAAAACTTGAAAACTTCACAACACAAAACTCAACAGAAAACTCATGAGATCCGTTAGTATAAGAAAATAAATCACCACTTTTTGGTACTTTTCTGAACTCATTCTTTATTTATATTGGTGTAATATCTACTGTATTCCAACTTCTCCATGGTTCATACCCCCGATACTACCCATAGATTCATCAAAATAAGCAAACAACACATAGAAAACACAATCTGTCAAAAACAGAACAGTCTTTGAATATCTGAATTGTTCTAATACTTCTGTAAATTAAAAATATATTAAAATTAAGAACAAGAGAGGAAATTTGTATATAAATCTTGTGTAAAAAATTCAGATTTTTTACAGGCTCTAGTGAATTTAAATAATTCTGTTACTGGACGCAAAAGTTTCTGTTTTTCAGCAAGATCAAATCAACTATCACCGTAAGCCATCCCCAAGGTCTTACTTAGATCAAACACTAATTAAAATACCAAAACACAATTACTACAGGGGTAATAATGTGTATTTATTGAAAAACAGAACCAAAAACATAAAACATAAAAATAAAATTGGGTCGTCCTTTCCTCACATGGGACAATGCTCTAATAATGAAGATCATCACACTTTTATTTACTTACAACTCAAGAATTACAACTCGATACTTAGAACAAAAACATGACTCTATATGAATACCTCCAGCGGTGTACCGGGATGTGCAGTGATCTAGCATAGCAATGAAATAAAAAAAATGGACAAGCCATGAAAACATCATGCTAGCTATCTTACGATCATGCAAAGCAATATGACAATGATGGAGCGTGTCATAATAAAATGGAACGGTGGTAGTTGCATGGCAAAATATCTCGGAATGGCTATGAAAATGCCATAATAGGTAGGTATGGTGGCTATTTTGAGGAAGGGTATATGGTAGGTGTAGTGCACCGGCGAAAGTTGTGCGGTACTAGAGAGGCTAGCAATGGTGGAAGTGTGAGAGTGCGTATAATCCATGGACTCAACATTAGTCATAAAGAACTCACATACTTATTGCAAAAGTCTATTAGCTATCGAAACAAAGAACTACATGCATGCTCCTAGGGGGATAGATTGGTAGGAAAAGACCATCGCTCGTCCCCGACCGCCACTCATAAGGAAGACAATCAATAAATAAATCATGCTCCGAGTTCATCACATAACGGTTCACCATACGTGCATGCTACGGGAATCACAAACTTTAACACAAGTATTTCTACCAATCCACAATTACTCACTAGCATGACTCTAATATCACCATCTTTATATCTCAAAACAATCATAAGGAATCAAACTTCTCATAGTATTCAATGCTCTTTATATGAAAGTTTTTATTGTATCCCTCTTGGATGCCCATCATATTAGGACTAAATTCATAACCTATGCAAATTACCATGCTGTTTAGAGAGACTCTCAAAATAATATAAGTGAAGCAAGAGAGTTCAACAATTTCTATAAAATAAAGCCACCGCCGTGCTCTAAAAAGATATAGGTGAAGCACTAGAGCAAAATTGCCTAGCTCAAAAGATATAAGTGAAGCACATAGAGTATTCTAATAAATTCATGATTCATGTGTGTCCCTCTCAAAAGGTGTGTACAGCAAGGATGATTGTGGAAAACTAAAAATCAAAGACTCATATCATACAAGACGCTCCAAGAAAAACACATATCATGTGGTGAATAAAAATATAGCCTCAAGTAAATTTACCGATAGACGAAGACGAAAGAGGGGATGCCATCCGGGGCATCCCCAGGCTTAGATGCTTGGTTGTCCTTGAGTATTACCTTGGGGTTCCTTGGGAATCCCCAAGCTTAGGCTCTTGCCTTTCCTTTTTCCATAGTCCATCAAATCTTTACCCAAAACTTGAAAACTTCACAACACAAAACTCAACAGAAAACTCATGAGATCCGTTAGTATAAGAAAATAAATCACCACTTTTTGGTACTTTTGTGAACTCATTATTTATTTATATTGGTGTAATATCTACTGTATTCCAACTTGTCCATGGTTCATACCCCCCGACACTACCCATAGATTCATCAAAATAAGCAAACAACACATAGAAAACACAATCTGTCAAAAACCGAACAGTCTGTGAGGATATGAATTGTTCTAATACTTCTGTAACTTAAAAAATTATGAAATATTAGGAAAAAAGAGTAAATTTGTATATAAATCTTGTGTAAAAAATTCAGAGTTTTTCCTGGACCAGTGATTTAATTAATTCTGTTACTGGACGCAAAAGTTTATGTTTTTTAGCAAGATCGAATCAACTATCACCGTAAGCCATCCCAAAGGTCTTACTTGGCTCAAACACTAATTAAAACAACAAAACACAATTACTACAGAGGTAATAATGTGTATTTGTTGAAAAAAAGAACCAAAAACAAAAAACATAAAAATAAAATTGGGTCGTCCTTTCCTCACATGGGGCAATGCTGTAATAATGAAGATCATCACACTTTTATGTACTTACAACTCAAGAATTAGAACTCAATACTTAGAACAAAAATATGACTCTATATGAATGCCTCCGGTGGTTTACCAGGATGTGCAATGATCTAGCATAGCAATGACATAAAAAAACGGACAAGCCATGAAAACATCATGCTAGCTATCTTACGATCATGCAAAGCAATATGACACTGATGGAGCATGTCATAATAAAATGGAACGGTGGAAGTTGCATGGCAATATATCTCGGAATGGCTATGGAAATGCCATAATTGGTAGGTATGGTGGCTGTTTTGAGGAAGGGTATATGGTGGGTGTAGTGCACCGGCGAAAGTTGTGCGGTACTAGAGAGGCTAGCAATGGTGGAAGTGTGAGAGTGTGTATAATCCATGGACTCAACATTAGTCATAAAGAACTCACATACTTATTACAAAAGTCTATTAGCTATCAAAACAAAGTACTACATGCATGCTCCTAGGGGGATAGATTGGTAGGAAAAGACCATCGCTTGTCCCCGACCGCTACTCATAAGGAAGACAATCAATAAATAAATCATGCTCCGACTTCATCACATAACGGTTCACCATACGTGCATGCTACGCGAATCACAAACTTTAACACAAGTATTTATACCAATCCACAATTACTCACTAGCATGACTCTAATATCACCATCTTTATATCTCAAAACAATCATAAGGAATCAAACTTCTCATAGTATTCAATGCTCTTTATATGAAAGTTTTTATTATATCCCTCTTGGATGCCCGTCATATTAGGACTAAATTCATAACCTATGAAAATTACCATGCTGTTTAGAGAGACTCTAAAAATAATATAAGTGAAGCAAGAGAGTTCAACATTTTCTATAAAATAAAGCCACTGCCGTGCTCTAAAAAGATATAAGTGAAGCACTAGAGCAAAATTGCCTAGCTCAAAAGATATAAGTGAAGCGCATAGAGTATTCTAATAAATTCATGATTCATGCGTGTCCCTCTCAAATGGTGTGTACAGCAACGATGATTGTGCAAAACTAAAAATCAAAGACTCATATCATACAAGACGCTCCAAGCAAAACACATATCATGTGGTGAATAAAAATATAGCCTCAAGTAAATTTACCGATAGACGAAGACGAAAGAGGGGATGCCATCCGGGGCATCCCCAAGCTTAGATGCTTGGTTGTCCTTGAATATTACCTTGGGGTGCCTTGGGCATCCCCAAGCTTAGGCTCTTGCCATTCCTTTTTCCATAGTCCATCAAATCTTTACCCAAAACTTGAAAACTTCACAACACAAAACTCAACAGAAAACTCATGAGATCCGTTAGTATAAGAAAATAAATCACCACTTTTTGGTACTTTTGTGAACTCATTATTTATTTATATTGGTGTAATATCTACTATATTCCATCTTCTCCATGGTTCATACCCCCCGATACTACCCGTAGATTCATCAAAATAAGCAAACAACACATAGAAAACACAATCTGTCAAAAACAGAACAGTCTGTGAAGATCTGAATTGTTCTAATACTTGTGTAACTGAAAAAATTCTGAAAATTAAAGACAACTGAAAAGCGCGAAAACTGTTCCCCAGCTGGGAGAATAGACAGTGCAATTGATCCCCCCGCTCATTGTACAATCACATGTGAGTACCGCCGATAAGCCGGAAATAACCGACGCTCATAGACAAATGGCTAAAGAGGTCGGTGTCACTATTGAACAACTCCTAGGCATCGAGGTTCTCCCCGGGTTTGAAGAGGAGGAACTAGCATGGAAATATGTTGCCGGCCAACCTCTGGTCAGGCCTGAGGAGGTCTCGCTTCTATCAACGAAAATGCGCAGATTTCATGACTGGTACCTGAGAGAAATAAAGAACGGGCGAGAGGCCCTCATGGTGAAAGTCAAGGCAGAGCATTACTTACATGAAAAAGATTTGTGGGTTGAGTTTCAAGAAATGTTTCAGTTATTCAATCAAGACACACTCGACAAATCTCTCGTCAGTTGCTATTGTCTGTAAGTGATTTATTTCTGTAATTTAAGTCTCTAGCTGTGCTCGTTCATTGCCTATAATTATCCTCACTATATTCTTTTCTGTGATATTATGCAGAATGAAGATTTATGAAATGAAAAGAGATGGACGCTATGGCATTGGGTTCATTGACCCAAATACCGTTAATGAAGGTGTATGGCAAATCAGCAAAAAAGACACAGAGAGAAGCTTGCTAGAGTTTTTGAAGCAACTAAATACCCAACCAGAAATAGTACTTCCTTACAACTTCGGGTGAGTGTTACTGTCTTGTACTACAAATTCTATTTTGCTTACTAGATGTTAATAAGTGTAGTTGATGAGTTATGCACATGCCCGCTATCACGGTTTTGTCACGGCAGATGCCCTTGTAAAAGGACTTAGGTGTGGAGCCATCGCAACGTAGGTTAGCTTGAAGGGGTTGAACGAGACGAGAGACATGAGTTTACCCAGGTTCGGCCCCTCACTCACGAGGTAAAAGCATACGTCATGCTTTGTGTTGTATTGATTGAGTATCGATTACAAGGGAGCGGAATCGCTTGACCTAGCTATCGATCGATTGTTCCTTGACTCAACCCGCCGCAGGGTCTCGCCTTTATATACACAGGTCGAGACCCTGGGCTTACAAGAGTCCAAGCCGGATCACACAACGTGTCCAACTCGGGTTCTAAGTCACCTTGCCTTGCTAGGCAAGCCGCCATCGGGCGGCTCACATCTTCGGGTTACAGCGCCATCGCCTGGTCATGGGCCTTCAACAGGCCCGCTGCATGAGCCGCCTCCAGTTTTCATATCTTCTTTTCTTGGGCTTATTTAGGCTTTCTCTATTGAGTCACCAACGGTGTGACCCGGCCCCTCCTGGGTGGGTCATTCCGCGGGGTTATATCCCCAACATTAGGCCCCGGATTGACTTGAACTTTGTTCATGTCAATCTTCATCTCCAATTGGCGAGTCTTTTTTAATTCTTCCCAACATTTAATCTTGAATAAATCACCATGACCTGCCATGACGTCATGCAAAATAAATTCAGAAAAACCTATGACATCACAATGGATCTTTTTGCATTAACTAGCTGCCCGAGAATCAAGGCGCCTCCTCTGTTAAGATAATCATATTGCCTCCTCGATTTCCACGCATGCCATTCACTGTTTCATCTTTTCCTTATAAATAGGCACGGGGGGTCCCCTTTTTTCACTTTTACCCCCGTCACCCCTTCTTCTTCTTCCTCGCATTGTCCGCCGCTGTTCGAGCTCTGCCGCCGCAACCGATCTTCATCAGCAACTCCATCCAGGCCGCTGCATCAACCTGATTGTGACCAGAAATCGGCGGTGCTCATCCACTCTTCATCAACACCGTTAGGTATCATCTTACTCCTTTCTCAGATCCACATTAGAACACCCTAGTTCATCGAGTTCATCGGCTTTCGACCAAGTTCATCCCAGTCCATCAAACTCTTGCTTATAAAACATAGCTCAATACAAAAACTAGGAAGAAGTGTGGCGGTACTCGCCGTAGCTCTTATTTCATATTTTGGACAGATCCCTTTTCTTCAGAATCCATGCACAGACTGCCACTTTTCCGCTACTGTACTTTAGGTTTAGCAATTCTTCTTCTTTTCCTAAACTGTCGTAGATCCAAAATTATAGCTGTAATCTGTAAAACTTGTTTGCCCAACACTTAGCATAATTTCAGCAATCTTTGAATCCATAAATCACTGACCCGCCATTCACTGTTCGGGCGGCTTAAATAATGATTTTGCAACCCGGCATCACCTGGCCGGTTTAACCATGAACTTGTAACCCGCCAAGAGTTCCGAACATGCTTCTTTCACTTAACACGCCAACATGCTGCCGGCTCATGCTTCTGCAACTTGATCCGCCAATATGCTACTCATATCTTGATAATTACTTCATTCCATGGTTAAGGTAGCTCTTAGCTGCAGCTGACCCGCCCTTCACCGTACAGGCGGCTTATAATTTCTTCATGATTCATAACAATGATTAATCGTATATCCATAGTTGGTTTGTAGCTACTGAACTGTTATTTGTAACCGTTAAACACCTTATCACCGTTGTATTAACCAGTCATGCTATATCTCTAGGCCGTAGCTTTTAAACCGCCGAAAATGACTATCGTCAACTGGGAACGTTCTCTGGTCACCAAAGAAATCCTCAATGATTACGTAGGCTAAGGCCTATTGGCGACTCAGCAGGAAATTGGATGGCGAGTTAGCAATGGGGAAGTTATCCCTACTCCTGCTGAAGATGAAATTGTAGTCTTCACTGATCACATACTCAGAGGGTTTACCCCACCCGGGTCTAAATTATTTTGGGACCTCCTCCACTACTTCAACTTGCACCCTCAAGATATAGGCCCAAACTCTGTATCCAACATTTGCCACTTTCAAATCTTCTGCGAAGTTTATCTGCAAACAGCACCCACTGTTCCCCTCTTCAAGGAGTTCTTTTATATAAACCGCCAGACTGAATGTCAAAATGGGCCAAGTCAAGAGTTAGGTGGAATCTCTATTCAGAGACGGAGAGACAACAGCTTTCCATCCACCGTCTTACCAAGTCACCCCAAGGGATGGTTGACCACCTGTTTTTACTGTAAAAACACTGCTCCAGCAATGAAAAATCCTTTGCCTGGGTTTAGAGCTGAACGTCTTCCAATGGATTTTGACCCGCCGAGCAAAATTATCCCAGAAGAACATGCAGAGGCCTTCTTATTCCTCTCCAAGGCTAAAGCTTTATTAGCTCATGGATTAATTGGAGTTGACTTGACCCGATGCTGGGTCTCTTTGAAGATAATCCCCTTAAGTTGTCGTCCCGGCTTAATGTGTGAGTACTCTGGTGAGCCAAATGACCCCCAACAGTATACTGAAGACAACTTTACAGCTGAAGAAGTCTTTAAAACCATAAGAACCCTACTTGGCGAGTCTCAGGAGAACTGCAATAAAGTTGGCCTGCCGCCGTTCTTTAAACAAAATCCAGCTCCACCTGTAAGTGTTTACCTTTATCTGACTCAATACGGTTTAACTCTGCCTTAGGCCTTGCTTAATCTTTTCTGTACTCATTCAGGCGGATTCCGCCTTCTGGACCAAAAAACCAAAGACTTCCATGGCCAAGACTCGGGCCAACAAGAAAAAAGAAGAAGAATAAGGCAGTTACCATCACTGAACAGGCTACTGTAGGCGAGTCAGCCGATGTTGAGAACCCATCAGAGGTAGAACTTGACTCGCTTGGCCGACTCTTTATTGAACTAGCTGACACCCTTTCCTCACAGGAAGAGGCTGCTACAAGACGGGCGCACGATGCTGAGGTAATTCCCGTTTCATCCCGTTCAGACTCGACCCCTTCAAAGAAAGTGCGACGGGTTGTCCGGAAAGTAAAATTTTCTCACCCAGACGCTCACTTAGATCCACACTTTATTTTGAAGAAGGCTCAACATGATACAAGATGCCAGACCCGAAGTGTCGGCTCAGGCGAATTACTGGCCGGGTTAAGTAATGAACCCTCTGCCCGTAAACGCCCAGCCGAGGTACCACACCATCCAACTTTGCTTTTGCCCAAAGCTGGTCTTATAAGACATCCTCTTAATTCTTCTAACTCTGACTATCAGGGGTCACCATCTTCTTGTGGTGACTCAACCGGAACTCGCCTGTCTTCAAGATTGCCCATGGGTAAGTACTTTTACTTCTTCATAAATGATCTTGTAACAACATACTTATGGACTGTTGTATTCTTTCCACAGAGGTGTGGCCAAGGCGGGTAAGAAACTAAAGGTGGGCGGCTCTTCCATGGACCCAAAAAATGTTGAGCCGGAGTGGCAGGTGCCAGAAGCCACTGAGGCTTCAGTTCAAAATCCCAAAGACCTTGCCAATGACCCGCCACCGCAAACTGATGCTACCATCCTTGAACAAATGGACACTGATATTAACCCGGCTGCCAGTCATGACCCGCCGAACCCTAAGCCGCCCAGTCCTGCCAAGCCCACTGTCAAGAGCTCTGCTACTGACGCTGATGACATCACTATTACCGGGTCAGCTTTTAAGCCACCCGAGGCCTCCAGAGTCCTAGCCAAGCATTCAGCCAAGGAAGAAACACCTTCACTGGAGAAAGGCAAAGCTAAGCTGGACCTAGAGAGCTATTCCTCCTTCAGTGCAGGTGACATGTACGCGGGCTATCTGAGCCGCCTTAACACAAGCCGGGATATGGAAGCCGGGCTGGTTGAGTTGATGAAGCAGAAGTATGAGGTATGAAAATATCCAACCTCTCTGTAGCTTTGTGCATATACATATGTCCATACTAGCCCCCAAGTCTAAAGTATAGGACAAAATGCTGACTATGCTTTAGACTTGTAAAATTTCCAAAGTGTAGTCCCCAAGGGCCGGCTTGTCTTGAAAAGATGAGCCGGGTCTTTATTATCTTTATAGAACCAAATATGTAGCCCCCAAGGGCCGGCGTAAACTGATAAGATAAGCCGGGTCTCAATGACCTTAATAGAATCAAACATGTAGCCCCCAAGGGCCGACTTAAGCTGACAAGATGAGCCGGGTCTCAATCAGAAATTGAAATGACCTACATTAGCCCCCAAGTGCCAAGTATATTGCTTGCCATGTGCTTGGGACTTAATGTAATTGTATCACTAAAAGTTGCTCCTTGTATGGTAACCATTGCTTCAATATTGTATTGCAGGAGGAGTTGAACATGAAAGAGTCGCATCTTGGCGACTTAAAAAATAATATTGAGCTGCAACAAGCTGAAACTGCCAAGGCCGAGTCAAAGCTGAAATCTTCACTGGAGGAAATTGAGAAAATCAAGGAGAGTTTTGATGCTGAGAGAACCTCCTGGGAGTCTGACAAGGCTGCACTAATAAAGAGAGCCGAAGAGGCTGAAAATCAACTTAAGCCGGTGACTGACAAGCTTGCCGGCTTTAAGCAACACATAACCCACATGACAACCGCCATCTTCGGTAAGTTTAAACATTTACACTTCATCATCTGCTTTAATACTTCTTTAACCGGCCTGGCGATTCATAATAGATAATGTTTAACCCACCTGGCGACTCTTGAACAGGCCCCAGAAGCGCCAATCTTGGCTAGAATATGTTGCTCAAACTGAAGGCGGTGTATTCATTGACTAAACAGTTGTATAATGGAACACTGCGCAGTCTTGTACCCTTGTCAGGTGGAAAGAAACCTTCAACTCACATCAAGACTGTGCTGGATCATCTCTCAACAGTGCCGGCTCAAGTGGAGGAGGTCAAACTATCAGCCGCCTGAGCCGGAGCCATTGTTGCTCTAGGTTGGGCCAAGGCGTGGCAATCAGAATTTGACCCGGAGGAGATAGCCACTGGATGCCCAGAGTTCAAGGATGATGGGTCAATCTTTGAAGAGCAAGACTTCAACAAATGCGTCAGAGAGATGCGGCCCATAGCCTGCAAGCTTATAGAAGAGCTAAATCTGAACCACTACACGCCGGCTTGTGACGAGAACAACAACAAGATTAAGCTGCCTTCTCATTATGTCACGGACCTTATTCCTCCAAGGCGTAAGTGTACCTTCGCCACTGATGTTGATCATTCCATTATTCTTAATGATGAGGCCACATTCGAAGCTTTAACCAACATCGACTGGACATCGACTGACCTCAAGATGGTCGACGAGGAAGAGCCGGCGCGGGATGACCCAGAATCTTCAAAACAGCAAGAAGAGAACTGAGCTGGGGTGATCATAAGCCAGACGGCTCTGAGGCCGGGTTATAGGAGTGCAGCTCCGCAAAAACACTTGATTCAAAATCTTTTGGGCTAAGTGTGAAGCCTTGTAATAGGATAGATTAAAACAATGAACCGCCCTATCATGCCTTCGTGCATGTTGATCTCAACTATTGGCAGCTGAACTTTATTGCATGGCAGATGTGATCATATATATGAGTCGTATCTGTTGGGAAACGTAGCATGCAATTTCAAAAAATTTCCTATGCTCACGCAAGATCTATCTAGGAGATGCATAGCAATGAGAGGAGGAGAGTGTGTCTACGTACCCTCGTAGACCGAAAGCGAAAGTGTTTGACAACGCGGTTGATGTAGTCGAACTTCTTCTCGTTTCGACCAAGCAAGCACCGAACGTACGGCACCTCCGAGTTCTGCACACGTTCAGCTCGATGACGTCCCTCGAACTATTGATCCAGCAAAGTGTCGAGGAAGTAGATGAGTTCCGTCAGCACAATGGCGTGGTGACGGTGATGGTGAAGTGATCCGCGCAGGGCTTCACCTAAGCACTACGAAGATATGACCGAGGGTGTAATCTGTGGAGGGGGGGGCGCCGCACACGGCTAATAGTTATTGGTGTGTGTTCTAGGCGCCCCCTCCCGATGTATATATAGGTGGGAGGGGGAGGGGAGCAGCCTTGGGGCGCCCCAAGTAGGAGGAATCCTACTTGGGGCCTAATCCAATTCGGCCCCCCCCTTCCTTATTTACCGGAGGGGGAAGGAAGGAGGAGGGAGGAGAGAAGGAAGGGGGAGGCCGAATCCCTCCCCTTCCTTCTCTCTTCCCCTCTTTCCTTCCTTCTCTAGTGCCGCCCATATGGGGGGCGCAGCAGCCCCTGCTGGCTACTGCGTTTCCCCTCTTGGCCCATTAGGCCCATATCTTTGCCAGGGGGTGCCCGGAACCCCTTCCGGTGACCCGATATGTACCGGGTACCCTCCGGAACACTTCCGGTGTCCGAATACCATCGTCCTATATATCAATCTTTACCTCTCGACCATTTCGAGACTCCTCGTCATGTCCGTGATCTCATCCGGGACTCCGAACAACATTCGATCAGCAAATCACATAACTCATATAATACAAAATCGTCATCGAACATTAAGCGTGCGGACCCTACGGGTTTGAAAACTATGTAGACATGACCGAGACACCTCTCCGGTCAATAACCAATAGCGGAACCTGGATGCTCATATTGGCTCCCACATATTCTACGAAGATCTTTATCGGTCGAACCGTTATGACAACATACGTAATTCCCTTTGTCCATCGGTATGTTACTTGCTCGAGATTCGATCGTCGGTATCTTTATACCTAGTTCAATCTCGTTACCGGCAAGTCTCTTTACTTGTTCCTTAATAGATCATCCTGTGACTAAGTCACTTTGCTTGCAAGGCTTCTTATGATGTGCATTACCGAGAGGGCCCAGAGATACCTCTCCGATACTCGGAGTGACAAATCCTAATCTTGATCTATGCCAACCCAACAGACACCTTCGGAGATACCTGTAGAGCATCTTTGTAATCACCCAGTTACGTTGTGACATTTAATAGCACACAAGGCATTCCTTCGGTGTCCGGGAGTTGCATAATCTCATAGTCAAAGGAATATGTATTTGACATGAAGAAAGCAGTAGCAATAAAACTGAACGATCATTATGCTAAGCTAACGGATGGGTCTTGTCCATCACATCATTCTCCTAATGATGTGATCCCGTTCATCAAATGACAACACATGTCTATGGTTAGGAAACTTAACCATCTTTGATTAACGAGCTAGTCTAGTAGAGGCTTACTAGGGACACGGTGTTTTGTCTATGTATCCACACATGTATCAAGTTTCTAGTTAGTACAATTCTAGCATGAATAAGGAAATATAAAATAACAAATTTATTATTGCCTCTAGGGCATATTTCCTTCAGTCTCCCACTTGCACTAGAGTCAATAATCTAGATTACATTGTAATGATTCTAACACCCATGGAGCCTTGGTGCTGATCATGTTTTGCTCGTGGAAGAGGCTTAGTCAACGGGTCTGCCACATTCAGATCCGTATGTATTTTGCAAATCTCTATGTCTCCCTCCTTGACTTGATCATGGATGGAGTTGAAGCGTCTCTTGATGTGTTTGGTTCTTTTGTGAAATCTGGATTCCTTCGCCAAGGCAATAGCTCCAGTATTATCACAAAAGATTTTCATTGGACCCGATGCACTAGGTATTACACCTAGATCGGATATGAACTCCTTCATCCAGACTCCTTCATTTGCTGCTTCTGAAGCAGCTATGTACTCCGCTTCACACGTAGATCCCACCACGACGCTCTACTTGGAACTGCACCAACTGACAGCTCCACCATTCAATATAAATACGTATCCGGTTTGTGACTTAGAGTCATCCGGATTAGTGTCAAAACTAGCATCGACGTAACCATTTACGACGAGCTCTTTGTCACCTCCATAAACGAGAAACATATCCTTAGTCCTTTTCAGGTACTTCAGGATGTTCTTGACTGCTGTCCAATGATCCACTCCTGGATTACTTTGGTACATCCCTGCTAAACTTATAGCAAGGCACACATCAGGTCTGGTACACAGCGTAGCATACATGATAGAACCTATGGCTGAAGCATAGGGAATGACTTTCATTTTCTCTCTATCTTCTGCAGTGGTCGGGCATTGAGTCTTACTCAACTTCACACCTTGCAGCATAGGCAAGAACCCTTTCTTTGACTGATCCATTTTGAACTTCTTCAAAACTTTATCAAGGTATGTGCTTTGTGAAAGTCCTATTAAGCGTCTCGATCTATCCCTATAGATCTTGATGCCTAATATATAAGCAGCTTCACCGAGGTATTTCATTGAAAAACTCTTATTCAAGTATCCTTTTATGCTATCCAGAAATTCTACATCATTTCCAATCAACAATATGTCATCCACATATAATATTAGAAATGCTACAGAGCTCCCACTCACTTTCTTGTAAATACAGGCTTCTCCAAAAGTCTGTATAAAACCATATGCTTTGATCACCTCATCAAAGCGTATATTCCAACTCCGAGATGCTTGCACCAGTCCATAGATGGATCGCTGGAGCTTGCACACTTTGTTAGCACCTTTAGGATCGACAAAACCTTATGGTTGCATCATATACAACTCTTCTTTAAGAAATCCATTAAGGAATGCAGTTTTGACGTCCATTTGCCAGATTTCATAATCATAAAATGCGGCAATTGCTAACATGATTCGGACGGAGTTAAGCATCGCTACGGGTGAGAAAGTCTCATCGTAGTCAACTCCTTGAACTTGTCGAAAACCTTTTGCGACAAGTTGAGCTTTGTAGATAGTAACATTACCATCGGCGTCAGTCTTCTTCTTGAAGATCCATTTATTCTCTATGGCTCGCCGATCATCGGGCAAGTCCACCAAAGTCCACACTTTGTTCTCATACATGGATCCAATCTCAGATTTCATGGCCTCAAGCCATCTGTCGGAATCTGGGATCATCATAGCTTCTTCATAGTTCGTAGGTTCGCCTTGGTCTAGAACATGACTTCCAGTATAGGATTCCCATACCACTCTGGTGCAGATCGTGTTCTGGTTGACCTACGAGGTTCTGTAGTAACTTGATCTGAAGTTTCATGATCATCATCATGTAACACCCCCTGTATTAAGCTACAGTGATCACCCTTTTGATGAGGCCATGTCATCATGATTAATAGTGCATAATCATCATTAGCATCATATTGCATTTCAACTCCTAAGTCAAATTCAAATTTAAATGAAAGTGGAATATAAAAGTTGTCCAACATAGAAACTAAAATGTCAGATAAGTAACAAATATTCCAGAGGCTATTCTAAAATTGAAACCAACATCATTGGAATTGGATAAGTGACTCGAACAACCTCAAACAGTGGATAAAGATAATATTTAATAACCATTTATTAAATCTGAAATAAATATGGAATTATGTTTTGTCCAAACTAATTTTAGGTGTTAAGGAATAATGCACTGGTATTTATGAAATAGGTCACACTTTTTACAAAAAACCATTTGGGGCCTAAACATTTACAGTAGAGAAAAGAATAAAAAGAAAGAAAAAGAACAGAAAAGGAAGACCCCCCTCCTCTCCTGGGCCGAATGGCCCAGCTAGCCAGGCCGGCCCAGCTGCGGCCCACCCCCACTCCCTTATCCACTCACCCCCAACCCTATCCACTCCCACCGACACCCCCTCGCTCACTCTCCCCCCCTCCCGATCCAGAAACTGGATCGGGCCGAGCGCGCCGACGTCGCCCGTCGCGTTGGACGCCACCTCGCCGGAGCGCTCCCCCCCGCGGTCTGCTTCCCCTCGGCGCCGTCCGGCACCGCCTCTCCCTCCCCGCCGATGACCTCGTCCCCGACGTGCCCTCGCTCGGGCCCGAGCCCAGCGCGCTCGCCCCGACGCGCCCGACCGCGCCCCGTCTCCGCCTCGTCTCCGACGCCGTCGCGGACCGCCGTCGCCCTTGGACCTCGCCGCCTCGCCGGACTCCACCGACGCCGGCCTCCCCGTCGACCCGTCGTCTCCGGCCTCCACCCCGAGCCCCTCCTCGCGCTCGACGCCGACGCCCCGCCTCGACCCCGTCGCCGACCACCCCTCCACGAGCTCGAGCCCGCTGCCCCGTCCCTGCAAATCTCGGTGAGGCCCCAGGCCTCCCCCTCCCCTGCCCCGTGCACGCGCACGCGCGCCGCCCCGCATCCACACTCACCGCGCGCCCTCGCCGCGCACGCCGCCCGCCCGCACGCCGCACGCCGGCGCCGGCCCCCAGCGCTCCTCCCCGCGGCCGCCTCTCCACCGGCCACGGCCGGCGCGCCCCGCTCCGGCCTCTGGCCCTCGCCACCACCCCCGGCCGGCCACCGCACCCTGGCCTCGGCCAGTGCGTGCGCGCGCGCCCACGCGTGCCTGGTCGCGCCCGCGCGCCCGCCCACGCCCGTGTGGCCATTCGGGCCACAGACAGGTGGGGCCTAATGCCCCTGAGCCACTGACCGAACGGGCCCACGGCCCAGAAACGATTTTAAGAAAATAAAAATAAAAATAAATAAAATAATTAATTAGTTAATTAGTTAGGTTAATTAACCCTAATCAGACTAATTTAATTAATTAATTAGTTTAGTTAATTGTTAATTAGTTAATTAAACTTAATTAACCGCTGACATCAGCATGAGGTCAGGCTGATGTCATCATCAGCACTGTTTCGGATAATGTTGAATTAAATAATTAATTAAATTTCAGAAATTAATAAAAACTTTAGAAAATCATATTAAATAAACCGTAACTCCGATGAAAATATTTTATACATGAAACTTGCTCAGAACGACGATACGAACCCGGATACGCCCTTTGTATTCCCGTCAGACGCCCGCAACTATGAGAACGTTGAACAATTAGACCGATTTCGATAAATGAATAGTGTCCAACCCTAATTAAATAAATCCGAATAAATTCCTAAATTAACTAAATCGCTTAGTTAGGCTGTATATCACCCTGGCCCTGCGTTTAGACATGTCCTGCATCCCTGTTGCATCATTGCCGTGTGTTTACTGTTTCTTCCCCCTCTTCTCTTCGGTAGACTACGAGACCGACGCAGCTGCTGGTGCCCCGACCGACTACGTTGTTGACGACCCCTACTTGCCAGAGCAACCAGGCAAGCCCCCCCCCCCCCTTGATCACCAGATATCGCCTATTCTTCTCTATACTGCTTGCATTAGAGTAGTGTAGCCTGTTACTGCTTTCGGTTAATCCTATTCTGCTGCATAGCCTGTCATTGTTGCTACTGTTGTTGATACCTTACCTGCAATCCTAAATGCCTAGTGTAGGATGCTAGTTTGTCATCAGTGGCCCTACATTCTCGTCTGTCTGCTATGCTACATTATTGGGCCGTGCTCGCCACGGGTGGCGATTGCGGATATGTATACTACTTATTACATGTGACATCAGATGGATACTAAAGTCGGGTCGGCTCGAGGAGCACCCGCAGGTGATTCACGAATGGGGGCTGAAAGGATTGGCCTCCTCGATGGCCCCCTAAGTGACTCTTTCTTGTGGAGCGGCAGGGCAGGTTGTGACCACCTAGGAGAGAGGTGGGCCTGGCCCTGGTCGTCGTCCGCGGTGATCTCATAATAACACGTTTAACGAGATTGGATATTTGATCTGAGTCTGGCCACTGGCCTATACGCACTAACCAACTACGCGGGAGTAGTTATGGGTATCCCGGCGTCGTGGTATCAGCTGAAGCCTTCTTGACGTCAGCGACTGAGCGGCGCGCGCCGTGTTGGACCGCGATAACGTAACCGCCGTGATCGGGTGGGTTGCTAGGTCTGCTCGCGGCCGCGTACGCAACGTGCAGGAGCGCACTGGGCGATGGGCCCAGACCCCAGAGTGCCTAGGATTAGTCCGGCGTGCTGACCTCTCTGTTGAGCCTAGGTGGGGCTGCGACGTGTGGATCTTCCGAGGCCGGGCATGACCCAGGAAAGTGTGTCCGGCCAAAGGGGATCGAGCGTGTTGGGGAATATGTGGTGCACCCCTGCAGGGAAGTTTATCTATTCGAATAGCCGTGTCCCTCGGTAAAAGGACGACCCGGAGTTGTATTCCGACCTCATGACAACTAGAAATGGATACTTAATAAAACACACCCTTACAAGTGACAGATATAACCCGGTGGTCGCTCTCTCGCATGGTGGCGACGAGAGGATCGACGGGTAGGATTATGCTATACGTTGTTGCTTGGTTAACTTCCAACTAATCTCTTCTATTGCTTCAAGATGGAGGCTGCCAGAAGCGTAGTCTTTGACAGGACTAGCTATCCCCCTCTTATTCTGGCATTCTGCAGTTCAGTCCACCGATATTGCCTCTTTACACATATACCATGCATATGTAGTATAGATCCTTGCTTGCGAGTACTTTGGATGAGTACTCACGGTTGCTTTCCCCCTCCTTTCCCCCTTTCCCTTCTTGCTGGTTGTCGCAACCAGATGCTGGAGCCCAGGAGCCAGACGCCACCTTCGACGACTACTACCACCAGGGCGGAGCCTACTACTACGTCCAGGACGCCGACGACCAGGAGTAGTTAGGAGGATCCCAGGCAGGAGGCCCTGCGCCTGTTCGATCTGTTGTATCCCTGTTTGTGCTAGCCATCTTATGGCACCTTGTTTAACCTATGTCTGTACTCAGATATTGTTGCTTCCGCTGACTCGTCTATGATCGAGCATTTGTATTCGAGCCCTCGTGGCCCCTGGCTTGTATTATGATGCTTGTATGACTTATTTATGTTTTAGAGTTGTGTTGTGATATCTTCTCGTGAGTCCCTGATCTTGATCGTACACGTTTGCGTGCATGATTAGTGTACGATTGAAACGGGGGCGTCACACATCATTAGCTTCCTCTCTAGTTGGTGTAGGCATCACGGGAACGGTTTTCTTTGATGAACTACTTTCCAATTCGAGAGAAGGTACGATTACCTCATCAAGTTCTACTTTCCTCCCACTCACTTCTTTCGAGAGAAACTCCTTCTATAGAAAGGTTCCATTCTTGGCAACAAAGATCTTGCCTTCGGATCTGTGGTAGAAGGTGTACCCAATTGTTTCCTTTGGGTATCCTATGAAGACACACTTCTCCGATTTGGGTTCAAGATTATCAGGCTGAAGCCTTTTGACATAAGTGTCGCAACCCCAAACTTTAAGAAATGACAGGTTAGGTTTCTTGCCAAACCACAGTTCATACGGTGTCGTCTCAACGGATTTAGACGGTGCCCTATTTAACATGAATGCAGCTGTCTCTAATGCATAACCCCAAAACGATAGTGGTAAATCGGTAAGAGACATCATAGATCGCACCATATCTAATAAAGTACGGTTACAATGTTCGGACACACCATTACGCTGTGGTGTTCCAGGTGGCGTGAGTTGTGAAACTATTCCACATTGTTGTAAATGAAGGCCAAAATTGTAACTCAAATATTCGCCTCCGTGATCAGATCGTAGAAACATTATTTTCTTGTTACGATGATTCTCTACTTCACTCTGAAATTCTTTGAACTTTTCAAATGTTTCAGACTTGTGTTTCATCAAGTAGATATACCCATATCTGCTCAAATCATCTGTGAAGGTTAGAAAATAACGATACCCGCCGTGTGCTTCAACACTCATCGGACCGCATACATCGGTATGTATTATTTCCAATAAGTCATTAGCTTGCTCCATTGTTCCGGAGAACGGAGTTTTAGTCATCTTTCCCATGAGGCATGGTCCACAAGTATCAAATGATTCATAATCAAGTGATTCCAAAAGCCCATCTGCATGGAGTTTCTTCATGCGCTTTACACCAATATGACCTAAACGGCAATGCCACAAATATGTTGCACTATCAGTATCAACTTTGCATCTTTTGGCATCAATATTATGAATATGTGTATGACCACGATCGAGATTCAACAAAAATAGACCACTCTTCAAGGGTGCATGACCATAAAAGATATTACTCATATAAATAGAACAACCATTATTCTCTGATTTAAATGAATAACCGTCTCGCACTAAACAAGATCCAGATATAATGTTCATGCTCAACGCAGGCACCAAATAACAATTATTCAGGTCTAAAACTAATCCCGAAGGTAGATGTAGAGGTAGCGTGCCGACGGCGATCACATCGACCTTGGAACCATTCCCGACGCGCATCGTCACCTCATCCTTAGCCAATCTTTGTTCAATCCGTAGCTCCTGTTTTGAGTTACAAATATGAGCAACCGAACCAGTATCAAATACCCAGGTGCTACTACGAGCATTAGTAAGGTACACATCAATAATATGTATATCAAATATACCTTTGTTCACTTTACCATCCTTCTTATCCGCCAAATACTTGGGGCAGTTCCGCTTCCAGTGACCAGTCCCTTTGCAGTAGAAGCACTCAGTTTCAGGCTTGGGTCCAGCTTTGGGCTTCTTCCCGGGAGTGGTAACTTGCTTGCCATTCTTCTTGAAGTTCCCCTTCTTTCCCTTGCCCTTTTTCTTGAAACTAGTGGTCTTGTTAACCATCAACACTTGATGCTCCTTCTTGATTTCTACCTCCGCAGCTTTGAGCATTGCAAAGAGCTCGGGAATTGTCTTTTCCATCCCTTGCATATTATAGTTCATCACGAAGCCTTTGTAGCTTGGTGGCAGTGATTGAAGAACTCTGTCCATAACACTATCATCTGGAAGATTAACTCCCAGCTGAGTCAAGTGATTATGATATCCAGACATTCTGAGTATGTGTTCACTAACAGAACTGTTCTCCTCCATCTTGCAGCTATAGAACTTGTTGGAGACTTCATATCTCTCAACTCGGGCATTTGCTTGGAATATTAACTTCAACTCCTAGAACATCTCATATGCTCCATGACGTTCAAAACATCTTTGAAGTCCCGATTCTAAGCCGTAAAGCATGGCACACTGAACTATCGAGTAGTCATCAGATCGAGCTTGCCAGACGTTCATAACATCAGCATCTGCTCCTGCAGCAGGCCTTTCACCTAGCGGTGCATCAAGGACATAATTCTTCTGTGCAGCAATGAGGATAATCCTCAAGTTACAGACCCAGTCCGTGTAGTTGCTACCATCATATTTCAACTTAGCTTTCTCTAAGAACGCATTAAAATTCAAGGGAACGGTAGCACGGGACATTCATCTACAACATAGATATGCAAAAACTATCAGGACTAAGTTCATGATAAATTAAGTTCAATTAATCAAATTACTTAAGAACTCCCACTTACATAGACATCCCTCAAGTCATCTAAATGATACGTGATGCAAATCGACTAAACCATGTCCGATCATCACGTGAGATGGAGTAGTCATCAATGGTGAACATCTCTATGTTGATCATATCTACTATATGATTCACGTTCGACCTTTCGGTCTCCAGTGTTTCGAGGCCATGTCTGGACATGCTAGGCTCGTCAAGTTTAACCCGAGTATTCCGCATGTGCAAAACTGTCTTGCACCCATTGTATTTGAACGTAGAGTCTATCACACCCAATCATCATGTGGTGTCTCAACACGACGAACTGTCGCAACGGTGCATACTAAGGGAGAACACTTATACCTTGAAATTTAGTGAAGGGATCATGTCGTGGATTTGTCACGGCAGATGTCCTTGTGAAAAAGGACTTAGTCGTGAGGCCAACGCATCTATGTGGTAGCTTGAGAGGGGTTGAGTGGGACGAGAGAGTCACGGTGGAGGTAAAAGCCTACATCCTGCTTCATTGATATTGATCATGGTAATGCTCACGATTACATGGGTGCTCTTTCGCTACCTCTATCTCGAGAGCTATTGACTTGTCTGTCTTAACTTGTAAAACTTGTCCCTCTTGGGGTGCCCTGCCCCTCCTTATATAAGTTGGAGGGGTGGGTTACATGTGGAGTCCTAGTAGGACTAGGACTATTCTATTACAAGTAGAATCCTAATCTTGCTTCCTTTGTAAGGGAATACTCCTTATGCTTTCCTCTTAAGCCGGCCTACCATAAGATGAGCCAGCCTTCCCGTGAGCCGCCTTATGGGCCGTTGGGTCTTGTCGTCTGTCTGACCCGCCCACCGGGTCACTAATGAACCGCAAAACTCGGGCGGGTCACCCGTGAGTCGCGAGTCTTCAGGCGGGTTACCGATGAAGCGCCAAGTCTCAGCCGGGTCATATATCCGGCCGGGTCATACCACGGGGTATATCCCCGACATTAGCCCGCAGTTTAATTTGGATTTATCCATGTTAAACAGATCCTGCAAAATAAACACAAGAACAAATTTGACAGGCTATGCACCGAGTCAAACCTTTTCGTGAACCGGCTTCTGTTCATCTTGTCATTTCCTTCTGTGAAGATACTCGACCGAGTCAATATTTGCCGGGTCGTGCAATTCTTGAGTTATTCCATCCCTTGTCTCTTAGTTTCTTGTAGAAAAAATATTGGGAAAAATAATCCATTTTAAGTCGGCCTCCAATTCTCTGGCTTGATAAAAATATTGGACTCAACATATTCATCTAATGACCCGCCAGTTCTGAATACTCCGGCTTGATAAAAATATTGGACTTTAAAATATTCATCTAATGCTGAGCTGGCTCGAAAATGTTAGAACTTGTCAAGCTGTGATTATCAAAGTTGCCGGGTTATAAATATTGATGGCACCGGGTCATAATTGTTACAGACGCCGGGTCATGATTGTTGCTGACACCAAGCTTGAAAGTGTACCTCCCTCATATGCATATCACCTATAGCCCCCAAGTCTTAAGAAGGGAGCGTAGTAACAGCTTAAGACTTGCTTCAATATAAATGCTGCAACTTTGGAGAAATCCGGATTGTTTATCTGAGTCACCAGTCATAAACTGAATATTTTGTACTTCCCATATGTAGCCCCCAAGTGCCGGGTCATTATGCAATAATGAGCAGGGACTTTGTAGATCTGATTATGTGGACTTTAAGCAGCAATGTGTAGCCCCCAAGGGCCGGCTTAGTAAGATAATACTGAGCTGGGACTTTACATGTACTTCAAAAAATAACACCATATGATGTAGCTCCCAAGTTTCGGGTTAACTTTGACAGGAGCAATTAGTAGCCCCCAAGGGCCGGCTCATCACCATGTGATGGGTCGGGTCTTGAATGAGGCGAGTTAAAAATGACCTTGCATTAGCCCCCAAGTGCTATGGTGCATGCTTGCAGCGACATGGGACTTGCATACTTGATGTAATCTTGATTTGAATAATATAGCCCCCAAGTGCCGGGTCGTATGCCTGCAGTGACTCGGGACTAAAAAAATCATATCTATTGTCTGGATGATGTTGCTGAAAGCCTTTGCATATCAATATTGAACCATGCTCTCTGTTGTGAACCGGTACTCTTGTATGAAAATAATAGCCATTGCTCTGAAGCGGCTTTTGAAAACCTCAATCATAATACTGGTTATTGATAACCATAATAAAAATCCAGCCATGTTGGCTATTAAAGATTTGAATACTTTGTCTGTTGACAAGTAAATCCAGAGTTAAATACCCGGCGGCTCTTAGCCGATGGCGACTTAATGCGCATCCATTGTACTCCGGGATGCAACCCGGCGGCTTATAGCCTTTGTAAAAAATCAAGAATTGATAACCCCTACAAATAGAGATGTTATAAAAATTGCAAATATGCATAACAATATATTTCATGAGTCGGCCTTTAAGGCTCGAATCCAGGGCGGGTTAAATAACCCAACCATCCATGGTGGCTCATAGTCATGTCCAGTTTTTTAAAATATCACTTTGGCGGCTTATAGCCTCAATAAACTCAATACGGAGCAATATAACTCGGAGCTGGATAACCCAGCAAAATCTTTAGATGACCAGATGATGGGTTTAAACGCAATGATTCATGTAAACCATTGCTCTGCATGTCCTGCACAAAGTTTAAACAACATATGCCCTGGCGACTTAACGTCGAAAACCAGGGCGGTTAACAACCCAAACATAATATAGTCTTATGCAATTATGCAAAAGACTAGAATCAAGGCCATTAAAGCCGAAATATACTAGCAACTTATAATCAAAACCAGAGCGGGTTACCAAACCTCGCATATTCATATAACAATGAAAAACATACCTGTAGATCTGGATCATACTACCGGCTTACATTGTCATATCCAGTGAGGGTGACAACCCAAAGATTTATAAGCGCATGATTCCAATTGCGCAATCCAAAGTATAATGGCAACTTAAAGTCCAAAGCCAGGACGGGTTATCAAAACCCCAAATATGCTCCAATATGAGTCATAAAGATTAAGGCTACATGGCCTGAATTTTTTCAAACCATATGTTAATATGGAATAAGGATATGAATCCAAACAATGTTCAGAGAAAATAACAAATCAGAAAAAATAAGGCTTTCATAGGCCGCCAAGCCGAAATTTCAAGTGCTTTCATGGGCCGCACAACCACTGAGTTAATCCTTCATTCAAACCCGTAAGCCGGCCCTCACAAGACCAACCGCCGTTTTAACCTCGACAAGTTCAGGGTCTTTATTACAAGATTGACTGTTGAGAGTACGGCGGGTCATTCCAGGATTACCTGGACGGAGTGACAAGGACATACAGGCAGGATAACTCGGAATTTGGTGTTTACACCTGGCATACAAGCTGGTCAAGAGGGTAAGTATAGCTATGTTCATTGAACAGGAAGCCCCCAAGTGACTTATAATAAGCCCTCAAGGCAGGATACCTATGTTTGAACTGCGCACTGCAGCAAGTTCTCTTTGGTAACCTTTAACTTGGGCAGGAAGCCCCCAAGTGATTTGTAACAAGGCGTGTAAGCCGGATCAAGAGGGTAAGCATAGCTATGCTCATTGAGCAGGAAGCCCCCAAGTGACATATAATATGATAAGCCAATAAGGCAGGATACCCATGTTTGAACCGCGCATCATGGCAGCAAGTTCTCTTTGGCAACCTTTAATTTCTTCTAAGAACTCGAACTTGCAAGAGATGAATTCCTCTTGAACCGGATGTTGAGCCGGAAATTGAGAGCTCAAAACATTGTGGGAGAGAGATTTCCCTTGAGCCGGATATTGAACCGGAATCTTTTCTTATAACCCGGAACTCTTCTATTGAGCCGGAACTTTTTTGATTGCCAGGCATTTTTTTAAGCCGGAAATTGTCTGACAGCCTTTTGAATTTTCACCAATGTGGCAGTAGCCTCCGGGACCGGGTTATTTTCCCTCCAATGACCCGGGGTTTTTGAATCTGGCAAAATTTGCTAAGTCATGTCATCGTAGCCCCCCGAGTCTTAAGACGACTCGAGGAGTTGTCTTGAGATTCTCCATACTTGACTGTGATATAAACTGGCATATAGTTGAACAATGGAATGCTGGAATATGTTGAAGCTCGGCGGGTTATAAATGACCCCATATGATTTGTGTGAGTAACTCGGCCAATGGTTCATCCCAACTGGCTGTTAAAGTTAACCAAACTGCAGTGGTGGCGACTTGTACGCCTGCCCATTGAATCATCCAGTGTAAGCGGAGGCTGATAATATATGATAATTTGCTCCAGAGTTGTTGGAAGAAAACCGGGCCACCGGAGCAGTGACTTGCTTGCACTCAATAAGCAGCTCATGCAGACAGGTGCGGCCCGGTGTGTTGATGTAGACTAGACCGCGAGAGACGGACGGTAAAGGCAACCGCAGCATCAGAAGCAGCACGGACACGGGCAAGTCGGCCGTGGGCACAGACAGACGAGTCGGCCGTGGCGTTTGTAAGCCGGTGCGGACGGGCGAGTCAGCCGCAAGGGTGGATAGCGGGGGTGGCGGCTCGCATGCGTATCCGTCGAGCAGCTTGGCATGGACGAACGCCAGTGCAGAATAATACCGGCGTGCGCTCGGCCTCTGCGGTTTAACAACACCTTTGTCATGAATAATTATCTAATTATCCTGCATAAGAATATTGCAGACCAAGGCAAAGGTAAATTGTTCTTTACATAAATTAACATGTGCTAATAAAATAAATGAAACGGATAGCACCTGATATATTTTATCGGATGAACATGGACGCTGATACTGGATAATTGACCTGAGGATGATGGCATACCGCTGTAGTTCACGGACGATTTTTGCAATAATATGGACAAAAACTTCTGTCGCACCGTACGTACCAATGGTCATCCATTAAATTACAGTTTTTAGAAAACCGGACCAGATAGTAGTACTCCTTGTGGTGCATTGCAGTAGTGTAGCTCTGTTTCTTATGACGCAGAACACCAGAGGCCAGTCAAATCACACCCGTTGAACTAGGCCGGCTTGCTAGCTTCCCATGCAATACTAGAGTCATCCTTTCTTGATTCCCGTGCCCTTGTGGGCTTATAATAGTAGCACTAGTGAACGCAAGTAGCACTAGATTTTGTTTATTTTGCCTCACAGCCATGAAACGAGTGGGGGCTGTGCTGTAATCGGTCTTTTGCCATGTGTTATGTGACACAGAGGCTTCGCGGCAGAGACGGCGGCTCGTGGCCAAGGCGGAGCGAGGCCGGCTCGAGGTGGAGTGAGGCCGCAGCAGAGACACCTCACAGTCAACAAAGCGGTTTAGTGAAGGCGACTTGGCCATAACAGCTTCGTGGATCCGGCGGCTATTCAGCGAGGCAGCTCGGCCGAGGACCGGCGGTTTGGCTGTGGAGACGGGCGGCCCACAGCGGCGGCTCAAAGGGAGGCCACGGCGAGGGGCCGCAGCTGGCCACGGCAACGGGTCAGAGCAGCGGGCGTGCTCAAGTAGCAGAGCTCCGGCGTAGCGATAGCAGCTCGTCACGCGGTCGAGGTAAGCCGGCTGAGGCGAGTGGCGATGTGGCGGGTGGCAATGGGAGGCCGGACCTGGACAGAGCAGCACGAGGCGGTGAAGTGGGTCGGCCGAGTCACGGCATGGTAGAGGAGTCATGGTCGCGGCCGTTCTGGCCAATCCATGTTTGTTTCTCCGAGTCGTGGTTGTTTTGTGGTGCTGGCTTGGTGATTCCTTTTGTGATGACGTGGAGAGCAGCCGGTAGCTACAGGCAGCAGCACAAACGTGGCAATTTGCCGGATTGAACCGCTCGCAGCCTCGGGATCGGATCCTCTACATTGCTCGTGGACGAGGAAAGATGCAGTAGCACTCGGACACGGCTGCCGCACAAATTGACACTGTAGCGGAAATTCTTGACGTCCTCAAACTCGGCAACTTGCAGCGGCACACGGACGTGTAACCCTAATTTCTTTTGAACCTCGTATGGGTATTAGATCTGACTGCTCGCCTTCGAGACAATGTAACTCCTTCCGCAATGATTCTTCTTCATCTGGACAATTGCGAACTTCTCGATCCCTGTGAAAGATCCCTCCAAGAACTCATCACCACCGTGCGTTTGCCCCATGGTGGGCGTCAACTGTCGTGGATTTGTCACGACAGATGTCCTTGTGAAAAAGGATTTAGTCGTGAGGTCAACGCATCTATGTGGTAGCTTGAGAGGGGTTGAGTGGGACGAGAGACCCGAGGTTTTACCCAGGTTCGGCCCCTCACGGTGGAGGTAAAAGCCTACATCCTGCTTCATTGATATTGATCATGGTGATGCTCACGATTACATGGGTGCTCTTTCGCTACCTATATCTCGAGAGCTATTGACTTGTCTGTCTTAACTTGTAAAACTTGTCCCTCTTGGGGTGCCCTGCCCCTCCTTATATAAGTTGTAGGGGCGGGTTACATGTGGAGTCCTAGTAGGACTAGGACTATTCTATTACAAGTAGAATCCTAGTCTTGATTCCTTTGTAAGGGAATACTCCTTATGCTTTCCTCTTAAGCCGGCCTACCATAAGATGAGCCGGCCTTCCCATGAGTTGCCTTATGGGCCGTTGGGTCTTGTCGTCTGTCTGACCCATCCGCCGGGTCACGAATGAACCGCAAAACTCGGGCGGGTCACCCGTGAGTCGCGAGTCTTCAGGCGGGTTACCGATGAAGCGCCAAGTCTCGGCCGGGTCATACCACGGGGTATATTCCTGACAGATCATCTTATAATGCTACCGTCGTTCTAAGCAAAATAAGATGCATAAAGGATAAACATTACATGCAATCAAAATATGTGACATGATATGGCCATCATCATCTTGCGCTTTTGATCTCCATCTCCAAAGAATCGTCATGATCTCCATCGTCACCGGCTCGACACCTTGATCTCCATCGTTGCGTCGTGGTCGTCTCGCCAACTATTGCTTCTACAACTATCGCTAACGCATAGTGATAAAATAAAGCAATTACATGGCGTTTGCATTTCATACAATAAAGCGACAACCATAAGGCTCCTGCTAGTTGCCGATAACTTTTACAAAACATGATCATCTCATATAACAACGTATATCACATCATGTCTTGACCATATCACATCACAACATGCCCTGCAAAAACAAGTTAGACGTCCTCTACTTTGTTGTTGCAAGTTTTACGTGGCGGCTACGGGCTTCTAGCAAGAACCGTTCTTACCTACGCATCAAAACCACAACGGTGATTTATCAAGTTTGCTGTTTTAATCTTCAACAAGGACCGGCCGCAGTCAAATTCGATTCAACTAAAGTAGGTGAAACAGACACCCACCAGCCACCTTTATGCAAAACTAGTTGCATGTCTGTCGGTGGAACCGGTCTCATGAACGTGGTCATGTAAGGTTGGTCCGGGCCGCTTCATCCAACAATACTGCCGAATCAAAATAAGATGTTGGTGGTAAGCAGTATGACTATCACCGCCCACAACTCTTTGTGTTCTATTCATGCATATCATCTACACATAGACCTGGCTCGGATGCCACTGTTGGAAAACGTAGCATGCAATTTCAAAAAAAAAAATCAACGCTCATGCAAGATCTATCTAGGAGATGCATAGTAACAAGAGGAGGAGAGTGTGTCTACGTACCCTCGTAGACCGAAAGCGGAAGCGTTTGACAACGCAGTTGATGTAGTCGAACTTCTTCTAGTTTCGACCGATCAAGCACCGAACGTACGGCACCTCCGAGTTCTGCACACGTTCAGCTCGATGACGTCCCTCGAACTCTTGATCCAGCAAAGTGTCGAGGAAGTAGATGAGTTCCGTCAGCACAACGGCGTGGTGACGGTGATGGTGAAGTGATCCGCGCAGGGCTTCGCCTAAGCACTACGAAGATATGACCGAGGGTGTAATCTGTGGAGGTGGGGCGCCCCACACGGCTAACAGTTATTGGTGTGTGTTCTAGGCGCCTCCTCCCGATGTATATATAGGTGGGAGGGGGAGGGGAGCAGCCTTGGGGCGCGCCAAGTAGGAGGAATCCTACTTGGGGCCTAATCCAATTCGGCCTCCCCCCTTCCTTATTTACCGGAGGGGGAAGGAAGGAGGAGGGAGGAGAGAAGGAAGGGGGAGGCCGAATCCCTCCCCTTCCTTCTCTCTTCCCCTCTTTCCTTCCTCCTCTAGTGCCGCCCATATGGGGGGCGCAGCAGCCCCTGCTGGCTGCTGCGTTTCCCCTCTTGGCCCATTAGGCCCATATCTTTGCCGGGGGGGGGGGGGGGGGGAGGGGTGCCCGGAACCCCTTCCGGTGACCCGATATGTACCCGGTACCCTCCGGAACACTTCTGGTGTCCGAATACCATCGTCCTATATATCAATCTTTACCTCTCGACCATTCCGAGACTCCTCGTCATGTCCGTAATCTCATCCGGGACTCCAAACAACATTCGGTCACCAAATCACATAACTCCTATAATACAAAATCGTCATCGAACGTTAAGCGTGCGGACCCTACGGGTTCGAGAACTATGTAGACATGACCGAGACACCTCTACGGTCAATAACCAATAGCGGAACTTGGATGCTCATATTGGCTCCCACATATACTACCAAGATCTTTATCGGTCGAACCGTTATGACAACATACGTAATTCCCTTTGTCCATCGGTATGTTACTTGCCCGAGATTCGATCTTCGGTATCTTTATACCTAGTTCAATCTCGTTACCGGCAAGTCTCTTTACTCGTTCCGTAATACATCATCCTGTGACTAAGTCACTTTGCTTGCAAGGATTCTTATGATGTGCATTACCGAGAGGGCCCAGAGATACCTCTCCGATACTCGGAGTGACAAATCCTAATCTCGACCTATGCCAACCCAACAGACACCTTCGGCGATACCTGTAGAGCATCTTTATAATCACCCAGTTACGTTGTGACATTTGATAGCACAAAAGGCATTCCTCCGGTATCCGGGAGTTGCATAATCTCATAGTCGAAGGAATATGTATTTGACATGAAGAAAGCAGTAGCAATAAAACTGAACGATCATTATGCTAAGCTAACGGATGGGTATTGTCCATCACATCATTATCCTAATGATGTGATCCCGTTCATCAAATGACAACACATGTCTATGGTTAGGAAACTTAACCATCTTTGATTAACGAGCTAGTCTAGTAGAGGCTTACTAGGGACATAGTGTTTTGTCTATGTATCCACACATGTATCAAGTTTCCGGTTAATACAATTCTAGCATGAATAATAAACATTTATCATGAATAAGGAAATATAAAATAACAACTTTATTATTGCCTCTAGGGCATATTTCCTTCAGTATCATGACTCTTGTTTATGCTTACGGTCTTGTATATCCTGCAGAAGACCAATCAACATATGTCCTGGCGACTAAAAGTCAAAAGCAAGGGCGGGTGACAACCCAAAGACAGGTAGCCTTATATGACTACTGAAGAAAATCATAGTCACAGCTGTTCAAGCCAAAATATACTGGCGACTTAAAGTCAAAAGCCAGGGCGGGTGACAACACAAAATATTTAAATATGAGTATCATAACCCAGAGCCTCACGACCCGGGTAGTCAAAATTTACACAAAAGCAAAAACTTAAGATAAAAACATCCTAAAAAATCCAAAAGAGAGAGATACAAAAAATCTCTAATTTTTGTTAGGCCGGCTTTCAAGGCACGACCGAAAAAGTTGGCTCACGGGCCTTTTGCTTTCAAGGCCGCATAGCCGTTGAGTTTATCCTAGCTCACTGTAAGCCGACTCTCACGTGACACAAGCCGTCATTTTAACCTTAACAAGTTCAGGGTCTTAAAAAAGATTGACTGTTAAGAGTTCGGTGGGTCACCTGGCGGAGTAGCAAGTTGCAAACAGGCAGGTGTAACTCATAATGTGGCAACTCAAGCCGGTCAAGAGGGTATGAAAGCTAAACCTGATGGGTTGGAAGCCCCCAAGTGACCTTATGATCAAGTAACAAAGACTCAGATAGACAGAAATGAAACGACAGTGGCCCTAAATTTCAGGGATGCTGGCTTTATTATATTGATCATAAAAGATATATACATTGACAAATGTACGTACAAGGATAAGAGCCGGTGGCTCAAGTGTAGTAAGGCCGAAGATGAGCAATATTCCATGGCCGGCGGGTCTCCTCTTCCGACTTGCGTGAATCCTTATGCTCTCGTATATCAATGAGGTAGTAAGACACATTATTGAGATTTTTGCTGATCATAAAAGGCCCTTCCCAAGGAGGAGAAAGCTTATGCATCCCTGTGTGATCTTGAATCAAACGGAGCACTAAGTCGCCTTCTTGAAAGGTCCGGCTTCGAACTCTATGGCTATGATAGCGATGTAGATCTTGCTGATAGATCGTGGAACGAGCCGCCACAAGGTCACGGTCTTCATCGAAAGCATCAAGTGAGTTCTGACGTGCCGTCTCATTATCAGCTTCAACATAAGCCACCACTCTAGGCGAGTCATGACGGATGTCACTTGGGAGAACCGCCTCTGCATCATAAACCATAAAGAAAGGCGTATAGCCTGTTAATCTGTTGGGGGTGGTATTGATACTCCAAAGCATTGAAGGTAACTCCTCAACCCAACAACCCGGTGTTCGCTTCAAAGGAACCATGAGCCGGGGCTTGATGCCTCTCAAATTTTTTTGATTAGCTCGCTCTACATGATCATTAGACTGTGGATGAGCCACTGAAGAAACGTCAAGATGAATATGCTCTCTTTGACATAACTCCTTCATAGAACCCTTAGACAGATTAGTGTCATTATCAGTAATGATACTATGAGGGTATCCAAAGCAGAAAATCAGCTTTTTAACAAACTGAACAGTTGTGGCCGCATCACAATTGCTAACTGGCTCCGCCACAACCCACTTGGTAAACTTGTCAACCGCCACCAAAAGGTGGGTCTTTTTATCCTTAGACCTCTTGAACGGTCCAACCATATCAAGCCCCCAAACTACAAACGACCAAGTTATTGGAATCATACGCAATTCTTGAGCCGGCACATGAGCCTGTCTTGCAACATTTTGACACCCGTCGCACTTGCTAACGATATCCTCTGCATTAGCATGAGCTGTCAACCAGTAAAACCCGTGACGAAAAGCTTTAGCCACTAAAGACTTAGAGCCGGCATGATGACCACAATCACCTTCATGAATCTCTCGTAAGATCTCATGGCCCTCTTCAGGAGAAACACAACGTTGGAACACGTCTGTCACACTGCATCGGTGTAACTCGTCGTTGACGATAGTCATAGACTTAGACCTCCTGGTTATTTGCCTTGCCAAAGTTTCATCCTCAGGTAACTCGCCCCGGGTCATATAGGCCAAGTAGGGAAGCGTCCAATCAGGAATAGCATGGAGAGCCGCCACCAACTGCGCCTCCGGGTCAGGGACAGCAAGGTCTTCTTCAGATGGTAACTTGACCGAAGGATTGTGCAACACGTCAAGAAACACATTAGGAGGCACCGGCTTATGTTGAGATCCAGGCTGGCTTAAGGCATCAGCCGCCTCGTTCTTCCTTCGATCAAGGTGATCCACCTGATAACGCTTGAAATGACCAGCAACATTGTCAACCGCTCGGCGATAAGCCGCCGTGAGCGGGTCTTTAGAATCCCACGTGCCTGAGACTTGCTAAGCCACCAGGTCTGAGTCACCCAGACACTTGACCCGGCTTAAATTCATCTCTTTGGCCATACGAAGGCCGTGGAGTAAAGCCCCATATTCAGCTGCATTGTTAGTACAAGGAAACATTACACTACTAGGGAAAAGCCTAGCAGTAGCGCGGATCTAAGTGCTATCAGTAGCACGGGGCACCACGCTACTGATACGGCGCTATAGCTAACCTTTAGCAGTAGCGCGTTTTGACCCGCGCTACTGCTATACCTACTTAGCAGTAGCGCTGTCCATACCAGCGCTACTGCTAAGTGGCTTAGCAGTAGCGTTTTCTTGTCCAGCGCTAAAGAGCGCTACTACTATATTTTCACATATCTTTTTTTTGCTATGTATTTGTGATGTTTTTGTACATGTTTTATACATCATTCTAATCATATCATAAACATGCAATATGCTCATCATATCATACACATAATAGTCTCGTCATATCATCCAGCAAAAATCATGTCATCACATCATAATCACGGTATAGCGATACAAGTTAACTGACATGTCTCATCATAATTACTTCTTGAGGCGCCTGTTCGGATCCCTCTCTCGCACTAGCGTGAACCTAAACTAACTATTTTCCACTTCGGCTCTGCTATCGAGCCCTCTCTGGCTGTCACTTGGAAACTGGTACACCTGGGCCTGACACTCAGGCCACTCGATCGTCGTATACTCCTGGCGTAGCACTTCTTCGCCATAGATGATCTATGTACTTGCATCGTCACATGAGTCGATAATATGCAACATATATAGTTGAGCAACAGAAAGAGACAGAGTTGGTAAAAATAGAAGCAACATATCATAAGCATAAATAACAAAGTTCATCATACCCAAAATGCCCTAACTAGAGTGATCTACGCTAGTTGAGGAGGACGCTTTAATTACATCACAAAGTTTCATCGTGCATAACTCAAAGTTTCATCATAGAGAAAGTATGGACTAAACGGACACATTGTCATATATCGTCAATCACTCCAACATGTCGTGCCATCCATCCAAATCAGGGAGATAGTCCCCGAGCACAGTGAAAGGCTTCAGGTCGAGACGCTAAGCGGCTACGCGTGTTCGGACGTCTTCCCGCGACATTTCCCCTTCTTCGTAGAACAACCCTGTTTTTTCGAGGACCTCCTTCATGATGATTTGGGCAAGTTCACGCTGGATGTGATAGAACTCAGCTCGGAGTCGATGATCCGGGACATCTCCTAGTTTCTTTGCCCATTGCAGAATATTGGCATTGCCGGATCTAGGTGACATGCGAAGGTTTTGGTGATCCCGTCTGTACTCCAGCATGTGGTGGAGGACATAGAATCCATCACTAAGAGTACCACTCGGTTGCTGGATGCAGCAAAAGTCGGTCTTATGGCCGAAGGCGGCCGCGCGGTTCCTTGTCTTCTTGAGCGTGATCTCTCCACCCCGTAGGCCATAGCTAAAGATAGCACTGTCGAGAATAGACTTGATGTGGGTGTAATCCTTTTTCTTCATGTTCTTCGACGAGTCCAAGTAAAGAGCGTGGGAGAATCAGGGGTAAAGGATGATGAGGACGGCACACCCGTCGCTGCACAAAATAAGTACACCTCAAATTAGCCTCCACACGTGCAAATGAATGATTGAAATCGAAGGAAGGATATCCGCGGATGACTTACATGGGATGATAAGGCACGAGAATCGTCTCCTTGTCCTTATTGCCGACCAAGAAATTGGCGATGTAGTTACTCGCGTATTCACGGTGCTTTGGGCAGACTGCCAAGAAGCCCTCGTGCATGAAGTACGGGTCAGCGACACAGATATAAGGTATCTGCTCAATCCTGATGATGTAGTTCATGTACAAGACAAAAAGGCGGACAAACGTAAAATCCAGCTTTTCAAGTGAAACATGTCGAAGATGTAATCGAATCGAAGGAAGAACTTTTCCGCGGGAAATGTGTCGACGTACAACCTTTGCTGCGGCACGTTAACCACGTAGAGCGGGTATCCTGGATTTTTCGAGGCGATGAGGATTTTATCTCTCCGCAGCACATCGTCATGAAGTCTCCTTAGATCGCCATATATGGCCTCTACCGCTGCCTTAGTTAGGATCGGATCACCGGGGATATGGTATTTCGCCGCACCCATGATAGGTATACGGTCTTCAACCCAAGGCTGCGGAGGCGGCTGGCTCATAGAAGTAGCTTTGCCTTTCCTCGGTCTCTTCCTATGCTTCTTTGCTACTCGAAGTGAGTCTATAATACGTTCATCCTTCGGCAATTCAGGCACCAACTCATCACGCTCAAACCCTGAGTACTCATACTGCTGAGCCATCAATCCTCCATCGTCATAGGCGCAAGCATTGAGATACTGTAGAGGGTCATCGTCATCCTCGTCGATGGCATCATGCATTGCTTCTTCGACGACGGCGACGTCATCAGCCACTAATGGAGCCTCTTCCTCACGCCGTCCGCTATCACCCGGCACGACAGGCGACGCTAATTGGGTAGGTGGGGTGTTGGTGTTCATACCTTGCTGAGGCTGCTTGGTCGTGGGTGTGCTCCCAGCCGCCTCGAGACGAAGCAGACTCTTCGGCCACAACAGGACCCAACTTTTGCAATCGCCAAGCCGCCGCGGGGGTCTCGTCGTCATCACCCCCTTGTGCTACCGAAGGAGCCAAATTATCGTGGCCCAGTTTAACACTGGCCACAGAAACCTTGAAGACGTCAGGGGGGATCGGCCAGCTGTGGAATAATTCTTCCTTCGGCTTCACTATCGTTGCCTTCCCCACGTCCACCTTCTGGCCGCTGACGGTGTACAGTATGGTGCACGGGGTTACGTCGGCCTGCAAAGACATGTCTATGACATGAGACATCTGAAAGGCAACGGAAATGGGAGATTATACATATATTGAAGAGGGTCGGTGTGACAGGTACTGTGAGGGCGTCGAGCTCAGCCAAAGATGAAGCCCCGCCAAGCACGCCAGAGACGGAGGACGGGCTGCTATGAGCAGGTGCGGGAGCAGAAGCAGGTGTGGGAGTAGGTTTTGGTGCAACGCTAAACGAGCTGCTCCCGAAGAAGTTGGAAAGGGGAAAGTCCACTGCCTCTTTATCTGGATTTTGCTTGGTCCAACTGACGATAGCCGGAATCAAGACACTATATGAAGCTGCCATTTCCTCTCTTGCGGCAGCTACCGTTGCTTTGACTGTCTCAGCTGATTTCTTATCAACTGCAATCTCAACCTTCTTGTCGATGTTTTCTTTGTTTAACCTCCATCTTTCCTTTCTCTCCTTGGTGGTCTCACGATAGTACTTCTTCGACGTGGCGCCGTCTCCGACGTCGTGCACACGTCCATACGACGGCCGAGTGTCCACCGGGAGTCCTTTCAATATGTTCAAGGCCCAGTTGAATGGGGTGTCCCACTTGGGCCTCGCCAACGCCTCAGACGGCGAGTCGCTTTCGGCCGCAATCCTGTGTTGCACTTTCTGCAAAAGGAACATGGATCGTTTACAAATGTGACTAAACGTGTAGTCGAATTGATCAGAAGCTAAAATTAGGGGGTAAATTAATAATTACTAGCATTCTCATGAACTCCTTTGTGACCGCGTCTGTATCGAAAACCTTGTTGACTCGGTCCCAACGGTACGGGGCCCTGATGACGTCACGCTCCTGCGGGGCGGTGAACTCCACCAAGGGGTCTGGGATCCCCAGACTTTCGCGTTCCGCATCCTCCTTGGCCCATATGGACCTCTTCCCCGTGTAACCACGGCTTCTGAGGTGGTGGCACCCCATGCTCCTCTCTTGAAGCCCCTTCATGTACTCCGACTTTTCTTTGGCAGCTTCGGTAATGCAAGCCTTCTGGAATATTTCAAACTGCTCTTTCGTAATTGTCGGATTATCCTGTACAATCTCGGAGTAGGGTTCCTCTTTGACGATGATCCGATGTTTCACCCTTACTTTCCAGGCGGACAACGCGCCGCTAAACTTGCCCATGGCACGTCTGTTTATCTTCTTCATTGTCGGGTCTTGCCACGGTCGAGTATATTTGATTTCATCCCGGCCCGGGAACAAGAATACCTGGTGCAGCTTCCTTAGGAGGGAGTGCTCCATATTTGGTATCTTCTTTAATTTCTCAACATTGATGGTGTCGGTTTCCCATAGGATGCAGCCTATTTGATTGCCGTAGCACGCGTGCGCTTTCGCAGGCTCTTTTGGCTCAAAATTACCAGAGTCCACCTCCGTGACCACCAGTCTAGTAGTGTTGAGCTAGTTTGGGCGCCGTATCCTCTTCGGTTTCGGTTCTATACCGGCTTCGCCAGTCTCGGCGCCGGTCTTGGCACCGGTGTCTGTCTCAGCGTCGGTCTCGGCGCCGGTCTCGATGTCGGTCTCAGTCTCGGATGTGACAGGAGCAACAACCGTTGCTCCTCGAGAAGGTTCAAATAGGCGTCTGCCGCCTCGTAGACATTGCAATCACCAGAACCCTATCCTTCATCGTTGCTAGCCATGTTTCCTACGATTAAATCTAGTCAATTAATTCTAGACCTAATAAAATGAATAATGACATTAAAAAAAGGTCTATGTTTTGCAGGAATGTTGATTCATTCCCGTTGCGGCAAATCCTGGGCACTCGATATGTCCTAGTTTGTAGCACAAGTCATGCTGAAATTCACGGAAAATTTCGGCATGACCTTTGCTACAAAGTGGACAAATCGAGCGCCTGAAATTTGCCGGAACGGAAATGAATCAACATTCCGGCAAAACATAGGCCACTCGGCTTCATTCCCTGCAAACAACAAAAGGCCACTTGGGCACAATCGAACCACTTCAATGTTGCATATAACAGGACCACTTAAGAACCTGTACATGAGCAACTACAATAGTAGATATACATGAGCAAACACTTCAAACAATAAATATATATTGAGGAATTTGCATATAAGATGACCACTTCAAATTTGCATCTCCTAGTGTTTGACACTTCAAGAGAATCTACACAAATCTCATGCTCTCTCAAACTCAATTCAAAAACCAAATATAGATGGATGAACCCTAGAAACCTATAACTCAATTTCTGTCCTAAATTGTTGTCCTAATGAAAATTATGTCCTAATATAAATTATGAACCCTAGAACTCAATTTCATTCCTAAATTTCAAATGATGAACCCTAGAACTCAATTCAAATTATGTCCTAAATTTTTGTCATAATAAAAAATTAGTACAAATTAAGAACCTACTGGACTTGCAACACTAATAGAAATTTATATTTTTATATTGAATTTTCTCTCTAAACTAAACACTACTGCCCTAATTAACATCTAGTTAAACCCTATTGCCCTAGTACTTAAGCATCTACAAGTACTAACTAATTAGATGAACCCTAGCTAGCTACTTAAGCATCTACAACTATTTAAGCACCCATTGATGAACACTAGGAATTATACAACTACTTAAGCATACATTGGGTGCAGAACAACCATACAAGTACTTAAGCAACTATACAACCCTAAAATATATTTAGTTAACTACTTAAGCATATACAAATTTGTCCTAAAAGTAATATTTAGTTAACTACTTAAGCATACACAAATTTGTCCTAAAAATTATATTTACTTAACTACATTAGGTGCACAACAACTATATAACTACTTAAGCATGTACAAGTACTAGCTAATTTGATGAACCCTAACTAATTAGATGATCCCTAGCTAATTTGATGAACCCAAGGAACCCTAGCTAGGCAGAGGTAGGGGAGGAGGAGGAGGTGTAGGCGTGCTCACCTCGGGCGCCGGCGGAGTGCGAGAGCAGGAGGAGGCAGAGCGGCCGAGGGAGGGGCATGCGGCGTCGAGGTCGGGGTCCGGGCTCAGGCGCGCGGCGGAGGGCGGGCACCAGACGGCCACCGAGGGCAGCAGACGGTGTGCGGAGGGCGACGGGAGGGCGCGCGGCGGCTGACGGCGATGTAGGGCGACGACGGCGGCGACAGCAGAGGGAAGATTTGGCGAAAGTGGCCGGGGGGAAGAAAAACCGCGCGGGGGGGTTAAGTCAAAAATAGCGGTACCGCTGGCCCAGAAAAGCGCTATAGCTAACTTAGCTATAGCGCTGGCTGCCAAAACAAGCTACTGCTATAGGCAGTAGCTATTTATTTTCCTTTTTCTTTTCTTTTTTCCTTTTCCTTTTCCTTTTCTTATTTACTTTTCTTTTTCCTTTCTCCTTAATTTAAGGAAATTATCTATAGCGGGGGTACAAGGAACGCACTACAGCTACATTAGCTATAGCGCTTGCTCTGAAAGCTCGCTACTGCTATTCCTTTCTCCTTTATTTTCCTTTTTCTTTTATTTTCCTTCACCTTTTCTTTTTTCCTTTCCCTTTTTTCTATTTCTTTCATTTTCATTTAATTTTCCATATGTTTTTCATTTTATTTTCTTTTCATTAGCAGTAGCGCTTTTCCATGAAAACTCACTGCTACAACCAACTTAGCAGCAGCGCGTTTTACCTAAGCTCGCTACTACTATTCCTAGCCTGCCGAGAACAGTGTGGGAATTGTAGTAGTAGCGCTTCTTTCTGCAGACGCGCTACTGCTATAACCTTAGCTGTAGCGCGTTTTGTGACCAGGCGCTACCGGTAAATAGCAGTAGCGCATTTGTTTGACCGGCGCTACTGGTAAGCTTCTGTGTATAAGGTTTTCCCTAGTAGTGTTCGCCTTAAAACATAACAAAATTTGTCACCTCGTGGGGAAGTCAAAATAACTCCAGCCCCCGAGCCTTCCAACTGTCTGGACCCATCAAAGTGAATTTTCGAATATGTGTTGTCAGGTTTTTCCTCAGGTGTGTGCGACTCTGTCCAATCATTGATGAAATCCACCAGAGCCTGAGACTTGATGGCCGTTCTTGGCACATATTTCAAACCATGAGGTCCAAGTTCGATCGCCCACTTAGCAACCCGGCCTGTGGCCTCCCTGTTTTGAATAATGTCTCCTAAAGGAGCAGAGCTGACCACAGTAATATGATGACCAAGAAAATAATGCTTCAGCTTGCGACTCGCCATGAACACCCCATATACCAGTTTCTGCCAATGTGGATATCATTGCTTGGACTCAATCAATACCTCACTGACGTAATAAGCCGGCCGCTGGACAGGGTACTCCTCACCCACCTCCTTGCGCTCCACAACAACTGCCACACTAACAAAGCATGCACATTGCACCCAATCTAACTATGAAAGCAATTCTGAACACAGTGTTTATAAGTCGCCTGAGCACTCTTAAGCCCAAAAGGCATAGAAACATAGCAGAAGGCTCCAAAAGGGGTGATAAAAGACGTCTTCTCTTGGTCCTTAACAGCCATCTTGATCTGATGATAACCAAAATAAGCATCCCGGAAACATAAACTCTCACAACCCGCCGTGGCATCAATAATCTAGTCAATACGAGGGAGAGCAAACGGATCAGCTGGACAAGCCTTGTTAAGATCTGTGTAGTCCACACACATACGCCATGTACCATTCTTTTTTAGTACAAGCACGGGGTTAGCCAACCACTCAGGGTGAAAGACTTCCACAATAAACCCAGCTGCTAAGAGCCGGGCTACCTCATCTCCAATAGCCTTACGTCGCTCTTCATTAAAACGACGAAGGAATTGCTTAACCGGCTTAAACTTAGGATCCACATTAAGAGTGTGCTCAGTGAATTCTCTCGGTACAACCAGCATGTCAGAAGGTTTCCATGCGAAGATGTCCCGATTCTCATGGATGAATTCGATGAGCGCGCTTTCCTATTTAGGATCCGTATTAGCCCCCACTATGAACTGTTGAGATGAGTTGCCAGGGACAAAATCAACCTGCTTAGTATCATCAGCCGACTTAAACTTCAACAACGGGTCTTGCTCAATGGTGGGCTTCTTCAAAGGGGTCACATCAGCTGGGTCAACATTATCCTTATAAAATTTAAGCTCCTCAGTGGCACAAGCCGACTCCGCATAAGCCGCATCTCCTTCCTCACATTCCAGAGCATTTTTCCGGTCACCATGGACTGTAATTATGCCCTTACATCCTGGCATCTTAAGTTGTAAATAGACATAAAAAGGCTGAGCCATAAATTTGGCATAAGCCGGCCACCCAAACAGAGCATGATATGGACTCTTGATCTTAACCACTTCAAACCATAGCGTCTCTGCTCTGTAGTCGTAGTCATCACCAAAAGCAACTTCCAAGGCAATCTTTCCAACAGGATACGCCGACTTACCAGGCACCACGCCATGGAAAACTGTAGAAGACGGCTTAAGATCCTTGTCAGTTAAGTTCATCTGGCGAAAGGTGTCATAATACAGGATGTTGATACTGCTGCCACCATCCATTAGTACTTTAGTGAATTTATAACCCCCGACCTGAGGGGTTACCACCAATGCCAGATGACCCGAATTCTCAACCCGGGGCGGGTGATCCTCCCGACTCCATGTGATTTGATACTCTGACCACCTCAAGTATTGAGGCTCCGCCGGCTCAACTGTACTGGCCGCGCGCTTATAAACCTTCTGATCTCGCTTGCAAAGACTTGTGGTGAAAACATGATATTGGCCACTATTGAGTTGTTTTGGATTACTCTAATACCCTGACTGATTACCTTGCTGCTGGTTACCCTGACCAGATTGGTGGTTATAACCACCCTGACTGCCCTGGCCTTGATAACCAGAACTTGAACCGCCGACCCCAAAGCCGGGCCCCTGTGAACCTGATCTTGACCCGCCGGGTGGGCCATTATTGTTACCATGATTCTGGTTAAAACTATAATTCCTGTATTCTCGCATCATGAAACAGTCCTTCCAGGCATGAGTCGTCGGCTTATCAGGCAGGCTGTGTTTTGGGCAAGGTTCATTCTTCATTGCCTCAATATTAAAGTTTTTCCCTCCAAAGGACGGCTTACCATTACCATTACGGCGTTGGTTTTTATATCTAATGTTGGTGTTAGCTACGAGATCTGACCCGCCCTCGGGGTGTCTGCGCTTACCACCATTGCCCTAGTTATTACCATTATGTGCTGCCACATTCTACTGCTGACCTTTACCATTACCATTCTTCTTGCCCTTGTTGGATTTCTCATCATTAGATCCAGGATCTTTGGTGGTATCAGAGTCGGCATATTTGATGAGAGCCGCCATAAGCTCACCCATGTCATTACAATGACGTTTAAGTCACCCAAGCTTTTGCTTAAGGGGGGTAAAGTGACAGTTCTTCTCCAAAACCAGAACCGCCTGACCGGCCGCAATACTATCCGATGAGTGAATAATAGCAGAGACCAGCCGGACCCAATGATGGGCCGACTCATCCTCACACTGCACACAATTATCAAGATCGATAATCGTCAGAGGCTGCTTGCATGTTCCTTTAAAGTTTTGAATGAATCGTGCTTTCAACTCTGCCCATGAACTGATGGAATTAGCAGGCAATCCTTTTAACCAGGTCCGAGCTGGCCCATCCAACATCATAGTAAAATATTTAGCACATACAGCATCATTGACATTCAACATCTCCATGGCTAACTCATAACTCTCAATCCATGCCTCAGGGGGGGAGATCAGCTATATAGTTAGCCACCTTACGAGGACCCTTGAAATCCTTAGGCAAACATTCATTACGTAAAGCTGGTACTAAACAAGGCACTCCAACAGACCTGGAAATTACACCAGCCCCTGCTGACGCTGAAGGGGTCACCGGAGGCTGCTGATAAGCCCCCAGTTGAGCTGCCGCCACAGCCTCCACCTCTCGGCGAGCTCTGGCATCGTTCACAATCGCCTGACCATGAGTAAGGGTCGGGTTATTCCCATGGGGCGGGTCATCCTGATTCACTCGACGATGTCGTTCACTACTGGAAACCGCCAACGACTCAATGCGCCGGCTGTAACTGCGGCTTGGGAGGGGGGTCGAGTGCACCCTCTCACGACTATGTGGATACTTCTCCTGCTGTGCAACCGCTATCTTTAAGAGCTCAATTGCGTTCCGCGCCTCAGCTGCAAAATGTGTCTCATCCGTAATAGGGATTGCATTGAGCCGGGTAGCCGCCGCTATCATGTTATCCACCGGGTTAGATATAATGACCAGATGGTGTTGAAAAATGTCGGGGCGGGATCTGATCCCTGTGGGGCGGGTCTGGTAATCAGGGCTGAGCCGACGCCACGCTCCCTGGGACTTCAGCCGCCCGGGTTGTACCTGGTGGGTTACTTGGCCCCGCACCAGGAGTGTCGAAAAGGTTCCGTGCCTCATACTGCAAATGCAGGCGGGTTTGGTACCTCCTTTGAAGAACAGCATTAGAGGCGTTTTGATCCAAACTTAAGCGAAAAGCCTCCGCCCTGATACGCTGTGACTCAGCATCCATTTGGGCTCGTTCCTCTGCCATCCTGGCGTTCTCTGCATTAAGCTCCTCCTGAGCCTTGGCCACCTCATCACGTACCCTTGCAACCTCTGCGTTATGCTGTGCTTGATTCGCCGTAGTAACTGATGTTTGCTTGAACTACGTCGGTATTTCCCCAAAGAGGAAGGGATGATGCAGCACAGCAACGGTAGGTATTTCCCTCAGTGATGAGACCAAGGTTATCGAACCAGTAGGAGAACCAAGCAACACTACATAAATAGCACCTGCACACAAAGAACAAATACTTACAACCCGACATGTTAAAGGGGTTGTCAATCCCTTTCGGGTAATGGCGTCAGAAATTGGCAAACGGATGTGAGATAAATTGTAATAGATTGATAGATGCAAATAAAAGCAAATAAAATTCAGCGAGGTATTTTTGGGTTTTCGAAAATATAGATGTGAAAATAAAAGTGGCAAATAAATAAAAAGGCAAATAGCAACGTAGATCTGAAAATATATGATGAGAAAATAGACCCGGGGGCCGTAGATTTCACTAATGGCTTCTCTCGAGAAAAATAGCATACGATGGGTAAACAAATTACTGTTGGGCAATTGATAGAACTTCAAATAATTATGACGATATCCAGGCAATGATCATTATATAGGCATCACGTCCAAGATTAGTAGACCGACTCCTGCCTGCATCTACTACTATTACTCCACACATCGACCGCTATCCAGCATGCATCTACTGTATTAAGTTCATGGAGAAACGAAGTAATGCAATAAGAACGATGACATGATGTAGACAAGATCTATTTATGTAGAAATAGACCCCATCTTATTATCCTTAATAGCAACGATACATACGTGTCAGTTCCCCTTCTGTCACTGGGATCAAGCACCGTAAGATCGAACCCATCACAAAGCACCTCTTCCCATGGCAAGAAAATCGATCTAGTTAGCCTAACTAAACCAAAGATTCAAAGAAGAAATACGAGGCTATAAGCAATCATGCATACAAGGGATCCAAAGACTCAAATAACTTTCATGGATAAAAACATAGATCTGATCATAAACTCAAAGTTCATCGGATCCCAACAAACACACCGCAAAAAAGAGTTACATCAAATAGTTCTCCAAGAGACTATTGTATTGAGAATCAAAAGAGAGAGAGGAAGCCATCTAGCTACTGCCTACGGACCCGTAGGTCTACAATGAACTACTCACGCATCATCGGAGAGGCACCAATGAGGATGATGAACCCCTCCGTGATGGTGTCTAGATTGGATCTGTGGTTTCTGGAACTTGCGGCAGCTGGAATTGATTTTCGTCGACTCCCCTAGTGTTTTTGGAATATTGGGGTATTTATAGAGCAAAGAGGCGGTGCGGGAGGTGGCCGAGGTGGGCACAACCCACCTGGGCGCGCCTGGGCCCCCAGGCGCGCCCTGGTGGCTTGTGCTCCCCTCGGAGCCCCCCTCAGGTACTTGCTTGGCCCAACTTGTGTCTTCTGGTCCAGAAAAAAATCACCAAAAAGTTTCGTTGTGTTTCGACTCCGTTGGGTATTGATTTCCTGCGAAGTGAAAAACAAGCAAAAAACAGCAACTGGCACTGGGCACTATGTCAATAGGTTAGTCCCAAAAAATGATATAAAGTGTCTATAAAATGATTGTAAAACATCCAAGAATGATAATATAACAGCATGGAACAATAAAAAATTATAGATACGTTGGAGACGTATCAGCATCCCCAAGCTTAATTCCTACTTGTCCTCGAGTAGGTATGATAAAAAACAGAATTTTTGATGTGGAATGCTGCCTAACATGTTCATCACATATTCTTTTCTTTGTAGCATGGACATTTGGACTTTCATATGATTCAAAGCAATAGTCTAGTTTTGACATGAATATTTCAACACTCAAGCATATCAACAAGCAACCATGTCTTTCAAAATATCAACACTAAAGCAAGTTATCCCTAGCCCATTATGCTCAATCATTGATCCATTCATGAAACACACTCGCATATTAGCTACACCCAATGCTCAAGTATGATCATAGTTCCCCTTAGTTGGTGCTTTATAAGAGAAGATGGAGACTCAAAATAAAAATTGCATAAAGTAAAAGAAAGGCCCTTCGCAGAGGGAAGTAGGGATTTGTAGAGGTGCCAGAGCTCAAAGCAAAAAAGTAGAGATAAAACATTTTGGGTGGCATGCTTTTCCTGTCAACGAAAATGATCGAGTAGTTCCCAATACTTTCCATGCTAGATATATCATAGGCGGTTCCCAAACAGAAAATAAAGTTTATTCCTTTTTCCACCATACTTTCACTTTCCATGGCTAGCCATATCCACGGGTGCCCTCCATACCAACACTTTCCAAGGAATTTATTATTTGACAACATAAAGTAAATTCATTTTTCATTTCGGTACTGGGCATCCCTAATACCTTTGCCGTACTCTCATGCAATGACAAGTGAATAAACACTCATCTTGAGAATAACACATCTAGCATGGAAATATATCAGCCACCCCCTACCGTTTCATGAGCGGTACGAGCACACAAAAGAGAAATTTATTTTGAAATTAGAGATGGCACATACAAATTTGCTTAGAACGGCACGAAAATACCGCATATAGGTAGGTATAGCGGACTCATATGGCAAAACTGGTTTAAGGATTTTGGATGCACAAGTAGTGATCATACTTAGTGCAAATGAAGGCTAGGAAAAGATTGAGAAGCAGCCAACCAAGAAACGAAAAATCTCATAAGCGAGCATTAAGCATAACTAACACCGAATAATGCACCACAAGTAGGATGTAATTTCATTGCATAACTATTGACTTTCGTGCTTGCATAGGGAATCACAAACCTTAACACCAATATTCTTACTAAAACATAATTACTCATCAACATGACTCACATATTATATCAACATATCGCAAAACTATTACAAGGAATCAAGTTTATTCTGTCCAATGATCTTCATGAAAGTTTTTATTATATCCCTCTTGAATATCTATCACTTTGGGACTAGTTTAATGTGTTGCTTTTGATAGCTCAAACAAATCTAAGTGAAGAACGTGAGCATAAAATTTTCTTCCCTCAAAATAATTTAAGTGAAGCAAGAGAGAATTTCTTCAAAAATACTAAAGCACACCATGCTCAAAAAGATATAAGTGAAGTACTAGAGCAATTCCATAGCTCATAAGGATTTAAGTGAAGCATAGAGAGCAATTCTAACAAGTCATAGCATAATTTTGGCTCTCCCAAATAGGTGTGTCCAGCAAGGATTCATGACTAAAAATAAAAAGCAAAACAAGCAAAGACTCATATCATACAAGATGCTCCAAGCAAAACTCATGATATGTGATGAATAAAAATATAGCTCCAAGTAAAATACCGATGGTAGTTGGAAGAAAGAGGGGATGCCACTCGGGCATCCCCAAGCTTAGTTGCTTGCTTCTCTTTGGATAATGGCTTGGGGTGCCATGGGGCATCCCCAAGCTTAGGCTCTTCTTACTCCTTATTCCTTCATCCATCGTAATCTCACCCAAAACTTGAAAACTTCAATCACACAAAACTTAACAAAACCTTCGTGAGATCCGTTAGTATAAGAAAACCAATCTTTACTTTAAGTATTGTAGAAAACCCATTCAAATTTTGTTCTTGCATTATATCTACTGTATTCTAACTTTACCATGGCTCATACCCCCCGATAAAAACCATAGATTCATCAAAATAAGCACACAATGCAAAGAAAACAGAATCTGTCAAAAACAGAACAGTCTGTAAAGATGTGAATTGTTCTATAAGGTACTGTGGGAACACCACACTGAGGAAGAGGCTACCTGGGAAAGAGAAGACTTTCTAAGATCCGCATACCCGTACTTGTTCCCTGAGCAACCGAATCTCAAGGACGAGATTCATCCTAAGGGGGGTAGGTTTGTGACACCCTGGTTTTGACAACTTTTTCTTTTCAAAATCCTTTTTGGCTTTATTTGAATTTTGGATGGTTTTGAATCTCTTCAAGTGACTTTGGACTTATGAATCCTTGAACCTCTTGACCCAAAACCATCACCAACTTGCCAAAACCCTGTCACATCCCTCCTGGATCAAATTTCAATATTTGATCTTTTCCAAATAATTCATTTTCTTCCTTGGGAGGCTATGACATCACTATGGGTTGTGAAGCAACCTGTAGTTTTGATGATCAGAAGAGTCCCAAATTTTTGCCACATCTTCTCATCATCATACAACCTTATAATCCTCAAAAATGTTCCATTGCCCAATATTAAATAATGGCCAGAATAATTATTTTCTCTCTGGCCAGAAATGTCCATTTGTGAAGCAACCCTGATTTTCCTAACTCATGAACTCCCCAAATAAATTCCCTGAGGTACAAGGGGACCTATCTAGCCACAATATCTAAAAATATCATCTTGGCCAATACAAACTTTTAGCAGCAAAATTCTGCCAAGTTTCTGCTCATTTTGAACCTCTGTGAAGGAAGTACCATCTAGAGGTTTCCCCTTGAGCTGAAATTTTTTATGGCATCTCCTAATCACCAAATTACTCTTCTACACCAAAATTTAGCTTCACCAGATCAACTATGTGAGTGAACCAAGCAGATCAAGTTTCTAGACCAGAATGTGGTTTACACAGGAACTATGTTCAAAAATGGTCCAAACTCTCTCAAATTTAACCAGCTTATAGTCCTTCCAACCCAGAAGACCCTAGACATATCCATTGGCTCCGTGCCCAACTCATTGCTTCTCCAGACCTCTCCCAAGATCTTAGCCAGAAGCTGTTTTGGCTCAGTTCTTCGAACCTCACTCAACCTCATCCTATCCTGAGACTGGTAGCACCTATTTGAGGTCAGGTCGACGCTAGGGACATGGTGTGCCAGACGTACGTGGCCTCCAGGTGCCAATGCCCGTGGTGAGCACGGCTTTGGCATGCCTGTGCCCACGCTCTGGGCGCCGGCAGGCTCGGGTCTCGTCGGAGGTTGACGCCCGCATCGCCGTATGGTGTCCGTTTGCGCTGACTAGCTCCCCGCCACCCACGTAGCCACTCCTGAAACCCCTAGGCCCTTCTTCCTCGCGGGATTAGCCCTCGCCAGATACGGCCACCGTGCGCCACGGGCGGCACAGTGGCTGTACGAGAGGTGAGGTGGCTGGAGGATTCCTGGCAACTCGTCCCCTCACGCATTTACTCCCCTGAGCTCACTCGTCACCTTGCCCCGTGCGGCGACAGCCAGCGCATCGTCCTTGCTCCGGCAACGTGCCACAGCGCCGCCCGATCCAGAGAGTTCGCCCGAGCTCCGCCCTGCCTATAAAAGGCCCCGCCCGCCTCTCCTCTCCTCATCACTTCACCCCCACCACCACTCAAGCAGGCCCTGAGCGCTCCAAGGAGGGCCGGGAGCTCATCTCCCTCAGCTCCGATCGCAGCTCCGCCGCCTGATCCACCTCCCTCGCCAGCTAGCTCCACAGCATTCTAGCTCCACCTGAGCCCACAGTCGAGACCAGCGAGTCCCCCTGGTCCTCCCCAACCCCTCACCTATCCGAGACGCTGCCGGAATCGCCATCGCCGACGTCCACCGAAGCCCGCAGCCGCCGGAGAAGACGCCGTCCGACCACCTCTGGAGGAGCTACGGGTACAGGGGGAACCACCGTCGACTGCCCGATCGATTCCCATCGTCTCCTAGCCCTGCCGCTGCCCCTACGCTGGAGGTTCACCGCCGGTGAGCTACCATGCCCTCGGTCTCCCTCTCTCTCTATTTTCAGCCAGGCCAGCCCCACCCGTCAGCGGCCCAGCAGCGCGTGCACGAAGGGGTAAGTGAAGGCGCCTTCGGCCTTTATGCCTTCGACGTGGCCGCTGGGAGTTTTCTGTTTTTTTTGTTTATTTCAATTCTGACCAGTACTTTGACCAGCTATAACTTTTTATCTACAAGTCCAAATCAGTTGATTCTTTTTGCATTGGATTTGTCTTGAACCTCTTTAATTGCTGGTAAAATTTGGTATTTTTCTTACACTCACAGAATTTCTAGTGATTAAAACAGTGTTATGTGACATTTTCAAATGCTATTTAAAAATATTTTCAGAGGGAAACTTTGGTGAATTTGAAGACCAGGAGTTTTTGGGCAACCCAACAGAGCAAGGCAAGCCATGACATCCATTTCATGAGCATTTCAATAGCATTGCATATTTAAATTAATTGTTTCCATTTACTTGCTATATAACAAATCATGGTGAAATAATTCAAAATACTTAGTGATGCCAACTCAAGTTATTGTGACTATACTTGTTAAATGAAGGTAGTCGGTTGATCTTGAGTCACCTGTCCGGGCTTCTTTGTGCAACCACACTTGCCGGTATGGGACGGTCTTGACTTTGTCTGGTTCCGTGCTCTTTCACCGGTACCGCCATCTAGGGAGGGTTATGCGTGCGTGCTGCCCTGATCAGGTAGACGGCGATAACCTTGTGAGCCCAGTTGAATATTGTGCTGAAGTCCCCGTTTGGGACAGTTTAGTTGGGCCACGACGATGGCAGGTGTCACGGGGTGACACAGGGGCCACCCAGGGCTTGACTCTGGGGGAGAATGATTGCCGGTGGTACGATGGGAGGGTCACGGGTCAGGCAGGTTTCGTTGGAGCAACACTGGTCCACCCGAATGGGATCACGAGGTCAGGTGCTCCATGGTGTGGGTAAAGTGCACAACCTCTGCAGAGTGTCAAATCTATTCGAATAGCCGACTCCATGATATTTGACAGCCCGTCCAGACCTCACTAGGTGGTCAACCATAACAGTGATAATACGATGGGAGAACTCATCTTATAACCGGAAGTACTCGGTGAGTATTCCAAGGGTTGTGGGATAACCCAGCAGAGAGTAAGTTGATAACCGGAGACAGTAAGTGAATCACTTAAGAAATTAACATGCTATTTGCCATGCTATTGTTTGCTGCATTATTTGGTTGTTGTGAGCTTGCGAGTACATTCAAAGTACTCACCTGGCGTATCATGCCAGATGCAGGAGAAGCCGAGGATGGAGGTCCCGATGGCTCATGCTACGCTAACTAGGCTGTGTCCACGGTAGTGTCCCCGTGGTTGGAGTTCCGCTATGTTCCGCTACGCCATAGAGGTATCTAGTAGTACCGAGGCCCTGTTATGTTTCATAAATAATGTAGATACTGTCATAGCACCGGGTGTGCCTCTGGCCTCACAATCCTTGTAAAATATGAACTTGTACTCCGAGATTATCAATAAAGTTCAGTTCTGTTTTGTTCCAAGTTGTTGAGTGTTTCCAGAAGACACGATCTCTGTGTTGGAAACACTGGTAAACCGGTTCTCTGAGCCAGGGTGCCACAATGCTTGGTATCAGAGCCGTGCTGACTATAGGACACCCTAGTTAGCCTACGCTAGCACCCTTGATTAGTGAAGGACTTGAGTATGCACATTGCTTGCTGCATTTGATTGTTGCATGGCATGCATCATGATTCATTGTTTTACTAACCGTTGGCATTGTGAGTGTAAATGGCACCAGTTCCATACCACTACCATCATGAGCCAGCACCGTTCACTTTTCCTGCACTGCTCTGTAGCGTCTGGCTTCGGTTGTATCCCAACGGCGAAGATCCAGTATACCAGGTGTTCCGAGAGCAGCTTGTTGAGTCAGTGTATGAGTATCACGCGGAGGCTTTTATGACCGCGAGCTCGGACATTGGTAGCTATTCTCGCTCTTCTAAGGGCGGAACGGCTTCCACTCCAGAGTTGGCGATCCAGTTTGCCGCGATGGAGGCTCTCACTGACTTGCGCTTCTACGAGGTCGAGATGCAGACTCATCCAGGTTTCTTTCACTATCCCACCCTGTCGCCTGCGACAGGGCAAGTCATTTTCGCACCTGTTGACCTGGCGAGTGATCGAGCTACTGGTGTTCTATCTCGTTATCTGAACGCCAGTTATCGCATGATCGTTTCCTTGTCCAAGGAGCTGTCTCGTATCCAAGGGGCACTTGCAGTTGTGTCTATCGCATCATCTCTGCCTCATCCTACCTTTCCACCTGTGCATCCACCACCAGTTCCACCTTCCCGTACGTTGGATGCTCCCTCTAGCTCCACTATCCCACCAGGCCTTTCGTCTGGTAGCCGACGTGAGACCCCGGCAGAGTGGGCCTCACTCCTAGCTACTCCAGCTGCTCCAATGCTGAGACGTTGTGCTCCTACCTCCCCGGAAGGAGAACCATCTCAGCAGCGTCGTCGTGTTTCCTTTAATCCGGAGGATGCGATCCACATCATCAGTTCTGATTCTGACTCAGGATCAGATGACGAGGAGTCTTCAGTTTGGCAGTGCTCGTGCCACCCGCGCCACTAGAATGGAGGCTTGAGTTTTAGTGCATGCATCTTTGCATATGTCAACTTCCGTATGAGCAGTCTTGCCATGATATTACCCCCTACTAGCTTGCCATGTATGATGTTGGGTTATCTTGTATAATTATGTTGTTTTGTTCATCTCTCTTTCGTAAACTCTCTTTTGGTGTCATATTACTGTGTTTCCCCAATGGATGTTGCTCATCGATTCGGTATTTTGCAATGGGAACAAATTTAGGATGAAGAGAAGTAGTAGCCAAGGCGGCGATGGAACCCCCGTTCGTCGATCCGCCAGACAAGCAGGACAACCACCGGAAGATTTAGCACCGACCACTGAACAAATCATGAGGATGTTTGAAGAGAAAAGAAACCAGGATCTCATGGAATTTTTGAAGAGTATGTAGACTATGGTGGGCCAGAATAATTACAATGGGACACACTCCAAGTTGTCTGATTTTCAACGCACTAAGCCACCCAGTTTTGGTCAAGCTGTGGACCCGATGGAGGCTGATGATTGGCTAAGGACTATGGAAAAGAAGCTGGATATAGCTCGCTATGAAGAGGCAGATAAGGTTCCTTTTGTCACTCATTACCTTGAAGGGCCAGCAGCTATATGGTGGGACAATACCAAGATGACATGGCCTTCTGGAGAAGATATTTCCTGGGAGAAGTTCAAGGAAGCATTCCGCAAATATCATATCCCCACTAGCATAATGAAGGTGAAGCAAAGGGAATTTCTTGCTCTCACGCAAGGAAATATGTCTGTGGGAGAGTATCTGAACAAGTTCAATAATCTGGCATGATACTCTGCCCATGACGTATCCACTGAAGAAAGGAAGATAGACAGATTCCTAGGAGGACTGAATCATGCCCTCCGTTGTCAGCTCTGTATGTTGGACTTTCCGGACTTCCAGACTTTGGTGAACAAGGATTTTTATAGCAGAGCGTGAACACAAGTCCGGGTATGATGACCGTAAGCGGAAGTTTGAACCCAAGAAGGACAACCGGGAGCAATTTGCAAAAAAGCCACACATTTGGCAGACGGGCCCCTCTGAATACAAGCCCGCATGGAACAATGGCAACAACAACAACAACAAGACGGCCAGCCAGGACAAGACCTTTGGCAAACATCCCGTGCTGGAGGACTGTCGCCGTAACAACACTTGTTTCACTTGTGGCCAAGGCGGACACTACTCCAAGCAGTGCCCCGCCAGAAACGGGAAGCCCTCATCTGAGTTCAAGCCACTGGTCAACACTATTGGACGCCGCCCCAACCATAACTTCAACTACAGACGCGTCCAACATATCTCCGCCGAAGAAGCATGCGAAGCCCCAGACGTAGTCCTCGGTATGTTTTCTATTAACGACATACCCGCAGTAATTTTATTTCATTCTGGAGCTTCCCATTCGTTTATTTCGTGGAGTTTTGCCACCTTGCACAAATTTTCCCCTTCGCTCTTGGATAAAATCATGGTGGTACAATCCCCTAGCTCCCTGCTCAGAACAAATCTGATCTATAAAGGTCTGGAAATCTCGATACATGGAGTGAAATTTCCAGCTACACTTGTTGCCATTGAATCCCCTGGATTGGATATAATACTGGGGATGGACTGGTTGACACCACATCAGGTGTGTATCAACTGCGCTACTAGGACAGTGACACTGGTTAACCCGGCAGGACAGACAGTTACATTTCTTGCCAGCAAAATGATGTCAAGAAAGGGAATGGCATACCAAGCTACCGGTACGAATATGAACTTGATTCCGGTAGTTTTTGAATTCCCGGATGTATTTCCTGAGGAACTACCAGGAATGCCACCCCATCGGGAATTAGAGTTTGCAATTGAGGTGATTCCCGGAACTGCTCCGATTTACAAGAAATACTATCGTATGCAGAGCCCAGAGTTGGTAGAATTAAAGAAGCAGTTGGATGAACTACAACAGAAAGGGTACATTCGTCCAAGTGTCTCGCCATGGGGATCACCCATACTATTTTTTAAGAAGAAGGATGGAAGTCTATGAATGTGCGTAGACTATCGCCAGCTGAATGAGGTTACTATCAAAAATAAGTACCCACTCCCTCGTATTGACGATCTGTTCGACCAACTGAATGGAGCACGGGTATTCTCCAAGATTAACCTTCGAACGGGATATCATCAGCTAAAAATCAGAAAAGAGGATATCCCCAAGACGGCTTTCACTACCCGGTATGGCCTGTATGAATTCACGGTCATGGCGTTTGGACTGACGAACGCTCCAGCCTATTTCATGAGCATGATGAACAAGGTCTTCATGGATTTCCTGGACAAATTTGTAGTGGTTTTCATCGATGACATCCTGATATATTCCAAGGATGAAGAAGAGCACAAACAACACCTCTGTGCCGTCTTGGAAAGATTAAGGACCCATCGTGTGTATGCCAAATTCAGCAAATGCGAATTTTGGCTCAAAGAGGTGGGATTTCTGGGACACGTTCTGTCAAAACAAGGAGTGGTCGTCGATCCCAGCAAAGTAACTGTGGTTTTGAACTGGAAGACACCAGCCTCAGTTACCGAAGTCCGCAGTTTCCTGGGTTTGGCAGGCTATTACAGTCGCTTCATAGAAGGCTTCTCTAAGATAGCAAAGCCACTAACAGAACTGCTGAAGAAAAATCAACAGTTTGTCTGGACAACGGAATGCGAAAGCAGTTTCTTAGAGTTAAGACAAGGCTAACCACGGCCCCTGTCTTAGTTCTCCTAGACATCCACAAGAGCTTTGACATATACTGCGATGCTTGCAGGCGTGGAATCGGCCGCGTGTTAATGCAAGAAGGCAAGGTTGTAGTATATGCATCTTGACAACTATGACCTCATGAAGAGAACTATCCCACGCATGATCTGGAACTAGCAGCAGTGGTTCATGCCTTAAAGATCTGGAGGCATTATCTCATTGGACAGCGCTGTGAAATATACACGGACCATAAGAGTGTCAAGTATATCTTCATTCAACCTGACTTAAACCTCAGACAGCGAAGATGGCTAGAATTGGTCAAGGATTATGATCTGGGGATAAATTATCATCCGGGAAAGGCCAATGTGGTTGCCGATGCTCTCAGTAGAAAACCAGGCACCGTGAACTTACTGACCACAAGTATCCACCCCAGGTTGCAAGAAGAGTTTGCCAAACTCAATATGGTGTTATGCGGCCCAGTTAACCCGGATACCTTGGAAATTACCCCAACTCTTATGGAAGAGATTAAGAAAGCTCAAGAACCAGACATGGGGATACAAGAAATCAAGAAGTTAATACAGCAAGGGAAGGCTAAGTCTTTCCGTGTGGATGACCAAGGCACCTTATGGTTTGAGAAACGGATATGTGTGCCCGATCGAGACAACCTGAGACAGCAAATACTTAGGAAAGCTCATGAGTCTGCTTACTCCATCCACCCAGGAGGTACAAAGATGTATCAAGACCTAAGAGAAACCTTTTGGTGGCCAGGAATACGAAGGGATATAGCATACTATGTCGCCTGCTGTGATGTTTGCAACAAAGTCAAGGCAGAACACCAGAAACCCGCTGGGCTACTGCAACCTTTACCAGTTCCCCAGTGGAAGTGGGACGACATATGCATGGACTTCATTGTTGGACTACCCAAATCAACAAGAGGTCATGATGCTATTTGGGTCATCGTTGATATACTCACGAAAGTGGCTCACTTTATTCCGGTAAAGACCACTTTTAATGCAAACCAGCTCGCACAACTCTACATGTCCCGGATAGTCAGCCTTCATGGAGTACCTAAGTCTATCACCTCGGATAGAGGCTCTCTATTCGCCTCAGTATTCTGGCTGTGATTGCACCAAGCCTTGGGAACCGTGCTGAAGCATAGCACAGTGTATCACCCTCAGACAGATGGACAGACCGAACGGGTAAACCAGATACTAGAAAATATGCTTCGGTCATGTGCTCTCACTCATGGACCCAAATGGGAGGATAGCCTACCCTATGCAAAATTCTCCTACAACAATAGCTATCAGTCAAGTCTCAAGATGTCACCGTTCGAAGCACTGTACGGACGGAAGTGCCGCACCCCATTAAACTGGTCTCAGACAGGAGATGGCCGTATTTTCGGCACAGACTTGATGCTCGAGGCTGAGAGACAAGTCAAGGATATTCAGGAGTGTCTTCGGGCAGCCAAGTCCCGCCAAAAGAGTTATTATGACCCAAAGCACCGAGAAGTAACCTTTGAGCCCGGAGAATATGCTTACCTCTGAGTAATCCCCATGAAGGGAATAAAGAGGTTTCATACCCGGGGAAAACTTGCACCAAGATACACCGGTCCTTTTCCAGTTGTTGCAAGGAAGGGCAGGGTAGCATATCAGTTGGAACTACCACCGGAATTGGCTGAAGTTCACGATGTGTTCCACATATCACAGCTAAGAAAATGCATTGCACAACCGATCAAGTAAGCAGATATGAGTGAGATAGAGCTGGCTAAAGATATGACCTATGAGGAGAAACCTGTCAGAATCTTGGATGAAATGGAAAGAACTACCCGGAGTAAGGTGATCAGGTTCTATAAGGTACTGTGGGAACACCACACTGAGGAAGAGGCTACCTGGGAAAGAGAAGACTTTCTAAGATCCGCATACCCGTACTTGTTCCCTGAGCAACCGAATCTCGAGGATGAGATTCATCCTAAGGGGGGTAGGTTTGTGACACCCTGGTTTTGACAACTTTTTCTTTTCAAAATCCTTTTTGGCTTTATTTGAATTTTGGATGGTTTTGAATCTCTTCAAGTGACTTTGGACTTATGAATCCTTGAACCTCTTGACCCAAAACCATCACCAACTTGCCAAAACCCTGTCACATCCCTCCTGGATCAAATTTCAATATTTGATCTTTTCCAAATAATTCATTTTCTTCCTTGGGAGGCTATGACATCACTATGGGTTGTGAAGCAACCTGTAGTTTTGATGATCAGAAGAGTCCCAAATTTTTGCCACATCTTCTCATCATCATACAACCTTATAATCCTCAAAAATGTTCCATTGCCCAATATTAAATAATGGCCAGAATAATTATTTTCTCTCTGGCCAGAAATGTCCATTTGTGAAGCAACCCTGATTTTCCTAACTCATAAACTCCCCAAATAAATTCCCTGAGGTACTAGGGGACCTATCTAGCCACAATATCTAAAAATATCATCTTGGCCAATACAAACTTTTAGCAGCAAAATTCTGCCAAGTTTCTGCTCATTTTGAACCTCTGTGAAGGAAGTACCATCTAGAGGTTTCCCCTTGAGCTGAAATTTTTATGGCATCTCCTAATCACCAAATTACTCTTCTACACCAAAAGTTAGCTTCACCAGATTAACTATGTGAGTGAACCGAGCAGATCAAGTTTCTGGACCAGAATGTGGTTTACACAGGAACTATGTTCAAAAATGGTCCAAACTCTCTCAAATTTAGCCAGCTTGTAGTCCTTCCAACCCAGAAGACCCTAGACATCTCCATTGGCTCCATGCCCAACTCATTGCTTCTCCAAACCTCTCCCAAGATCTTAGCCAGAAGCTGTTTTGGCTCAGTCCTTCGAACCTCACTCAACCTCATCCTATCCTGAGACTGGTAGCACCTATTTGAGGTCAGGTCGACGCTAGGGACATGGTCTGCCAGACGTACGTGGCCTCCAGGTGCCAATGCCCGTGGTGAGCACGGCTTTGGCATGCCTGTGCCCGCGCTCTGGGCGCCGGCAGGCTCGGGTCTCATCGGAGGTCGACGCCCGCATCACCGTACGGTGTCCGTTTGCGCCGACTAGCTCCCCGCCACCCACGTAGCCACTCCTGAACCCCCTAGGCCCTTCTTCCTCGCGGGATTAGCCCTCGCCGGATACGGCCACCGTGCACCACGGGCGGCACAGTGGCTGTACGAGAGGTAATGTGGCTGGAGGCTTCCCGGCGACTCGTCCCCTCACGCATTTACTCCCCTGAGCTCACTCGTCACCTCGCCCCGTGCAGCGACAGCCAGCGCATTGTCCTTGCTCCGGCGACGTGCCACGGCGCCGCCCAATCCAGAGAGTTCGCCCGAGCTCCGCCCTGCCTATAAAAGGCCCCGCCCGCCTCTCCTCTCCTCATGACTTCACCCCCACCACCACTCAAGCAGGCCCTGAGCGCTCCAAGGAGGGCCAGGAGTTCGTCTTCCTCAGCTCCGATCGCAGCTCCGCCGCCTGATCCACCTCCCTCGCCAGCTAGCTCCACAGCATTCTAGCTCCACCTGAGCCCACAGTCGAGACCAGCGAGTCCCCCTGGTCCTCCCCAACCCCTCACCTAGCCGAGACGCTGCCGGAATCGCCATCGCCGATGACCACCGAAGCCCGCAGCCGCCGGAGAAGACGCCGTCCGACCACCTCCGGAGGAGCTACGGGTACAGGGGGAACCGCCGTCGATGGCCCGATCAATTCCCATCGTCTCCTAGCCCTGCCGCTGCCCCTACGCCGGAGGATCACCGCCGATGAGCCGCCATGCCCTCGGTCTCCCTCTCTCTCTCTGTTTTAAACCAGGCCGGCCCCACCCGTCAGCGGCCCAGCAGCGTGCGCATGAAGGGGTAAGTGAAGGCGCCTTCGGCCTTTACGCCTTCGACGTGGCCGCTGGGAGTTTTCTGTTTTTATTTTTATTTTCTGTTTATTTCAATTCTGACCAGTACTTTGACCAGTTATAACTTTTTATCTACAAGTCCAAATCACTTGATTCTTTTTGCATTTGATTTGTCTTGAACCCCTTTAATTGCTGGTAAAATTTGGTATTTTTCTTACACTCACAGAATTTCTTGTGATTAAAACAGTGTTATGTGACATTTTCAAATGCTATTTAAAAATATTTTCAGAGGGAAACTTTGGTGAATTTTAAGACCAGGAGTTTTTGGGCAACCCAACAGAGCAAGGCAAGCCATGACATCCATTTCATGAGCATTTCAATAGCATATATTTAAATTAATTGTTTCCATTTACTTTCTATATAACAAATCATGGTGAAATAATTCAAAATACTTAGTGATGCCAACTCAAGTTATTGTGACTATACTTGTTAATTGAAGGTAGTCGGTTGATCTTGAGTCACCTGTCCGGGCTTCTTCGTGCAACCACACTTGCCGGTATGGGACGGTCTTGACTTGGTCTGTTTCCGTGCTCTTTCACCGGTACCGCCATCTAGGGAGGGTTATGCGTGCGTGCTACCCTGATCAGGTAGATGGCGATAATCCTGTGAGCCCAGTTGAGTATTGTGCCGGCATCCCTGTTTGGGACAGTTTAGTTGGGCCACGACGGTGGCAGTTGTCACGAGGTGACACAGGGGCCACCCAGGGCTTGACTCCGGGGGAGAATGATTACCGGTGGTACGATGGGAGGGTCACAGATCAGGCAGGTTTCATTGGAGCAACGCTGGTCCACCCGAATGGGATCACGAGGTCAGGTGCTCCATGGTGTGGGTAAAGTGCGCAACCTCTGCAGAGTGTCAAATCTATTCGAATAGCCGAGTCCATGGTATTGGACAACCCATCCAGACCTCACTAGGTGGTCAACCGTAACAGTGATAATAACGATGGGAGAACTCATCTTATAACCGAATGTACTCGGTGAATATTCCTAGGGTTGTGGGACAACCCAGCAGAGAGTAAGTTGATAACCGGAGACAGTAAGTGAATCACTTAAGAAATTAACATGTTATTTGCCATGCTATTGTTTGCTGCATTATTTGTTTCTTGTGAGCTTGCGTGTACATTCAAAGTACTCACCTTGCGTATCATGCCAGATGCAGGAGAAGCCGAGGACGAAGGTCCCGATGGCTCATGCTACGCTAACTAGGCTGTGTCCACGGCAGTGTCCCCGTGGTTGGAGTTCTGCTATGTTCCGCTACGCCATAGAAGTATCTAGTAGTACCGAGGCCCTGTTATGTTTCATAAATAATGTAGATACTGTCATAGCACCGGGTGTGCCTCTGGCCTTGCAATCCTTGTAAAATATGAACTTGTACTCCGAGATTATCAATAAAGTTCAGTTCAGTTCTGTTCTGTTCCAAGTTGTTGAGTGTTTCCAGAAGACATGATCTCTGGGTTGGAAACACTGGTAAACCGGTTCTCTGAGCCGGGGTGCCACAGAAAAAGACAAAAATAAATTTTATTCATTGGGTTGCCTCCCAACTAGCGCTATCGTTTTACGCCCTTAGCTAGGCATAATGCATAGATCTAAGTGTTGTCATCTTTGTTTCTAGATCCATAAGATGCCCTCATGATTGATTCATATGGTGGCTTAATTCTTGTTCTAGGGAAGTGTTCCATACCCTTTCTCAAAGGAAATTGGAATTTGATGTTCCCTTCTTTCATATCAATCACACCACCTATAGTGCGCAAAAACGGTCTACCAAGAATAATTGGACAAGATGGATTGCAATCAATATCAAGGACAATAAAATCTATGGGCACATAATTCCTATTTGCAAGAATAAGAACATCATTAATTCTTCCCATAGGCTTTTTACTAGTAGAATCCACCAAGTGCAAATTTAAAGAACATTCTTCAATATCGGTAAGACCAAGCACATCACATAAAGATTTTGGAATTGTAGAAACACTAGCACCCAAATCACATAAAGCAAAACACTCATAATTTTTAATCTTGACTTTGATAGTAGGTTCCCATTCATCTTGTAATTTTCTAGGAATTGAAATCTCTAATTCCAACTTTTCTTCCAAAGCTTTCATCATAGCATCAACAATATGTTTAGTAAAAACTTTATATTGTTCATAGGCATGGGGTGAATTTATCATGGATTGCAACAAAGAAATACAATCAATCAAAGAGCAATTATCATAATTAAAGTCTTTGTAATCCAAAAGAGTAGGCACATCACTAGTTAAAGTTTTGACCTCTCCAAACCCACTTTTATCAATTTTCTCAACAAGATTTTCACCCTCCAAATTATCGAGACGCCATCTAGCTAAAGTCGACACTTCTTCAGTCCCTTTTTCATCAATTTTAATTTTACTAAACAAGGAATCGATAGAACAAACACCAATCACTTTAAGATCTTCATCATTTTTATGAAAGCAATCACTGGAACATGCTTTTTCTAAAAATTCTCTTCTAGCTCTAAGCATAGCGGTTCTTTTCTTACTTTCATCCATAGAAACATATAAAGCTTTAATTGATTCTTCAACCTTAGGAACAAAAAATTTCATCTTGAGATTTTCTACATCATGAGAAATTCTATCAACGCTTCTAGACAAATCATCAATCTTACTCAATTTTTCTTCCATCGTAGCATTAAAATTCTTTTGAGCATTGATAAATTCTTTAATATTATTCTCAAAATCAGAGGTGTTCCTATTATTATTATAAGAATGATTACCATAGGAATTACCATAATTATTAGAGGAATTACTAGGAAAAGGCCTAGGATTAAAATTACCTCTATAAGCATTGTTATTGAAATTGTTTCGAGAGATAAAATTCACATCTACGGCATCACTATTTTGTTCAATTAAAGTAGCAAAGGCACATCATTAAAATCAATAGGAGCACTTTTATTAGCAACCAATTTCATAAGAGCATCAACTTTTTCACTCAAAGAAGAAATTTCTTCTACTGAATTAACCTTTTTACTAGTAGGAGCTCTTTCGGTATGCCATTGTGAATAATTTGCCATAATATTGTCTAGCAATTTAGTAGCTTCACCAAAAGTAATTTCCGTAAAAGTACCACCCGCGGCGGAATCTAAAAGATTTCTAGAAACAAAATTCAATCCCGCATAAAAATTTTGTATCATCATCCAAAGATTTAAACCATGAGTAGGACAATTTCTTAGCATCAATTTCATTCTTTCCTAAGATTGTGCAACATGTTCATGCTCAAGTTGCTTAAAATTCATGATTTGCGTCCTAAGGGAAATAATTTTCACGGGCGGAAAATACTTAGTAATAAAAGCGTCTTTGCACTTATCCCAAGAATTGATACTATTGCGAGGCAAAAAAGAAAACCAAATTTTTGCAAGATCTCGCAAAGAAAACGGGAATAATTTCAACTTCACAATATCATTGTCCACATATTTTTTTCTTTTGCATATTGCATAATTCCACGAATGTGTTAAGATGGGACACAGCATCCTCACTAGGAGTACCGGAAAATTGATCTTTCATAACAAGATTCAACAAAGCGGCATTAATATCTCAAGACTCCGCACTAGTGGCGGGAGGAGCAATCGGAGTGCTAATAAAATCATTGTTGTTGGTATTGGAGAAATCACACAACCTGGTGTTCTTTTGAGTCATCGTGACTATGTAACAAGATTGCACTCAAAAACAGATCTGACGAGAAAACAGCGAATGAAAAAGAGGGCAAATAAAACGGCAAATTTTTGTGAAGTGGGGGAGAGAAAAACGAGAGGCAAATGGCAAATAATGTAAATTGCAAGGAGATGAGATTTGTGATTAGGAACCTGGTAGATGTTGATGATGTCTCCCGGGCAACTGCGCCAGAAATTGGCACGGAGCCGGGAGACTATCTTGACTTGATCCTCCCCAGCAACGGCGCCGGAAATTCCTTTTGATGTTTGCTTGAACTACGTCTGTATTTCCCCAAAGAGGAAGGCATGATGCAGCACAACAACGGTAGGTATTTCCCTCAGTGATGAGACCAAGGTTATTGAACCAGTAGGAGAACCAAGCAACACTACGTAAACAGCACCTGCACACAAAGAACAAATACTTGCAACCCGACGTGTTAAAGGGGTTGTCAATCCCTTTCGGGTAACGGCACCAGAAATTGGCAAACGAACATGAGATAAATTGTAGTAGATTGATAGATGCAAATAAAAGCAAATAAAATTCAGCAAGGTATTTTTGGGTTTTTGGAAATATAGATCTGAAAATAAAAGTGGCAAATAAATAAAAAGGCAAATAGCAAAATAGATCTGAAAATGTATGATGAGAAAATAGACCCGGGGGCCATAGATTTCACTAGTGGCTTCTCTCGAGAAAAATAGCATACGGTGGGTAAACAAATTACTGTTGGGCAATTGATAGAACTTTAAATAATTATGATGATATCCAGGCAATGATCATTATATAGGCATCACGTCCAAGATTAGTAGACCGACTCTTGCCTGCATCTACTACTATTACTCCACACATCGACCGCTATCCAGCATGCATCTAGTGTATTAAGTTCATGGAGAAATGGAGTAATGCAATAAGAATGATGACATGATGTAGACAAGATCTATTTATGTAGAAATAGACCCCATCTTGTTATCCTTAATAGCAATGATACATACGTGTTGGTTCCCCTTCTGTCACTGGGATTAAGCACCGTAAGATCGAACCCATCACGAAGCACCTCTTCCCATGGCAAGAAAAATCGATCTAGTTGGCCTAACTAAACCAAAGATTCGAAGAAGAAATACGAGGCTATAAGCAATCATGCATATAAGAGATCAAAAGACTCAAATAACTTTCATGGATAAAAACAAAGATCTGATCATAAACTCAAAGTTCATCGGATCCCAACAAACACACCGCAAAAAAGAGTTACATCAAATAGATCTCCAAGAGACCATTGTATTGAGAATCAAAAGAGAGAGAGGAAGCCATCTATCTACTGCCTACGGACCCATAGGTCTACAATGAACTACTCACGCATCATCGGAGAGGCACCAATGAGGATGATGAACCCCTGCGTGATGGTGTCTAGATTGGATCTATGGTTTCTGGAACTTGCGGCGGCTAGAATTGATTTTTGTCGACTTCCCTAGGGTTTCTGGAATATTGGGGTATTTATAGAGCAAAGAGGCGGTGCGGGAGGTGGCCGAGGTGGGCACACCTGGGCGTGCCTGGGCCCCCAGGCGCACCCTGGTAGGTTGTGCTCCCCTCGGAGCCCCCCTCGGGTATTTTCTTGGCCCAACTTGTGTCTTCTGGTCCAGAAAAAATGACCAAAAAGTGTCGCTGCATTTGGACTCCGTTTGGTATTGATTTCCTACGAAGTAAAAAACAAGCAAAAAACAACAACTGGCACTAGGCACTATGTCAATAAGTTAGTCCCAAAAAATGATATAAAGTTGTTATAAAATGATTGTAAAACATCCAAGAATGATAATATAACAGCATGGAACAATCAAAAATTATAGATACGTTGGAGACGTATCAGTAACCTCTGTTATTAACAGGGTTGTCAAAGTGCCTGAAAGTTCAGACAAAACTTGAGTCGGCGATTGAGCTGAGCCACTAGCCCCAGCTGTTGCAGCAGCAGTTGATCCAGACGTCATAGCTGCCGCAGTTGATGAGTTGAGAGCCGTCCCTGTACCGACCATAAAGATAGCAGCTCGATACGGCGGCTCATAGGGATCCGGAATACTGTCACCATCGGAATAGCCCCCAAGCCCGCCATCTTGAAGCTAGTAGATTGACTCTGTCTCTCCAGTCGAGGACTCATCACCTAAGTAGATGAGGGTCTCTCCTCCAGACACAGAATCCTCTGCAAGGTCCGTGCCATGTGCAAATCCAACGAAGACACGCTTCCGGCTGGGTTAGACCCTGGCGGGTTGTGCACGCCGAGCCGGCTCGACGATGTCGGTGCAGATGTCCGGCTCAAGCTTTGATCCGCCAATCTTGCCGATGAAGACGTGAATCCCGCCGAAGGGGACCCGGTACCCGTACTCGATTGAGTCGGCCTCGGGGCCCCAGCCAGCATCATCGATGTATAGCTTGCCGCTGTGACTCTTAGTCATCCTGCCAACGGCATATCCCTCAATCCCTGGGAAAGAGCCCTTTAAGAACTCGAAACCACCGTGCACTGGCCCCACGGTGGGTGCAAACTGTCGTGATTTTGTCACGGCAGATGCCCTTGTAAAAGGACTTAGGTGTGGAGCCATCGCAACGTAGGTTAGCTTGAAGGGGTTGAACGAGACGAGAGACACGAGTTTACCGAGGTTCGGCCCCTCACTCACGAGGTAAAAGCCTACATCCTGCTTTGTGTTGTATTGATTGAGTATCGATTACAAGGGAGCGGAATCGCTAGACCTAGCTATCGATCGATTGTTCCTTGACTCAACCCGCCGCAGGGTCTCGCCTTTATATACACAGGTCGAGGCCCTGGGCTTACAAGAGTCCAAGCGATCACACAGCGTGTCCAACTCGGCTTCTAAGTCGCCTTGCCTTGCTAGGCAAGCCGCCATCGGGCGGCTCACATCTCCGGGTTACAGCGCCATCGCCTGGTCTTGGGCCTTCGACAAGCCCGCTGCGTGAGCCGCCTCCAGTTTTCATATCTTCTCTTCTTGGGCTTATTTAGGCTTTCTCTATTGAGTCGCCAACGGTGTGACCCGGCCCCTCCTGGGCGGGTCATACCGCGGGGTATATCCCCAACACCCGCTTAATTATACAAACGTGTGCGCATGCAGTTTTCACTGGATCCTGCTAATCATTGAAGTTGACGAGGGAAAAGTTCAAGTGCTTGACTCACTACTTAAAGAACCTAAAGAATACTTAATCGTGAAGGGGATGCTCGACAGGTAATTTCAATCATTATCGCACTATGTCGGCATCTTTAGTTCATTTCCTGATATCAACTAATTAATAACTCCTTTATTCATTTTCTTTGCCGGGCGGGGTTTGGCAAAGGTTCATCAAAGAGGTTACCGACCCATGGAAACAAGAGCTGAAATGGGTGTGACCCAAGGTAATTAAGTAGTACTAGCTACATCCGCGCATCTCTTTAATTCTAGTTTCAATACCATTATCATGCTTGATTAATTATTATCTGATTGAATTCTATTCTCGTAAAGTGCATAAGGCAGGCGTCGGGGAATAATTTATGTGCATACTATGTTTGCGAGAGCATTCGCTTTATGATAGAAAGGAGCAAAACTGGAAGAAATCTTTTGGTATGTAAACACAATTCACAATTCTTTTTATCATGATCTAATATATATACACACAACCAAAATATTCATATTGATCTCCTTTTTTAATAAAGATGCAAGATATGCGGGATAAGCTCCTACCAACGGACCGCATACGAGCAGTTCAAGAGGAAATGGCGGGATTTTTGCTTGACTATGTCATAGATCCCGAAGGAGAATACCATTACACCTAATGCCTGCATGTAATGATTTTTGCTTGTACCAAATTGTATATATATATATATATGTGTGTGTGTGTGTGTGTGTGTGTGTGTGTGTGTATGCGCATATGGTCGTACGAGAAATTCTATGATATATGATTGGTTCTATGAGAAATTCTATTTATATATGCATGACGTGTACAGTATGTAGTAGCGTAAAATATGTTTGAAATAAAAAAGAATTAAATGGAAAACACAAAATTAAAAGAAAAAATAAAGCATAAACCCCTAAACCCCTAAACCTTTTAGTCCCGGTTGGTATCACCAACCGGGACTAAAGGACCCCCAGCCCCCGGCGCGGGCTCGTGCCACGTGGTGGGCCTTTGGTCCCTAGTGGTGGCAAACCGAGACTAAAGGGTGGGGGCCTTTAGTCCCGACTTATTAGTCCCGGTTGGTAAAACGGGACTAAAGGCCCTTACGAATCGGGACTAATCGCCAATTCTGCACTAGTGGTATTGCAAATATATATAAAGTCTGAAAATATATTCTTATTTTATAAGATATCAATCAATCAATAATCAAACTATTCCAAAGAAACAAAAGGATTTGTTTTGATTAGGGAGAGAGGATAGATTCTGCATGCAACTGCCCCTTCTCTGTGTGCACACTCTCTCCACCAGTAGGTATCTTTTTCCTTTAGATTGACTGTTTCTGCAAACAAAACCCATGTTTGGCAGCAGTTTTGGTGCTTTGTCACGCTTATGTCTCATGTTATACCTGAGTACTCCATATGGTTTAGAAATCTAAGGTCTACAAATATTATCTCCACAAATATAAAAAGTTTTGTAATGTTTGACCAAATTTATAAGATTTTTTGTTCAACCTCCATAATACCAAATATTTTTTCATAATTACATAAAAATCATAGAGCCATAAAAACTATTATGGGACATATATGTTTGATTTGATAAAACACTTTATAATCAAATCCAACTTTTATATTTCATATTGTGTTGCAGAAAAACATAACTAGGATATTAAAAAATGATTATCTTTATATCCAACAAATTCAATCTACTAGATGTGGATATTCATGCATGCCATATCTTGAAGCCTAAAAAAGCACCACAAATATGGATACTTGAATTTTAGGGCCCGTTCGGGAGATCTCCAGGAGCCAGCTTCCTAGAATCGATACGTGAAGCCAGCCGAACGCTTCTGCTCCGAGAAGTGGGCTTCGCGGAGATAAAGATGCCGCAGTGCAATTTTGAGGAGCAGCCGAAGCCCAGCTTCGCTAAAAGAAGAAGTAGAAGTTCCTCGTAATTACATCTCAATGCCATCCCGAAGTACCAGACGAAACGTTATTTCCTCTTCGCTCAAAGCCCAGCTTGGTGGGCCCGACCACAGCCGAAACGTTTTTTCCTCTACGCGCTGCCGAACGACCCTGGCTCCCGTGGGAAGCTGGCTAGCGCTAGCTTCTCTGGAAGCTGGCTAGCTTGGGAAGCCAGCGGACTTCCGAACGGGGCCTTAATAGCCTGGTTCTACATTGCACCCGCAAAAAAAAATTCTACATTCCATAAATTTCAACAAATTACATATGTTTGTCTGTGGTGAAGAATGTAACGAGTTATCCCTCCATCTAGGGTTTATAAGGCGGGCACAAGTTTGTAGGTCTTCATTTTTTTTTTGCTGGTGTTTATGTCTTCAGTTTGACTAACGAAATATGTACCAAAATGTTTGTAAACATAGTGCATTCCCAATTCAGATGTATTAGTAGTTCAGTAAGAGTTAAATGCACTGGAGGTCCTAAAAGTTTCATCGAGGTGTCACTTTAGTCCTAATTCTTTTAAAATGCACCTTTAGGTCCTAATTCTTTAGTAAGTGGTTCACCCGATGTCCTTTTTCCACGAGCGCTTGCTGACCTGCCCGCGTGGCACGTTAACCCATGCCACGTCGATAGAGGGCCCAACCGCCTGGCGAGAAAAATACATTGGAGGTCCTAAAAGTTTCTGGGCAGTGTCACTTTAGTCCTACTTCTTTCAAAATGCACGTTTAGGTCCTAATTCTATAGTAAGTGGTTCACACCATGTCCTTTTTTGCACGATCGTACGCTGACCGGCTTGGTTGCACGTTGACCCACGCCACGTCAAATTAGAGTCACTAGCAGATGAGGAACATTGCAAAAAACTCTAATTTTTTCACCGCTATCGTCTCGTAGCTATGTGATTTCCTCTACTCTGCCACAATCACTGCCTTTAGGCATTGATTTAATTCGATTTGCAATGTTTCATTAAGTTTCTCAAACCGCTTGCTCTGATTTGAGGCTAGGCGGTACGATCTTGTGTAGAGGAGGCAACGCCGCCGATGATGCTGCAATGCTCCTATTCGTCACCCGCTTCCCTGCCGAGGAGCTTGCTGCACCAGCCATGGCGACGGTGTGGGCATGAGAGAGAGAGAGAGAGAGAGACAGAGAGATTCGGTAGGGGCTGGGGAATGTCAGAGGGGGGGGTTTACAAGGGGCTTTCTATGAAAAAACGAGCAGCCGCAACGACCTCTATGTTGACATGGCATGGGTCCACACGTCACGCAAGCAGGTCAGCAAAAGATCATGCAAAAAAGGACCTCTGGTGAACAACTTACTATAGAATTAGGATCTAAACGTGTATTTTGAAAGAAGTAGGACTAAAATGACACTGCCGAGTAACTTTTAGGACCTCCAGTGTATTTTTCTCGCCTGGCAGTTGGGCCCTCAGCCGACGTGGCGTGGGTCAAGGCGCCACACGGGTAGGTCAGCGAGCGCTCATGAAAAAAAAACCTCGGATGAACCACTACCTAAAGAATTAGGACATAAAAGTGCATCTTGGAAGAATTAGGACTAGGGTGACACCCTGATGAAATTTTTAGGACCTCCAGTGCATTTAACTCGTTCAGTAATAAAATCAAGAAGAATATTTCAAGTCACAAACACGAACAGTGTGCATAAAAATTAAATTACGGATAATAACTCTTGGCAAGGACAGTATGAATCAAAGCCCTGGCCGGCGTAGCTTTCGCCGTTGCTGTGGTCCAAAATCCAGACAAAACAAAACACCAATTAGCTACTCGCGCACATTGTCTTTGAATATGTGGGCGGCCGGCCAGGATAAAATTCAACAAACGCAGACATCATCACCAACTCGCAGGGCAGCTGGACGAGACCAAATCTGATTGGATCAAATTTTAATTGGATTTAAAAGTATGTGTGTTTTTTCAAGGAAGATGCTAACACTGGAATAAAATTTTGAGGTCGTCAATGCAATAGTACATGCATATATGTCCTGTCTCTGCAATCAGCAAGGCAACTGATTGATCACTCCTCTGGATGCCTAGCATGGACGGGTGGCTGAGCTTGTGTTTCATAGCACTATGCACACCACTCGCCCTCTGGTGTCTCAAGCTCGCCGGCGGCAAGAGAAAGCCACAGAAGTACAAGCTGCCCCCTGGGCCATGGACTCTCCCGATCATCGGCAGCCTACACCATCTCGCCAGCGGCGTTCCGCACCGGAAGATCACGGAGCTGTGTCGCCGTTTCGGGCCGCTGATGCTCCTCGGGCTAGGGGAGGTCCCCGCCGTGGTGGTCTCCAGCGCCGAGGCAGCGGCGCTGGTGATGAAGACCAACGACCCCGTGTTCGCGGACCGGCCGAGCAGCGCCACGGTGGACATCGCCGGCTGCGGTGGCAGGGGCATCATCTTCGCCCCCTACGGCGACCACTGGCGCCAGATGCGCAAGGTGTGCATCATGGAGCTCCTCGGCTCCACGCAGGTGAACCGCATGGAGGGCATCAGGGCCGAGGAGACGGGCAACCTCCTCCGCTCCATCACCGCCTCCGCCGGCACCGCCACCATCAACGTCACACAGAAGGTGATGGCGCTCAGCAACGACGTCGTGACGAGGGCGGTTTTCGGCGGCAGGTTCGAGCAGCAGGACGAGTACCTCGGTGAGTTGCACAAGGCGTTTGAGCTGCTGGGGGCCTTCTGCCTCGTCGACCTCTTTCCGTCGTCCAGGTTGGTCAGGTGGCTGAGCAACGACGCGCGCCGCATGAAAAGAAGCTACGGCCGCACCCAGCGCATCATCGCCAAGGTCATCGAGGGGCGCAAGGTCACAAGAGCTGCCGGCGTCAGCGCTTCCGACAGCTACGACGAGGACCTGCTGGACGTGCTGCTCAGGCTGCAGCAGCAGGACTCGTTGGAGTTTCCTCTAACCACAGAGACAATAGGCGCCGTCTTGTTTGTGAGTATATCTTTTCTTTATCATATTGTGGGTATGTATCTCTTAGTTTCAAGTATTTAACTGTTTTTTATTTATCTGAATAGTATATTCATTTTCTCTATAAATACCATATCTCATTTTAGCGTAGTTTTGAATGATAAATAGTTTTCCTAAATGATAAGTGCCACACATGTGGCATGAAGCGCTCAGGTCCTGACGATTTTTACAATAAAGTTGCCATTCAAAAAGAAAAAAACAAATCCAAAAAATGAATTGAATCTTGCCATCCGAAAAGAAAGTTGCTATGCTTGACAACTTAAGTTGTCATCTTCGTGTCACTAAACTTGCATAAAAAATGTTCGGAGTTGCCATGTGTTCGTGCCACACGTGTATTCAACTTATTAGGGTTCATACTTGCAGAGGCCCGGGGCTTTCCTCCTTTTCAAAAAAAAAAAAGACTGAAAATACTAGCTAACCATGCATAAGCCTACTCAGTAGGTAATGCAAAATGGAAAGATTTCGGTTCTCATCCAACTCAACCATCACATACTTTTCTAGTGAACTTTCTTCTGCACCGCTGCCATATGAGAATCTTGTCGTGAAATTCTTTGGGTCCTAGCATAGTGGGAACACCTGTGGGCCTAGTATGCTTGAGGGATACTCAACTATTCTGGGCGTCCACTTAGGTTCAGAGGTACCAGCTAGCTCCGGAGATGTACAATTTAAAATGTGGAGAACCGAGAGTATTTTTTTATGCAAGGCTTGAGGAATTGATTCAAGAGGTGTTTGGTTGGGCTTTTACTTGACTTTTTCACTTCGGGATTACTATGTCTCAGTCGACTGAGATTTACCGGGGCATGTTTGGTTCATTAGCTAGCCTTGCTTAGCTAGGGTAGATTTCCTTAGCCAGTCTAAGTAAGAGCTGGCAAGAGCAAACCTAGTTGTTTGGTTGCAACATGATGTACGCCGGATAACATCACGTAAAACAACTCCAATGGAATGGGTGCATCGTGGACCACTACTCATGGACGGGGGAGTTATGTTACGGGTGTACAAGGAAGTGGAATTGATTTTTTGCGCCTATTTTTTAGCCTGCACGAGCGAGCCAAATTGTCTCTCCTCGGGGAGCAAGGTTTTGACAACGGTTATTGGGCTAATTGCCATCAAAAGCTACACTTTTTTTGTCCATTCCAAATGCCTAACCTTTCCAAGCAAGGCTAGTTTAGTTTTTTCCTTAGATCGAAACGCACCCCAAGTCTCAGTCGATGCTATATTCATGGGATTTTACGTTGACATCCCGTGCAATTTTTTTTAGTTTTTCTTAATTCTTTCTTACATGTTATGCATCTGACTTAGATTTGGTTAAGTCTCAGTCGATTGAGACCTAGTCACATCCTTTTCACTTTGGTTTATAAGCAAAAAAAAAGACCTAAATAAGTCCTTTTCGGCTTTTTAAGCCTTTTTGTCTCTCAAAGCACCTTATAAGACAAAATGCCAAAAAAACCACCTAAATAGGTGCTTTTTTGCCACTTTAGCTATATGTAAGTCGCCTGGATTTTAAATTTGGTTAATTTAATTTTCTGACCGTTGATTCATTTGTCAAGATTTGTGCTGTTTTTTTCTCTTACGTTAGTTAAGGTTGATTTTTAACTAGCCTCTGTTTGGGGTAAGTCATTTTTTTTCCTTAGGCTAAATTTTTGACTTGCCCCTGCTTGGGGTAAGTCATTTTCTTCCTAGGCTAAACATTTGACCTGCCCCTTTTGGGGGTAAGTCGATCTTTTCTCAGGCCAAATATTTGGCTTGCCCCTGTTTGGGGTAAGTCAATTTTCCTAATTTTTTTTGTTTGTATGTGTTTTTTGCTTTTGCTTTTATTTTTATTTTTATCGGTTTTTCATTTTTCTGTATGGGTATTATGCATATTGGATGAGTAGAAATGTAAACACACAAGTACGATAGTGTATGTGTGTAAATTACAATGGAGTGTTAAAATTGCACTATTACACGTTTATTCATTGCATATTTAAAAAGTGCAATTTTAATGCAAAGTTGGGGTAATACCAATTGCACTAGTTCAGTCTTCCTTAGAAAATTTTATTATTTGAATTTTCTGTCTTTATTTCTTTCTTTCTTTTTAAGGGTAAAATATCAATGCCACTAACTTATTCCTTCTTAGTAAAGTTTTTATTTACGAAAATTCCACTACTATATGCTTATTGTTGCATATTATGATAAAGCGCAATTTCTATATAAATTTTGGGGAAAAAAATTCATTATTTCTTCCATGCTTTTCATTTTCTTTCTTCTTAAAGGGTATACCATTATCACTAATCCATTCCTCCTTAGAAAGCTTCATTATTTTGATTTTGTTCTAGTTTTTATTTTATTTTAATTCTTCTTTAAGGGTAAAATACTAATGCCGCTAACTCATTCCTTCTTAGGAAACTTCTTTTTTGCAAAAAATTCACTATTATATCTGCTTATTGTTGCATATTATGAAAAATTGCAAATTCGGTGTAAATTCTTTCACAATTTGGTCATTATTAGATTCTTTTTTTCAATTTTCTTCAAATCTAAAGGGTAATACCAATGCCACTAATTCATTCTTCTTAGAAAACTTCAATTATTGATATGTTTTAGGTTTATTTATTTTTCTTTTATCTTAAAGGGTAATACCAATGCCACTAATTCATTCATTCTATATTTTTATATTTTGATTCTTTTTCATTTTCTTTATTTTTTTAGGTTAATACCAACATCACTAATATTCTTCCTTATAACACTTCACTTTTTTATTGTTGTTTCATTTATTTCTTATTTAAGGGTAATACCAATACCACTAATTCATTCTCTTCATAAAATTCATTATTGATTTTTTAAGTTTTATTTCATTTTATTCTTCTTAAGAAAACAACAATGCCACTAATTAATCTCTTCTTAGAAAATTGTTTTCTGCTAAACTTTCACTATTATATGTTTATATTTGCATATTTTAAAAAATCACAAATTGTGCAAATTGTGATATATTTGATTTTTTTTATTCTTTTTTGTGTAATACCAATGCCACAATTCATTCCTTCTTAGAAAGTACGAATTCATGGTATTAACCGCTATTTTATTTTTTCTTAGAAAACTTAATTATTTTGTTTTTATTTTATTTTCTTTGTTCTTAAAGGGTAATACTAATGCCACTAATCCATCTTTCCTTATAAAACTTCATTATTTTGATTTTTTTTTTCTTTTTTTATTTCTTCTTCCCTAAGGTTAATACCAAGGCCACTAATCATTATTCCTTATCATATTTTATTTTTATTTTTTATTTCACTTTCTTTCTTTTTAACGCAGTCAGTACGTGCCACTATATCATTCTTCCTTGTAAACTTAAATTATTTTCATTTTGTTTAGCTTTTGTTTTATTTATTTCTTCTTTAAGGTTAATAACAATGCCACTAATTATTCTTTTTTGAATTTTATTTTACCAAAAGTTCACTATTATATGCTTATTTTTGCATATTTGAAAATAACACAATTTTTTTGTAAGTCGCATGAAAATTGTGTCATTATTTTATTTGATTGAATTCTTTGGTATTTCCACTAATTCATTCCTTTTAATGGTAATTTTCCGTCTTTATTTTTATTTTTATTCATGTATTCTAATGTTCCTTAAGGTGACACCACCACATGTATTAGAGTTTCAGTCAACCGCCCATTTTTCATCTTTTAAAATTCTCCTATTATATGCTTATTCTTGCGTATTGCGAAAAAATACAATTTATGCGTATTTTTTAGCAAATTTTGTCGTTATTTATTTTATATTTTCATTTTCTTTCTTTTTTCCTTAAAGACTATTTTTTTTAGCATATTAGTATAGATGGAATGAGAAGGCTAGAGAAAGTAGATGTCTTTATGTTCCCTTATGTTACACATAGTTACTTAATATTATTTTCCTTTTAAAATTTGTCTATGTTCACTCGTTCGAATAATTTTTTTCTTACAAAGAAATTTGTTTATGTTTGCTTCTCATTTGTTCAAATTTGTCATGTGCTAGCTCCACCGATGTGAGGAAACATTGATCCAGAGAAACGCACATATATCACGTACAAGCTATCTTTTTTTTCGAGAAACGTACAAGCTATCCACGCACTGTGACCGTCTGGCTGCTTCATCATCGATGAGACCGGTCCTACGGCTGGTCGAAGAAGCCCACGGACGCATGCACACCAGTCAACACACTGTGCTCCGCGCATGGCGAACCACGACCAACCGGAGCTAACTAGCTCGTTGCGCGCACCAGCCGGAGCTAGCGAGCTCGCACAGGGCGAACCACGGCCAGCCGGAGGTAGCTAGCTCCTGCGTGCACCCAGCCGGAGCTCGTTTAGCTCACGCATGCACGCACACGGTACTCTCCTGCATGCACAAAAAAAGTGAGTGGCCCTAATTAGATATTCAGGCGACTACCAATTAGTCAGTTCCATTATAAGTCAAAAGTGAAAAAGCCAAGTAAAAACCCGACCATAAACCCCCTGAATATATGAATCATCGGAGGTTTAAATGCAAGTGCCCCTCTTGATAGTTCGGTTGTTCTTAAGACTTCCTATTTTGAGCAACCAAAAGCAGCAGGAGAGGCTCCTACTGTTCTATATTAAATGAAAAACAGAGTTATATACAAGCACATGGGGTTGGGAGGTAAATTAAGTCAAATCAAACTACAACAGTAGGAATGAACTGGTCTAGGAAATCAGAGATCTCAGAAGAGACCTTATACAACGTTTAGAAGTCTCAAGTCTTCCTTGAATTTAGAAGCCCAATGTGGAAATTGACGCACTAAAAACTTACGGAAATTTATGAACTAAGCTGGTCTTGGATTTTTCTTAGTTTTAGCCTTTAAGCCTCCCTTGGTTCATAGGATAGGAATATCATGGGAATAGAAAACCCATATGAAGTGAGATGACATGCACTTCAATTCCTAATTCCTATAGGGAAAGAGATGTCACTCTTGATTAATAGGATAGGAACTTTTTCATTGGGTCTAGGCTAATGTTTTTTTCTTTAAAATATGAAGGATTGATTTCTATCCTATATAGGAATCCATTCGTACAAACCAAAGGGTTCTAAAGGAATTTGTCCTACAAAATTCCTATTTAGAATTCCTACAAAATTCCACTAGACCAAAGGAGGCCATAAGGGCAGCAAAGATACCTTCCAACTAGCAAAGAGACTAAAACCTTGGAAGAAGATTTGTAGTACCCGGGTGCTCCACACCCCTATACAAACATTAAATTCAAAAAATACCGAGAAACTTGAAAAAGAATCTGGGATTTGGGATATCAAACCTGGGTTCCCGATCTACACCCATGTGAAATTTCGTGAAAAAAATACCAGAAACGTATTTGTGGCAAAAAAGACAAAAAAAATCCTATGTATAGAAAAAAACTGTTTGGATGTACCTTTGTTCGCACAGTATTTCCTTCGCCACGGATATGTTTCCTGGTATTTTTTTCACGAAACTTCACACGGAAGTAGCTTGAGAATCCAGGTTTGATATCCCCGAATTTCAAATCGTTTTGAATTTTTTACGTTTAATATTCGTATAGGGGTGTGGAGCACCCAAGAGCTCCTATGTATTTTCCATAAAACCTTATAATACTTAATAAAATCATTAATTTCTTAATTTTCTTGCCAATGATCAACCAAAATCCGTATAGGGGACCTAGATGCACTCTCATTGTCAAATGCACGCAATGAAATTGAAGATCATTGGCGCATGCTGCTACATTTTGCACATGCAAATTTACTGCCATATCAGTTTGTCCTTGGTTATGTAATATGATTGCATGCTTTATTTTGATCTCTAATACTCCCCTAATGGGGTGATGTTAAAGTTGATAGATGTATTCAATATATTTGATGCATTAATATGGTATCCAATTCACAAGAAACATATCACATTTGTACCATGTTCATAGAACATGGGTTAATTAATCACAGTGTGATGTCTACATCATGCAGAAAACAAGTTACAACATTGTTCAGGAAAGATAAAAAGTTAATTACTAGCTGCAATCATTCCTATGTTTCTACGTAGCTTTTGATTTTGAAAAATTCTTGGATTTGTATAAATCTACATATGCACATATAAAGGTTTAATTGTACTTAATTTTCACTACTTTTGTTTACAGGATGTATTTGCAGGTGCTACAGAAACAATAGGATCTGTTTTGTCATGGGCCATGTCAGAGCTTATGCACAATCCTGACACAATGGCTAAAGCACAACAAGAAGTACGTGAGGTACTTGGTGAAGACCGAGCTGTCATTACTAACGGTGACCTGTCTGAACTCCACTATATGCGGATGGTCATCAATGAGGTCCTTAGGTTGCATCCACCTGGTCCTCTAGTCCACCGCATGGCCAGAGATGACTGTACGCTTATGGGTTATGACATCCCTAAAGGCACCAATGTGTTCATTAATGTTTTTGCAATTTCCCAAGATCCTATACATTGGGACAGTCCTAAAGAGTTTAGGCCAGAGAGATTTGAGAACAACAACGTAAACTATAAGGGGACACACTTTGAGTTCATTCCCTTTGGGACTGGGCGACGACAATGCCCTGGGATTCATTTCAGCTCGTCAGTCACTGAGATGGTATTAGCAAATTTCTTATATCACTTCGAGTGGATGCTCCCCGACGGGGATAAACTCTCTTCATTTGACATGTCTGAGAAATTTGGCCTTACGGTAAGCAGAAGATATGACTTGCAACTTAAGCCTATTACACGCATGTGGTCCAATGCTATGCCATAGAATTGATGCGGAGAGCTTGTATATTCAGATGGCAATGCATGTTCAGGTACCTTCACCTTTAGCACATGTCGTTATTGTTGTGAATGGTTGTACCTTTATGCAATAGAATAAGAGAAGTGCATTGCAAACATTATGTACTGCATCTATGAAACCATTGTGGTATTGTTTTGTTGTCTACATTATTATTGTGTATGATATAATATATTATGTAGTACGATCAAATATAACATGATTGTGTAGTTAGGTATAGTTTATGCACTTTTAAATAATACAATGGCTATTAAATTAACTGTGTGATTTACCTTTATAACTTGTTGGATTTCTTTAAGCACATATGGTTTGGAGATATGAACAAGTGGCGGGTTACAAAAACAGCTGCCACAGAGGGTTTAAGAGTAAGCAGGCAGCAGAGGATGCTTACTCCAAGGCCGTGGTCAAGCAGGCATGCAGTGTTGAAGTTGGCAAGTCGGATCGACAGTTTGGGCTGAAAAACTTCATCAGCATCGTCCAGTTCGTCGTGATTGCAGTGATGTTCTACTGGTGTGACCGGAGTGATCTTGAGTCATCTATTTTGGAACGGAGGGAGTTAAGCTTACCATGTAGGGTACAAGGTAACCATAGCTTGCTGCTTGTATGCAACCAAACAACATGCAGTAATATGAGCCCAGCCAATGCGACCAACCAAACACAGTGCATAGAGTCGTTGCTACGGTGCAGGGAATGAGGATGCACACAACCCATCAACATACAGATGTTAATTTTTTGCTATCATTAGCTCAATCAGGCTCATTTGAAACAAGTATGCAAAGTGGCAGAAAAATTATGTGAGTAACGAAACGCATCATTAGCATTTGAAGATGAGCTCTTGCGGCGCCCTGGCAGGGTAACCGTGAGTTTTCTGTCCGGCCGGACGGTGAATGGCGGCAAGCAACAATAACAACGAGTTTTTCTTTTGTGTTCTGCAGGCACAAGAGTCATTGGGGCTTGCAATGTGAACCTGGAGGAAGTTGCATAGCGGCACATCCAACCCAAAAATTCCATCCAGCACTAGCAATGGAATGAATTCCTTCAAAAGAAAAAAAAAAGCAATGGAATGAATCAGGTACCATCCAATAGTACCATCCCGTTGCTTAGAGCATCTCCAACAGACGTGCAACGCGCGGCGCGCTAAAAAAGCGTTTACAGCGTCAGAATCGTAAGTTTTTGCGCGCCGCAGAGCGCTGGCTCCAGCAGCTGTCGTGGGAGCGATTCCGACAGTACGAAGGGGGTAGGGTAAAGGAGCATGATCTATCGAGATGCAAATGGGTGACACGGTGGTTTTATCGAGTTCGGGCCTCTCACGGTGGAGATAACAACCCTACGTCTCGTGCTCCGGAGAGGCTTTGCTTTATCTGAGTATGTATCCGGAGATTACAATGTATGTGTGGGAGAGAGAAGAACGGATCTTCATGCCTGGACAAGTCCTGAGACTAATGGCGAGAGAGAGAGCTAGGAGGAGAAGAATGAGGCCCCCAAGTCTAGTGGTGGGGGTGGCTTATATAGAGTGCGCCACCCCCTCACCTCCTATGTTACAAAGTGGGGCACGAATGCCATAATGCCAACTCACTACCAAGCCTTCACTATGAGAATGATGCTTTGACTGCTCTGCTTCCTGCTGGTCTTCGTATACCCGAGTGAGTCATACGGTCGAGTGGTGAACTGTCATACGAGTGGATGGTACGTTGCTTGTCCGAGTGGATAGTATGTTTCTTGTCCGAGTGGAATGAGTTCGTCGAGTGGAGTGCTATGCTCCGAGTGGTTGTTGCCTTCCGAGTGAATGTCACTCTGCAGAACATCTGTGTGACGACCCCGGCTTAATCGTGCACTAATTATACATGCAAATGCGCACGATCAAGCCTAAGGACTCACTTGAAGATATCACAACACAACTCTAAAACATAAATCAAGTCATACAAGCTTTATATTACAAGCCAGGGCCTCGAGGGCTCGAATACATAGCTCGATGGCATACAAGCGTCAGCGGAAGCATCAGATATCTGGGTACAGATATATTGCAGAGAGAGAAAGAGATAAGCCTTCACAGAGGCGGGGTAAAATAAAATACTACGATCGAAAGGCGTAGGCCTCCTGCCCTGGACCCTCCGATCCTACTCCTGGTCGTCAGTCGGCTCCTCATAGTAGTAGTACTCGCCAGGCAGGTAGTAGTATTGGTCGTCGGCTGGGGCGTCTGGCTCAGGGGCTCCGTCGTCTGGTGGCATCAATTGGAATATGGGGGAAAAAGAAAGTAAATCAAACGTGAGTACTCATCCGAAGTACTCAGCAAGCAAGGATCTACACTACATATGCAACATTGTCAAAGGAATGGCTGTATATGTGGACTGGGCTGCAGAAATGCCAGAATAGAGGGGGAAAGCCTAGTCCTATCGAAGACTAGCATCTTCAACAATCTTCGACAGTCTTGCAGCATCAGGAGAGAGCAGATGAACATAATGTAAAGTAGTAGTAGTATCATCAACCTCGACCTGAGATCCTTTCTCGACTCCCTGCGAGAAAGCAATCCCAGAGCCGTACTATCCAGTTCTCATCACATGTTCTAGTTGTACCGATCGGGATACAATTCCGAGTGTCCGTTACCGTAGGACAGGCTATCGATAGAAGTTTCTTCCCTGCAGGGGTGCACCAACTTACTCACCACGCTCGCTTAACTCCGGCCGGACACACTTTTCTGGGTCATGCCCGGCCTTGGCTAAGCAACACGCCGCAACCCGACCAAATACTTAACAGAGAGGTCAGCACGCCGGACTAACCTATGCCCCCAGGGGTCTTGGGCCATCGCCCCGGACGCTCCTGCACGTTGCGTACACCGCCGGTGAGCAGACCTAGCAACCCCTTAATACAAGCGCGGTTGCGTTCCCAGTCCAACCCAGCGTGTGCCGCTCAGTTGCTGACGTCTATTAAGCTTCGGCTGAAGTATACGACGCAGAACGCCCATACTATGCCCACGTGATGGTTAGTGCTATCGGGCCAGAGGCCCCTCGGATCAAATATCCAAACCGTAGTGGATTAGGAGCGCGCGGAAACGAGCAGAGACTCACGATCGATGTGACCCCGTCGCCCCGTCTCGAGGACTTGCGGCAAGGGCTAAGAATGCCCGGCCACGCCTCGTAGTTATCTCGCGGGCACCATCCAGGTCAACCCGACTCCACATCACTTCGCAATAAGCTCGCGCGGGTACCCCTCAGGGCCGACCCGTCTTTAGTAACATGGTTTAGTGCAGGTCATAATACCCAAGGTAACTGTGTGTCTGACACCGAAGGGAACCCTGAGGAATCACCCTCGACGGAATTCCCGCTCGATGTTATCATCAAGGTGAACGAAGGAGGAATCACCCTTGAGGTCCACACTTGAGGGGTTGCACGACGATGTCGTTATCGGGGGTGGTGTAGGAGGAATCACCCTCGCTTACCACGACCGAGTAACTAACCTACAAGGTTAACATCAGAAGTGCTGACGAGGTATCACCCTCGGCACTCGACGGTAACCCAGCAGTGTCGACAACTAAGGTGGAAGTGATGTGCGGTGCCCGGGTCTAGTCTTCAATCCCGTTGATCGGGTCTTCTGATATCTAGCAGGGCAGTCGGGATCAAGTGGGGGTCTCTGTTCTGTCTCTACCCAGCCTATAATAAGCAGTCTAGGATAACCAGTAAGGTAGCAAGGCAGGTTACAATAAACAGGCTATGCAACAGATATAGGAAACAGTAGCAGCAGCAGTTCTAATGCAAGCATAAGAGAGAAGAGAATAGGCGATATAGGCATGCTCAAAATGGGGGTGCTTGCCTGTTTGCTCTGGGGCAAGGGCAAGGTCGTCGGTGGTATCGTCGGGGACGTAGTCGTACTCCTGAGCTGCGTCTGCCTCGGGAGCTACGTCAACGTCGGGGTCTACCGAGAGAGAAGAGAGGGAAGAAACAGGTAAACATAATGCAAACAAATGCAATACGGTGCGTGTGATGCTATGATGCAGTGCAGGGTTGCCTAATTATGCATCTAAGTCATTTTAGTTATTTTTAGAATTATTCTGGGATTTAATATCCGACGTGTGTGCACTATTCATCTGCCGGATTCGGGTCTGGAGTTGCGAGTTCTTCTACGTAGGGGGTTCCGATGGAGAAACAGATGGCACGATTAGACTCGTCTCGTCGTTCTGAGCAACTTTCATGTTTTAACTTTTTTGATCTGAGCTACGGTTTAAAAGTTACGATTTTTTGAAGTTTATTTGAATTTCTGGAATTACTTTAATTGCAGAAAATGAATTATGACGTCAGCATTGCGTCACAGTGACGTCAGCAGGTCAACTGCGGTTGACCAGGGTCAAACCTGACATGTGGGTCCAGTGGGACCCACATGTCGGTCTCTGTTTAGTCTAACAGTGGATTAACCTAATTAACTGGGTTAATTAGGGGACGGGCCCCACTTGTCAGTGAGACATTAGGCTAATCTAATTAACTTTACTTAATTAACTGTTTAATTAGTCTAATTAGCCACCGGGGCCCACACGTCAGTGGCACTGTGCTGCCACGTCAGCGCGTTGACTCCGGTCAGCGCGGTCAACTGGGCCTGTGGGACCCACTGGCAGTGACCCAGGGGTGTCCCACGTGGCAGCCAGGTCGGCGGCCGGCGCCGGAGTTGCGCCGGCGACCAAAATCGCGGCGGCGCGTCGCCAGAGCCGCTCGGATTTGCGCTACAGAGCTCGGTTCGAGCCGTGGGTAGGTTCTTTCGAACGGGCGTTCAACGCCGCGTCCAACCGTGGCGGTGGCGCAGCCGGACTTGGCCGGGAACGGCGCCGGCGACGAGCGCAGCGGCGGCGCTGTCGGGTCCTCGACAGGTGACACGCTAGGGGGTACGGGGAAGCTCGGGCTCGAGCTCATCGGACTCCTGGAGGCGTCAGGAGCACAACGGTGGCCTCTGGCGGCGACGACAAAGGCCACAACGACGGCCCCGAGCTCATCGGCGGCGGGCAGAGCACGGGCTTGGGGCACCTAGCTACGACGCGCATCGAGGGTTCTGGAGAGAGGAGAAGGGCGGTAAGCTCACCTCGCGGCACGCACGTAAGGCCGTTGGGGGGATTAGTAGCTACCGCGCTCGCCGGAGTCGGAGAAAACCGACGGTATCCCGAGGAGGAAGATGACGGAGATCCGGCGTTGCCGTGCTCCTCAGCTCCATCCGGTTGCTCCAGGGGACGCGGTCGTCCGTGGTGCTCCTTCCCGGCACCTCCAGGCGACGTGGGGAGACTGGTGGCCACGGCGGTGCCGAAGCGCGGCGACGGCAGCGCTCGGGTGCCGTGGATCTGGAGGGGAAGAGAAGGCGAGGCGAGCGAGGGAGAGGACGGGGGAGTGGATAGAGTGGCCAGGGGGGAAGCACTGGGGCTTGCCCTTATCCCCTCGGGTGGCTGCGGCGTCGGTGGCCGTCGGCGTGTCGCCGCCCGGCTGGCGCGGGCGCGCGCGGCCAGGGGCGCGCCGACACGCACGAGGAGGGAGGTGAGGTGGGCCGGCTGGGCTGGGCCAGTGCACTGTGCACTTGGACCAGTCCAGCTTTAGCCTCTTTCTTTTTCTTAATTTTCTGTTTTTCTTTCCTTTTCTGTTTTAAAATAGTTAGGGCATTTCTACACTTTTGAAAAATGTGAGAGTTGTCCCAAATATTGCAATGCAATATTTCCTTCCACCAAAAACTGGTTTGGGCAGAATTGGACTCCATTTGGATTAGAAATGAATTTAAATGGATTTAAATATTCTGTTTTTGTGCTGTTTCAAATTGTTTGATTCACTTGTCCAACTCCAATTTTTTTGGTGTTGATTTCAGAAATGTTCCTAGATTATTGTCCTATTAATGAACATTTTTCCATCAGGATTTAAACAACTCCATATTTCACTTTTGAATTTGAGTTGATTTTCATATGTGAATTTGAATTGGATCATTAACCCATATGACTTGGCACTGCAAATGATCATGACTTGGCAGTTTTAACAGAGTGTCACAGAGCTTATTACAAGGGGGTGTTACAATCTGACTGCTGATCTGGCCCTGGGGCCTAGTATAAGGTGTGTGGTGTCCTAGGGTAGGGTCTTTAGATCAGGCCTGTTACCCTACCCCCAATACATGTCCTCGTCATTAGCCCCCGAATCGGTCGAGGTTGAGCGGGTCAAGTCGAGGTGAATTCCCAGATGAGTCGAGTGCTACGGAGGCGCTCATGAACTCCCTCTGGTCACCCGACGGTCTCATCTCCGCGTGTTGCCTTGACGGATTCCATACTACATGGTGTCCGAGTGAAATGAGCTCAAACGGGTCCGCGGAGGAGCGTTAAACTCACCTTATAGCAATTTTTTTTGGAGTGATTTGGAGCTGGTCCTGCATCGAGTAACTGATTACTCGGAATTTCTTCACGTCTGGAACGTGTCTTTTTTTTTTGGCCGTCACTCGGACCGGGCGGACCGTTCCGAGTGGATACCATTCCAGTGGGGGCACACTGAGTGCACCCACTGGGTGTAGTCCCCGAGACTGTCGTCGACTGCGGGCAGTCGGCGGGAGTCTTAGAGCCTGTCTTTTTTGTTGTTGTTTGGCCGTCACTCGGACCGGGCGGACCGTTCCGAGTGGATACCATTCCAGTGGGGGCACGCTGAGTGCAGTTGACGGGAGTCTTAGAGCCTGTCTTTTTTGTTGTTGTTTGGCCGTCACTCGGACCGGGCGGACCGTTCCGAGTGGATACCATTCCAGTGGGGGCACGCTGAGTGCACCCACTGGGTGTAGTCCCCGAGACCGCCATCGACTGCGGGCAGTCGGCGGGAGTCTTAGAGCCTGTCTTCTGGTCTGGAACTGAATTAAACAGGTGAACCCTCATGCGCTCGGCACGGTAAATGACTTCAACCTAGAACTATGGTGGGTCTTCATGCATTCGGAATGGATCTTCACGCGCTTGGCATGGTGAATAAGCCCAGTCTGGAGCTGAATCAGTCGGACTGATCTTCGTGCACTCGGCACGGTAAATAAGTTCAGCCTGGAACTGGGTCAAGCAGGCGAATCTTCGTGATCTCGGCACGATGAATGAATTCGGCCTCCAAACTGCCGACTGTAGAAAAGAGCTATACACTCCAGGGAGTAATCGTTCGAGTAATACTTCTTACATTGACCGATAGCTTCTTGTTTTCACCCTTTTGCATTAAAGGGGTATTTGTCCGAGTGGACGCGCTTCCCGACTTATCGGGGTAAGTTGACTGCAAGGAAAAACTTGGTGGCACTCGTATGTCTCCCGGAGGAGATAGACTAGTGGCCCGATGTGGACGTGCCATGAAACCCGAGTGGCGTGGCTAGCATGTGGGCTGACTCTCCGGAGAGAGGCCACTCATTATCCCGGGGGAACACCAGCACATGCCATCTCTGAGTCCAAGTTTGTGAAACTGATGCCTTGGAGCCTAGAATAAGGGCCAAGTGTATCCGTAGTGGAGCGTCGTTTTCACCCTTTTGCAGTCCTGAAGATGACTCCAGGTAATGATTTGGGTGAATGTCCGAGTGGACAGTGCTACCCTTATAGATCTTCGGCGGACCGATCATGTATGGTCAGAAAAATATTCCTGATGTGATCAACAGGTTGATCAAATGGGTGTAACCCCTGAGGGTGGCATAACCCTCGGCTGTGCGTAGCCCCCGAGTGATGCTCGAAAGAGGTAAGCTCGCTACAGAGTGTGATATGAGGTTTGATCATATGAGTAACTTAGTCGTTCCTGTGTTGGGGGTGTAATGGTGAAGACATGTCCAACTGAAGGTGACGCGCGGGGCGGCCGAGGGGCGAGGATGTGTACAACCGAGTGGCGACGCGCGGGGCGGCCGAGTGGTGAAGACGTGCACAACCGAGTGGCGACGCGCGGGGCAGTCAAGCGGTGAAGACGTGCACAACGGAGTGGCAACGCGCAGGGCGGCCGAGTGAAGATGTGCGAGGTGGCCGAGTGAAGGACTACGTGTCCAACCGAGTGGCGACGCGCGGGGCGGCCAAGGGTAGGAGTGCACAACCGAAATGGCGACGCGCGGGGCGCCGAGTGAAGATGTGCGCGATGGCCGAGTGAAGGACTACGTGCACAACCGAGTGGCGACGCGCGGGGCGGCCGAAGTGGTGAGGATGTGCACAACCGAATGGCGACGCGCGGGAGGCCGAGTGAAGATGTGCGCGGTGGCCGAGTGAAGGCCACGTGCACAACCGAGTGGCGACGCGCAGCGGCCGAGTGCAGATGTGCGAGGTGGCCGATTGAAGGACTACGTGCACAACCAGTGGCAGCCCGTGGCATGGCGCCGAGTGAAGATGTGCGAGGTGGCCGAGTGAAGGACTACGTGTCCAGCCGAGTGGCGACGCGCAGGGCGGCCGAGTGCAGATGTGCGAGGTGGCCGAGTGAAGGACTACGTGGCCAGCCGAGTGGCGACACGCAAGGCAGCCGAGTGCAGATGTGCGAGGTGGCCGAGTGAAGGACTACGTGTCCAGCCGAGTGGCAAAGATGATCCTCGGAGGAGTTAGCCAGATGTTTTCAAAGATGATGTAGCGACGAGGTTGGTGTAGTGTGGTTGCGACGCAACAAGACCGGCACGACAACTGAGCCTGAGTAGGAACGAAGATGGCGCGCAGAGCATCTGAGTGATTATGTAACTTGTCAAAGTGGCGGATCGGATGCATTTGTTTGAAGTGAAAGATCTGTCTGGTGATGAAGTATTCAACCACTCAGGAGAGTGTGATTCTGAATGAGCTGCAGCCCCCGAGTGCGGTGTAGCCCCCGAGTGTGGCGTAGCCCCCGAGCATACTATAGGCTTCGACCGCGGTCCTGTCGAAACATGATTAATATAGTTTTGAATGGATAAATTGTAATTCATCGAGTCGGACTCGGGTAATGGTGAGGAGGAGCTTCCGAGTGATGCTCGAAAGAGGCAAACTCGCAAAGGAGTGAAGTGTGCAGTTTGATTACAAAAGTGACTTATCTGTCTCATGCCTAACGAGGTCTATATCATTGATACGATGAAGAGGATCCCACAGAGGGGTCGGCCGGATGTGTTTGAAGTCAACAGAGCGACAAGGTCGGTGTTGTGGTGCGCTAAGACCGGTATGGTGACTGAGTCTGAGTAGCGATGAAGTTGGCGCATAGGGCCGTCGAGTGGTCGCGTAATTTGTGTATGAAAAATAGCACAAACCAATGTAATAATTTCTCGAGGAAATTTGATGTGTGCTGAAATAATTTGTGTGAATAACACCCATAGACACCCGCTGGGAGTGCAAGGGGCTTGCTAGTTAACAAGCAAGAGTCTGGAAGAGCAAAGGATCCGTTCGAACTTGTCGAAGTGAAGGATCCGACTGAACTCGTTGGAGTACTGGCTCAAATAAAACGGAAGTGTAGTGTTTCGACTGAGTTGCAGCCCCGGAGGACCAATGCAAACTCGAAATGAAGAACACATGGTGTTTGTGAATGATGTATGCGAAAAAATGGAAGTTGGACTCGGGAGTCACATAACCAGTACAAAGCAAGTATGTGAAAATAAGCAGCCGAGCGTAGAGGTACACTCGATGGCGTGGCCTCCGAGTGAACGTGATGTGCGAATTACAGGATACTCGGGAACGCGGAAATAACAGAATGTAGCGCATGTAGAATGACTTAGCTGTCTGAAGGCGCGCGAGTGGCCGAGTGGTGAAGATTTGTCCAACCGATGGCAATGCGCGGGGCGACCGATTGAAGTAGATGTGTCTCACCGAGTGGCGATGCGCGGGGCGTCCGAGTGGTGATGAGGTGACCAACCAAGTGGCGACGCGCGGGGCAGCCGAGTGGTGATGAGGTGACCAACCAAGTGGCGACACGCGGGGCGGCCGAGTGGTGATGAGGTGACCAACCGAGAGGCGACGCGCGGAGCGGCCGAGCGGTGATGAGGTGACCAACCGAGAGGCGACGCGCGGAGCGGCCGAGTGGTGATGAGGTGACCAACCGAGAGGCGACGCGCGGAGCGGCCGAGTGGTGATGAGGTGACCAACCGAGTGGCGACGCGCGGGGCGGCCGAGTGGTGATGAGGTGACCAACCAAGAGGCGACGCGCAGAGCGGCCGAGTGGTGATGAGGTGACCAACCAAGTGGCGACGCGCGGGGCCTCGCTGTAGTCCCCGAGACTGCCGTCGAATGTTTGATTCGGCGGGGGTCTTTGAACAGAACTTTTCCACTCGGTCTGAGCAGATCATGTCGAGTGGAACCTGGACCAGTGGGGGCACGCTGAGTGCACCCACTGGGTGTAGTCCCCGAGACCGTAGTCGACTGCGGGCAGCCGGCTATGGTCTGAGTTTTTTTTTTCTGACTGGACAGACCAAGTCAATTGAAAAGTCGAACCAGTGGGGGCACGCTGAATGCACCCACTGGGTGTAGTCCCCGAGACTATTGTTGAATGTTTGATTCGGCAGTAGTCTTAGAACTCTTTGAACTTGTTACTTTATTGCTCAGAAGCAACCAATCTTTGTGTCTGCCGACTGACTATCTTCTGAACACAGAAATCTTGTGAACTTGGAGCCCGGTTCGCTGACTTAGAGCAGAAGCAGATCCAGCTCAATCTTGATCTGGAGTTGGCTCAGAATAACTTGCAGAAGGCTAAGGATGACGCTGCTGGTAAGGAAAGCTTGTCGACTGGTTCTCTTGCCATCTTTTCTCCTCCTTTTTCTGATTCGAATGTTATTCTTTCTAGAAACAATGAGACGGGCTTTGGAGAAGAAGGACCTTGACCTTGCGGCTGCGAAGAAAACAGCAGAAGAAAAAACGGCACTCGCTGACCAAAAGCTGGCCTTAGTCGGAAAGTTGGAGGAAGAGAATACCAAGCTGAAGGCTACTCTCGATGAAGCCAACAAAGAGGTAACTCAACTGAAGAAGGATAAAGGGACCCTGACTGACAAAGTGGAAGACATCACCCGCAAGAGGGACGAGCTAGAGAATTATCTGGGAGGACTCGCCAAGAAGTTATTCCTCATGCTTGAAGGTACTTTTCCCTGTCCGATTGATTTGCTTTCGTTGACTCATCATATAACTGTCGACTCATTATTTCTCTGTGAGTGCAGAATTCTATCAAAACTTTGAGGAAGAGACTGGACGAGTCGAGACAAGCTTGGACCCCATCAACTCCCCTGTTAAAGATGAAGCTGCCATGAACGTGCTCCGACTGGAGTCTCGCCTTGCCAGCGCCATGAATTACCTTGCTCGACTAAAGGTTGCGGTGTCGCGGATCAACACGGCGCTCTGGCCAAGGGAAACACCCCAAAATGACCTTGAGTCTTTGATGACTCGACTCAATGAGATTCCTGGTCGAGTGCAGGAATGGAAGAAGTCCTCTGCTCGATGCGGTGCCGACGTAGCCCTGTCCCTGGTTCGTGTTCATTGCAAGGAAGTCAAAGAAGAGAAGCTAGCAGCAATCAAGGTTGCCAATACCAAGAAACTTGACTTCCAGTCCTTCATGGAGACTTTTATTGCTGCTGCTACTCGAATTGCAGATGGAATCGACCTGGATGAGTTCGTCGAGCCTGCCAGCCCTCCTGTGGAGTGAACAAAAATTTTATGATCCGATTAAATTTGCCTCGGTATGCCGAGTGGTTTTGTAACCGTTAAACTCCTTCGGGCCTGATGCCCGAGTACTTTAATCTGCGGTCCGGAACCTCATGGGGTTTGTCCAAACTTAGTTTTTCCTTAAATATGCTTGTTTTTATTTCCGAGTGGAACTTGTATCTTCACTCGGAACAGACTTTTCTTCTTGTGATGCAATTCTGAGGAGAAGATCGCGTACGACCTGCACCTCGTCATCCTTGCAGATCAGGATGGAGCACACATTGTACTTGTGGCGTAGCTCTGAAGAGAAGGTCGCAGTCGACCTGCACTTCATTGTCCTGACGGATCAGGATGGAGCGTGTTTTAACTTAGGCGAGTACAGAACTGCAGCTAAGCCCCCGAGTGAGAGGGTTGCTCTTCACTCGGTGGGATTTTTCAAACTTAGGCGAGTACGGAACTGCAGCTAAGCCCCCGAGTGAGAGGGTTGCTATTCACTCGGCATGATTTTACAAACTTAGGCGAGTACAGGACTGCAGCTAAGCCTCCGAGTGAGAGGGTTGCTCATCACTTGGTAGGATTTTACAAACTTAGGCGAGTATCGGACTGCAGCTAAGCCCCCGAGTGAGAGGGTTGTTCATCACTCGGTAGGATTTTTTAAACTTAGGCGAGTACAGGACTGCAGCTAAGCCCCGAGTGAGAGGGTTGCTCATCACTCGGTAGGATTTTACAAACTTAGGCGAGTACAGGACTGCAGCTAAGCCTCCGAGTGAGAGGGTTGCGCATCACTCGATAGGATTTTAAACTTAGGCGAGACAGGACTACAGCTAAGGCCCCGAGTGAGAGGGTTGTCTTCACTCGGTAGGATTTTACAAACTTAGGTGAGTACAGGACTGCAGCTAAGCCTCCGAGTGAGAGGGTTGCTCATCACTCGGTAGGATTTTTAAACTAGGCGAGTACATGATGCAGCTAAGCCCCCGAGTGAGAGGGTTGCTCATCACTCGGTAGGATTTTTTTTAAACTTAGGCGAGTACAGGACTGCAGCTAAGCCCCCAGTGAGAGGGTTGCTCATCACTCGGTAGGATTTTACAAACTTAGGCGAGTACAGGACTGCAGCTAAGCCCCGAGTGAGAGGGTTGCTCATCACTCGGTAGGATTTTACAAACTTAGGCGAGTACAGGACTGACCTAAGCCCCCGAGTGAGAGGGTTGCTCATCACTCGGTAGATTTTTTAAACTTAGGCGAGTACAGGACTGCAGCTAAGCCCCGAGCGAGAGGGTTGCTCTTCACTCGGTGGGATTTTTCAAACTTAGGCGAGTACAGGACTGCAGCTAAGCCCCCGAGCGAGAGGGTTGCTCTTCACTTGGTGGGATTTTTTTAAACTTAGGCGAATCAGGTTCGCAGCTAAGCCCCTGAGTGAGAGGGTTGCCCATCACTTGGTAGGATTTTTTGAACTTAGGCGAGTACAGGACTGCAGCTAAGCCCCCGAGTGAGAGGGTTGCTCATCACTCGGTAGGATTTTTTAAACTTAGGCGAGTACAGGACTGCAGCTAAGCCTCCGAGTGAGAGGGTTGCTCATCACTCGGTAGGATTTTACAAACTTAGGCGAGTACAGGACTGCAGCAAAGCCCCCGAGTGAGAGGGTTGCCCATCACTTGGTAGGATTTTTTGAACTTAGGCGAATCGGATTCGCGGCTAAGCCACCCACTGGGGGATTTTGGACACATGTATTAGTAACAACAATCATTTAGGAGACTGTAAAACCATGTCTTTGATAAACGAACTGAAAGGTACTCCTTATTACATCTCATCAGTCTGAACACTTAAGTATAAAAACAGCGGAGTAGCTCCGCATTCCAAGTGCGTGGCTCGTCTTTATTCTGCCCCACATTGTAGAGGTGATACGCTCCGTTGTGGAGCACCTTGGTGACGATGAAGGGACCTTCCCAAGCGGGGGCAAGTTTGTGAGGCCGTTGCTGGTCCACTCGGAGCACAAGGTCCCCTTCCTGAAATGCTCGACCCTTCACATTTCTGGCATATAATCGACGAAGGTCTTGCTGATAACTGGTCGATCGGATCAAGGCCATCTCTCTTTCTTCTTCCAGAAGATCAACATCGTCTTCTCGAGCCCGTTCTGCTTCGGCTTCTGAAAAAAGTTCTACTCGGGGTGCATTGTGAAGCAAGTCACTCGACAGCACAGCCTCAGCCCCATATACCATGAAGAAGGGGGTTCGACCGGCCGACCGATTTGGTGTTGTTCTTAATCCCCAAAGGACTGACGGTAGCTCATCTACCCAAGCGCCGGCTGCATGCTTGAGGTCGCGCATCAATCGAGGTTTCAGCCCTTTGAGAATCAAACCGTTCGCTCTTTCTGCTTGTCCATTCGACTGAGGGTGGGCGACTGAAGCATAGTCAACCCGAGTACCTTGGGAAGCGCAGAAAGCTCGGAACTCATCTGAATCAAAGTTTGACCCATTATCCGTGATGATGCTGTGCGGAACTCCATATCTAAATGTTAACCCTCTGATGAAGCTGACAGCAGTACTTGCTTCCAGGTTTTTGATAGGTTTAGCTTCAATCCATTTAGTGAACTTGTCGACTGCTACAAGCACATGGGTGAAGCCACTCCTGCCAGTCCTCAGAGGTCCGACCATATCTAATCCCGAAACAGCAAATGGCCAGACGAGTGGAATAGTCTTCAAGGCTGAAGCAGGTTTGTGGGACATGTTGGAGTAGAACTGACAGCCCTCGCACTTGTCAACTATTTCCTTTGCCATCTCATTTGCCCGTGGCCAGTAAAACCCTGCTCGGTATACTTTGGCCACGATGGTCCGAGAGGACGCATGGTGACCACAGGTCCCTGAGTGGATATCATTGAGGATCATTCGGCCTTCTTCTGGAGTGATGCATTTCTGAACGACCCCAGTAACACTCTCTCTGTAGAGCTGTCCACCCATTACCGTGAAGGCTTTGGATCGACGGACAATCTGACGAGCCTCTTCTTCATCCTCTGGAAGCTCTTTCCTGAGAATATATGCAATATATGGCACTGTCCAATCGGTAATGACGACCAAAACCTCCATGATCAAGTCGACCACAGCTGGGATTTCAACTTCAGTCGGATCAGTGGAGCTCTTGGGCTGTGGGGGCTCTTCAGTGAAGGGATCTTCTTGAACTGATGGTGCGTCAATATGCTCCAAAAACACATTGCTGGGAATAGGCTCCTGCTTGGAACCTATTTTCGCCAAGTCATCAGCTGCTTGATTCTTCAGTCGGGGTATATGGTGGAGCTCTAGCCCTTCAAACTTCTTTTCTAACTTTCTCACTGCATTGCAATAACCAGTCATAGCTGGGCTCCTGATGTCCCACTCCTTCATCACTTGATTAACCACTAAATCTGAGCCGCCGTAAACCATTAGGCGACGGACGCCGAGTGGAATGGCCATACGCAACCCGTACAGAAGTGCCTCATATTCAGCTTCATTGTTGGAGGAATCAAAGTGAATCTGGAGAACATATCTGAGGTTGTCGCCTCGTGGAGATACCAGGACTACCCCAGCGCCTGAACCATTCAACATCTTGGACCCGTCGAAGAACATAGTCCAATGTTCTGACTGTATCTGGGTCGGTAGCTGCTGTTCAACCCACTCGATGAGGAAATCTGCTATTGCTTGAGATTTGATCGCTTTCTTTGCCTCAAACTTGATATCCAACGGAAGGAGTTCAATCGCCCACTTTGCCACTCGACCAGTTGCATCTCTGTTGTTCAAAATTTCTGACAATGGAGCGTCGCTGACGACTGTAATCGAATGATCTGAGAAGTAATGTGCAACCTTCTTTGTGGTCAAGTAAATTCCATAGACAAGCTTCTGATAATGTGGATATCTCTGCTTGGATGGGGTTAAGACTTCAGAAATATAGTACACTGGGCGTTGAACCTTGTAGGTTTTACCTTCTTCTTCCCGCTCGACCGTGAGTACTGTACTGACAACCTGTCCAGTGGCTGCTATATAAAGCAGTAAAGGCTCTTTGCTGATTGGAGCAGCAAGCACAGGCTGGGTGGAAAGCAGGGCTTTGAGCTCTGCAAACGCTGCGTCAACTTCAGGGGTCCACTCGAACTTATCAGATTTCTTCATCAGTCGGTAAAGAGGCAATGCCTTTTCACCGAGACGAGAGATGAATCGACTCAAAGCGGCCAAACAACCAGTAAGCTTCTGAACGTCGTGTACACGCACAGGGCGTTTCATTCGGAGGATTGCACCAACTTTCTCTGGGTTTGCATCGATCCCACATTCGGAAACGAGGAAACCAAGTAACTTTCCACCTGGAACTCCAAATGTACACTTCGACGGATTAAGCTTGATATCATATCTTCTCAAATTGGCAAAGGTTTCAGCAAGGTCAGTCAGCAGGTCAGAACCTTTACGCGACTTAACCACGATGTCATCCATGTATGCTTCCACATTCTGACTGATTTGAGTTAGCAGGCACTTCTGTATCATGCGCATGAATGTGGCACCAGCATTCTTGAGACCAAAGGGCATGGTGACATAGCAAAAGCACCCGAATGGGGTGATAAAAGCTGTTTTTATTTCATCAGGTCCATACAGTTGGATCTGATGGTAACCGGAATATGCATCCAGGAAGGACAATCGCTCACATCCCGCAGTCGAGTCGACTATCTGATCGATGCGGGGGAGAGGAAAATGATCTTTCGGGCAGGCCCGATTGATATGCTTGAAATCAATGCACATACGAAGTGAATCGTCCTTCTTGGGAACCATGACAACATTGGCAAGCCACTCGGAGTGGTAAATTTCGCGGATGAACTCAGCCGCCAGAAGCCGAGCCACCTCTTCGCCGATTGCCTTTCTCTTCTCCACAGCGGACCGACGGAGATGCTCTTTAACGGGTTTTGCCTTTGGATCGACTCGCAAACGGTGCTCAGCTAGTCCCCTGGGTACACCCGGCATGTCAGATGGCTTCCATGCAAAGATGTCCCAGTTCTCACGGAGGAACTGGATGAGCGCTTCTTCCTATTTGCTGTCGAGTGTTGTTGAGATATGAGTCGGAGCAGCATTGGGATCGGTCGGGTGAATGTGAACAGGCTTTGTTTCACCGGACGACTGAAATGCAGACTCTGAAGTAGTCTTCTTAGCACGCAACAAATCGCTCAGATCTGCAGTCTTCTTATATTCTTCCATTTCTACTGCTGCCATCTATTCATCGGCTATCTTAGAGCCCTTCTGGAGGCACTCTTCTGCTCGTTGCCGATTACCAGTGACTGTGATCACGCCCCTGGGGCCAGGCATCTTCAGCTTGAGGTACACGTAACACGGTCGAGCCATGAAACGGGCATATGCAGTTCTGCCCAGAATAGCATGATAGGCACTGTGAAAATCCACAACTTCAAATGTCAACTTCTCCTTACGGTAATTCTTTAAATCACCGAAAACCACGTCAAGAGTGGTCTGGCTGAGTGAATCAGCTTTCTTTCCTGGAATGACACCGTGGAATCGCATGTTTCTCTCACTGAGCTTGGACATCGGAATGCCCATCCCACGGAGGGTCTCAGCATACAAAATGTTCAAGCCGCTGCCACCATCCATCAGGACTTTGGTCAGTCGGGTGCCCCCAACGACTGGGTCGACCACCAACGCTTGCCTCCCGGGGGTGGCAACGTGCGGTGGGTGGTCAGATTGGTCGAATGTAATGGGAGTCTTTGACCATTTCAAATATGTCATCGTTGCCGGAGCAACCATGTTTACTTCTCTGTTGATGACTTTCAGTCGACTTTTGCTTTCAATGTCAGCAAAAATCACCAAAGTGGAATTGACGTTAGGAAAACCGTCATCATCTTCTTCCTTGTCCTCATCCTTGTCAGACTCTTTTTCCTTCTCATTGGGTTGTTTCTCTCGGAACTGCTGGATTAGGAGCCGACATTGTCGAGTGGTATGTTTGGGATAAATCAGATTACCCTCTTCATCCTTCTTGGTGTGAATGTGACATGGCAAATCCAACACATCATTCCCTGCTTGATCTTTAACCTTCTTGGGGATCCAGGGCCCTTTGGGCTTCCCCTTGAATTTTCCTTGAGTTACAACTGCAGCTTCACCAGGACCTGCTGGCTCGGCTTTGCGTTTCTGCTTCCGACCTCCTCCGGTGTCTTGGGCGACTGGCTTGCCCTTTCCACTGCGGAGTCGATCCTCTTCTTCACCATTAGCGTACCGAGTGGCTATTTCCATCATTCGGGTCAGAGACATATCTCCTGTCCGACCGAATTTCAGGTTAAGCTCTCGATACCGAACGCCCTCCTTGAAGGCACAAACTGCTTGGTGTTGGGATACATTTTCTACTGTGTGATGTAAAGTGGTCCATCTTTGGATGTAATCCCTCAGAGTTTCATTCGGCTTCTGTACACAATGTTGCAATTCTGTCAACCCTGCAGGTCGTTTGCATGTGCCCTCGAATGTCCTGACAAACACTCGGGCTAACTCTTCCTAGCTGAATATACTGCTTGGAGCCAACTGATTCAGCCATGCTCTGGCCGATCCTTCCAACATGAGAGGAAGATGTTTCATAGCTACCTCATCATTTCCACCACCGATCTGAACAGCTACTCGGTAATCTTCCAGCCAAGTGTCAGGCTTCGACTCACCGGTGAACTTACTAACCCCAGTCGCCAACCTGAAGTTGGGAGGGATCTTAGCAGCTCTGATGGCTCTGCTAAAACACTCGGGACCTGAAACATGTACTCTGCTTCCACTCGGGCGATCTCTGTCTTGCCCTTCTCTGTGTGCTCGGTTCCTGTCAACCAAACGTTGCACCAAAATTGACCTCGCATCAAACCCTGGCTCTCTTGGGTCGACTGGCACCCTCCGCTCTTCGCTGTACGGGCGCCTGTCATCATAATGCCGAGGCACATATGATCCGCCTCTCGGAGGGGGCGTAGGCACTCGACGGCAGTCACCATGGCCGAGCCGATGATTGTACTGCTCGTGGTTCCGACCCAAGTACTGCTCTTGGCGATGCCCACGTCCCTCGCGCCGCGGAGGCGATCTTGGGCTGTGAGCCGATTGGACTGTGTCAGCCACCACAGATCTGCTATGGATTCTGTTACACGACTGAGATACTGCAGTGTTTTGCTCTCCTGCTGCCCGGAGCAGAGCCCGGATCTGCATCAAACCTCGTCCAGCCTCCGACTGGGATGGCTGGATGGACTCTGCTATACGAGCTGCAGCCGTAAGATTCTGAATAGGAGTGCGGTATACCTGAGGTTGAGGCGGGAACAATTGCCGCCGTCGACTGGACTCAGGAATCTGCTGCCTAGCACGTTCGTCGAGTGCATGCTGAAGGTTCTCCAGTCGAGTGCGTTCAGCCAAAGTGGCTAAGCGCGCTGCCTCCAAGGCCCGAGCCTCAGAGGTCTCTCCGACGATGGGCGTGTGGAGTGCCTCCTCGTTGCAGCGGTGGAGTTCCTCCCTCTGCTGCGAAGAGAGGATTTCGGGGTGGTATTCCTTGTGAACATGCGATGGATCGCCACCGCCGTCGCCGCCACCGTTGCGACGCATGCCAGGTGGGCTGCGCGGTGTGTCGACCATCAAGACCTCTGCTGCAGGGTCGCTGCTGTCGCACTCGGACAGGGTCTCGACGGAGCCAGTAGACAGATCGAACAGGCCGTAGAGAGATTCATCGGGCTCGATTGCCGTGACTTGAGGGGTGGCCGACTGACGTGCCACCGCATGCTTCACCCACCGCTGAAGCCGCGATCGACCGGATCACTTGCGACGGCGAACAGCGGGGAACGAAGACACTGCGGGAGCCGACCGATACTGGGTCGACGGCTGCCGCAGAAGGACGCCGCGGACACACGCGCGAAAGTGCATCGCCCCGCGGACGGGGAGTGTCTCGACGTCGAGGGGGGCCTCCTGGAGCCAAGCGGAGTCGTCGGCGATGAAGACGAGCGCACCGAGACGGATCTTGCGGCCCTCAGCCGAACCTCCACCAGAAACCATGATGATGGGAATCAGAAAAAATCGCAACCTCACCGGAAAGTCGATAAGACACCGGCCCCAAGGTGGGCGCCAACTGTCGTGGGAGCGATTCCGACAGTACGAAGGGGGTAGGGTAAAGGAGCATGATCTATCGAGATGCAAATGGGTGACACTGTGGTTTTATCGAGTTCGGGCCTCTCACGGTGGAGATAACAACCCTACGTCTCGTGCTCCGGAGAGGCTTTGCTTTATCTGAGTATGTATCCGGAGATTACAATGTATGTGTGGGATAGAGAAGAACGGATCTTCATGCCTGGACAAGTCCTGAGACTAATGGCGAGAGAGAGAGCTAGGAGAAGAATGAGGCCCCCAAGTCTAGTGGTGGGGGGTGGCTTATATAGAGTGCGCCACCCCCTCACCTCCTATGTTACAAAGTGGGGCACGAATGCCATAATGCCAACTCACTACCAAGCCTTCACTATGAGAATGATGCTTTGACTGCTTTGCTGCCTGCTGGTCTTCGTATACCCGAGTGAGTCGTACGGTCGAGTGGTGAACTGTCATCCGAGTGGATGGTACGTTGCTTGTCCGAGTGGATAGTATGCTGCTCGTCCGAGTGGAATGAGTTCGTCGAGTGGAGTGCTATGCTCCGAGTGGTTGTTGCCTTCTGAGTGAAGGTCACTCTGCAGAACATCTGACTGCTGATCTGGCCCTGGGGCCTAGTATAAGGTGTGTGGTGTCCTAGGGTAGGGTCTTTAGATCAGGCCTGTTACCCTACCCCCAATACATGTCCTCGTCAGCGGCCGCTGCAAAATATAGCGCGCGCGAGCCGCTCCAGCAGACGCGCTAAACTGCAGCGCGCGCGAACAGCCGGCGCTTGCCATATGTTGCATTTTGGAGATAATATGGTGATATTTCAGACATCAAAACAAGACATAGCATAGTTTAAAATCACCCAAACCAGTTCATGACATAAAAGTTCAAAATCATGCCACATCACATCATCATCCAACCAAGTTCAAAATCATGCAACCAAGTTCATGACATAAAAGTTCACACAAACAAATGGCACATCAACAATCATGCCTCATCATGCATCCTCATCTTTGTCCTCCTCTTCCTTTGATTCTTCATCCTCCGAAGACGATTCTTCCTCCTCCTCTTCATTGTGTCGCGCCGCATCATCATGGGGAGCTCGAAAAGTGTTGGCAAGATCTCCAACGGCATCATGCGAAGGTATGTGAGGCACACCGAAAGACATGCGTCCACCCATGTCACCCGGAGGTGCTCCCATGCCTCCCATAAGTTTTGTGCAATAGTGAGCTACAAACAAAAGAACAAGTTAGCACTTGAAACACCAAGAAGAAGCATGATGAACATGGAAGAATCATGAAAGAAATGGCACTTACCCTATCTCTATCATTAGTGCCACTTGGGTTCAACGTGTCAACTGCCTTAAGTGCGGCCGCCCACCTTTGACAATCTCTGTTGATTGTCGACCACCGGGAGCGAAAAGATCTTCCCGAACGGTCAATTCCACTTTTGTTGTGTAGATCAAAGTGCTCCTTCGTCCGGTTCCAATATGCATCTCTACTTTGATCCCCTCCAACGGCGGGATCCCTCGACACTTGCAACCAAGTATTGCATAGCAAGATGTCTTCGCCCATGGTGTAGTTGCCCCCTCTTCCTTCCGGTGCATCGACGATACCCTCACCATCCTCGTGCACCTCAAACTCATGATCATCGAAATGCATCTCATTGGTTTGAGACCAATGAGAATTGTTGGAGCCAACACCCATAGTTGACATATATGTCTCATCATTGAAACTACAAAGTATATACAACAAAGCAAATAAGCTATCCATATGTATGCATTCAAAAAACAACAACAAAAAAAATGCGCGAAATTTTACCTTGTGGGCATTTCATCGAACACCTTGTGCGCATCGGCCGCCGGCGCAACAAGTGAGCTCGCCGGTGCTTCGGTCGCCGCCCCATCCGCCGCACGCCCTGCAAGCTTCTTCTTCGGCCGCCTACAGGAGCCGTCCGCCGCCTTGTTCTTCTTCCCGGAAACCTTGCCCGCCTTCGCCCGCGCCGCATTTGGGAGCTTCGAGAGGGGGCATGTGGCTTCACGGCGGGCGCCGGCCCGACGCCACCCGCCGTCAAGGTCGTCCGTGGCGGCATGAAAAGGCCGTGCGAGATACCGGTGCTTGCAGGAGCACCAGCGGAGGTGAAGGCAAAGCTCCCCGCACTAGGGTTTGCGGCGGCGGCGGCGGCGGGGTCACGGGTGTAGGAAGGGGTGAGGGGGATGTCGGCGCGTTCGTCCATCAGGCGAATTCGCTGGCGCTGGCGCAGGCGGGGCGAAAGCGGCACGGCGGAGAGGGTGCGGTGCGGGCGGTCGAGTGTGTAGCGCGCGGAAGCGGGCGCACGAAATAAGCGGCGCACGATGCCGTTTCGACCCGCGCGCTGAACTACTTATGCTGCGCGCGCGGTTTTTACGTCTCCGCTGGAGAACCCGAAGCGGCTGCGCGTGCGCAAAAAACACAAATTTTCAAGCGCGGCGCAACCACCTACCATACCATACCATATCTTCGGTCGGTCGATCGCCACTTCCAGTCCCGATCAAACTCCATTGTATCACTATACTATCGATCTTCGCCGTGCTCCCAGCCGCCGACAGTCCCCTCTCACCTCGCAGCCCTCCCGATGGACGTGCAGCAGCAGAGTACCACGGCCAAACAAGAGACATCATCGGCGCTGGCGCCGACAGCCGCCACCACCGACGAGGAGCACGAGCATCCCACGCTGCACATGCAGAACGTGGCCGAGGTCATCCCAGCGCTGCCGCTCGAGACGCGGTAGCTGCCGTTCGCGCTCCGCCTGTACCGCGGATACTGGCTGGCCGAGCGGTTCTTGCCGGCGGTCCCCGCCTTCAACGACCACTTCGAGCCGGCCCCCGGCGCCACGGACGTGCTCCTGGCCACCTGCCCCAAGTGCGGCACCACGTGGCTCAAGGCCCTCGCCTTCGCCACCGCGCACCGCGCCGCGCACCCGCCGTCGTCGCCTGACCACCCGCTCCTCTGCAGCTGCCCGCACGGGGTCGTCATGTTCCTGGACGACATATTCGGTCGTCCCGTCGAAGACGCGCAGCGCGTCCTTGCCGCCTACCCATCCCCGCCGCGCGTCTTCGGCACTCACTGGGCCTACTCCCAGCTGCCGGAGTGCGTCACCGCTGGATGCCGCATCATGTACCTCTGCCGGGACCCCAAGGACGTGATGGTGTCCTGGTACTGGTTCCTCAAGAAGTTTCTCCCCCACGACGCCGGCGGGAGTTAATTGTAAGAAACCACCACATTTGGGGCATCGTTTGCAGAAAACCACGAGGTCACTAATTTTTTGCAAAAGCCACCGCGCGTTTTCGGTAAACTTTTTGCAGAAAGCACTGATCGCGTGCTTTGCCGCGTTTGATCGCGTTTCATAGATGGGGCCTGCTAGTCAGGTGCTGACTTGGGAAAAAATTGCCACGTGTGAGTGTTGACCAAGTCTTCTACCTTCTCCTCTCTTCCACTCTAACACACATTACAACAAACACCTTGTGTGCGTGAACTGGGAGGGGCAGGGCCCGACGCCGTCGGCTGGGACGGGGAGAGCGGAGCTGTCGGCCGGCGAGCAGACGCCGCTCGTGTGCGTGGTGCAGGAGGACCCTCCTCCCGCGAGCACGCGCCCCGGCGAAGAGAAGGACGGCCTGACGGCTCCGGTGAGGTGGCCACCCTTCTCCCGCGCGAGCACGCGCGCCGGCGAGGCGGCCACCATTCTCCCGCGCGAGCACGCGCCCCGGCGAGGCGTTCTCCCTCCTCCCGCGCGAGCATGCGCCCCTGGCTTCCGGTGAGGCGACGTCCCTTCTCCCCGCGAGCATGCGTCCTGAGCTCCGGTGAGCACGTGCCCCTGACCTCGCGCGCGAGCACGCCCTTCAACGCCCGCCATGGCTGCCCCTTGGCTAGCTGCAGCGGCCGCCGTCGGCCATCAGCCTCGCAGGGAGGGGGAGGGGGGACAGGACGACGCCGCAGTCGCCGGTCTGGCAGCCCTGCGGCCGGTAGGAGGAGGGCGGTAGGGGGACTCGCCGTAGGAGGAGCGCCGGACGCCGCCGCGGCCGGTCTAGCAGTTCCCATGACCGGTAGGAGGAGCGGACGCGAGAACGAGCCCTCAAGGCGAGGTGCGGTGCGGCACGTCGGCGCACGGGAGGGCGAGCCATCTCGGCGAGGCGGCGACGGCCGGTGTGCGCAGCGGTTGGGCGGTGTCGTCGTCAGCAGTAGCAGGTGGAGCTGGTGCTGCTCGTGGTTCGGCCGGCGCAGAAGAGGCGCGGTGGAGCTGCTGCTGCTGCTCGGCAAGGAGTTCTTCGTGGCGTCCGAGGCCCTCGAGGCCAGAGAGCACGCCCGGGCATCCGCCGGCAGAATGAGAGAGATGAGGAGCAGCACAACGAGCTGATGCCTGGGGGAGGGGGTTGATTGCTTTCTTTTTTAAGATCTAGGGGTTGTATGTCAATTTGTTGCCAAATCAGTGTCTTGCAACCCGGGCCTACTTGCCAGTAAGTGATCAAACTGTCCAAATACTCCGATCAGTGCTTTTTGCAAAAGGATTACTAGAAGCGCGGTGATTTTTGCAAAAAATTAGTGACCTCGTGGTTTTCTGCAAATGATGCCCCAAATGTGATGGTTTTATGCAATTAACTCACGCCGGCGACCTCGACTTCATGGAGCTCTTCGAGGTGTTCTGTGAGGGACGCAATGGGTACGGACCGGCGTGGCGGCACGCCGCTGAGTACTGGGGGGCGAGCGAGAGACACCCGGACACGGTGCTCTTCCTGAGGTACGAGGAGATGCTGCGCGACCCTGCCGGGAATGTCCGAAAGCTGGCGCAGTTCCTCGGGTGCCCGTTCACATCGGCGGAGGAGGACGCCGGCGTGGTCGAAGCGGTGGTGGAGTTGTGCAGCCTGGAGAAGCTCAAGAACCTGGAGGTGAACGACGCCTTCTTCCGGAAGGGGGTGGCCGGCGACTGGCGCAACCACATGACGCCGGAGATGGCGGCGAGGCTGGACGCTATCGTCGAGGGCGCCCTGCGTGGCACGGGGTTCTCGTTCGCCCACTCCAGCCAGGCGGCGGAGCACCACAGGGCCGGCGCCGGAGCACCATAGATCGTTCGACGGCCCAAGGAAAAAAAAGAATAACATGATGCGACCAATGCAGGTCGGGTTTCCATGTGGATTGAATCAAGCAAGACTGTAGTGTTCTGTTTTCTGCAGTTTGAGCTGGATCGGATGTGATCTATCTACTTATATATCATGTACTGTTTCTGTAATGTAATGTCTGAATTACTAGTACATTGGTAAGAACAAGTATTACATCAACACCTTCCAGAAGGGGAATGAATGCAGCTAATTAAGCTTCATATGCAGCTTTTTATTATTTTCTGTTTTCCATGTCATGTCAAGAAGGGGAATAGTTGCATTTTCCAGAACATTCTGCTGGTTGTTAATCATTTAGCCTGACCGTCATGCTGGCCTCGAAGAAACCTCAAGGAAACCATTATTTTACTGTTACTCTCGCTCTAAAGAATTATACTCCCTCCGTCTCAAAATAAGTGTCTCAACTTTGTACTAACTTTAATACAAAATTGTACCAAGGTTGAGACACTTATTTTAGAATAGAGAGAGTAAGACTTATAATTCTTTACAGAGGTTGTACGTTGGAGCAATAAATCATCAACTAAAAACCGATTTCTCAATTCGGAAAAAGAAGACACTTCTCCAAATGACATACTAGCCAAGCAGTGGGTGGAACCACAAGGCTTCAATGCAAGCAGTTCAAACCATATATCCTTCCAAACACAAGGCTTTAGGGCGTGCGGGTCCTTCCTCCCCCAATCAGCTATTCTACTGGTCCATGTGAGCCAGTCCGGTAAACTCCGTATTAAATCCCCGTTGATATAGCATTTGCGTGCATGCAACCACCTAGTACCAATCGTTTTTCCTCTTGACGTCTCGCCGCCAGGAGAGTCCAATCTTCCAGCGCCGTTCTCCGGCGACTCCCCTCCGCCGGCGACCTCGATCGTCGATGACGAGGGGGGTCGCCGGATCCACGCGCGTGAATCGTTTTTACTCTCTCGTAGTCTAGGTTTTTAGACTGTTCATCGTCTTGGCTTCGGCCACAACGATGACAGCGCTGAATAAAGATTCTTCGGATCTTTCCCTGACAAGGCCATCGGTCCTATGGTTGGGGATGGATTTGGAAACCAGTCTGTTCAAGTAAGGATGGCGTGGTGGCGGCGGCATCCTCGTGGTGGACCTGTGTCCTCGGGCTCTGTTGTTGCGACGGCGTTTGCTCCAGCGTCGACGTGGAGCTTGAGAGGTAGTCGAGGAGCGGATGCAGATTGTGGTCTGCATCGACGACATCTGGAAGACGGAACATGTGCTGGGTTCGTGGTTCGTGTATGGCAGGTATGGTTTCCTTCTTCAGCGTCTTAGTCATGGTGGGGTGCCAGATCTGGAGTTCGATGGCGTGTCCGGAGTGTTGCCCCGATCTGATTCGTTCAACGATAAGGGCTTCACTTTTGGTGAGCCACCTTGGAGGTCCGCAAAGCTGCATATCAGCGATGGAGCCGCGTCGAGCTCGGGTGAGGAGGTGATCCGTCATTCTTTTCTTCGGTGACTGCTATGGTGGTGCCGGAGGCAGGTGACGGGCGTTGGTGTCAAGCTCAGAGAAGTTCTGTTATCTTTTCAGTTATGTCATGTCGGTCCTTATGTGACTTGTACTTTGATCTTTATGATATGAATGAGACATGTACTATCATGAAAAAAAAAAAACCACCTATTACCTACCATATCGTAAGTACTCCCTCTGTTTTTATTTAGTCTCCATATTAGTTTTGATCAAAATCAAGCTTTGTAAACTTTGATCAAGTTTATAAACAAAAATATTAACATATACAATAACAAATCAATACCGTTAGATTCATTATCGAATGTACTTTCACATCATATAAATTTGTTATAGAAATATGTAGATTGTTTTCTATAAAGTTGGTCAAACTTTATGAAGTTTGACTTTAATCAAATCTAATATGCAGAGTAAATAAAAACGAATGAAGTATTTTGATCGCCATGTTTAATTCCGACCAACACCATTATTAGGATCGCTATATGCAACCAATCATACATCCTCCACGACCTCGCACTCGCAGAGCGCCGCACCTAATTATTGGACGTGCTGCAGATGCAGACCACTACGGCCAAGAGCGGCGATGCCATAGAAGAGATATCGTCGGCACCGACGCAGACCGCCGAAGACAACGAGCATGCCATGCTGCACATGCACAACGTGGCCGAGGTCATCCCGACTCTGCCTCTCGAGACGCGGTGGCCGCCCGTTCGCGCTCCGCGGGCACCGGGGCTACTGGCTGCCCGAGTGGTTAATGCCGACGCTCGCCGCCTTCAACGACCACTTTGAGATGGACTAAATACAAACTAAAGGCCTAAAGTGACTGAACAAACACCACTAAAAAGTATATATCTTTTTTATTTATAAAGATTGAAGTTGGTGGTGCGGAACAACATCCTTTTCAAATAAACAAATACACGCATCCCTACATGTGGAACTAGCAACCTTTAAGAGACATATAAACAAATGCACATTATTCACATGTGGGATCTACTCCTATCATAAAAAAAAAACAAATACAGTACTTTCATGTGAGACCAACTTTTTTAAAAGACACAAATAACAAAGACAAAACCGATCTTGATTTTAGTTCTTTTCCCAACCTATTATGATCATTTAAAATTCTCTGATGCTGCATGTCTCTCATTGTATTTTTGCTATCTTTTCTATTTGTAAGTCACGCAACGGTGATAAAGTACACTAATGTTATTTCATCATCTTTAAGTCAATGGTTCTATAGCAACGCATAGGCATTGTGCTAGTATATATTCAATTTAGAAAAAAAGTTAGAACATGTTATATTTGTGAACGCGAGGGAGTACATTAGAGCCTCAGAGAAACCATTTTTAACTCTGACATCAGAGCAATACATTGCTAACTGAAAACCTATTTCGCAATTCTGACAACAAAGACACTTCTCCGGATGCTGTAAGTACCAGTTCAAACGAGACATCCTTCCAAACACACAAAACAAAAATCTTAATCATCCTACTTCCTAATTAACTGACCCAGAAAAGGTTATAATAAATATAGCCAGAACTGCTACCAGCTAAAAGAGTAAATGCAGCTCAATAATGCTCTTCCTTGATGCCACTTGATGCCACCCAAGTACCCAGGTATCTTTTTTCTTCACGTTGCATTTCTGTGTCAAGAAAAGGAGAATAAGGTCGGGAGTTAGATAATTAAGTATGAAAATGATCAAATGGACAACACAGACAAATGTCTAGCACAACGATAGTAAGACACCAGGGTACTTGGGGACTAATTAACTTATGTACTCTTGCGGTCAAAATAGCATTTGTTCCAACGAAGTTTTTTTAAGCTCCAGGGAATGGGTTAGACTCCTTTATATCTTAAACATCCAGTATATTTCCAGTAAACCTCTGATCACATACAAGGACAAATGCCACGCAATCACAAATTACCCACTGATAACTCATATTATCCACTAGTCTATTTTTTTCACTTCGATATATATGACATGCATAACAAATATACACACGACTAAGCAATAGATGGTTTGAGTAAGCAATACCCACTGATAAAACATGTATAGAACATTCATCCGTTATACAGAAAAGTCTTAAAAGAAAATGTATTTTATACTTACTTAATTAGGCCCAATTTTTTGTTTTGCACTTACGCACGCCTAACTGTTTAGGAAACAATGATGTGGCAGAATGAAAGATCCTTGTTAAAACAAAAGGCACAACTAGAATCTATACAAGGGGAATAAGTTCATGAAGTATGCCATCCGTCGCAATTACTCTATTGAGTGGTCTGCCATAGTCAAATACTATCTCTGTACCAAAATATAAGATGTTTCTATGGTTCAATTTGAACTGTAAAAACGTCTTATATTTTGGTATGGAGGGAGTACATCAGGACATGTCAGGCAAACGACAACAACCATTGACACTGTCAAATATAATTCTATAACTAGTGCCGAAAATATCACTAGCTTATAAAAAATGGCATTAAGGATGACAACATATTGGCTAATACAATTGTAGGGAAGCAAAACGTAATTAAATTTGTACCCATGCATCTTAGGGGCCAGCGATGTTAGTCCATTGAAGGTCTATTTAAAGAGTCAGGTAATTTTTTGGCAACCAAGGATGAACTCTAATCTACCTCTCTAATTTTTTTCAAAAAGGAAAACCTCTCAAATTTCTCTTATCTATGGAAATCGCCGTTCTAACGCACACAAGGGAAAACCCTCATCCTCCATGCGACATCTGCAACAATGGAAGTGTCCCCCTTATTATGACCACAAGTAAAAGCCTTGTAATATTGCCACAAGTACATAAGGGATTTCTAATCTATTAACAGAATGTACAAATGATTTCATATCATCTTGAGATAAGTGTTTCTATGGTGTCACTCAATTAGTATATATTGTCATAATGCCCAAGCGAATCAATCATATACCTAATGCAATAACACAAATGCATCAAACACTGTGACGAACGATGCACTGCAAAACAATGTAGCCTTAACATATCATTTAAAGGCAAAAAAGGCAAACCTTTCAGAATCATACTTGAGCGTGGGAAATGTGGGAGGCCAGATCATCATAAAAGGATAGATGTCAGCCAAACAACCATTTGTTATTTCATATACTTTACGTAGTGTCCTGCACTTGATATCCAAGTGAAGTACGCATCCGCCCATCTCCAAGAATACAAAGTCGCCATAGTCCACCACTTGGTTCATGAGACGAATAGTATGCTCATCCTTCACCGTGCAACCTGACATCTTCAAATTAGCATACATCTCACGCAAACAAATGGAATCGATGAGCAACCAGTTGTCTCCCTTGTGGAGCCAAATGCGTAGTTGAAGCTCCTCAACATGGATAAGATAAACACCAGAAGCGTCACCATCCCATGCCAACATAGTGGTGCCGACCTTGCTATGCACCACGCCCCGCGGAGGCTGGATTGTGGAGAAACTCAAGGTCGTTAAATCCAAGATGATGATGTCACTCATGCCTGCCGTGACATAAATTTTATTGTCGGCAAGCACAACCTTAGGTTCGTAAGGCACGGGAGGGACCGAGGGAGTTGGTCCAAAAGATGATGCTTGCGGCAAACACCATCTTGCAACATATACACGTGCAGCCTAGATTCTTGTTTACCGGACATAGTCTCCTCCACATACAAGTAGTAGCAGGACAGACCATCCCCATCTTCTTTGGAAATGAATTGTATTGAACGACAGGAACCGTTACTTTGGAGCAATGGGTATAAGATTGGTGGGTTGAAGGTCAAGCCTCTCTTGCGGCACAAAGGTCGGTGCACTCTACCTCTGCTCCAGCTCCCAGTCCGATGGTTGAACAAGCGGACAAACACGTTGCCGTTTTGACAGTCTAGTATTTCAGACGATAGGCGTAAGTAGGCATCCACGCCGAAGCTTGCGTGGGCGCGTGGCGGATGACGGAAGCGAGCTCCGGGGGTTGAGGCAACATCGGGATGAAGGATGCTGGAATGGTCCGAAGGTAATTGGCTCTGTACTTTATGTAGAAGCCCAGGAGACGTGGTGGATTGAGCTTACGGAAACGGCGGAGGAAGGCGTGGTCGGAGACGTGCCCTAACCAGCGCTTGCAGGCGAGGGCGGCGTGGACAAGGGTGGTGGGGAAGCCGACGTGGAGGAGGATCTCGATGAGAAGGTCGTCGTTGTCAAGCACCTTGGGTACCGCAGCGGCCGCCACCGCCGGCGGCTGCCTCTCGCCTTCCATGTGCTGCGGCGTTGGTTTCTCTCCGTGGCTTGGAGAGGAGGATGAACAGAAGCCGCGATTTGTACGTGTAGGTTTCGGTGGGTTTAGGATCGGTACTTTTTTTTTTGGAATGGAGACGTGACCTGTACATGGGCCTAGCCTGACAATTACAGCCCATCCATGTCCGGCCATATATATAACTGGTTTGTCTTGAAAAAAAAGTATGACTGGTGGATTCCTACACTTCAGGAAGAAGCAATGTTTTAAATAACGGGCTATGGAAAATAACGGCGAGCCTCCAAATCAGCTATAGCGGAGCCATAGCGGGCTATAGCTGGTTTTAGCTGGCTATTTGTAAAGGCAACCATTTAGCGGCACCCTGCTGAAAAGGCTATAGCGGGCTATAGCGGAGCTATAGCCGGCTATTTAAAACTATGGGAAGAAGAGGTGTTCCCCGTCTTCATCAGCTCTGTGACAGGCTCGTCGCCGACGCCTTGCGGGGCACAGGGGTTTCGTTCGCTTATTCCGGCCACGCGGCGGCGCTGGAGGGCGGTGCACCGTAGATCGATCCACGGTGCTGGATAATTAAGCAATACAGTATAAGTACTACTTTGCATGGCATGGATGTTCACGAGAAACAGGGATGCAAGGAATTTTAAAAACAGTGGAGCTGCTAAGATTGTATTGATAGAGAGAGGACGCACAGATTGATCAATAAGAGAGACTGAACTTCTGAATTGGGGTTGCACTATAATGTGATGAAATAAAGGGTGTGGTTTCTCCTGCATAACGTGCGGTGCTGTAACTCAAATATTCTTGCAGTGATCCTACTAGTACATTTCCACCACGGAGCTTGACCTTTAATTAGCTGGTACACTGGTAATAACAAGCATTGCATCCACACTTTCTACAAGGGAAAAGTTAAGCTTAAGCCAGGCTCAGTTCTTCGTTTTTGAACTTGATTCAGCTTTTTATCATGTTATGTATCCATGTCAATTAACACAAAGGGCATTGTTACTAGGGTATATCTCTATCAATTAATTTTCTGAAGCATCCATGTCCAGAATCCCAGATGCCAACTTAAGCATTTGTACTTGCAGGGAACGACACCGTGCACTATGAACCCTTAGTTTTCAGCTTCCGCGCAGAATTTACTACTAAACCTATCAGCACTCCCATCTAAAGAAAAAAAAAGGAGTTCATCAAGACTTCATTCTCTTACCCCTGGTATGATCGCTTTGTTTCCCAAAGATTACTGTTGCTTATTCAATCATTTATACCAGAGCGCACATACAGAGCTTGGTATCAAGTATCAACTCACTGAACAAGGTACATTTTAGATTATCTAGCCTCAAAGAAACGTTCTTTATTTACTGTTACAGTACTGGAGCAATACATTACTGACTAAAACCGATTTCACAGTTCTGAACGAAAAGACACCTATCCAAATAACATAATCAGAAGAAATAACTACTCAACATATACTATCAGCTAATTCCTGATTAACTAATCAACGGAAGGATATACTATAGACAGTTAGAACTGCCATCAGCTACTAGAGGAAATGCAGCTCACTACTGCTCCTTGTTCTTGCCACCCATGAGCTTCCTAGTATCTTTCTTCTTCATGTCACGTTTCTGTTTCAAGGGAAACAAACAAAAGTTCAGGATGGAGATAATTAAGTATTCGAATATCAGATCAACAACAAGGACAAATGGCTAGTACAGCAACTAAGATATTCTGTACGTTCGGATGCCAAATTAGCAGTCGTCCCTATGAAGATTTTTTAAGCTCCAGGGTACAGGTTAAATGCCTTAAATACAGTGCAGTCAAGTAAAAAGAGGAGTAAAATGCATTCGCGGTCACTGAACTTGTCTGGAAAGCTCACTTTAGTGACTGTACTTAAGAATACGATCAATACGGTCACTAAATATGACTTGAGGTGATTATATGGTCACTGTCTTACTGTATAGCTTCGTATTTTTACTCGGTTGACTAGTCAAATGCTACAACACCCTCTCTACCTTCACGCTGGTCCCACTTGTCAGTGGACAAAAAAATGCCATGCAAGCAAAAGTTAAACACAGTGTATTTCTGCAACGAACTCTCACCCTTCCCCTGTACCCCGCGTGTCGCCTCCCCGAGAGGGGCGACCGGGGCGGCCTCTCCTTCCCCCGCCGCCTAACCCCCCTGACACCTTCCCCTCCCGCCGGCTCGCGCGGCCGAGCGCTTGCTCGCGCGGCGCCTCCATGGCTGGCGGTGGCGGCCCCCTTCTTCTCCCCGGCGCGGATCCCGACTCGGGCGGGCGTCTCCGGCGGCGGTGTGCTTCGGCTGGTGGTGCTCCGGTGCAGGACGGATGGTGGGTGTGGCGACGGTGGCGGCTGGCGGCGGGGTTTGATCGGCGGCGCCTGCAAGCCCAGATCCGGGCCCTCTGGGCCCGATCTGGGTCCTAGCGGGCCAGCCTGGACTCCTGCGGGTCGCCTCTGGCTGGAGCTGGCGAGCTACGGGCGAGGCGGCGGCTACTGCGATGCGTCTGCTGCAACGCGGCAGCTGGGGCTTAGCAGGCCCGATCTGGGCCCGGCCGGGCAGTTGGCCTGGTGTGCTCCTGCTCCTGCGTCCGGTCTGCTACCGCCTGAGCTGGTCGAGGTTGTCCCCTCCCACGCGGGTGCGGTACTGCCGGCCCCTGTCTACGGTGGCTTCGTTTTGGTCCGGCCGGCCTTGCTGCGTCTGCTGTGGTGAGGCGACGGTAGTATCTTCATGACTGTGGTGGCGCTTGTTGGCGGGCGGATGGCAAGGTGGAGCCAACGGTTGGTCCTGGGTCATGGGTGTGAGGGGTCGGGAGAAATCCCTGTCGGGTCTGGCCGGCACCGGCGCGGTGACGCCTGTGGGCGCCGCCATCCTTCTTGAAGGGCGTCGGGAGTCCCTCCCTCCACCGATCCCCTTCGTGTACGGGGAGAAATTCTAGCATTCGTCTGGACAGTACTGTCGTCATCGTCGCAGTCATTCTTGAAGCTGTTGCTTGGTTTGCAACGATTCGGAGTCATGGTAGTGTGGTGGAATTCTCCGGAGGGCGCAGCGGTTCCGGGATACTATAGCTTTCGTTGATCTGGTGCTTCTGGCTTTTTTTTCTCTTGTTTTTCTCTTATTTTTTCTCTTGGGCATGATTGTACTGTTTACCCCAGCTTTGGACTCTATGGTGTATCGGGTGGTTGCTATATTAATATAGCGGGGCGAAAGCCTATTTCGAGAAAGTGTATTTCTGCAACTAGTCTCAAGTCCATATAAATATTACTAGCTTCGCTTAAAACAATGACAAGATCTGACAATATATTAGGTAATACAGATTTTGGACTTGGATATATAATTATTCAAGTAGCGGTAGGAAAGCAAAAGGTAATTAAATTTCCACCTTGAGATAGCACCACCTATCGGAACCACGGGTCAAAATCTTCCGTGTCACCAGTGTGTATCTCTAAACTCTACTCCTCACATTCTTGCACTTGCATGTTCTTTACATTCCGCTGCCAATAATCTAGATATGCATGTGTAGGGTGCGCTTGTTCTATTCTAGCTTGTGTGTTAAACACCTTAAAATTGCTCACTGGCTCTTGCTAGTTGTCTATCTAGACACTCCTTTCGATCCTACAATATTGCATAGGTAGCAGACTTCCTAAATATGAAAAATTCAAATAGATGGTTGACTTAGAAAATGATGCATATGACACAAGGACGGTCTTACTTGAGCCGTTGTGATCGTGCATTTTGGTCACAAAAAATTGCAGTGCAACCAGAATTGAGCCATGCTACCGATATGACATTTAGGGAATGCACAAAACACTCTTACAAAAAGTGATTTATGCAGTATAGTAAAATGTCACAAGAGCTATAGTGTGTGTGGGTATCCATCTTTGCCCAAAAACATATTCATGTGCTATAGTTACTAAACATGAAAAGGCATTGGAAAATAAATAGACATAGGCACTAGAAAATTAATATGCATAGATAATCCAAAATAAATACCCATAAACTTTGCAAAATCAATATCATAGACACTGGAGAATTAGTATTGGTAATCCCCAAGTGCGGGGTCTGGCTGTAGCACTTTCCAACATGGAGGTGGAAGTATGGAGTGGCAATATCCCAAAGGAGCTAAAGATAGGAATCCTATTCTCTCAGGTTCTATAGCCACGGATACAACATTTCATACACCAAACATTTGCTTTACCTAGAATCTCTAACTAAAAATAATTTACAGGTATGAAATAGGTAGTGTGCAAGATTAAAAAGTACAAGTAAACACTAGGTACTGAAATTTAAGGATACAAAGTACAAGAGAACAATAAAGTACAAGAGAGCGATCAAGTGTGGAAGTAGTGGTGATAGGTCTTGCGGAATTGTCCCTAGACAATTGGCTACGATATTAGAATCGATAATCATGCATTGCAGTTTTATATGTGGGGGCATGCCTATGCTAGTTAAGGTACCGTCCTTACTTGGACTCATGCATACTTATGACTAAAACCCTTCGCAAGCATCCGCAAATATTCAAGCAGTTTTCTAGATGCGAAAATCTCACTCCCATCACCATATTATTTGTTTCCAAAGATCTGTAACTCGGAAAAATCTGAAAAATTTAAGTGAATGCACAGAACTTCGGGTCAAGCTTATAGCAAAAGGGCACAATCAGGGAACCTTCCTAACTCCAAGGCAGCCCCACCTCCCTCTCCAGGAGGGCTTCTGGCCCATGGGGGGCTCTGGCGTAAAAATCATCGTCATATCTGTTTTTTCATCCCTGAAAATTTACTTTTTCTGCGAAAACCAAAAGCACATAGAAACAAAAACTGGCACTGTATTAGTACAATAGTCCAATAAAAATAAAAAAATATACCTAAAGCATGTGTAAATGATATAAATATAGCATGAACACAAGGAAAATATAGAAATGTTTGAGATGTATCGGCATCCCAATGCTTAATCCGGACTCATCCTCGAGTAGGTCGATGATAACATAATTTTTTTTATTGCAAATGCTACCTAAACATGAACATGATTATCATATGTAGTCTCATAACAATTTAACTTTCTGAAAAGCGATGCAAAACAATTTTCTATAGTTGATAATTAACAAATACTCCCTCCGATCTATAATAAGTGTCGCGGTTTTGAACTACTGTTGAGCTAACCTTAGTTTAAAACTGTGACACTTATTTTGGATCGGAGAAAGTAATAAAGAAGTAGAAAAATAAACTTACTCTATCTTACTATAAATCAATGCATAGAGCAAACGTGCACCTTGCCAGAAGTAAAGAAACAATGTCAAAATTATAATTTGAAACTCAAATCCAACTCTTGTATTTCTCAACTTCTCATAGGGTCTTACCATAAACCAACCCAAGATCGACCAAGCTAAACAACTGGATGAACAATATACTTTATCCAAGCACCCTTATTGTACAACACTCATGCAGAAGTTCTCAAACCTTATCACTTATGGAAAAAGAGAATAGTGATGGGGTTTTGTGAGAAGACAGAGAGAAATATAGTCTTGCACCAACACGGTTGGATCATTAAGCAGTATTAAGGCCTTATAATGAATGCTAATGCAAGGAGGAGTAGTCGCCATGCAATAGATGGATTAGAGTTTGATGTCCGATAGCTTTCCTATGGACTAGTGGGGGTGTGCATCCAACTTCCTTACAATGAAGACAAAGAGCATTTGAGGTAGCTCATCCTTGGAATATACTCCCTCCGTCCCAAAATAAGTGACTCGAGTTTGTACTAACTTTGTAATAAAGTTAGTACAACGTTGAGTCACTTATTTTGAGACGGAGGAAGTACAAGTCAAGTTCTTCAGTGTGAAAGTCTACACTAGTATATGAAACATGAAGTACATGAAACTCTCTATTACAATGTAATAATGCTACTTTGAAGCACTTTATAATACCTACTAAAACTAGGTGCTAGTAGTAGTGATGCCCCCTCCCTCATCCTCTCTTTCTCCTTTTATTATTCTCTTTTTTATTTTAATTATTCTTATTTTTTGTGTGCGAACCATCCATGGTGCATGATCTAGCGTGGCATATAAGAATGTGAATGACGACGGTTGGGCCGCATAAATATCATGCCGGCTTTATATGGTCACGGGAAACAAAATGATAGTGAAGGATCGAATCCCTACTCATGTAATGTAAATGATGGATGTACATAGCAATATCTCGGAATGGCTATGGAAATGCCAAGATGTGTAGGTATGGTGGCGATTTTGAGGCAGATATATGTGCTTATATTTATGAGAACAAGAGAAAGTCTTGCCATAGGATTTGGATGTATCAACGAAGTTTGCACAAGTCTCGAGGTGAGAGCTGGAAATGCATGACACCAAAGAGGCTATCTATAAAGATGAACAAAGTGCATAAAGCTTTGGCATATATAGTCCACATATATAAACTCCTTACTCTGAGGGGTATAGGTCGGTAGGAAATAAGCATCACACATCGTGACCTAAACCAAAGTCGCTGGCTTACTCTAACATCTCAATCCTACTAGAGTTAAATTTGTGTTCCCAACATTTTGGTTCATTAAGTGCAAGAATGACTCAAGTTCTTGTCAACTCTAACACACCAACTCACTTCTATACTCCAGTTCATTTTTGCTATGTTCCTTCATTACCCTTTAACTACCTCAAAGCGATTGCAAAGAATCAATCTCCTGGTTTATAACTTCTATATATTGTACATGGAATTTTTTATTATTGCACCACCTATATATACTTATTATTTCAATGCTAATATGTTAATGCCATGCCAATAATATGTAAATTTATTCACAAGTCAACGACATTTCCAATCCTTCAACAATTATAAGTGAAGATCAAAGAGTTTATAGTGTTTCTATCTCACCATTACTCTAACAGATATAAGTGAAGCACAAAGAGTAATAATTTCAACCATACTCTAAAAAGTATAAGTGAAGTTCATAGAGCATTCTATAGATATTTGAACCATCAAGAACCATTCCCTAACCAGCATGGTTTATTTTTATTGAAAATAATATTTACTCCCCAAGCATTTATGCATATCATTTGAACAAATAAAAACATAGGCCCAACCGAGACAAACCAATATTTGTTGAGGAAGATGAGGGGGATGCCGGGGCATCCCCAAACTTCGAGCTTGAGACTTCTTTAGATGACTTCTTGGGGGTGCTCAAGCTTTAACGATTGCATCTCTCCAACTTTCTCTCATATTGTCTCCCCGGGACTAAAAACTTCATTCAAACAAAACTTAACATATTCGCATGTAGATCAGTACAAAAGGAATTATGAACATAGGAGTTCTATTATTGTGGTACTGAGCTTTTGGAGACTGATGGCGTTTTCACCATCCCTACTATTTTGTTTCGATTTAGCACCTTTATTCCATAGCTGTTTTCATGTTGGAAGTTCTTTAAGAATCGATGTTTTGAGAATGTCTTATATTTATTTTATCAAATTTGATCATCATCAAATTAAGGTAATAACTTAATTATGTCGCATGCCCATGTTCTCGTTTGGTTTCTTACAAGAAAGATAGTGGACATTTCTACTATTTAAAGTGCGCTTCATCTCGCAAAAGATGGTACATTTTGCATGATTTATACTGTACATTATGGAATGAATCATACTAAGTACCACGTAATCGACTGCCAGATACATATTTGAGATTATAACCTTGTAGTTTGATTTTTGTTTTTTGCGGGAAAATAAATATAGTTAGGGTAACAGATATTAGAGAAAAGCGTGCCTTGCACATTCACAATTACTACTAATTTGAAATGTGCATCGGTACATGTTGCTTGTTCGACTGGGCAGGTTGGAGAAGTGGGAGGATTATTTCAAGAATAATCTAAGATTTAATAAAAGTCCTATGTGGGAAATAAAAAGAGCAACGGATGCGATTTCCATAGGAAACCCGGCTAAATTTGGGTGTTGCTTTTGCAGAACGTTCCTCAACGTAATTAAACTCATGTACCGGTATCTTTGTAGAACGCCACGGCATTAGTAACACGGTTCCTGCAATGTATGCATGTTTTTTTTTTTTTTTTGAGATCAATGTATGCACGATCTATAGCTAAGTTTTTTTTTTCTCTCGGCTTACCCTTGATAAGCCGGTCCTTAGTAAGCCGTGTCCTATAAGCCGTGAAAAACACTCGGCTTATATATAAACCGAGTGCAAATCGGTATAAGCCTAGTGTGTTGGGCACTCGGCTTATAAATATTTTCCTGTAGTGTTGAATGAACCCTTGCTAGTTCCCTGTCGTATCTTCTAACTATCTGAAAAAGGGAAGATTGGAACATATAAAACCGGTTCTAAAAAAAAAGGGAACGACATATGTAGAGCCCTTATTACGTAGGGCGTACGAATTTCTTCCGCAGACTCGGAGAGTTTTATGTGCTTACGAATGTTTGAGTACATTCTATATATACGATACGAACCACACATGTTAACGTGTACGAGTCCATGTTTCCGGTTTCCTTCGCCGCCGCCATTCCAAAACCCCAATCGCAAGTGACGTACGGCTCACGGCTAGGGCACCGGGGACTGCCGGACTAGAGACGGCAGACGGCGGCAGCACTAGCCGCGCAGGGCGACATCAACAGGCCAGGAGTAACAGGCTGTGTACGCCGTTAGTGCGGTCTATCGGGAGACGACTTCCTTTCCCCGCTGCTTCATCTCTTCAGGTCCTTTGCTCTTTGCCTTTTCTCTTTTCTAATTTTGGATTGGGGGTTTGGGGCATATGTATTCTCCTTCCGTTTCATAATATATGAAGTGTGTTGATTTTTCCAAAAGGGTGAATATTTCTATGTTTGATCAAATTTACCGTAAAAAATAGGGATTGCCTAGAACTCATCTAGATGATATATAATTTGGTCACATTCACGTGACATCAGCTGATATCACCTTTTTTGTTGCAGTCCGTTTTCATTGGCAGGCCATAACTAAAATTGTTTCTTGTACAGTGGGCCAATGGGCTGGTTGTTGGTTTTAACCTTTAAATTTGCTTATGGACGTGGGCAGCTGTGTATACGATTTTTTTCCCAGTACATTTATGGTCTTGGGCCAGTTGAGTTGCTGGTGTCCCCGCTAGAGCCACTACAACACAAATGAATATTTTTCCTTGGAATTTTCACTTGTTGACTCGTTCCTGTTTCTTTTCTTTTTTATCCAAACTCGAGCTCACGTCCTGCCTAAAAGGTTTTAGTTTATTGACTAATTGGTGTATACACGTAGCTTGATTGGGCTTGTATATGTGCTTCATTTTGCCCCGATGGATAACCTAGTTATTAAAATAAAATCTAGTTGCCAATGCTCCGTATCGCATGCAATTACGTGTGATGTGCGACGTATGTAGTTATGGCACTAACCTTAATACATGCGTGTTGTGATAGGTGCCAGTTGCGAACGGTTTGCCTCATGCAACTCACGGACGTACGACTAAAAAAAGGAAAAGTATAAAACAAAAAACAACAAAAAAAAAAGAAAAAACGGGCTAGCACTAGTTATGAGTTGTTGCAATGGTTGCAATTTGTGCATGCGTGCATCGTCCACGACTCACATACGTGTGACTAGTAGAAAAACAAAAAACAAAAACAGATAAAAATAAGTGAGCGTCTGGAGCTCGGCTGACTAAGTATTTTTATGTCACTACGTAAAAAATGCATATTGCGTACTTGATTTTCTTGTCACATATTCAAAAATATTTCATCACTTAATTGGAAAAATATTCGCATCTTATTCAAAATTGTCACCGTATATTTTAAAATATGTTCAACACTTAATCAAAAAATATTAACCGCATGTTAAAAAAAGGCCATCACATATCTTGAAAAATGTGCATCTTGTTTACAACACTTCCAGTTACATGTCTCATGGTGGACATGCAACTCACCCATCAACCATTTCGCCCACCAAGTTGCAATCGATTTGTACCCAATGCAATTGTAGTCGGGTTACAACACTTTTAGTTGCATGTTTAGTAGTGGACATGCAATTGGCCTGACAATACTCCCCATTCGACCCTAGTTGCAGTCGCTTTGTGCCCGTGCAGTTGCAGCCGGGTTACAACACATGCAGTTGCATATCTAGTCATAGACATGCAACTAGCCATGACAAACTCCCCTCCCAGCTTGTGTGCACATGCAGTTGCAGTCGGGCTATATGCTTGCGGTTGCATGTCTAGTGGTGGACATGCAACTCGCCCGACAGACCCCATCCCGACTCTAGTTGCAGTCGCTTTGTGCCCATGCAGTTGCAGCTGGGTTATAATGCTTGCAGTTGCATGTCTAGTATTGGACATGCAACTGGTGCCGACAACTCCCTCCCCATTCAGTTGAGGTCGCTTTATGTCCCGTGTAGTTGCAGTTGGGCTCCAATGCTTACAATTGCATGTCTACTAGAGGACATGCAACTAGCCCGACAACCCCCGTCCCGACCCCAGTTGCAGTCTCTTTGCACCAAGTGCAATTGCAGCCGAGCTATAATGTTTGCAATTGCATGTCTAGTGTTGGACATGCAATTGGCCCGACAACCCCCGTCCCAACCCAGCTGCAGCCTCTTTGCACCCAGTGCAATTGCAACAGAGTTAAAATGTTTGCAGTTGCATGTCTAGTGTTTGACATGCAACTGGCTCGACAAGCCCCGGCTCGACCCTAGTTGAAGTCTCTTTGCACCCAGTGCAATTGCATCCGAGTTATAATGTATGCAGTTGCATGTCTAGTGTTCGACATGCAACTGGCCCGACAACCCTCGCTTGACATCAGTTGCAGTATCTTTGTGGTCATGCAGTTGCTGTCGGGTTACAACACTTGCAGTTGCATGTCTAGTGATGGACATGCAATTGGACCCGACAATCCCCCTCTCGACCCGAGTTGCATAGTCTTTGTGCTCATGTAGGTGCAATCGAGTTACAACGCTTGCGGTTACATGTCTTATGGTAAAATAAGAATTCATCACAGTTACACACGTGTGACGGCGCTTGCAGTTGCGCTCGAGGCATGACACTTGCAACTATGTGGAAGTTGCCAGGCTTGTTGTTGCGTGTGTGGTGCGACGCATGCGGTTGTATGCATATTGCTTACAGATAGTAGGAAATGAAAAAACTTTTTAATATATGAAGGAAAAAACGCCAAGAAGAAAAGTGACAAATAAAAAATAAAATAAGAAAGAGAAGCATGTGTAAAAATATGAACTTGCAAAAAAATTAGAAGAACAACAAAAAACCAAAAATTTCAATGAAAAACAGAAAAAAAGAATCTAGAACCACTACTCTCCCGTTGTACTACAGTCGGAGGATATAAAGCAAATCGTGGGAACCATTACTTTCTTTCACGCTCTCTTCCATTCTAGAATGAATCTAGCTGTCATTTTCTTTGTGAGTCGAAAATATGAATAATGATAAGCATAAAAAAGAAAACACAAATGAGAGAAAACCCCGGGAACACAAAATAAAAGTATAAAATATCTTCTAGTACATTTCAAAAATTAACCAAATCTCATCTGCGCAGAAATTAGTTAAAAATATCTTTACATGTTCTCTCCCAACCCAAAAATGAAAACCAAAAAAGTGAAAAAAATAAAAGATAAAAAGGAAGGTAAAATAGAAACAGACCCAACGTTACAGGCCTACACAAGCCCAGGGGACAAAACCCATCACGTTGTCCTCTCCCTCAGCGTGCGACAAAATAAATGGGCTGCTCCTTGTCGCTACAAGCGTTCCGCCTGGATGAAACACGAATCCTGACGTGATTGGATCCAATGGTGGAAAAAGTGAATGAGACCAAAAAATTTCTCAGCTGAATGAGTTTTAGCAAAACCGTAAAAAATATGTCAATATCTATAACACTGAATAAAATCGAGATGCATGCTCTATGTGTAAGTCGCAGTGCAGATATGTGAGGTCCGGAGACATTTTGCGCTCGGTTTGAGAGGGATCAGCTGTTGTGAGTTTGTAAACCTTGATTGAACCTTTGGGTTTATCACTTAACTTTGTCTTACCAGTCTCGTTGAATAAATGAAATTGGGGGTGAAAGTTCCTTAATTAAAAAATGTTACTAAATAAATAAAATGTTAAATATATTTCATCACAAATCTAATGATTTTTTTATTGTAGACACTGATTTTTCTCTCTCTATATAAACTTGGTCAAAGTTAGTGGTTTTCTCTACTACTTATCTCTACTACTTAAAAAACCCGTAAGGTTCCCATTTCACCTCTCCCTCGTCCAACCTTCCTTATATACGTTCCACTCTTTCCTTCTGCTTTTTGATTTTTTCCTCTCATCTTTGATTTTCTCCCATCCATTCTCCCTAAAATAGAATCAATTGTCTCGTGTTTTATTAACTTACCAAAATAAAAACATATTTTTTTTGGTACGTCATTAAATTCTTACCAAATAAGTGTTTAATAATAAAATGTAGGCAACACAAGAATTTGCTACGATTTTACTGCATCAATATAATAATGGACGTGCAGTCACGGGCTAATCTACTAAAAATGTTTATACTCCCGTTGCAACACACGGGCCATTGTCCAGTAACTTTTGAAAAGATTAATATACCTTATCGTCTATACCTTAGCTAGCCCCTACTAACTTTTTCTCTCTCAATATGTAAGCATATGTCACCTCATCATGAAACAAATGCTCACCTCAACATGCAAATATGCATAGCAAATGACCCACCTAAATATGCAATCATGCATGAGAATTTTCATATATTATGCTATTTATATTTATTAAATATTTTACAACCATACAATAATCAAACATAACAAAGCATACCTATTTTTCAGTTTTAGTTCTATCATATTACTCCAATAGTCCGTACAATCGAATATTATTGAAATATATTGCAAATATTCCTACAACAATGTGTAGGGCATCATCTACGCCCTCTGTAAATAAATGTAAAACGTTTTAGATCACTAAACGTCTTAAATTTGTTTACCTAGGAAGTAGTAGTTTTAGAAGGGTGGAGTAGTGTATAGGAATCGATTCATATGCGCATGGCATTGGCGTGTTAATAAGTGGTACTATTAAAGATAAATTATCTCTAGTTACCGCACTCTTAAATCCTAACTCCACTGCCTGCCTGCAGGTCCTGGGCTCGTCATGCCGTTCGCCGGCGTATCTGTCATCTCTGATGGTAAGCTGCAATCTGCATCGGTCGTCGTCTGCGGCGCGGCCAGCGGCTACCATCTGTTCATTGTGGATTGCTACTCACGCATCAAGGAGAACACACCCAACGGGAAGAGCGTCAAGTCTAGGCCTTTTAGGGTGGGAGGCTACTGGTGGGTCATCCTGTACTCGCCCAACGGTGGGCGCTCCCAAGCAATGTTTTAAATAGCGGGCTATGGTATATAGTGGCAGTCCTTAAAAACAGCTATAGCTAGGCTATAGCGGCAAATTGTACATGGAATCAAATAGCAGCAACATGCTCAAACAGCTATAGCGGGGCTATAGCCGCTCCCAAGACGTGGGCCACACTCCATTACCCTCGCTCTCGATCAGGATGTTTCGCGCCATGTCAAGGTGCAGTTCGAGTTCAGTTTCATCGACCAGATCGACAAGCAGAAGTCGGCACACATTCGCTCATCCGAAGTAGCCTCTCTTTCGACTGGCACCTCGTGTGGCCACCATTGGTGGATGAACAGCGGGGACTTTGAGGCGTCGAGACATCTCAGGGATGACAATTTCATCATCCGGTGCGACTTGTTTGTTGCCACGGCCGTCGGTAGCATTGCTCCCACCTCGACCATTGAGGTGCCCAAGCCGGACGTACTCCAGCAATTCGGAGATCTTCTTCAAACCAAGTTGGGCGTGGACGTGACGTTCGAGGTCGGTGGCGAGACGTTCGCCGCGCATCGGTGTGTGCTTGCAACTCGGTCCTCGGTCTTCAGGGCGCAGCTCTTTGGCTCCATGATGGAGGGTACTACTAGTGTCATACACATAGAAGATATGGCACCAAGTGTGTTCAGGGCCTTGCTAACTTTCTGTTGGAAATATGCCCTAGAGGCAATAATAAAATGGTTATTATTATATTTCTTTGTTCATGATAATTGTCTATTGTTCATGCTATAATTGTATTAACCGGAAACCGTAATACATGCGTGAATACATAGATCACAGCATGTCCCTAGTAAGCCTCTAGTTGACTAGCTCGTTGATCAATAGATGGTTATGGTTTCCTGACCATGGACATTAGATGTCGTTGATAACGGGATCACATAATTAGGAGAATGATGTGATGGACAAGACCCAATCCTAAGCATAGCACAAGATCGTATAGTTCATTTGCTAGAGCTTTCTAATGTCAAGTATCATTTCCTTAGACCATGAGATTGTGCAACTCCCGGATACCGTAGAATGCTTTGGGTGTATCAAACGTCACAACGTAACTGGGTGACTATAAAGGTGCACTACAGGTATCTCCGAAAGTGTCTGTTGGGTTGGCACGAATCGAGACTGGGATTTGTCACTCCGTATGACGGAGAGGTATCTCTAGGCCCACTCGGTAATGCATCATCGTAATGAGCTCAATGTGACTAAGGAGTTAGCCACGGGATCATGCGTTACGGAACGAGTAAAGAGACTTGCCGGTAACGAGATTGAACAAGGTATAAGGATACCGACGATCGAATCTCGGGCAAGTAACATACCGATGGACAAAGGGAATTGCGTACGGGATTGATTGAATCCTCGACATCGTGGTTCATCCGATGAGATCATCATGGAACATGTGGGAGTCAACATGGGTATCCAGATCCCGCTATTGGTTATTGGCCGGAGAGATGTCTCGGTCATGTCTGCATGGTTCCCGAACCCGTAGGGTCTACACACTTAAGGTTCGGTGACGCTAGAGTTGTTATGGGAAATTATATGTGGTTACCGAAGGTTGTTCGGAGTCCCGAATGAGATCCCGGACGTCACGAAGAGTTCCGGAATGGTCCGGAGGTGAAGAATTATATATGGGAAGTCCAGTTTCAGTCACCGGAATGATTTCGGGGGTTATCGGTATTGTACCGGGACCACCGGAAGGTGTCCGGGGGTCCACCGGGTGGGGCCACCTGCCCCGGTGGGCCAAGTGGGCTGAGCAAGGGAGTGAACCAGCCCCTGGTGGACTGGTGCGCCCCCCAAGGGGCCCAAGGCGCCTAGGGTTGGAAACCCTAAGGGGTGGGGGCGCCTCCCACCTTGCTTGAGGGGTAAGTTCCCCCCCCCCCCCCCTTGGGCCGCCCCCCCCCCCCCCCCCCTAGATGGGATCTAAGGGGGCCGGCCCCCTCTCCCCTTCGCCCTATAAATAGAGGGGGGGTGGGAGGGCAGCAGCACCCCTTCCCTGGCGCAGCCCACCCCCTCTCCAACACCTCCTCCTCCTCCGTAGTGCTTGGCGAAGCCCTGTCGAAGAACCACAAGCTCCACCACCACGCCGTCGTGCTGCCGGAGCCCTCCCTCAACTTCTCCTCTCCTCTTGCTGAATCAAGAAGGAGGAGACGTCCCCGGGCTGTACGTGTGTTGAACGCGGAGGCGCCGTCCGTTCGGCGCTAGATCGGATCTTCTGCGATTTGAATCGCTGCGAGTACGACTCCATCAACCGCGTTCTTGTAACGCTTCCGCTTAGCGATCTTCAAGGGTATGAAGATGCACTCCCTCTCTCTCGTTGCTAGCATCTCCTAGATTGATCTTGGTGATACGTAGGAAAGTTTTTGATTTACTACTACGTTTCCCAACACTTTCATCTACAATGACTCGCTGCCCAAGAGGGAGGTTGACAACATGGAGGAGGATGAAAGTGAAGGAGACACGGACGAGGACGAGTCGGAAGAAGAATATGATGAAGAGGACGAACAAGTAACGTGGCTGCAGCACTTGCTTGTAGCGGCGGATAGGTACGATCTCCCAAAACTCAAGTTGATGTGCGAAGACGAGTTGTGTGAGCACCTAGACGTGAGCTCGGTGGCGACTATTCTTGATCTAGCTGAGCAGTACCACTGTTGTCGCCTGAAGGAGTCGTGTGTGCAGTTCGTGCGACTCCTGTCTCCTGCAAAATTACAAATCTTATTGCTGACCAAAGGCTGGAAGCATATAGCTAAAACCTATCCGGATGTTGTGAACGAGCTCATAGTAAAGCTTGCTTCCAAATTCTACTGATCTACACGTCTTGCTAGCTACTTGGCTACACAAATGTTAGACCTTGTGCTAGGGAAACATCTGGTGTTCATCACATTGAATGAATGGTCTTTAGACTCAGTTTTAAGCACATGGCTCCATTGATCTGCATTCGTTCAAAGTGCTAGTTCCCTTAGCAAGTACTCATATTTTTATTCTCAACAGAATGATCGTATTTAGGGTTTTGAACCATGTGCTGATGTGACCGTGAAAAACAGTTTTATACTAAATAGTACCATACGGTTCACAAGTATTTCCTGTGATTGAAATTACTTTTTCATGGTATTGTTTGAATCTTTGCACGTATTTTATAGATAATGCTTGTTAGTATATATGGTACAAAAATTGCAAGCGAATATGTATTGTAATGTATGGAGATTGCAGCAACTCTTTCTTACAATGCTTCGAAACATTATTAACAAGATGTCAACTAAGAGACTCTACGCAGTTGACAGAGACATGGTGGATTAATAGGATTTCGGTCGAGATCTATCTAACTAGTAGTATCTGTCGGAGGCTCGTAGCCGTAGTCTCCGGTAGCAAACTTGTCCTCCGCCCGATAGAACCTGGCAACAATGTGCCTCTCATCCCACCATCTCCCACCCATCTCGATCTTGCAAAGATTCGACCTGTCGAGGCATGAGTACTCCAAGAAGACCCTCCCCACTCCAGCGACCACCGGATCGACATTGCTGGGGCCGGGCCGCGGGATGACCACATTCACCAGGTTGCTAAACACGCATGCTTCTTCGTAGACATCCTCCAAAAAGCGCCTGTAAAACTCGTCGTCCTCGAGGAGGAGGTGCGACGAGAGCATCTCGGTCAGGCATACCACCTTGGTTGCTCCGTCCTGGTGAGGTAGACGGTGCTGCTCCTGCACGGTCGGAGTACACTAGTGGAAAACAGGGAACTAGTCCCGGTTCCAGAGGGCCTTTAGTCCCGGTTCTGGAACCGGGACAAAAAGGTCGGGACTAAAGCCCAAAACCTTTAGTCCCGGTTTGCTTACGAACCGGGACAGAAGGGGCTCCACGTGGCCGCTGTCTGGAGCTCCACCTTTAGTCCCGGTTGGTAACAGGAATTTTTTTTTGAAATTTTGTTTTTCTGAATTTTTTTGAAAAAGAAGATTTTGAATTTTTTTTTAAAATTCCTGATTTTCAAAATTTTGAATTATTTGACAATTTAATCTCTAATCACCCCTCATCACTGCTCAAGCATGGACCACTCATTCCAAACGCTTAATTTCCGAGTTCTATTCCCCCTAGTTTCCAAGTCTGTACTTGTTGTTTTCCTGACAATAGTAAGCTGTCAATCCTATTAACCCTTAGGAGTTGAACTTGAGCATGAAGTACCGTTTGAGTTTGAAATTATTATTCTAAAAAACAATAATTATTTAGTAACACTAATATTTCTTGAATAAGTAGTTTGACCACAGTTTGACCAAAAATTCAAAAAAACTTAAATTTGAGGATAACTTTTTTTCCTTTTAGAAATTGAGAATTCTAAAAAGTTCCAAAACGGCCTATGGCCGTCAAAATCGGAACCGGATTTCCGTGCTGAATATTTTGATATATTATATGTTTTTTTTGACATCGTATGCAAAAGTTATAGCCGTTTTACTTTTTCATAACACTTTTTTGCAAAACATGTCGAAATTTATATTTTTTTAATTTTTCTAACTAGTAGATGTAGTAACATAACTACATCTCGAAGGATTTTAATTTTTGAAGTTTTTATCATTTTCTTTTGTTTTTTCCAAAACTGAAATGGCGATTGGGGGGGGGGGTAGAGTTTGAAAATTGCAGAACTCCTTTAGTCCGGGATGGTGTCCATCCAATCCTACCGTCGACTACATCTGCTAGCACCGTCTCAGCCAGAGTCACAACTAAGGTTAATCAAGCCAGAATCACGTTCTATTAAAGTGGCAACAAGAATTACTTTTTAATATAGCAAAACTAATTCTATCAACTATTATTAAAGGCTAAACAACTATTAATACAAAACAGTAGCAAAATTAATATTAATAAATTATAAAAATTTATCTACTGTTGTCTAACAAAAGCATACTACAACATGTTAAAATGTACAGAAAGAACTAACTAAAAATAATTGAAAACAACAATTAAATGACTAAAACAACTATATAAGCAAAACAGTACTGTTTTAATTAAAATTCTATTTTAAATTATTCTAAAAATAACCAAATAAATCTTACTGTGACAACAATCTAACATGTGACTAGGAGCAAAAAGAATTAAATTAAAAACTATTTTTAAACTCAAATTATTCATAATCTAGGGTTTGAAGCAAATTTAAACAAATTCAAATTTAAATCATTCAAATTTGAAAACTAATGGCACAAACAGAAACTAGACAAAATTTTGAATCTAATGCAAAAAAGAATCACTCAAAAACATCAAATATCATAAAAGATATATGCAATTTAAAACAAAAACTAAAAACTAAAAACAAATGGAAAAACAAAAAAAAAATCAGAACCACTTTAGTCCGGGTTGGTGGCTCCAACCGGGACTAAACCTTTAGTCTGGTTGGAGCCACCAACCGGGACTAAAGGTGTTTAGTCCCGATTGGTGCCTCCAACCAGGACTAAAGGGCATCGCACCCTTTAGTCCTGGTTGGTCTCTCCAACCGGGACTAAAGGTCCCATTTGAACCAGGACTAATGCCTGCACGGTGCCCTAGCCGCTCGAACCGGGACTAATACTCACATTAGTCCTGGTTCATAATGCAACCGGGATTAATGCTTTTTTCTGGCCTCAACCAAAACTCTTTTTCTACTAGTGGTAGTGGTAGGAGGATAATACACGTGTACATAAGCACGTTCATCACCTGGAGGAAGTTGCTTGGGAATGACCACGGGCCGAGGAAAGACTGGAGCGCCCCACTGCAAGAAGCCAGGCAGAATCAAGTTGGTACTATGGCTGAAACACCCAGTTCATCAGCTAATCATATTAACAGAAATCAAGGCAAGACAACAGAGTATGCGTATATGCTTTGTTGAGGTCGAGAAGAGAAACGAAATTATGGAAGGAGGTGCTAACATGGTAGTGGCTGGGCGGCAGGGACGGGTAGCTGAAGTTGGTCATGCGATCAAGGCGGCTGCAGCTCGCGATTCTGTCGGTGGCCATGCTATCACGGCGGCGGCGGCTCGCGATTCTGTCCTCGATGTCAGCAACAAATTGGCTCATATCTGAAGCACCTTGGCTGATAATGAACACGCGCTGCACAAAGGTCGGAGTCCCCTGCTGCTGCAAGCCATGCAAAACCAAGTCGTCGTCGGTCGGCGGCGCCGGCGGGGAGGGATTTCCGTAGTTGGCCATGCGATCTTGGACGCGGGGGGAGGCGATTCTGTCGGCCGGCGTCAGGGATGGGTAGCCGTGGTAGTTGTTGTTGGTGATGCGGTCGACGCGGCGGCAAGGCAATTCCGTCGGCCGGCCCTGGTCGGTTCCTGTTGTTGGGCCGGCCGGGTTGTTCGTATATAGAGGCCCGATGGGGTACGGTCTGCGGAACGTGACCGGTTCCGGT